>JAYESD010000004.1:93375188-94021073 GCA_036927565.1 Tuctoria greenei | reverse complement strand
AATTACGTCAATCGGATATGTAAAACTCGAGTTATGATAAAACTACCGAAGCAAAGTAGTGTTGTGCATAAACTCGATGATAAAGACTTGAAAAAAAACAAGTCGGACGAACAAGGCACAAAAGCTCCTTTAGACTACGAATTTTATTGATCAAAACTTACAAGGAACAGCCCCAAAGTCGTGCACCATGAGATCTGGCCTCCCATGCTTATATAACCATCCCTTAGGCCAACCCAAACCTAACTAGGACTCTAATCCTACTCAATTCACGAATCGAAACTTTCCATTACTGCTCAAGACTCTTCTATACGCAGATAGAAGCAATCTTAAGACTTCCAAACACCTTAGGAATGTATCCCACATTCCAAAAACAACTCAAATTCATGACTCACATGAAATCCTATCATAACCAACTCAAAACTTTCCATATTTGAGTCAAACACGACTCAACCGCAGCCTGAGTCCATAACCTAGTCGGTTGGATCTTTTCGACCAATTATTTATGTCCACATGTCTTCATCACACCTCGGAACCATGTAGTCATGTACATGCACTCCTTGCACACGTGCAAACATCTTCCAACGACGTCCATGATACCTTCATATGCAATGTTCTTGATCCAAACATGTTACATGACCTCCTGATCAACTCAACCACAATTCCTCCCGAACTTGGTTGTTGAACCTCATGTTATCCCTAAGACTAGTTCAATGGATCTCGTCACCAGCCATGTCTTGAACTCAAGCAACACCTACACATGAATAAGCAACCGATACTTCCGAGCACAAGTCCTCGACTTGACTCTCATTAGTTCCAAAAACCACAACATCTTACGTGAGCAATTCACATAAGCATGTTGCAAACCTTAGCAAAAAGATATGAAACATAACCACCAAAACACAACAAAAACTTAGTAAAAGAATAAAAAGCAAGCTCGATTGAATTCAAAGTAAAAGTAGAACCACTGCGATCAAGCTCCGAACTTTGCCAAAGCTATCTGGACCTTGAACTGGAGCTTACCGAAGCTAGCAAGACCTAGCGTCGGAACTTACCAAAGCTAGTTGGACCTAGCACCGGATCTTACCAAAGCTAGTCAGACCTAGCGCCGGAGCTAACCAAAGCTAGTCGAACCTAGCGCTGGAGCTAACCAAAGCTAGTCGGACCTTGCGTCAGACCTTGCAGGAGCTCTGACCTAAAGTCAGACCTAACCTTGCATCAGACCTTGCAGGAGCTCTGACCTAAAGTCGGACCTTGTTAGTGTTTTGGTAGTATTCAAAACTTTTATCGTCGAAGCCAATGTATTCAGCACACATAGGTCTCACAATCCCCCTTGATGAATGCACTGACAACACCATTTAAAATCCGAAGATTGGCTTATTCACAGAAAAGTTTTGAAAACAATTTCCCCCCCTTTTTGAAAATCAAATGAGAAAGAAATAAATTTCTCCCTATACATATTTCTCCCCCTTGCATACTTCTCCCCCTTTGACAATGTATTCATCAAGGTACAAAAGAGAAATTTTAATTTGTTATGAGCACATTATAACATATACATATAAAACAAAGCTCATCCAAGTCATACTATCAGGTAACTTACACTATCACAACAATGAGATACATAAAGTAGTGTAAGCCATGCTGGAGATCAAATGTATTTTTCAATTTTAGCAAGTCATGATCTCACAAACTTAACTATTTCAAAACCTGAAAGCATGACACTTGTTGCTGCATTTTATTATTTTTCAAAGCACAAATTTAGATCATATGATATTTGCAAGAGATTATATGTGCATCTGCCTTATTCTAACCAACCAAGCCAGACCCATGTCGTTTGACATTCAGAAGCTTAAGGACATGGTTTTTGTCATACACAACTTCTTCCAAGTTCATATCTAAGTGTAATGATAAGCCATCCCAAAAGAAGAAGTGCGATGCTTGCATATTCTCTTGATCTTTTCTCAAGTTATATTTGTTCATAAAACTCAACACGTGAGTTGATTACTTGATTAATTCATTATTATTAAAAGCACTTGTGATTATGCAACAAGTTCAAAATAGCAAGAAAGTTTGATCATGACCAGATTTAGTGTAAGTAATTATTCCCATTACAAGTAATGGCAAAAACTACAAAATGTATAACATGAGTAATGTAGTAAGAACTTTTAGTAAAAGGAATCACAAAGTAATATATGTATGAAATACTATGCTCATATTATTTTAAATTCAGATTCACACATAGACTTCCCAAGTTTCAAAACTCCCCCTCAATTTAAGCCATGAGGATGCATAACCCCTATTTCACTACGAATGTAACAAAAATGAGTGAAATCCAAAGGTTTTTTGAAAATGTCATCCAATTGTTGTTCGGTATCTACATGGTGAAGCACAATGTTTCCTTTTTCAACATTATCATGGAGAAAGTGATACCTAATATCAATGTGTTTCGTTCTAGAATGTTGCACGGGGTTTTTAGCAATGCAAATGGCACTAGTGTTATCACAAAACAGTGGAACACTATCTAGATCAACCCCATAGTCCTTAAGTGTTTGAACAATCCAAAAAATTTATGAGCAAGCACTAGCAACAGCTACATATTTAGATTCGGCTGTGGATTGTGCAACTGAGCTTAGTTTTCTAGAGGACCAAGCAACAATAGAATTACCAAGAAAATGACAAGCACCGGAAGTACTTTTCCTATCAATCCTACAACCCCCAAAATCAGCATCCTAAAAAGCTTTCAAAGTAACGGTTGAGGAAGAAGGAAGAAAAATGCCAAATTCTTGGGTTCCATGTAAGTACATGAGACTCATTTTGATGGCTTGATGATGTGAAGCACGTGGGGAAGCTTGAAATCATGCACAAAGACATACATTGAATTGTATGTCCGGTCTTGATGCCATGAGGTACAAAAGTGATCCGATCATGCTTCTATATTATTTTTGATCCACAGGTTCACCATCTTCATCAAGTTAAAGTGTTGATGTTGCTCCAATTGGTGTCCTAAGAGGCTTGCTTTTGTCCATGTTGAAGCGCTTGAGAAGGTCCCTTGTATGCTTCGTTTGATACACAAAGGTACCTTCCTCGGTTTACTTGATTTGCAGCCCCCAAAACTAAGTGATTTCACCCATCATACTCATTTCAAATTCGAACTCATCATTGCTGAAAGCTTGGACACAAGATCATGAGAAGCACAACCAAAGATATTATCATCCACATACACTTGAACGAATAATGAGTCATTGCCATGCTTAAGCACAAAAAACGTTTTATCAACCTTTCCCATGGTAAACCCCTTTTCAAGTAATAAAGTTTTTAACCTATCATACCATGCTCTAGGAGCTTGTTTTAGACCATACATGGCTTTAGTCAATTTGAAAACATGATTAGGAAAATCTGGATTTTCAAAACCTGGTGGTTGCTTGACATAAACCTCCTCATCTATATAGCCATTAAGAAAATCACTTTTTACATCCATTTGATATAACTTGAAACCTTTAGATGCAGCAAAAGCTAACAAAATTCTTATGGCTTCTAATCTAGCAACGGGAGCAAAAGTTTCATCAAAATCTAGACCTTCAATTTGTGTGAAACCTTGAGCAACCAACCTGGCCTTATTCCTAACCACAACCTCATCCTCACTTTGTTTATTTTTAAACACCCATTTAGTTCCAATTAAAGTGTGACCTTGAGATGGAGGTACAAGTTTCCAAATATTATTTCTTTTGAAATTTTCTAACTCTTCTTGCATGGCAATAATCCAAGATTCATTAGTGAGTGCGTGTGATATATCTTTGGATTCAAAAGAAGCAACAAAAGCAGAATGAGCGTGAGAGTTTGGATTGCAAAACCTGGACCGTGTGACTCGTTCGTGCAAGCTTCCAATTATCTATTGTGGGAGATGATTCTTGTAAATCCGTAGGGGAACATATGTCTCACAACCTTCTTCTTCATCAGGTTCATCGCAGATTGATGAGCTTGTGGCTTGTGGACGATTAGGACCAGCAGAGACGGTAGTTGGAGCTTGTTCAAAGTTCAGAGCTGGACATGTGTCAGCTTTGGAACTATCAGGCAATATCACCGACTCTTCTTCTTCTTCAAAAATACCCCCCCCCTGAGGAAATGGATCCGGACCTACGATGTTTGAGCTAGTACCTGGGCTATCTTCATCAAAAGACACCTCACAAGTGTCCACAATTTTGTTAATGTCAACTAAAAGCACACGGTAGCCTCTAGTATGAGATGGATAACCAAGAAACATGCCATTAATGGATCTAGGTTCAAATTTATAAAGATTACCATGTTTCTTAACAAAGCATTTGCAACCAAAGACCTGAAAGTGTGTAACACTAGGCCTATGTCCAAACCGAAGCTCATATGGTGTTTTACCTAGCTTAGCATGTAAGAAAACACGATTTGAGACATAACAAGCGTTTGCAATCGCATCAGCCCAAAATTTCCTAGGAGTTTGATATTCATCAAGCATAGTCCTAGCCATCTCAACTAAGGTTATGTTCTTTCTTTCTACAACACCATTTTGTTGAGGTACATAAGGTGAAGAAAATTGATGATCTATTCCATTTTCAGCACGAATGTGATCAAAAGATTGATTTTTAAATTCGGTTCTATTACCACTTCTAATTGCTTTTAAAGATCCTGGGTGATCAATTGATTATCTAAGAAATAAAGTTCTAAAGTGGCTAAAGGATTCATTCTTAGAGTCTATAAAGTAAACCCAAGAGTATCTAGTATAATCATAACCTATCACAAGAATATATCATTTACCAACGAAGATTGAACACATGAAGGTCCCACAGTGTCAAGGTGCAAAAGTTGACCCGGTTCAGTTTTCATGATCATTGTTAGAGGAGTATGTGAACCTGCAACCATCTTAGCATGTCTACAAGAAGAGCAGACAATTTTTTTGTCCCCTTTTAGCTTAGACAGCCCACGTATGTGATCAAGAGCACTAATACGCGTTAGATGATCAAAGCCTACGTGACCAAGTCTACGATGTCAAAAATATAAGTCCTTTGAATCATTAGAAACTAGACACCTATGCTTAAAGGAAGACATATAAAAATCTGCTTTAAAAACTCTTCCAAACCGAGACATGTTAAAAATAAGCTCACTATTTGAATTTACAACTTTGCAACAACTTTTAGTGAAAATAATTTCCAGATTTTCATCTATCAGTTGTGAGACAGAAAGCAACTTGCATTTCAAATTTTAACAAGTGTCACATCCTTCAAAGTGTAGTGATCATTTACTCTAATCGAACCCTTAGCAATTATAGGAGTTGAACAATTATCGACAAAAGTAACATTCTCTACACGTGACACAAAAGAGAGGGAGGAGAACTATTCTTTGTTACCAGTCATGTGGCGTGAGCAACCTGAATCCACAATCCAAATGTTCTCCTTCCTAAAGCGTGTAACCTACATAGAAGAACAATACATCGATGACTCAATACTGGGGTTAGTTAAAAGGCATTTAGGAATCCAGTACTGAGTCACACGACGTGCAGCAGGAAAAACACGTGAAAGCTGAGATAAAACAGCAGGTTTATGAGTCAAAGTTTGATATTTTTTGTTCATAACTACTGACCTATAAGGTGTTACTTGTGTAGCACAAAAATCAGTAGCTCCAGAGGCAAAAACAGAAGGTCCAGAGGTAAAAACTGAAGCTCCGGAGGTAAACTTTGAATGTTTTTGACTCATAACAACATATTGTATGTTCCTGACATTTGGTTTAGTATGTGCAACAAATTTTACCTAAGAGTTATAAGATCTAGCTTGCGTTCTTTTCTTTTTATGTTGTTTAGCTAGTCTATAACAAAAATCTATGACATGACCATCTCTATCACAATAGGTAGAATGAAATTTAACTTTGTGTTCATGTCTAGATGAGCATGCAGTATGTTTATTGGGACCCGAATGTGACAACACTCCTGGAGATTTAAAAGCCACCTCTTTTGGTTTAGGAACTGTTTTTATCACACCACTTCCTAATGACTTTACAATTTTAGGTGGATGTGCTTTAGCATGAGCGTGGGAATCAAAACCTAAACTAGTTTTATCATTACAAGATTTGGATGAATTCAACAACAAGTTTAGATTTTTGTTCCCAATACAAAACTGCTCTAGTGTCCTATTCATGTCATCAAGTTTCTTAGATAATTCTAGGCAGTTTTCACATGAAGTTTTCCTTTTAGTTTGCAATTAGAATAATATTTAACTTCATGAGCACGTAAAGCATTGTTCAGTATTGAAATTTCATTCATAGCATCTTTTAGTTTCTTTTCAAGATCATTACAGGTAGAACAATGGAAATCAATTGTAGAACAAGAAGCATCTTTTAAGTTTTTGTCATTAAGTGCATCAAGCTTTTTGTTCTTTTCAATCTCTAACTCAAGTCTATCTAGAGTGGAGGAGTGTGCACTTCTTTATGTGGACAATTGTTCATAGATTAAGTCACATGATGACATGAATCATCACTAGGAATCAAAGTTTTTAAACGGTTGATTACAGATTCTAGTGATTCAATTTTAGCAGCATTATCACTAAGCTTTTTGTCCTTTTTCTTGACAATAATAGTTGCACGAGAAATTGCATCACACATTTCATAACAGGTAGATCATACCTCATCGTCGTCACTATTGTGTTATGTATCCTCCTGACATGATCTTGATCTGGTTTTGCCTGCCATGCATCATAAGTTGGCCAGATCGTCACCATCTTCATCACTTCCAATGTCTACATCACTTGAAGTGAGCTCTCGAAGTGCGGTGATAAAGCTGTTTATCATCTTGCATCCCGTGGAACCCTTCTTTTTCTTGTTGGAGTTTCCAGAGGTGGTCTTGACCTTGTTCTGCTTATCTTCACGGGTAGTAGGACCTAAAAGGTTAGGGCATCCTGTATGAAAGTGTCCTGTCTTACCACATTCAAAGCATCGTTGAGGTCCGAAGCTTCCTCTCCTTCTAGTTCTCACATTTTGTAATGCTTTCGAGAACCGAGTAGAGATGAGTGCTAGCTCCTCTTCTGTAAATTCTTCAATCTGTTCCTGAGTTAGTGAAAACAGCAAAACAAGAGTATTGCAAGATGTTTATTGGCCGGAGCTAGGCTTATCACATTGTGAAACGAATGCAATAGACTTATTTGGATTCTTTCGTGATAAAATGTCAATTTAATGAGTTTTTAGCTTAGAGTAAAGCACATCTAAAGTAAGAGTACTCATGACAGTTGATTCACGAATGGATATTGCTTTCATCTCCCATATTGTCATGTCTAATGCACTAAGGAGTTGCCTATCATTCTCAGCATCAGAAAAGTTTACGTTGACACTACATAGATTACTGAGAATTTTAAAAAATCGGGCAAAAAGTTGATCGATGGACTCACCAGGTTGCATCTCGAAGCGCATGTACTCCTTTTTGAACATATCTTATTTTACCTCCTTGATTGTGTTGGAGCCTTCGTGATAATCACAAAGAGCTTTCCATATGTATGATGATCGGAGGTGCGCGACACGATCAAAGTCGCTTTGAGTGAGTCCCTGAATGATCAAGTTGCGGGCTTTGTTGTTGTTGTCAACGCCCCGTAGATTCGTAGCCATAACTTGATCGTTTGGTGGCACTCCATAAGGTTTGTATACCTTTTTCCATATCGCGAAGCCTTGCGCCTGGATGAAAGCTTCCATACGTGCTTTCCAAACCTGAAAATCAATACTACTAAAAACACAAGGTTTTGCGGAGTATTTCTCTATAATGATTAGTCAAAAACACATGCAAATCACAAAGATTAGAGCACCATGGCTCTAATACCAATTGTAGGATCTAAGAGCATGTGTAAAGCTACCAAAGGGGGAGGGGTGAATGGTAGATTAAAACTTTTCAGCGGAAGCAACAAAAACACCCTCGGCAGAAAACCGATCTGTTAAAGAAACCATGTGTGCGACTAATCTAAATGTGTTCAACTGTGACAAAACTAGTATAGATTGTAGAGAATCAAGTCAAGAATACGTCACAACAAGAATCACGAAAATCCGTCGAGAGAAACTCTAGTTACGATCGAAAGATCGAACAAAGGTCAATATGTCCTACCCGAGAAAAACAGTTCTGGAAGACTGCAAAGAAACTCGTGTAGATAAGAAATAACAAATCCAATGACCATGAAATTTTTACAGATGATATAAAATCAAGTTTTGAAGAGAACCCAAAAAGAGTTATGTATATCGGATCTGTAAAACTCGAGTTAGGATAAAACCACTGAAGCAAGGTAGTGCTGTGCAGAAACTCGACGATAAAGACTTGAAGAAAACAAGTCGGACAAACAAGGCACAAAAGCACCTTTAGACTATGAATTTTATTGATCAAAACTTACAAGTAACAACCCCAAAGTCGTGCACCACGAGCTCTGACCTCCCTTGCTTATATGACCAGCCCTTAGGCCAACCCAAACCTAACTAGGACTCTAATCCTACTCAATTCACGAATTGAAACTTTCCATAACTGCTCAAGACTTTTCTATATGCAGATAGAAGCAATCTTAAGACTTTCAAACACCTTAGGAATGTATCCCACATTCCTAAAACAACTCAAATTTGTGACTCGCACGAAATCCTATCATAACCAACTCAAAACTTTCCATATTTGAGTCAAACATGACTCAGCCGCAGCTTGATTTCATAACCTAGTCGGTTGGACCTTTCCGACCAATTATTTACATCCACATCTCTTCATCACGCCTCAGAACCATGTAGCCATGTCCATGCACTCCTTACACACGTGCGAACATCTTCCAACGACGTCCACTATACCTTCAAATGCAATGTTCTTGATCCAAACATGTTGCATGACCTCCTGATCAACTCAACCACAATTCCTCTCAAACTTGGATGTTGAACCTCATCTTCTCCCTAAGACTGGTTCAACGGATCTCGTCACCAGCCATGTCTTGAACTCAAGCAACACCTGCACATGAATAAACAACTGATACTTCCGAGCACAAGTCCTCAACTTGACTCTCATTAGCTCCGAAAACCACAACACCTTATGTTAGCAACTCACATAAGCATGTTGCAAACCTTAGCAAAAAGATAACAACCATAACCACCAAAACACACCAAAAACTTAGTAAAGAATACAGACCAAGTTCGAATGAATTCAAAGTAAAAGCAGAACCACTGCAATCAAGCTCCGAACTTTGCCAAAGCTAAGCGGATCTTGAACCGGAGCTTACCAAAGCTAGCAAGACCTAGCGCCGGAACTTACCAAAGCTAGTCGGACTTAGCGCCGAAGCTTACCAAAGCTAGTCGGACCTAGTGCCGGAGCTAACCAAAGCTAGTCGGACCTAGTGCCAGAGCTAACCAAAGCTAGTTGGATCTAGCGTTGGACCATGCAGGAGCTCTGACCTAAAGTCGGACCTTGTTAAAAAGGTGTTTTGGTAGTATTCAAAACTTTTATCGTCAAAGCCAATGTATTCAGCACACATAGGTCTCACAAACCTTCGCAAATACGAGAAACCGTCGTAAATAGCGTATTTACAATGGTTTTTTTACTTATTTGCGATGGACGGCGGTCACAATTCAACCGCATTCCTGTAGTGGATATTAGGAATTTATGCATCAGAGTAATAATTACATGCATGTGCAAAGTTGCTATAGACAAGCTCTTCTAGCTCCCCACCAGGTGTGATCCAATTTGCACAAATCCAGATACCCGTTCCTCATCTACTCACGTTTATCCACTGGATTCATATTACCTCAATTCCAAAAGATGTTGTATGTATTTACTATCAGCTATCAGGCCGTGGAAGAAGTTCCTGTCCCAGCTGGACAGAACAGGTCGGCGCTTCTTGCGGTGTGGGGGTAGGCAGATAAGTGGCGTGCAGTGCAAGGTTAACTGGCAGACAGTTTGCCACCCACTAAGCTTTGGGGGTCTCGGCCTCAAAGACCTAGGTAAATTCAGCCGTGCACTCCGGCCTCGTTGGCTTTGGCTAGCTTGGTCAGAAAACAACACGCACTGGCTAGAAGACGAGCTCCCGATAGACCAGATCGACATGTCACTCTTCACCGCTGCAACCGCCGTTACGATACAGGATGGTAGGACGGCCTCCTTCTGGAATTTGAGCTGGATGAATAGCCTCACCCCGGCTCTCCTTTTCCCGAGTTTGTTTGCAGCTAGCAGAGGAAAGGGGAGATCAGTGGCAGCAAAGTTGCAAGACAGCACTTGGGTCACTGATCTGCAACAGAACCTAACACCAAACCACCTGACAGAGTTTTTGCGCGCCTGTGTGTCTTGGTCGATGATATGAATATGCACCTTCAGCACAGCGAAGCTGATGAGATCAAATGGCTCTACTCTCCATCTGGTCATTACAGTGCTAGATCGGCCTACCTATTGCAATTTGAAGGATCTATCTGTTGGTGATATGCCCAAGAGACAATCATAACAATTCGGATTAAGTCTTATTAGATATTTAATCTATTAGCAATTAGGATATTAATAGGTATGCAACCTCAAAGTTCATTAGCACGCCTATAAATATGAGGGGTAGGGTTAGGGGAAGATTAATTCACCATGTGACAGCCCTAGCCGCCACTCCTCCCATGCCTCACGTCGAAGCTCTTGCCCCTCGCGCGGTGCTAGCACACCGTCGCACGGCGTTCCTACCCGTATGTGTAGACTCTGTGGAGGCGCTGCTTGTAGGATCGAAGAGCACGTGAAAAGCTACCAGAGGGGGAGGGGTGAATGGTAGATTTAAAAATCTTACGCAGCGGAAACAATTAAACCCCAACTCCTTCGGCAGAAAAACGATCTGTTAAAGAAATCGTGTGTGAGACTAATCTAAACGTTTTTTACCATGACAAAAGTGATAGATATCATAGAGAATCAAGTCACGAAGACAACACAACAAGAATCACTCAAATCCGTCGAGAAAAACTCAAGTTATGATCGAAAGATCAAACAAAGGTCAATCTGCCCTACCCAAGAAAAAAACAGTTCTGGAACGCTGCAAAGAAACTCGTGTAGATCATAGACCACAAATCCAATGACCGTGAAATTTTGACAGATGATAGATAATCAAGTTGTGAAGACATCCCAAAAATAATGATGTCAATTGGATCTGTAAAACTCGAGTTATGATAAAACCATCTACAAAAGGTAGTGCTGTCCAGAAACTCGATGAGTAAAACATGTCTGGAACAAGTCTGACGAGCAAGGCACAAAAATTCCTTCAAACTACGAATTTTATTCAATAGAACACAATAGGAACAGCCCCAAAGTCGTGCACCACGAGATCTGGGCTCCCTTGCTTATATAACCAGCTCGAAAGCCAACTCAACTCAGATCAGGAACCTAATCCTACTCTGTTCATGAATCGTAACTTTCTATAACTGCTTAGGATTCTTCTATACGTAGATAGAAGCAATCTTAAGACTTCTAAACACCTTAGGAACGTATCACATATTCCTAAACAACTCAAATTCATGACCCACACAAAATCCTATCATAAACAACTCAAGTCTTTCCATATCTGAGTCAAACCCGACTCAGCCGCAGCCTGAGTCCATAACCTAGTCGGTTGGACCTTTCCGACCAACTCTTTACGTCCACATCTCTTCATCACGCCTCGGAACCATGTAGCCACGTCCATGCACTCCTTGCACATGTGCAAACATCTTCCAATGACGTCCATGATACCTTCACATGCATTGTTCTTGATTCAATCATCTTGCGCAACCTCCCGATCAGCTCAACCACAATTCCTCCTGAATTTGGTTGTTGGAACCTCATCTCCTCCCTGAGACTAGTCCAATGGATCCCATCACCAGCCATGTCTTGAACTCAAGCAACACCTGCACATGAATAAACAACCAATCTATATGAGCCCAAGTGCTCGACTTGACTCACGTCAGTTCCGAACACAACACCTTACGTGAAAACCTCACATAAGCATGTTGTAAAACCACAGTAACACGATATCATTCATGTCAACCAAAAACACACCAAAGACTTAGCAAATGAATATAAGCAATCTTTCCAGGGATGTAAAGCAAGTACGAAACATTGCAAATGAAAAGCAGAAGCACCGCGGTCAAGTTCCGGACCTTGCCAGAGCAACCCGAACCTTGAGCCGGAGCTAACAAAAGCTAGTAAAACCTAGCGCCGGAACTTACCAAAACTAGTCGTAACTAGTAAACACAAAAGCTGGAGCTAGAAAAATCAACTCGGAGCTTAGCAAAAACACGCCAGAGCATCAAAGACATAACTCACCGGAGCTAACTAAAACTAGTCGGACCTTAATAAAAAGGTGTTTTGGTGATATTCAAAACTTTTATCGTCAAAGCAAGTGTATTCACTACAAGCCAATGTATTCAGCACACATAGGTCTTACAATCTCCCCCTTGATGAATGCATTGGCAACACCATTTAAAATCCGAACATTGGCTTATTCACATAAAAGTTTTGAAGACAATCCCCCCCTTTGTAAATCAAAAGTAAAATGAGAAGAAAATTCAAAAATTATGCCATATTATCTCTCCTCCTTTATTATCTCTCCTTATGCACATATTCTCTTTCTCTTCATGCTTATCTCTCCCCCTTTGACAATGTATACAACAAGTCATGAGCATATGAACAAATTATCTCTCCAACTTTAGTTGTTATGAGCATATTATAACATATACATATAAACAAAGCTCATCCAAGTCATACTATCAGGTACCTTATATTATCACATCAATGAGATACATAAAGTAGTGTAAGCCATGCTAGAGATCAAATGTAATTTTCAATTTAAGCAAGTCATGATCTCACAAACTTAACTATTTCAAAACCTAAAATCATGACACTAGTTGCTGCATTTTATTATTTTTCAAAGCATAAATTTAGATCATATGATATTTGCAAGAGATTATATGCGCATCTGTCTTATTCTAACCAACCAAGCCAAGCCTATGTCATTTGGCAATCAGAAGCTTAAGGACATGGTTTTAGTCATACACAACTTCTTCCAAGTTCATATCTAAGTGCAATGATAAGCCATCTCAAAAGAAGAAGTGCGATGCATGCATATTCTCTTGATCTTTTCTCAATTTATATTTGTTCATAAAAACTCAACATGTGAGTTGATTACTTGCTTAATTCTTAATGATTAAAAGCACCTGTGAACATGTAACAAGTTCAAAACAGCAAGAAAGTTTGACCATGACCAATTTTAGTGTAAGTAATTATTCCAATTACTAGACATGGCAAAAACTACAAAATGTATAACACGAGTAATATAGTAAGAACTTTCAGCATGTAAAAGGAATCACAAAGTCATATATGTATGAAATACTATGCTCATATTATTTTAATTTCAGATTCACATATAGACTTCCCAAGTTTCAAAACTCCCCCTCAATTTAAGCCATGAGGATGCATAACCCCTATTTCACTACGAATGTAACAAAAACAAGTAAAATCCAAAGGTTTTGTAAAAATGTCAACCAATTGTTGTTCGGTATCTACATGGTGAAGCACAATGTTTCCTTTTTCAACATTATCTCGGAGAACGTGATACCTAATGTCAATGTGCTTAGTTCTAGAATGTTGCACGGGGTTTTTAGCAATGCAAATGGCACTAGTGTTATCACAGAACAGTGGAACACTATCTAGATCAACCCCATAGTCCTTAAGTGTTTGAACAATCTAAAGAATTTGTGAGCAAGCACTAGCAGCAGCTACATATTCAGATTCGGCTATGGATTGTGCAACTGAATTTTGTTTTCTAGAGGACCAAGCAACAAGAGAATTACCAAGAAAATGACAAGCACCGAAAGTACTTCTCCTATCAATCCTACAACCCCCAAAATCAGCATCCAAAAAAGCTTTCAAAGTAACGGTTGAGGAAGAAGCAAGAAAAATTCCAAATTCTTGAGTTCCATGTAAGTACCTGAGAATCTTTTTGACGGCTTGACGATGTGAAGCACGTGGGGAGGCTTGAAACCGTGCACAAAGACATACGCTGAATTGTATGTCTGGTCTTGATGCCGTGAGGTACAAAAGTGATCCGATCATGCTTCTATATTCTTTTTGATCCACGGGTTCACCATCTTCGTCAAGTCCAAGTGTTGTTGCTGTTCCCATTGGTGTCTAAAGAGGCTTGCTTTTATCCATGTTGAAGCGCCTTAGGAGATCTTTTGTATACTTCGTTTGATGCACAAAGGTACCCTCCTTTGTTTGCTTGATTTGCAGCCCCAAAAAGTAAGTGAGTTCACCCATCATACTCATTTCAAATTCGGGACTCATCATTGCTGAAAACTTGGACACAAGATCATGAGAAGCACAATCAAAGATAATATCATCCACATACACTTGAACGAATAATGAGTCATTGCCATGCTTAAGCACAAAAAGAGTTTTATCAACCTTGCCCATGGTAAACCCTTTTTCAAGTAAGAATGTTTTTAACCTATCATACCATGCTCTAGGGGCTTGTTTGAGACCGTACAAGGCTTTGGACAGTTTGTAAACATGATTAGGAAAATCTGGATTTTCAAAACCCGGTGGTTGTTTCACATAAACCTCCTCATATATGTAGCTATTAAGAAAAGCACTTTTAACATCTATTTCATATAGCTTAAAACCAATAGATGCAGCAAAAGCTAACAAAATTCTTATGGCTTCTAATCTAGCAACGGGAGCAAAAGTTTCATCAAAATCTAGACCTTCAACTTGAGTGAAACCTTGAGCAACCAACCTAGCCTTATTCCTAACCACAACCCCATCCTCACTTTGTTTATTTTTAAATACCCATTTAGTTCCAACTAAAGTGTGACCTTGAGGTGGAGGTACAAGTTTCCAAACATTATTTCTTTCAAAATTTTCTAACTCTTATTGCATGGCAATAATCCAAGATTCATTAGTGAGTGCATGTGATATATCTTTGGGTTCAAAAGAAGCAACAAAAGCAGAATGAGCATGAGAGTTTGGATCGCAAAATCTGGACCGCGTGACTCGTTCATGCAAGCTTCCAATCATCTGTTGTGGGGGATGATCTTTGTAAAACCGTAGGGGAACATATGTCTCACAAGCTTCTTCTTCTTCATGTTCATCACAAATCGATGAGCTTGTGACTTGAGGATGATTTGAATCAGCATTGATGGTTGTCGGTGCTAGTTGAGAATTAACATCCGGAGCTGAACCAAAGTCTTTAGCTGCTGAATTTTCAGGCAGCAGCTCCAATTCTTCCTCATCTTCAACAAAAATGCTCCCCCCTGCGGCTATGGATCTGGACCTGCAATGTTTGAGCTAGTACCTGGGCTAGTTTCATCAAAAGACACTTCACAAGTCTCCACAATTTTGTTAGTGACAAGTAAAAGCACACGGTAGCCTCTAGTATGAGATGGATAACCAAGAAACATGCCATCAATGGATCTAGGTTCAAATTTATCAAGATTATCATGTTTCTTGACAAAGCATTTGCAACCAAAGACCTGAAAGTGTGTAACACTAGGCCTATGTCCAAATCGGAGCTCATATGGTGTTTTACCTAGCTTAGCACGCAAGAAAACACGATTTGAGACATAACAAGCGGTTGCTAACGCATCAGCCCAAAATTTCCTAGGAGTTTGATATTCATCAAGCATAGTCCTAGTCATCTCAACTAAGGTTCTGTTCTTTCTTTCTACAACACTGTTTTGTTGAGGTACATATGGTGAAGAAAATTGATGATCTATTCTATTTTCAGCACAAAAGTGATCAAAAGATTGATTTTTAAATTCAGTTCCATTATCACTTCTAATTGCTTTTAAAGATTCTGGGTAATTAATTGATAATCTAAGAAATAAAGTTCTAAAGTGACTAAAAACTTTATTCTTAGACGCCATAAAGTAAACCCAAGAGTATCTAGAATAATCATCAACAATCACAAGTACATACCATTTATCTCCAAAGGATTGAACACGTGAAGGTCCTACGGTGTCAAGATGCAAAAGTTGACATGGTTCAGTTGTCATGATCATTGTGAGAGGAGTATGTGAACCTGCAACCATCTTAGCATGTCTACAAGAAGAGCACACAATTTCTTTGTCCCCTTTAAGCTTAGGCAGCCCACGTATGCGATCAAGAGCACTAACACGCGTTAGGTGATCAAAGCCTACGTGACCAAGTCTACGATGCCAAAAATATAGGTCCTTTGAATCATTAGCAACTAGACACCTATGCTTAGAGAAAGACATATCAAAATTAGCTTTAAAAACTCTTCCAAACCGAGACATGTTAAAAATAAGCTCACTATTTGAACCTACAACTTTGCAGCAGTTTTTATTGAAAATAATTTCTAGATTTTCATCTAGTAATTGTGAAACAGAAAGAAAGTTGTATTTCAAATTTTTGACAAGTGCCACATCCTTCAAAGTGCAGTGATCATTTACTCAAACCGGACCCTTAGCAATTATAGGAGTTAAAGAATTATGGGCAAAAGTAACATTCTCTACACGTGACACAAAAGAGAGGGAGGAGAACCAATCTTTTTTACCGGTCATGTGGCGTGAGCAACCTGAATCCACAATCCAAATGTTCTCCTTCCTCAAACGTGTAACCTACATAGAAGCACAATACATCGATGACTCAATGCTGGGGTTAGTCAAAAGGCATTTAGGAATCCAGTACTGAGTCACGCGACGTGCAGCAGGAAAAACACGTGAAAGCTGAGACAAAACAGCAGGTTTATGAGTCAAAGTTTGAGATTTTTTATTCTTAACTTCTGACCTATAAGGTGTTACTTATGTAGCACAAAAATCAGTAGCTCCGGAGGAAAAAACAGAAGGTCCGGAGGTAAACTTTGAATGTTTTTGACTAAAAAAAGTAGGTTGTACATTCAGTTCAATATGTGCAGCAAATTTTGCATGAAAGTTATGAGATCTAGCAACCATTCTTTCCCTTTTCTGTTGTTTAGCTAGTCTATAACAAAAATCTATGACATGACCATCTCTACCATAGTAGGTACAATGAAATTTAACTTTGTGTTCATGTCTAGATGAGCAAACAACATTTTTATTTGAAACCGAATGAGACAATACTCCTGCAGATTTGAAAACCACTTCTTTTTGTTTAGGAACTATTTGAATCAAACCACTTCCTAATGACTTTACAATTTTAGGTGGATGTGCCTTAGCATGAGCATGAGAATCAAAACCTAAACTAGTTTATCATTGCAAGACTTGGATGAATTCAGCAGCAAGTTTAGGTTCTTATTCCCATTACAAAACCGATCAAATGTCTTATGCATGTTATCAAGTTTATTAGACAGATCAAGAAAATTTTCACATGAAGTTTTTCCTTTTAATTTGCAATTGGAACAATATTTAACTTCATGACAACGTAAACCATTGTTCAATATAGAGATTTCATTCATAGCATCTTGCAGTTTCTTATCAAGATCATCACAACTAGAACAATACAAATCAATTATAGAACAAGAAGCATCTTTTAAGTTTCCAATATTAAGTGTAGCAAGCTTTTTGTTCTTTTCAATTTCAAGTTCAAGTTTATCAAGTGTGGAGGTATGTGCACTTCTTAGGGAGGACAATTGTTCATATTTTAAGTCACATGAGGAACAAGAATCATCACTATGAATCAAGGATTTCAAACGATTAATTTCAGATTCTAGTGACTCAATTTTAACAGCATTGTCTCCCAGCTTTTTATCCTTTTTCTTAACAATAACAGTGGCACGAGAAATAGCATCACACATTTCTTCGCAAGTAGGACATACCTCTTCATTGTCGCTGTTGTGTTCTGCCTCCTCCATACTTGATCTTGACTTGCCCGCCATGAAGCACAAGTTTGCCAAATCATCTTCATCTTCATCACTTCCAATGTCCACGTCGCTTGAGCCAAGTTCCTGGAGTGCTGAGATAAAACTGCTCACCAATTGACGTCTTGTAAAACCCTTCTTTTTCTTCGTATCTTTTGCAGAGGAGTGCTTCGTTCTTGTTTTCTTTTCATCCCGGGAAGTAGGACCTGAAAGGTTAGGGCAATCTGAACAAAAATGTCCTGTCTTACCACATTCAAAGCATTGTTGAGGTCCGGAGCTTCCTCTCCTTCTAGTTCTCACATTTTGCAATGCTTTTGAGAACCGGGTAGAGATGAGCGCTAGCTCCTCCTCTGGAAACTCCTCAATATGTTCAAGGGTTAGAGAGGACAGCAAAGCAAGTGTACCACAAGATGATGTTTGACCGGAACTAGGCATGTCACGTTGAGAAACAAAAGCAATAGACTTGTTGGGGTTCTTACGTGAGATTATGTCAATTTCATGAGTTTTTAACTTGGAATATAGTACATCTAAAGTAAGTGAACTCATGATAGTAGATTCACAAATAGATGCGACTTTCATCTCCCAAATTGACATATCTAATGCACTTAGCAATTGCCTAGCATTTTCAGCATCTAAAAAATTAACATTGACACTACGCAAGTTGCTGAGAATCTTATTAAAGCGAGCAAAAAGTTCATCAATAGACTCACCGGGTTGCATCTTGAAGCGCATGTATTCTTTCTTGAACATGTCTTGCCTTACCTCTTTGATCGTGTTGGATCCTTCGTGGTAGTCACAAAGTGATTTCCACACATCGTATGCAGATCAGAGGTGTGCAACACAGTCGAAGTCGCTTTGTGTTAATCCTTGTATTATCAAGTTCTGAGCCTTGTTGTTGTTGTCGACATCTCTCAGATTTGTAGTTGTAACTTGATCGTTTGATGGCACTTCATAAGGCTTGTATACCTTCTCCCATATTGCAAAGCCTTGTGCCTGGATGAAAGCCTCCATACGTGCCTTCCAAACCTGAAAATCGATACCAGCAGACACACAAGGTTTGGCAGAATACTTCTCCATGATGATTAGTCAAAAACACGCGCAAATCACAAAGATTAGAGCACTGTGGCTCTGATACCAATTATAGGATTGAAGAGCTCCTGAAAAGCTACCAGAGGGGGGGGTGAATGGTAGATTTAAAAATCTTACGCAGCGGAAACAATTAAACCCCAACCCCTTCGGCAGAAAAATGATCTATTAAAGAAACCATGTGTGAGACTAATCTAAACGTGTTTCACCGTGACAAAGTGATATATATCAGAGAGAATCAAGTCACGAAGATAACACAATAAGAGTCACTCAAATCCATCGAGAAAAACTCAAGTTATGATCGAAAGATCAAACAAAGGTCAATCTGCCCTACCCAAGAAAAAAACAGTTCTGGAACGCTGCAAAGAAACTCGTGTAGATAATAGACCACAAATCCAATGACCGTGAAATTTTGACAGATGATAGATAATCAAGTTTTGAAGACAACCCAAAAAGAATCACGTCAATTGGATCTGTAAAACTCGAGTTATGATAAAACCACCGACGAAAGGTAGTGCTGTCCAGAAACTTGACGAGTAAAATTTGTCTGGAACAAGTCTGACGAACAAGGCACAAAAGTTCCTTCAAACTACGAATTTTATTCAATAGAACACAAGAGGAACAGCCCCAAAGTCGTGTACCACGAGCTCTGGGCTCCCTTGCTTATATAACCAGCTTGAAAGCCAACTCAACTCAGATCAGGAACCTAATCCTACTCTGTTCATGAATTGTAACTTTCCATAACTGCTTAGGATTCATCTATACGTAGATAGAAGCAATCTTAAGACTTCCAAACACCTTAGGAATGTATCCCACATTCATAAACAACTCAAATTCGTGACCCACACGAAATCCTATCATAACCAACTCAAATCTTTCCATATCTGAGTCAAACCCGACTCAGCCGCAGCCTGAGTCCATAACCTAGTCGATTGGACCTTTCCGACCAACTCTTTACGCCCACATCTCTTCATCACGCCTCGGAACCATGTAGCCACGTCCATGCACTCCTTGCACACGTGCAAACATATTCCAATGACGTCCAAGATACCTTCACATGCATTGTTCTTGATTCAATCATGCTGCGCAACCTCCTGATCAGCTCAACCACAATTCCTCCTGAATTTGGTTGTTGGAACCTCATCTCCTCCCTGAGACTAGTCCAATGGATCCCATCACCAGCCATGTCTTGAACTCAAGCAACACCTGCACATGAATAAACAACCAATCCATATGAGCCCAAGTCCTCGACTTGACTCACGTCAGTTCCGAACACAACACCTTACATGAAAACCTCACATAAGCATGTTGCAAAACCACAGTAACACAATATCATCCATGTCAACCAAAAACGCACCAAAGACTTAGCAAATGAATACTAAGCAATCTTTCTAGAGATGTAAAGCAAGTACGAAAAATTGAAAATGAAAAGTAGAAGCACTGCGGTCAAGTTCCGGACCTTGCCAGAGCAACTCGGACCTTGAGCCGGAGCTAACAAAAGCTAGTAGAACCTAGCGCCAGAACTTACCAAAACTAGTCGGAACTTGTAAAGCCAAAAGCCAGAGCTAGAAAAATCAACTCGGAGCTTAGCAAAAACACGCTGGAGCTATCAAAGACATAACTCACCGGAGCTAACCAAAACTAGTTGGACCTTAATAAAAAGGTGTTTTGGTGATATTCAAAACTTTTATCGTCAAAACAAGTGTATTCACTACAAGTCAATGTATTCAACACACATAGGTCTTAGACTGCTGCTACTACTGTGCTGGTCGGCTACGACAACATCATCGTCAACTCGCTGCTGTGACGAAGACGTGGAGGAGACAAATGTGATCGTCTACCCATTGCTGTGACGAGGACGAGGAGGTGACGAACGAGGTCATCTACTTACCCTACACTGACACGTATCTACGATTAGATCTTCTACTGTGCTGCGCGTCTAGTGGTAATGATCTATGACATCTGTACTCGTATGTTTCCTGAATGATGCGGTAGAATTGCTAGAGTATCGTACTGCCGATTTCTCAACACTATCTGCTACCCCACCTTCTACAAGATATCGAAGTCCTGGGATCCACAAAAATGCAAAACTTTCACCCGGCTTCTCTTGCTCAATCGAGTCTGGACAGCGGATAGGCTTCAACAGCGACAATGGCCAAATGGGTACTTCTGCTCCATGTGTATGCGCAACCTGGAGACTGGAGCTCACCTCTTCCGTGATTGCTGGGTGGTCGAGCATATCTGCCTTAGGATCACGCTCTGGTCACAAGAGCCCATTTGTCAGCCGGAAACGTGGGATACCAGTCCAAGTTTCCAAGATTGGTTTGACAGCATCTCACATACTGGAAACTCAGTCCATGCAAGAAGCCGCCGCACTATCATCCTGGCTACTATCTGGGAGATATGAAAAGAGCAAAATGCTTGTGTTTTGTTTTCCAGTCGTCAGAGACCTGTTCACCAAATCATTTCAGATATTCAGGGAGAGCTGCACCTCTAGCACCTGGCCGGTTGCGCTAACCTCTTCCGGTTATTCCACGGTTCTGTAGCTATTGCTAATGTGGGGTAGTCACCCTAGAATCTGTATCATGAATGACTTTACATAACACTTCTTTTCATCTTATAATATAATAGCCGGTGGCTTTTTCGAAAAAACAGATGTTGAGGGATTCATGCAGTAAAATTTAACAAGCTTTGACTACTTATATACCTAAAAGAATAAATATTTGCCACAAAAATGATACTTGTAGTTTCTTCATGGAAAATACTTTTGTAGTTATTTTTAACACAATTTAGTAACAAACTATTAGGAAAAAATCAATCAAAGATACATATTGGAGACTGCACTGATCTCCTAAACGAAGATTGTGAGGACCGGGTCCACACATTCTAGGAATCGCATAGGGTGGTGTCGTGCGATGCGGCGCCCAACAGCACACACGAAAAGAATACGACAAAATACAAAGTTTTATTTATATAAACAGCGGAAGTCTTTTACAATACTTAATCTACAGCGGAACTAATATTCATAGCTAAACTCTCAGCCTAGCTATGCAAAAGTGCAGCCGTCCAGCCCGAGGACGATACACACTAGCAGCACACAACAGTTTACGGCGGCGTGTAGGGCTCCCACTCGGCGGTATACCCCGACGGGGGCATCACCTCATCTTCGGACCCTTCCTCATACGTCTCACCTGCAGACAACTTAATATAGCAACCGTGAGCACGAAGGCTCAACAAGGCCTAACCGTCTCATCTAAACATGGATCTCTACATGTAGGGATACTTAACATAGGACTAGATAGCAGTAAATGACTCGCCTACATGTTGATCCTTAATTTTCAAGTTATAACAGCAGCTTAAAGCTTCAATAAAAGTAACTTTAGTGAGCATATTCTATAGCAAGCATAGTTGCAAAACAATTATAATTCAATACATAATATTCTCCTGGCTTCTTCAGTATTTACTATGTCACGGCGAAGTGAACAAGCGGTACTCAAGTAACCGCGAGGGACTGTGATTGCAATCAGTAGACACCCGAATAACACGTCACGTACACCCGTGCATAAGGAGCATGTCGTGCTCCCCACCACGTCATACGTAGCAACCTTTCACAAGAAACTCAAACGCCGAACTACTCCCACCATTGCGGGCATAAGGTCCCCGCACGGAGTGTGTCTGTGCCCGCCGACAGATTTACACCTTGCTGTCATCAACCCACCCCTATCGACAGTGGGCTATGCCTCGACACTCAAGTTATCAAGTTACATCGGTTTCCTGGATTCCACATGCCCAGTATGCATCCGGTACAGTTCAAAATTGTCCAGTAGGGCCGCACACGGATCGATCCTCAATCGACCAAGCAAGGTTACGCACGTGATACCACGTCTCAGTGCATCCTACCCGCTGCTTGGTCTCAAATTCATATTCCTAAACCATTCTTTGATCAAATCTTTCCTGTGTGATAAAATCCTATCTCACAAGTAGATTCCAACTACTCGACTTTTATCGGATTCCTCAAAACATTAGCATGACATTTTCTACTCATCAAGATGTAGACCTACCCAATACTTCATGGGATTTGTGGGTCATGCAAGTGGAGTTTCAATCACCTTAGCCCTAATGCACAAAGTTCATCCTAGACATAAGCGATACAAATATAAACTTTGAAATAGCACTTAAATGCAAATCGGGGCTTGTCTGGCTGCGAGTCAGAGGGAAAGTTAGCTTCTGGGAGGATGATATGCAAGGCCTCCAGCACCTCCTCAATCTCGGTTACTATATGAGGTGCATAATATGAAAGCATATAAGTGACATAGAACTAAACAAATCAACTTCTAAATACAGTCTCTATTACTAAATGATTTCAATTGGCTTTGGGATTTTTATAGTGGATACTAGGCTCTATGTCGAAGATCTGGACCAAGAATTGGAGATGTTCAAGGAAGCTTGTTGTCTCTAAAATTCCAACATTTAAAAGCCTTCTCTGAAATTTGGTATTAAATCTGGAGCTTTGTCATGGCTATCAGTGGGTGATTATGGTGGATGAGGTCTCAATGGTTCTAGGAAAATTTGTTTCATAATTTTCTGAGCTTCCTACAGGGAGAGATTCTTTTTAAAAGTTTTGAAAAATTCTGAAAATGTTTTTGTACATTTCTCAGTTTTCAATTGACATCAGTGATATGAACACTGTTTCGTCCAGTAAATGACAACCAATGAACTTGAAATTTTTACTGAAGTAAATGACGTCCAATGAACGCTGTTTGTATCACTTATTATTAAGAGTGTTCTGACCAAAATTGGGAATTTTCCAATTAACAGAACAGGGGTAATTAATTTCCCAAGAAGTTAGATCAAAGTAATTAATTATGAAAATTCTGGGACTTTCATGTCCAACAAATTGCACCACTGCAAAATACGGATCAAGATGAGTCTATTAGAATTTATTTGGAATTATTTGAGCAAGTATGCTAGGAGTACTTAAATTTAGAAGTTGGCTCAAATTATGGAATTATTTGGAAAGGAAAAATATTTGAATTAATCAACTGGGCCCAACTGTTAAAATGATCCAATCACAGCTGGGCCACACGAAGGGCTACGGGGTAAAACCGCGTAGCCACATCAGATCCCTAGCCGCAGCAGATCATATTGAGGACAAACAGTCACTGGCGCGTGGGACCCGCCCGAGCTTCTTCAACCTCGCGATGGAAGCGGCGTTCCTCGCCGGAGCAGCAGCGGCGCCCTGCCGGCTTGCTGCGCCGAGCTCCTCTCGGCATGGCTTTGGCCACCTGGCCCTAGAATCAGCCGTGCAATACGACGGTGGGGTCCAATCGAGGCGGCGACGGCTGGAGGCGAGCGCACGACGGCAGCGGTAGAACTAGGGTTCTGACGGTGGTCGGTACCGCTCGGCAATGGCGCAAACGCTTCGGGAAAGAGCTTGGGAGGTTCCTGGGAGCATGAGGAAGATGAAAAAGAGGTGCACACACCGCATAACAGCCGGCCAACGCAAGTTTGACGGCGAGCAGCGGTGCTTTTCAACGGCGACGAGGAAAACTCGAAGTAATTCGTCGTTGGTTGATTATTTCCACTAAGGATTGATCCAGGGGGTGCACAAGAGGGCATGGAAACTAATATCTAGCTGGATCAACGGATTTCTCCACGTATAAAATGAATTGCTTTCACGACCTAGCATGAAGGGTAACATCGTGCCGAAAGAAAAAGGAGAAATACTCACTCGATAGGGAATGAAACAAAGAACGGTTTTAACCGTGACAAAGGTGATGTCCCGTCGATCCTGTTTGCTTTTGGGAGCAGCACGAGACAAGTCTTGTAGCGCCAGTGCTACGGGGAGCAGAGAGGCTCGACCTCGGCGGCCACCAAACTGCAAAATACGGCCGCATGAGCTGAGGAAATAGCAGGGAATGGACTGGGAAAGGTGGAGTATCAAGTTTTTTGCTTCAGTTTGCTTCAAGGAATCAAACTAACTGTCGGCTAGAACGGACGGACGAAGGGAAGAAGAAGGAGGCGGTCACTAATGGCGCCGACGCTCGGTTTTTGTGAGACAAAGGACGAAGTAATCATCGGTGAGGCGCAGGAAGGCCTTAAGAAGGTGGAGTCACCTAGCCATGCAGCTGCTTGCTTGTGCATTTCCCTACCGCGGTGGCGCGCCCTTCCGGCATTGAAGTGTGGGGATAGCCGTGAAAACAAAGCACTCACGGCTGTGTGCTACTGACCAGTGGGTCCCACTGCCCCTTTCAACTCTATCACCTCTGTTCCTTTAATTCACTCACCTATATTGATCTAAAAATCCTGAAAATTTTTAGATAGGCTCAAACAAATATCTAGGATTTGATTCTGAATTCAAAACTTTGAATTGATCAAGTTTCAATGAAAATTCAAATTTGAATTTGGAAGAATTCAATGTTTCCACTGAATTATATATCAATTATGCTTCAAAAATTTTGAAACTTGGTACAGAGACTATTTGGAACATTTGAAATTTAATGGTGAACTCAGATTTTTATTTTGGAAAAGTTTGAACAGGAGATAAATTAAATATTTGAGTTCCCTCCATTGAAGTTTGAATTGATTTGATTTTTTCTTTTCCCATTTTGATTAATTTTTCCCATTCAAATTTTAAATTGTCCTTTCAGAACTCTGCACTCTAATTTTTTGGGCTTTTACATTCCTCCCACTTAAAAGAATCACGTCCCGAGATTACAAATAAAAGAGATGGAGGTAAAAAGATTACCGGATATGAGATGATAATATATCTGGATAATTTGATTGGAGATAGTCCTCCCTTTCCCATGTCGCTTCCTCAGCGGTAGGTTACTCCACAAGACTTTGTAGAAGTACAAAGTACAGTTCCCGGTGGCGCGAATCTTTTCATCGATAATCCGGATTGGATACTCAGAATAAGTGAGATCCGGTTGGAGAGATTCACTGTCTTCAGTGCAGATTTCAGCTGGGGATTTAAGGCACTTCCGCAGCTGAGAAATGTGGAATACATTATGAACACCAGCAAGTGACATCGGTAACTCCAAGCGATAGGCCACGGGTCCGCATTTTTCAGTGACGGCGAACGTACCGATGAATCGTCGAGCAAGCTTTCCCTTCACTCCGAAACATTGAATTCCTTTGACATGAAGGTAAACGTGGTATCCGATGTCGAAGTGGAGAGGTTGACATCTTTTATTCGCATAACTTTTCTGATGAGATTGAGCAGCCTTGAGATTGGCTTGAATCACTCGCACTCGTCTTCGGCTTCATTTACAAGATCAATACCATATATCACTCGCTCACCGGATTCACACCAGTTGAGTGGTGTACGACATTTCCGGCCATAGAGAGCTTCATAAGGCGCCATCTTGATGCTAGCTTGATGGCCATTGTTATATGAGAACTCCGCCAATGGTAAATGATCATCCCAATTTTCACCATGGTGGATGGCAAAAGCGTGTAGCATATCTTCCAAAACTTGATTCAGCCGCTCAGTTTGACCATCCGTGTGCGGGTGATATGCGGAGCTTTGGATCAGTTTCGTCCCAAATGATGCATGCAGCTGCTCCCGGAAACGAGCAACAAACAGCGCACCGCGATCTGAAATAATTGATCGGGGAACTCCGTGCAAGCACATGACTCTTGTAATATATAACTCCGCATATTTCTTGGCAATGTACTTTGTATGTACAGGGATAAAATGAGCTTATTTGGTTAGTCAATCGACTATCACCCAAATAAAATCATGCTTGTGGAGTGTGAGAGGCAAACCGACGATGAAATCCATACTAATGTCCTCCCATTTTCATGCCGGAATTTTCAATGGTTGCAGTTGTCCCTCATGTGGTTAGCTTTCACTCGCCGACACATATCACACTCGGATACGTACTGCGCAATATCTCTTTTCATCCTTGTCCACCAAAATTTGGTTTTCAGATTTTGATACATCTTGTTGCTGCCCGGATGAATAGAGTACTTGGACAAGTGAGCTTCATCCAAGATTTTCTTCCGAAGTGTCAAGTTACGGGGTACCACTATACGGTCTTTGAACCATAGAGTACCATGTTCATCACTCCAGAAACACTTCATTTCCCCATTCTTCATTCTCCTACGAATGTGCGACATACCCACATCTTTCTTTTGAGCTTCCATAATCTCCTTTCGTATGGTGAGAATAAGAGCAAGATTATACAAAGCTCCATATGGAACCAAGTATAAAATCGGTTTGTCCTCGTCCAATGGAGTGATGGACAGACTATTGACATGAGACTTGTGGCTTAGCGCATCGGAAACCACATTCGCCTTGTCGGGATGGTAGTGAATTTCAATCTCATAATCTTTGATCAGCTCTAACCATCTTCGCTGTCGCATATTCAGCTCCTTCTGAGTGAAGATATGTTTCAGGCTCTTGTGATCGGTGTAGAGATGCACTAGATTTCCAAGTAAATAATGCCTCCACATTTTCCAAGCGAGCACCACGGCAACGAGCTCAAGGTCATGAGTTGGATAATGCTGCTCATGATTTCAGAGCTGCCGTGATCCATACGCGATCACACGGCCTTCTTGCATCAACATGCAGCCGAGACCAATGCCAGACGCATCACAATAAACGTCGAAAGATTTGGTCGTGTCCGGCTGAGCTAGCACTGGGGCTGTTGTGAGATGTTTCACCAATGCGTGAAATGCATCCTCACATGCCTTGCTCCAAATATGTTTAGTCCCCTTTTTCAGCAGCTTCGTCATTGGTTTAGTGATTTTTGAGAAACTCAGAATGAACCTCCGATAATATCCCGCTAATCCAAGAAAGCTGCGAACTTCGTGTACGGACGTTGGAGACTTCCATTTCAGCACTTACACAATTTTGCTTGGATCAACAGCGATGCCATCCGCTGAAATAATG
This sequence comes from Tuctoria greenei, assembly GCA_036927565.1. NCBI lineage: Eukaryota > Viridiplantae > Streptophyta > Magnoliopsida > Poales > Poaceae > Tuctoria > Tuctoria greenei. The sequence goes on along the minus strand of JAYESD010000004.1, from coordinate 93,993,284 downwards.
TGGCCAAGAAATGGTACTTGGCTTATCCAAAACCCACACTTGCTGAATTTTGCATAAAGCTTGTGATCTCGCAATCATTGGAGCACGATATGCAAGTGTTTGGCGTGTTCTTCCTCCGATTTAGAATAAACCAGAATGTCATCGATGAAGATCACGACAAAATTGTCCAACTCCAGCATGAACACTGAATTCATCAAATACATGGAGTGAGCTGATGCGTTGGTAAGTCCGAACGATATGACGAGATATTCATAGATCCTGTATCTCGTCGAGAATGTCGTCTTCGGTATATCCTCCGGTTGGATTTTGATTTGATGATACCCGGACCGAATATCCATCTTTGAGAATACTTTAGCACCCACTAGTTGATCAAATAAAATATCAATGCACGGTAGTGGATGTAAAATCCCAGTTTTTCCTTAATATAAAGTTCAGTTACCCGTTTGTTATCAACCATTGTGGAGATCAATTATGATTGTACACATGAACATGATATCATCAAAAATCTTTCTTTCACTCCTACTCAAATTTTATTAACATAAGGGATGGACTTCACCAATGACCCTAGGATAATTCAAGAGACCTTTCTACAAATTTTGGAATTTATTGAATGGAAATATGCTAGGGCAAAACACTATGCAATACTAAATATATTAAAATTAATTTGAATATAGCACTGTACATTTAGGCCCTATCAAAATATTCAAATCTGGGGCTATACATTTTTCCATGGCCTCATAATATTCCAAAGAGCCTTCCTACAAAGTTTCAAGAATTTTGAATTCCATTTGCTATTTTATTTGAGACGTTTAGCAAATTCAAGACAAATTCAAATTTGAATTTGAAATTTAACTGAAACTTGTTCAAATTTGAAATCCAATTTCAGAATCTGAACCTACACCATCGCTTTGGCCTCTCCAAAGAAACTAAAATTTTTGGATCAAGTTTGGTAAGAGAATTTAAGTTGCGGAGAAGGGATGAGGATAAGAACGGTGGGACCCACTAGTCAGGGAGAAGTTTACCGTGAGTGCTCTGTTCTGACTCCCCGCATTTCGACGCCCGGTGCGGCAAACAGCTCACTGTCGGCAAGCAGCTGCGTGGCACCCCAGTTGCGTGTTCCCCCTCCACTTTTCTCCTCCTTATATTCACATATCTGGCCGAAGGGAAAGGCACCAGCTCTTTCGTCGCTCCCGAGCGCAAACCACTGCCGCCTCCCTGCGCGCCCGACGAGCTCGAAGTCTTGCCGAATCCTGTCGTCCTCCCAACAGCAAAGTGGTACCTAAGCCTTCCCTCTACCTTCTCAATCTTATAGTTCCTTGTTTCGTCCGGTACAAGGCGGCATTTTTGCAGTTTTACCGGCGCCGCTGTCCAGCCGCCGTGAGGACGCTACTGCCTCCCCGTCGCAACGACGCCACAGCCCCTCTCTCGAGCTGCTCTCAGAAGCAACTAGGATCGCCAAGACACAACCTTTCTCACGGTACAAAACGTTCTTCGTTTCATTCCGTATCATGCAAATAATACGAGTTTTGCTTTCAGCCGTAGCCCATGAACTAGCTCACTTCTCGGTTTGATTCGGTTTCTACGTGTAATGATTCTTCAATCCAATTAAGGATTATACTCCGTACCTCCTAGTGCACCCCTCTGCCAACAATCAGTGGACGCCATCGAGTAGAGTCTGAGATATTCAAGTTTTCCCCACCGCCAATGGAAATCCGTTGGTCCACTGTTGAAGTCGACTTTGCCAGTGATGTCACCCCTTTCTAACCTCCAAATCATCATCCTCATGCTTCCAGCAACATTTCTAGCCGTTTCCCGAGCCTTTTGTGCCATCCTCGAGCGATTCCGGCCATCACCGAAACCCTAGCTCCGCCGCTGCCATCGCGCCACCATCTCCACCGTCGCCGCCGCGATTGGACCTTACCATCGTGTTGTGCGGTCGATTTTATGGCTAGGCGGTCAGGACCGAGTCGAGTGGAGGTCGATGCAGCCATCGCGGCGAGCTCGCCGGCGCAGCACCGTCACGGCCGAGCGGCACGTCGCGAGGTAGACGAAAGCCTCGTGGGTCCCACAGGTCAGCGACTGATTCCCTCGCGTGGGATCAGATGCGGCTCTGGATCCGGTGCGGCTGCGCGGGTTAACCCTGTGGCCCTCGCTGCGGCCAGCTGAAAGCATCTAGGCCCCCATAAGGTATGGTTTCGGTGATTAATGACAACCGTTGGATATCACTAATGAGTTTGTGGATGCAAGGTCTCTCATATTACTCATCACACTTAATGGACTCTATATCTATATCATCTACTGCTCATTGGATACAATTGGAGACCCCTCAACAAACTATTTTACGAGGTCAATCGATCTTTATGAAGACTAAAAATAAAAACATATATGTCAAAATTATTCCATCAAAATTGACAGTACACAAGACTTAGTCGTCATCAGAAGAACATTTCAAACAAATATCTAAGAGGTCACTCGGAAAAATTCCAAAAGAATCACTTAGAACAACTCGAAGCAGACAAAATCAACTCACCGGATCATCCGATGTATCCAGAAAACACTACATAGGTCGAGTTGGCTCTGCAGTAGAAAAAGACCTCAATCTTGGGTATACACCGGATCATCTGATGTGGAAGCATATGTTACATCAGTCGATCATTCCAGTAAGCAATTTCCTTGGACCAAGTAACACCGGACCATCTAATGTACAAATATGCCACATCGGTCGATCATTCCAGTAAGCATTATTTCTGGACCATCCTGGACCAAGTGTCACCTTATTATCTGATGTACAGGTGTATACAACATCGGTCGATCAACAGTCATATCTGACACAGTGACCTTAGCTAATTTTTATTCGACCGATGACAGCTGAAGGGAGAACATCGGATCATCAGGTGTTTGCAGAACAGTGATTTCAGCCTACTTTTCCAACGGCTATCTCGTGGAAGCTGGCTATTTATACCCCTTCAACCAGTCATTTGGACAAGTCTTGATGCCCAGTGCTACTCTACACATTATCAAGCATTCAAGACATTGAGCAACCACTTCCACATCATTTACACCACTTGTACACCAAGAGATAGGCTAGAACTTACTAGAGATGATGCTTGTGTGCTTACATTCTTGGTGATTGGACTCTCTAGTCTAGTGAGAGCTGTAAGGGGGTGTATCTTGGTGATTGTATTCACTGTGTATCAGTCGGTGATTGGAGAGATCCTTCCGGAGCTTGCCAAGTCGGTTGTGGAAGCCCGAAAGATCAAACTTGAACAAGGCTTGAGCTCCACCTTGCCGGAGATGGCGAACGTAGACTTTTAGTGAGATCCCTGGTCTTGGTGACTTGGGAGTGGATACACCCTTTGGTGGGTGCCACAACGTGGATGTAGGAAGGTCTTGATGACCTTGACGAACCATGGGATAGATCACCGTGTCTTTGTGTCTTCTCGGGAGTTTGCATACTCTTCCTTTCCCGTTATACTTATGCATTTCATATACCGTAAACTTATTATTCACTTGAATGCATAAGTTGTTTGCATAGGGAATTGGTCTTTTAGTAGTTGAATTTTTATTGCTTTAGTTTGTAAAAAGAAGCCCAATTCACCCCCCCTCTTGGGCATTCGATCCTTACAATTGGTATCAGAGCAAGGCTGCTCATTGGATCATTCTAGCTTCACCGCTAGAGAGCCAAAATGGCCAAGATTGGGGGTTCAGTTCCCATCTTCGCGGGCAAGAACTTTGCCTATTGGAAAGCACGTATGCGTGCTTATCTAGAGGCTATTGCTCCCGAGGTATGGGAAGCGACCCATGCGGGGTTTGGTGAGCATAACTACATAGGTGATCAAATCAAGTGGGATGCCAAGGCTAGAAATGCTATTTACGAATGCATTAGTCAAGATATGTTTGCTAGGATTGCTAGCAAAGAAAAGGCTTGTGAAATTTGGGCTTGCTTGATTGAAATTCATGAGGGTTCTTCTCGTGTTAAAGAACTAAAGTATCACAAGCTTAAGGCCAAATATGATGAGTTCAAAATGCTACCTCATGAAAATGTCAATGAAATGTGTTCTTGCTTGAATGTTCTTATTGAGGAAATTAATGCTCTTGATATTGCTTCTCTTGGCAAGGGACTCATCAACCGCAAGATTCTTATGCTCCTTCCTAAGCCAAAGTACAACATCATCAACTCCATGCTTCAAAAGGAATCTCTTGATCACATTGAAGTTTCTGAACTTATTGAAGAGATTCGCGCTCATGAGATGAGTGTGCTTGGGATGATGGAGGAATCATCTTCAAAGACAATTGCTCTATAGGCTTCCACCAGAAGAACAAATCTCAAGAAAAAGAAAGTGATCGAGCCTAGATCAATTGAAGAAGAGCAAGCATCAAGTGAAGATGAAGATGATGAGCTTGCATTGATGATGAGAAAATTCTCTCGCTTGAACTCCAAGATTGCCAAGAAGGGATACACCTTTGATCCCAAAAAGAAAGCATTTCTACCAAGGAAAGATGACAACAATACATGCTATAACTGTGGTTACCAAGGCCACATCTCCTATGATTGTCCAAAACCAGACAAAAGAAGAGAGAACCACAAGGGCAAGCACCGCAAGCTTGAGGATAGTGAGGATGATGAAGAAGAGGTCAAGCCCAAGCCAAGATTCTTTGGGAAGAAGAAGTATGACAAAGGCAAAACTTTTTCCAAAGAAGAGAAAAGGTCCACAAAAGGTGTTCATGTGTGAGGCAAATGAATGGATCACCGATGAAGAATCTAGTGATGAAGAGAGTGAAGCTGAAGAAGAGAGCTTGGCCGGCCTTTCCATTGCCAACAATGATGATTCATCTCTTCGTCCACCTCCCATGTGCCTCATGGCAAAAGGTAACACCAAGGTATGTGATGACTCTAACGATGATGAGCTTTTCCCCGATGACTTAGCTTCAATGATAAATGAATACCACACTATCATTAAAAGGGAAAAGAGTAAGGTCAAGGCTCTTGAACAAGCTCGTGCTAAGCTTGAGAGTGCTAACCTCGATTTGCTTGACAAGTATGAAAGCATACTTAATGAGCATGACACGCTCAAATCTCATGTCAAACAAGTTGAGGAAGATAAAGCTCAAATCAAGCTAGATCATCATGAGCTTGACTTAGCACACAAAGCACTCTTGTGAAAGCACAATGAGTTAATCCAAGAGCATCAAGTACTTAACCTTGCCTATGAAGTCATTGATCAAGAATTGAAAACCATAAAGAAAGAAACCCTTAATGATAAGGTATCCATTGTTTCACATGCCACTAATGTCTTGCATAAGTCTTTGCCTTTGAAAGAAAATGTTAGGGAGAAGGATTTGATGGATGAAACTGAAAGTCTCTGCACTAGTGTGGCAAGACTATCTAAGGGAGAAGTCAAGCACAAATAAATCCTCTTCCAACAAGCAAAGGCCTTCAACAAGAGAGGACTTGGATCCTTCCCGGTGCCTAACAAAGGACAGGTGCCCTCACCGGAGCTTAAAACAAGCTTCATCAAGGAAGTTGGTTCTTATTGCCAACATTGTGAGGTCACCGGTCACCACACAAGGGAGTGTCCTCTTCCTAACCGGCCTTCTCCAAAATTGCCTACTAACTACAAGTCCACCTTTGATGATCACTATTATCTCTTGAGTAAAGTAGATGGCAAGGCGAAGGCAAGGTTCATCGGCAAGGACATGAAGGGCATGTAGGGGAAGCTTCCCAAGCAACTTTGGGTCCCAAAAACACTTGTATCACACATACAAGGACCTAAGTTAGCTTGGGTGCCTAAAATCAAAAACTGAATTCATGTGTGCAGGAGAACTACAAAGCCGGAGGAAAGCATTGGGTACTCGATAGCGGGTGCACTCAACACATGACCGGCAACGATGGTATGTTCACCTCCATAGAGAACCCCGACAATCATGAACAAGTCACCTTTGGTGACAACTCTAAGGGGAAAGTAATTGGGTTGGGTAAGATTGCAATTTCACATGATTTATCTATTTTCAATGTGTTGTATGTTAAGTCACTTAGTTTCAATATGCTTTCTATTGCACAATTATGTGATCTTGGACTAACGTGCACATTTGGCAAGAATGATGTTGTTGTGACTAGTGAAACAAGCAAAGAACTAATCTTCAAAGGGTTTCGGCATGGACACCTCTACGTAGTAGACTTCTCCGACAAGGATGCTAGCTTGACCACTTGTCTTTTCACCAAGACAAGTTTGGGTTGGCTATGGCATCGACACATCGCTCACATTGGAATGAGCAAGCTCAAGAAGTCATTCAAGCTCGGGATGATGACTGGCGTGAAGGATGTCACATTTGAGAAGAACAAGCTCTGTAGCGCTTGTCAAGCAGGGAAACAAGTTGCTTCACACCACCCGATGAAGACAATTGTGTCAAACTCCAAGCCACTTGAGTTGCTCCACATGGACCTCTTCGGACCGTCCACATATCAAAGTCTTGGTGGTAATCTCTATTGTCTTGTTATAGTTGATAACTACTCTCGGTATGCTTGGACATTGTTTCTAGGTGACAAGAGTGAAACTCCGGAAGTGTTCAAGACCTTCGCTAAATGTACTCAAAGGGAATTTCAACTTCCCATCATCAAGGTCCGGATTGACAATGGCACTGAATTCAAGAACTACAACATTGGGGAGTGGTGTGATCGTGAAGGCGTGAAACATGAATTTTCAGCCACATACACTCCTCAACAAAATGGTGTCGTTGAAAGGAAGAACAAGACTCTCATCACTCTTGCACAAGCAATGCTTGATGACTATGGAACTTCCGAGAAGTTTTTGGCCGAAGCAATCAACATGGCATGCCATGCCGCAAATCAGGTCTATCTACATCGACTACTTCGAAAGACCCCGTACGAACTCCTCATTGGGAGAAAGCCCAACATCTCCTATTTCCGAGTCTTCGGGTGCAAGTGCTATATCTACCGCAAGAAAAGGCACGGTAAGTTTGAAAGAAGGTGTGATGTTGGTATCTTTCTTGGTTATACATCAAACTCAAAAGCATATCGAGTATTCAACCAAACCTCCGGTTTAGTTGAGGAAAGTTGTGATGAAACTAATGGATCCCAAGAGGAGAGTTTTGGTCATGATGAAATAGATGATGAGCCTCTACGAGAAGCTATGAAGAACATGACCATCGGAGACATCAAGCCTAAAGTTGAGGAGAGCCATGATCAAGGGGGAGCTTCAAGTTCCAACATTAACACAACTATGGCACCTCAAGTTGACAAAGAAGAAAAAGATGATACATTGCCAACACAAGATTCACAAGCCACACAGTATCAAGAAGAAGAACAAGTCCATGATCAAGTCCAACCACAAGAAGAGAAACACACATCACCACTGCCAAGTGCTTCACAACCACTTATGAGGCATGGACGCATCTCCAAGGCGCATCCGATTGATCAAATTATCGGTAGTCCGTCAAGGGGAGTAAGTACACATTCTCGCCATTTCGCTACGTTTTGTGAGCACTACCCGTTTGTTTCATGTGTAGAACCCACTCACATTGAGGAAGCGCTCCAAGATCCAAATTGGGTAATGGCCATGCAAGAAGAACTCAACAACTTCATCCGCAATGAAGTTTGGGTGTTGGAGGAGCGACCAAAGGACAAGAACGTTGTCGGTACCCTGGGTACCATATACCCCTTGGGATTGCAAAGATATCAAGGGAAAGTCACTCACTTGATTTGAAGACCTTCGGAGGCCCACATGTCAGACATGTCCGGACCCGCTTCTCCAACATGGTTAGCCCCAGGGTCGCCACGTGTACTATTAAACCGGAGCTACCGCCCGCAAGGGAGGAAGCTCCGAACTATGTACTGAAGTGGCATCCCCGGACCTAACCCCAGACCGAGGGAAGCTCCGGTGCTGACACGTGTCGGCTAACCCCGGAACTCGTCGCGGCCACGGGTGTTTCCCGAGTCGAGGCCCCACTCGATCGGGAAGAACCCCCGGACCTAGAGGCCTCCACCGGCCCAGGTGCTGGAGTCGCATGCCCGGAGCTAACACCCCGGGAGGACCCCACAGCGGGAACAGTCGCGCCTCGGGAGGACCCCACTACGGGAACAGTCGCCGTAGTTGTAGAAGACCATCCCCTCTGGGGAGAAGGAGCCGACGCAGAAGTAGCGGGCCTGATGGACCTTCCGTAGGCGTACTGCAGCTTCCTCTTCCGGCTCACGGGTTCATTCGCCAGCTCCTTGCCCTTTCCGACGACCTCTTCCCTCGGCTTCGGAGCAGGGTCGGAGCCATCCTCGGGCATTCCGGGGATCACTACCCTAGTGGTTGATCTTCTCTCGATGACACCAAGGTCGTCAAGCACGGACATCTTCCGCCGGAGCTCCCTGCTGAACTCCACTTCCATGTTCAGAGGAAGAAAAGCTGATGGCAGAGTCAAGTCATCACCATCGACGTTGATGCCGTGCTGGAACTTCTTGAGGTGGAACTCCAAGGTTTTCCCCACCATGTTGGACTTCAGCCCGGTCTCGACCCGGTCTCGACCCGGTCATCGTCCATCACGCTGTTGAGAGCCCATGCGAGTTTCTCCCTCCTCTTCAGCGGCGCCCACCTGTTGACCAAGAAGTTGCAAAACACCGCCTGAGGAGTCAATCCTCCATCCACGCATTGGCGGATCCTGGTCAAAGCAGGGTTAAAGGCTTCCACCAGCACCGGAGCTTCACTCCAGATTGTCGTGTCGATGCTGGGAAGGCCTTCGGGCAGCTCCAGCCTCTCGTGCTCCTCCACCCGGACGACTATCCAGTCCTTCTTCCAGTCATCCCACTTCCCAAAGGGAAATGACCGGAGGTACTTGAATGGGCACTTCTTGCGCTTCACGAAGTAGTAGAAGCCAAGGTACTCATTGCTCCTGCCGGTGGTATGGACGGTGAAGAAGGTCTGGAAGAGTTCAATGCAGGGGGGATGCCCACCCACATCTCACAGAAGTGGACGGGACACAAGGAGAATGGAGTGGGGGCCGAGATGATACAACTGCAGACCATAGAAGTCTAGCAGCATCAAGAAAAAGGAATAAAAAGGTGGGATCAACCCCACCATGGCGTACGAGGAGAAGTACACCATTTCGCCGGCGTGCTCCTTCTCAAACGGGAGCTCTCCACCGGCATGGACCGAGCGGTTGAAGAAGTCCGAGGACCATCCCATGAGGGCCCGGACCTTCTTCAGGTCGCCGTCGGTCTTCAAGCGACTCTCGCGGAGACCCAACTCCATCGCGGCCCGGCTAGGCAAGAGAAGAAAAGCGAAGCGCAAGTTGGGAGTTTGAGCGCAAGATCAGATGGGAGGCATAAAGAGCCCCAAATGGTGCGTGCTTTCCTTCTTAAGTAAACCCTCGCGATGCTTGGATGGAAACCGTAGAGAAGTCGAAGATACCACTCAAAAATTCCACCAAGCCGATGACAAGAGGGCCCGGGACTACCCCGACGATCAAGTCGAGGTTCTTACCCAGGCGAGCGGTTGCCATCATGAGGCGGGAAGCCCGAAGGCGGCGGCCTGACAAGGCACGCAGAACCGATACGATTTTCGTATCGGGAATCGGCGACCTTCAATTGCGTGAGATCCGCACGCCAAAGATCTCACCTGCCGCACATGGGATATGCCACACGGCGAAGATTTAACTCTGGACCATCGCCAACGGCACATCCGAAGACCTTTGAAGACTCGGTTCAAAAGTCGAAGGATGGACCCACCTCCGGCGGAACAACTTCATCCAAGGGGTCTTCCTCGGAGGTGGGCCCAGGGGGCCACTGTCGGTACCCTGGGTACCATATACCCCTTGGGATTGCAAAGATATCAAGGGAAAGTCACTCACTTGATTTGAAGACCTTCGGAGGCCCACATGTCAGACATGTCCGAACCTGCTTCTCCAACATGGTTAGCCCTAGGGTCGGCACGTGTACTATCAAACTGGAGCTACCGCCCGCAAGGGAGGAAGCTCCGAACTATGTACCGAAGTGGCATCCCCGGACCTAACCCCAGACCGAGGGAAGCTCTGGTGCTGACACGTGTCAGCTAACCCCGGAACTATCTGTTCTCCACAGCGTGCTCCTGTGCTGCCACGTGTCCAACCGTCGGATCTTCACCCTCTAACCTCCAGAAGACCCCGCAGCGGCTCCGGATCTTCAAAGGGGAATCGAGGACTTCAAGACCCGATTAAGTGTCATTAATACCATATTAATGACACTTAATCGGACGACCTTAATACTAGTAACGGTGCTGTCAAAGCCCATTACACAGTCATTAATGGCAATTAAGCGTGTTGAAGAGGTATCAACACTAGTAAACGCCGGGGCCACATGTTAGGCCAGGCTAATTTGTAACGGCCTGCCCTTATACTATAAAAGGACAGGCCAACGACGTTTACAGACACGCGAGACAGACGTTGAGACGCGCTCGAGAGACGTTCAGACACACTGACACACTTACTACATCCAATACAACATCAACACATCCCGTGGAGTAGGGTATTACGCTCAGGCGGCCCGAACCACGTAAACTCTTGTGTCTCCTGTGTCATTTACAATTCACCTTCTTGAATCTCCGCGCACCCACACCGAACATCAAACTCCTCTAACACTTTAGTAGTGTCGGGAGATCTGCCAGTTCCAAACCACCGACAAACCTCATCAGGACAAAGTGGGTGTACCGCAACAAACAAGACGAGAACGGTGTTGTGATCCGCAACAAGGCAAGACTTGTGGACAAGGGTTTCTCGCAATTTGAAGGACTAGACTTTGGAGAAACATTTGCTCCGGTCGCTCGACTAGAAGCCATCCGTATAATTCTTGCTTTTGCATCACATACTAATATAAAACTTTATCAAATGTATGTGAAAAGTGCCTTTCTTAATGGTTACATTAACGAGCTTGTCTATGTTGAACAACCTCCCGGGTTCAAAGATCCGAGGAATTCTAATCATGTGTATAGGTTGAACAAGGTTCTCTACGGGCTCAAGCAAGCACCTAGAGCGTGGTATGAACGACTACGAGATTTCTTGATCATGCAAGGATTCAAGATCGGGAGGGTGGACACTACACTCTTCACCAAAGACATCGATGGAGAACTATTTGTTTGTCAAATTTATGTCGATGATATTATTTTTTGGTTCAACTAACGAAGCTCTTAGCCATGAGTTTGGCAAAATGATGTCTAGGGAATTCGAGATGTCGATGATTGGAGAGCTCAACTTCTTCCTTGGATTTCAAATCAAGCAACTTCGAGAGGGGACCTTCATCTATCAAGAAAAATATACCAAGGACCTCTTGAAGAAATTTGAGATGGGAGATTGTAGCTCAAGAAGTACTCCAATGGCAACAAATTGTCATCTCAACGCGGATAAGGACGGTAAACCTGTTGACCAATGTAATTATTGTTCCATGATTGGTTCATTGCTTTATCTTACCGCATCTAGGCCCGATATCATGTTTAGTGTATGCTTGTGTGCTCACTTTCAAGCGGCACCTAAAGAATCGCATCAGAAGGCGGTCTTTAGGATACTTCGGTATCTCAAGCATACCCCAAGTGTAGGCCTGTGGTACCCCAAAGGTGCTAAATTCCAACTCTTAGGTTACTCGGATTCGGACTTTGCCGGATGCCGTGTGGATCGCAAGAGTACCTCCGGAGGGTGCCACTTGCTTGGGCATTCCCTAGTATCTTGGTCTAGTAAGAAGCAAAACTCTGTTGCCTTGTCCACTGCGGAAGCGGAGTATATAGCGGCTGGTGCATGTTGTGCCCAAATCCTATATATGAAGCAAACCCTTTTGGACTTTGGTGTTAAATTTGGTTATATGCCTCTCCTTTGTGACAATGAAAGTGCGGATAAGATTGCTAAAAACCCCGTTCAACACTCCTGCACTAAGCACGCTGATATTCGCCATCATTTCTTGCGGGACCATGAAGCTAAGGGAGACATCTACTTGCAAGGTGTTAGGTCCAAAGAACAATTGGCGGATATCTTCACTAAAACACTTGATGAGAAAACCTTTTCTAGACTAAGGAGTGAATTAAATGTGCTAGATGCATCGAACGTCATGTAAGTTGACATGGTCATGTAAGAATGCATCACATATAGATCTTGTCTAACTTTCAAAGGATAGGGGCGAGCAAGGGTTAGCTTGGGATGGAGGTCTTTTTTGGGTATCCCCAAGGCTTGTAGAGTGGCTCTCCCTGAAGAAGCCATTGAAAGGTTCATCTCGGCAAGATAGATTTAATTTTATGTCTTGCATGATGCTTGCCATATAGACTTGCACTCACGTTTAATATCCTGCATTAAAATTTTTTTGGCATTGCATATGGTAGATTGTCACAAAGGGGAACCCACTTCATGAGAAAGAGACTTGTTTGAAATGCAATATCTCAACTCATATGATGTGGAAAGAACAAAGTGTTAGGTGTGTTAATGCCTAAAGTAACGTGCTTTAAAGAGATAGAAGTATTCATCCTCTAGCTCACAAAGCATGGACCTTACATTTTGTTTGGATTTTTTCCTTGGTTTTTCTGGTGTTCTATTTGCTTTAGGGCTTAGCCAAGTTATTGGCAACTAGCGTTAAAGTCTTTTTGAGGGGTTAGGGGTTGCCCAAAAAGTCCTAAGACTTGTGTTTCTCTTTGTTTGTTTAAGTCAAAGGATATATATATGGATTGTTGCTGATCTTTTATAGTCATCGGATTATCCGAAGCTTAGGGCTGAAGCATCATCAGATCAGTTTGTGCTTAAGTACAAGGGTCAGCTCAGACAGAAAGTCAAATCAGCTGATGAGTTCATTCTGAGAAACATCGGAGCATCCGATGTTCACATTTCTGGAGTTGTGCCAAATTCAACCAATGATAAAATTTTCCACGTCAGATCATCTGATGCTGAAGGTGCCTCTGGAATCACCTTACTGTACCACTCGACCGATGCACCCTCTCAACTAACGTTGGATCATCCGATGTTAAAAATTGAGCTAGGGTTTGGGCCTCACCTATTTAGCGCGCCTCTCTGTTTTCGTTCGTTTTCTCTCTCTTCTTTCCACTGATGCCGCTCCGCGCCCCTCGCCCTGCCGCCGCCCTCCGGCCGCCGCCACACTCAGAGCCACCGCCACCGCTCTGCGCCCCTCGCCCTACTGCCGCCCGCTGTCGCACTCAGCACCGCCGCCCTCGGCGCCACCGCCCTCAGCGCTGCCACTCCACGCGCCCGAGCGTCGTGCTCCCTGTCGCGCTACCGCCCTCCATTCCTATGAGTTGTTGCTCCTTGCGCCCAGCCACGTCGTACTTTGTGTCATCGTCTCGTGCACCCAGCATCGTTGTCCCGCGATCTCATCTTCGCCGTCGTCACTCTTCTCATCAAGATGGGCCGTGACAAGAAAGGAAAGGGAAAGGCCATTGAGGAGCCGGCAGCTAAGAAGCAAAAGCTGTCGAAAGAGATGAAAGAAGTTAGACAAGCTGAGATGGTCGCTCGCGCCGCTGAGGAGCGTGAGCGTGGCCGAAGAGGATCCCTAAGAATCCGGGAGTCCCGATAGAGGCAACTACAACCACAGCAGACAGAGGAGACAGAGGAGTCTGAGGAGGAGCCGCTTGTTCGCCGGCGCACAGTTAGGACCCATTGAGGTCATTCAGCTGCAGCCCCGAGTCAGAGACCATCTGCAGCTGAGCTTCGGGAGGACAGAGCAGCTGAGAGATCCGTCTATGAGATGGACACCAATGTCCGGGTTGGTGAGGGTGTCCGCCTGATTGACTACAGGAAATTGAAGACAAAGCAGCTCAGGAAGCTTCGATGGAGCATTCTGCTTGAGGAGTGGTTCCCGCAGCCCAGAGAGCCACTTGTGGACAACCGCTTCTGGACCTTGACACAGGTGTCACTGTATGAGACTTACGGACATAGGGGCCATAAACTTTTCCAGCACAACTTCATTGACTGGGACTAGCTCGCACTTGCAGCCAGCACTGAGATTCACCCTTTCTTTGAGAGGTACAGAGGGCTATTGGAGCTAATGTATTTCCAGCAGAGTGCCTATGTGGAGGACTGGGTCCGAGTTTTCTTTGCCACACTCTACGTTTCAGAGGGCCGCAGATCCATTGACTTTATGTTCATGGGCCAGCATCACCATCTGACTAGACAGACCTTGGGACAACTGCTAGGCGTGGATCTCCATGACACCTGCATACACGAGTTAGTTTATGGACAGGCTGACCCACCGAGGAGGCCGCTCACTGGAGGTGTGGCACCACCTTTTGAGGAGATTCGGTCACTGTTTGCTCAGCCCTTCTCACCTGACCAGCCTAGGGTACCTTCTCTACTCACTTCGGTTGCACGTACTGTTCACCTTGCCTTGCACCGCACGCTACTACCCAGGTCAGGATACCTTGAGGGCTTCACCAGTTTGCAGCAGACTCTCCTGTTCTATGTCATGAACGGGATGCAGTTTGACATCGTGGATATCCTCATTTGTGAGATGGAGGATGTCATCACAGATGGAGTTGGGATGATGATACAGCTCGTGTTTGGCCACTAGATAAGTCACCTGCTCTACCTATTGGCTCCAGAGGGATCCGCCGTGCGTGACAGTCTCACCGATGAGAACGTCACTCGGTTCGGACACTACCGTGCTCCAGCTCCTAGAGACCGCTGCCTTGGCCGCCCAGTTGAGCGTCAGGTTCGAGCTCGACTTTCAGAAGAAGACTGGTCAGACTTAGAAAAGGAAGATGAGATCCTAGTACAGGCTGAGGCTCAGGGAGGAGATCTACAGCATATCTGGTCAGAGAGTGACACTAGTGACAGTGTCTAGGAGTACTTCCCACCTCCTCCCTCACCCAGGCAGCACGACGCGGAGGCTGGAGGCTCGACTATACCACCACCTCCTACCCCACCTTCGGTGTCTGAGGCATAGGTATCTCAGTCATCCGAGCTCACTTCTCTACTGCAGCAGATGATTGAGCAGCAGCGACAGGATCGGCTTGTAGCTGAGCAGGCCAGAGCTGAGCAGGTTGCACGTCTTGTGGAGCTCCAGCAGCAGCAGGAGATGCAGCATCAGATAGCTCGCGAGAGGCGAGAGGACACTGACAGGATCACTGGACTCATTGACCAGATGCATCAGCGTACTCTTGACCAACAGCAGCAGACGCAGCAGGCCATGATGGGCATCCTGGGGTTGATCACCAACCTCTACACTCAGACCGGGATTGCCCTGCCCTCACAGCTTCCTGGTCTAGCCCCAGTTCCACCTGTCCTAGCACCAGTCTCAGCTCCAGTTCCGACCACGCAGATACCGACTATCAGCATGTCACCACTGCTTGCCCCAGGCGCACCGATTCACTCTCCTCTGCCAGCTACAACCCTCTCTCAGCAGACTCCGGCTTCGATTGTTAGTGCCCCGCTACCGGTAGTCCCGACTTAGCAGGCACCCTCAGTACCGACAGCGGCTCCCACAGCCCCAGTCTACTCCACTCCAGCCTCAGCAGCAGGTAGCATCTCCATCTTTCCAGGAGATGAGACCGATGACAGCACCCCCAACGGCCACCAGTTCATCATCGCCCCAAGCGCTCAGGATCCTTAGGCACTCAGCTTCCCTTTTTGGTGTCTTGATGCCAAAGGGGGAGAAGAGTCATAGTCAGGGGGGATAGCATAGTCTTAGGGGGAGTCCTAGTTGTAGGGGGAGTATTTCTTTTGGGAGCTTTTGTAATTTGGGAGCTTTGCTATTCTTTTGCTATCCTTGAGTATCCGTGTGCTACTTAATTCAGCTACTTAATTCTCTTATGTGTTATTGATCGTTTTTTAGCCTTCGAGCTTCGTGTGCTGGATCTTGTACTTGTTACATATCTTTTTGAGTTTTGTATTCTTAATTTCATTACTGTTATGCTTTACTCATTGTGTTGTCATCAATCACCAAAAAGGGGGAGATTGAAAGCATCTAGGCCCCCATAAGGTATGGTTTCGGTGATTAATGACAACCGTTGGATATCACTAATGAGTTTGTGGATTCAAGGTCTCTCATATAACTCATCACACTTAATGGACTCTATATCTATATCATCTACTGCTCATTGGATACAATTGGAGACCCCTCAACAAACTATTTTACGAGGTCAATCGATCTTTATGAAAACTGAAAAGAAAAAACATATATGTCAAAATTATTCCATCAAAATTGACAGGACACGAAACTTAGTCGTCATCAGAAGAACATTTCAAACAAATGTCTAAGAGGTCACTCGGAAAAATTCCAAAAGAATCACTTAGAACAACTCGAAGCAGACAAAATCAACTCACTGGATCATCCGATGTATCTAGAAAACACTACATCGGTCGAGTTGGCTCTGCAGCAGAAAATACCTCAGTCTTGGGTATACACCGGATCATCTGATGTGGAAGCGTATGTTACATCGGTCGATCATTCCAGTAAGCAATTTCCTTGGACCAAGTAACACCGGACCATCCGATATACAAATATGCCACATCGGTCGATCATTCTAGTAAGCATTATTTTTGGACCATCCTGGACCAAGTGTCACTGGATTATCCGATGTACAGGTGTATACAACATCGGTCGATCAACGGTCATATCTGACACAGTGACCTCAGCTAATTTGTATTCGACCGATGACAGCTGAAAGGAGAACATCGGATCATCTGGTGTTTGTAGAACAGTGATGTCAGCCTACTTTTCCAACGGCTATCTCGTGGAAGCTAGCGATTTATACCCCTTCAACCAGTCATTTGGACAAGTCTTGATGCCCAGAGCTACTCTACACATTATCAAGCATTCAAGATGTTGAGCAACCACTTCCACATCCTTTACACCACTTGTACACCAAGAGATAGGCTATAACTTACTAGAGATGATGCTTGTGTGCTTCCATTCTTGGTGATTGGAGTGTCTAGTCTAGTGAGAGCTGTAAGGGAGTGTCTCTTGGTGATTGCATTCATCGTGTATCAGTTGGTGATTGGAGAGATCCTTCCGGAGCTTGCCAAGTCAGTTGTGGAAGCCCGGAAGATCAAACTTGTACAAGGCTTGAGCTCCACCTTGCCGGAGATGGAGAACGGGGACTTTTAGTGAGATCCCTGGTCTTGGTGACTTGGGAGTGGCTACACCCTTTGGTGGGTGCCACAACGTGGATGTAGGAAGGTCTTGATGACCTTGCCGAACCACAGGATAAATCACCGTGTCTTCTTGTCTTCTCGGGAGTTTGCATACTCATCCTTTCCCGTTATACTTATGCATTTCATATACCGCAAACTTATTACTCACTTAAATGCATAGGTTGTTTGCATAGGGAATTGGGCTTTTAGTAGTTGAGTTTTTATTGCTTTAGTTTGTAAAAAGAAGCCCAATTCACCCCCCCTCTTGGGCATTCGATCCTTACACTAGCCCTGCTTGGTTGATTTTAAACCAGTGGGCCCAACTGCTTTATTCAAATTTTCCCATTGGAAAATAATTCCAGGATTAAATCAAACTTCTAAAATTCGTTACTCCTAGTAGTATTGCTCAAAAATTTCCAAATAAATTCTGGAAGACTCATATCAATCTCAACTTTGCAGTGATTCAATTTTTTGGGCATGAAATTCCCATAACTTTTATAATTAATTCCTTTGAGCTAACTGCTTGGGAAATTAATTACTACTGTTCTGTTAATTGGAAAATTCCCTATTTTAGTCCGAACACTCTTAATAATACAATGATCTCCAGTAAAAATTTCAAGTTCATTGGACTTCATTTACTGGATTTATTAGTGTTCCAAATCTCTATGTAATTGAAATTTTTTGAAAAATACAGAAAACATTTCAAAAATTCTCCCAAACTTGTAAAATCAATGTCTCCCTGTAGGAAGCTTAGAAAATTGTGAAACAAATTTTCCTAGAACCAGTGAGACCCCCTCTACAAGGTACAACCACTGGTAGCCATGATAGACCTCCAGAATTTCAACCAAAATTTAGAGAAGGTTATTTTTTACCATAATTTCTAGAGACAACAAACTTACTTGATCATCTCCTATTCTTTGCAAGAGTCTCCACTATAGTCCCTATATCTACCATAAAGTCCCAAAGTCGAATAAGATCCTTATCTTATTTTGATCACATGATATTGTAAAATTCCACATTTTCTTTCATATGAGGTTCAATTGTAAGTTGGTTATCAACCCTAATGGAGACCAATTATAGTTATGCTTATGAACTTGATCTCATCAAATATTTTCTTCCACTCATGCTTAAATTTTATTAATATGAGGAATGGACTTCACCAACAATCTTAGATAAATTCTTTTGACCTCTCTTCAATGTTTGGAATTATTTGAATGGAGAATCCTAGGTCAAATTAATATGCAGTACCCAATATATATTCAAATTAATTACAAATTGAATATGCTACTGTATATTTGGCCCTGTCAAAATTATTCAAATCTGAGGCCATAAATTTTTCTATGGTTTACTAATATTCCAAATAGACTTCCTGCAAAGTTTCATAAATTTTGAACTCCATCTGCTATTTTATTTGAGACGCTTAGCAAATTCAGACCATATTAGAAATTCAAATTTTGAATTCTGTTCAACTTATTTGAACATCAAGATTTGAACACACCATCATGGTCAGTATGACTTGCTTGACTTGTCCTCAAAGTTTCAAAAATTTTGGAACTCAATTGCTATTTAAATCAGTGACACCATTGAATTTAATCCAATTTCAAATTCAAATTGAAATTCACTTGAAACTTGCTCCAAATCAAAATCCAATGACAGAATCAAATTCCATATATTTACTTTGGCCTCCCCACAGACATGGTATCAGATCATCATTCGGAACAGTGTACTTGAAAAGAGCATATTTTAAAAAAATTAGGATTTGAGTGAGGAATTTGTTATATGCCCTTATAAGGAGTATTATTAGTATAAGATATAAAGGTGGTAAACTAACTTATATGTTATTAATTCTGTAACGACGCTTCGACGTCAGGTAAGAGGTAAGGTACGCCACCCTAAGCGGATCAATTGCTGTAAGCTCACCATGCGAGAGGTAGCATGGAAGTCTTTCAGTGGCTTGGCACGAAAATGTTAATAGGAGTCTGAAATTTTACATGTTTCTAAGAACCTATGATACGCGGTACCCCAGCGTGCTTCAAAGTTAGTGGGAGCCCTCGTCGGGTGGTGTATAACCCGATAGTTTGCATCTCTAGAACCATTCATGTTCTATGGGAGCATGCGAAACACGTATGCCCGAGCGTGTATAAGCCGGTTCGTGCGGGAGTCTTTGCTGTACAGACGTATTACAGCCATGTACCTCGAGACATGACATCGCTCAAGGGCAACTCACACCAGAGTCATATGCATTTACTTTCATATATATTATTGTGAGTGCCTGTCGTGTTTCCCCGTGCCGCCCTTGAGGTGTTAAGGTGTGAAAAGGGGATTGTTTGTCTTCTGCAGCATTGACTACGGTAGCGACCCGTGTAGAACACGTTTGCGAGTGAACGATATTAGGGCCACCTATAAACGTATCCGTAAATACCGGTTAGAATTTTCTTTGGTGAGGCACGTAGTACCGTCGGTATCAACTTTGATACTTGACCATCCCCAAACAACAGAAATGGATGCATTATATTTTGGAAAGTCTGACTATCAGGTGCTGGTAGGTTTGGACTCCGCAAAATGAGTTTTTATTCGACATTGGGTTAGCACCAAGATTCTTGATTTCTGGCTAAAGTTTGCTCAACTTCGCCAGGTTGTAATCTTGTTTAGTTAGGAATAAACATATGGGTATGATACATGGATGAAAATTTCTTGAAGTCCTCTACAACTTTTATGCTGACCATTAAGGCATAAAAGCTTGATAATCTGTTGAAATTTGGGGTATGCTTAAACTACTCCAGATAACCCTACCATTGTACCAGTCTCTGTATTTTTGCATTAACTCACTGTAGAGAAATATTCTGCCTTATTGTGATATATATATGAAAAGGGTAGAAGCATATATACAGTTTCGTTATTTAAAGTTTTTCTTGATTCGAATTGGAGGAAATTCAAATTTCGAGCTCAAAACAGTGAACTGCAGGGCTGCTGTTGAACAACAGTCAGTTCATCTGTTAAGTTTAGATAGCTCTAGCTTTTGATCCAGAATAGTGACATGGTCATATATATACATTTCTGGAAGGCTTAGCAAGTCCTCTATCAACTTTATGTTGCACTCATGGCCTAAATCTTTGTGTAGCTGTGTTTAATTCCTATGGTTGCAAACTCGGTTCTGGCAGATCAGAACTTGAAACAGTTGACACATAGTTTCGAATTAGCGCACTATACCTATGTAAAAAATGTTTCATGGCCGAAATATTTTACCTCTGGATTTTTAACTTGATGTTATACAATGTTTATTTTGTCATTACCTCAATATATTGTCATGATATACCTGTATAAATTGTGGAAATCACAACATATACAGGAGAGGTTCTGTCAAAATTTCCAGAAATTTGGGTCAACTTTAAACCTGTATAGATTCTATTTCCTAGATCACCTGGAGCTGTTTGAGTACAATATGGAAAGTTTGGAAAGTGTACTACAACTTTTGCATTCAACCCAACCTTTGGTTCTTACGTTTCCTGTATGAAAATTTTCAATTTATACAGGAAGGTCAGCTGGGGCAGACTGAGATTACAACTCCAGTTTAAAATTTTCTTAAACTATTGGGAGTTGGAAACCTTCTCATTGTTCCAGTATATTTTTCACAAATAGCTGATTCTATAGTATACTTACCAAACGGATGGGTGTTCACGAAGTGTACTCTTCTGAAGGGTTTTCCGGATTTGTTGATAGCAATGTGTCAACGGTTCGGATATCGTGAAATACTGGACTATTGGGGCAAGGAGATCGATGACGGAGGTGTGACAAGATGCACCATTTATGTCGATGTGCCTGCTGCTCCATTAAATATTGGATGGTCTCCTTTCTCCATCCAAGTGCAAGGGATTCAATTGGAAGACACGTGGTGTTATGTCGCAAGTGTTGCCATAATGAGGTTTTGCAAACTTCATTATTGTGCTATGACTGACACTCCATTCGCGCTCTTTCCGGTCGACGGTAGAGCCGGTGACGAGTGGGCAAGTCGGATGGTTGCAGCATATGGGCATACTGAAGAAGTATCCAAGATGATTTTAGCGTCATATGCAGCATCAGCGTGTCAAGAGAGCCTTGATCAGCATTCTAGTCTTGGAAAAATGATGAATGACCTGAAGCAGACTCTGATCCGAGGGGATCTCTTTGAAGGGGCCAAGGACTCACTTAGGGCCACAATTGCTCCCCTAAATCGCCATCTAAACTTAAGTGAGAATCAGTGGCACTGGGCTATTAAAGCTCGATCAGAGGCTCGGTGCAACTGTTGGATGAACAGCTGAGTGAGGTGACTCAAGAAAGGGATCAATCCAGAGGGGAGACTCAGGATTGGAAGACCAGTTGCAAAAATGCACAGAAGGAACTGGAAGAATTGGGGATGTTTGTTCTACAGGCTAATGTGAAATCTTTAGTTGTCGCGACATCATCAATGGTGGGTGAGGTAGCAACTCTTGCTTCCGCAATCACACCTGTGGCACCAATTTCGAACGAAGAAGAAGAAGAAGATCCCGAGGAACTTGAGTACGTCGAATAAGACATATTGGAGTGGGATGTGGCAGCACTTCTGCCATCACGGGGCAACATATAGTTTAGTAGTTGCCCGTGTTTATTTTGTGGCCATGTTTGTATCATATTACGAATAGTAGTGGTTATGTCTAAGATGACAAGATGTGTATGACATCTCATGGGGACCAAGTATGGTAGAGATGCACTTCTGTAGTGGGAGTCCATCGTTTTGGAGTTCACTACTGTAAACTTGGTCATGAGATAATATATCTTGTATAAAGTTTATACTTTATCAATATATGTGAATTCTATGCACTTATTCCCTTGTCAATAGTTGTGCTACTTAATAATGAAATGTATAAAGGAAAAGAAAACATATGCTGATCTTAAGTCATTTGGATGCAGAATGGTGCGTAGGCGCTCGACGCTGGAAATGGGAGGATCAAGTCATGGTCATGAGGACGAATCTCGGACCCAGGAGATAGCTGCGACACCGCAGAAACGAGTTCCTCCACCACCACCTCCTGAACTTCCAAAGAGTCTAGCGGAGGTTCTTGCCACAGTGCTTGGCTTGCGCGATGAGCAAATGGAGTTACTGCAGACTTTAGTCCAGCATTCGTCCCGTCAAGGAGAGCGACCAGATGCGGGTCCACGACTGCTTTCTACGAGTTCATACTCGGACTTCATGTCAATGCACCCGCCGGTCTTCATGGAGGATGATGAACTGTTGGAGGCGGACAACTGGCTCCGCTCTATTGAAGGGAAGTTCGGTTTGCTACGAGTGACCGAACATCAGAAGACCCTGTTCGCGGCCCAACAATTACAAGGGTATGCTTGTGCGTGGTGGGCAAATTACCTTGCCGCACGACCAGCCGGCTATGCTGTGAGCTGGGAGGAATTCCAGGAGGCGTTTCACACCTATCACATACCTCCTGGTGTTATGAGGAGGAAGCTTCAAGAGTTCTTGGAGCCGAAGCAAGGAGGAAGGAGTTCTTATGAGTACTCCAAGATATTCAGCCACTTGGCCCAATATGCTCAGGACCAAGTGAGTACTAAAGATCGGAAGAGGGAATGCTTCTATCGGGGTTTGAACCCCAAGATGAAGGACAAGCTTGCCTTGTTCAACCGCGGCCGCTTCAACAACATGGTCAATGCCGCGATCGTGCAGGAGGACGCTACTAGGGAGATGTTCTCCGACAAGAACAAAAGGAGTGCTCCGCAAGGCAGCAGAGGAAGTACTCCTCAGAAGTACTGCATGGTGTATCGATCACCATCCGACCAGAGCTGGCAGCCGCCATCGCGACCACCGATGTATTGTGGTCACCCATTCATCAACGCTGACTTTCGCCCACAATAGCAACAAGGGATGATTCTACGTGCACCTCTACCTCCACCGCGTGCACCGGGATTCCGTCCTCCATTCCGTGTCGGTCAGACCCCATACACGTGTTATACGTGTGGATGTACGGGGCACTTCGCCAAGGACTGCCCACAGAGCGGAGGACAGTCATCGTACCAGGGGGCAAACTAGCCTCACAACCATCCCAATAAGCCATCCACCAGAACCGGCAACTTCCACCACCTCGCCATCGAGGACGTTCCGGAAGGTGCACCCGCACTCACGGGTACCTTCTCTCTCATTGGTCGTCACGTAGTCATCCTTTTTGACTCCGGTGCTTTCCACAGCTTTATTAGCAAGTCTTATGTCAGTCAATACCAGTTGCCTATCTTTTCCACAAAAACCCCATATATGATTTGTTCTCCTGGAATAAAAAGTAGTCGCAGATAAGATGGTCCATAGGGTACCTCTTAATTTGGGTGGGAACATATACCCTATCTCTCTCATTATACTAGAACATCAGAAGTTAGATGTCATCTTAGGGATGGCATGGTTGCAATACAACTATGCTATTATTGACATCGTTCCTCGGAGGATATATCTAAATTCTCCACTCCACTCTCCCCAAACTCTCACTCTTGAGAGTAATATCCACGTGACTCCAGCTACTTATAACACTGAGGCCTGTAAACTCGAAGACATTCCAGTAGTACGTGAGTATCCGGATGTTTTTCCCGAAGATCTTCCTGGCATGCCACCAGAAAGAGATGTCGAGTTTAAGATTGAACTTGTACCGGGAACAGTGCCAATCTCGAGAAAGCCATATAAGATGGCACCTAAGGAACTTGCAGAACTGAAAGAGCAGCTGAAGGAACTTTTGGACAAGGGTTTCATTCGTTCAAGTTTGTCACCTTGGGGCTGTTCTGCACATTTCATGGAAAAGAAGGATAAAACGCTGAGACTATGTGTGGAATATCGTTCACTCAATGCTATCACGATCAAGAACAAGTATCCACTACCCCGTATCGATATTCTGTTCGATCAATTGGTGGGTGCTCGGGTATTTTCAAAAATGGATCTTCACTCTAGGTATCATCAAATCAGGATTCAACCAGAGGATATACCTAAGACAGCATTCTCGACGAGGTATGGATTATATGAGTACCTTGTCATGTCCTTTGGATTGACCAATGCGCCGGCCCATTTCATGTATCTCATGAATTCGGTGTTCATGCCAGATTTGGACAAGTTTGTCGTGGTCTTCATCGACAACATCCTTGTGTACTCAAAATCCGAAGAAGAACATGCACAACATTTGCACATCGTGCTTCAGCGATTGCGGGACCACAAGTTGTACGCTAAGTTCAGCAAATGTGAGTTCTGGATCAACCAAGTGCCATTTCTAGGGCACATCATCTCTGCCGAAGGGATTGCAGTTGATCCAAGCAAGATTAAGCAAGTACTCAAATGGGAGTCTCCTAAGTCTGTGCATGAAGTTTGAAGTTTCCTGGGTTTAGTAGGATATTATCGGAGGTTCATCCCAAGCTTTTCCAAGATAGCTAAACCAATAACGGAACTTCTGAAGAAAGGAAAGAAATATACATGGACAAAGGAATGTGAGGAAGGTTTTCAAGCATTAGTAAAACACCTCACAACAGCGCCAGTATTAGCCCAACCAGACACAACTAGATCATTTGATGTTTATTGTGATGCATGTGGGATTGGTTTGGGTTGCGTATTAATGCAAGATAGAAAGGTGATCGCTTATGGATCACGGCAGCTACGGAACCATGAGCAGCATTATCCGACTCATGATCTTGAGCTCGCCGTCATGGTACTAGCATTAAAGATGTGGAGACACTATCTATGGGGCAACCTAGTACATCTCTACACCGATCACAAAAGCTTGGAGTACATCTTCACCCACAGGGATTTGAATATGCGACAGTGAAGATGGTTGGAATTAATCAAGGACTATGAAATTGAGATCCACTACCATCTCGGAAAGACAAATGTAGTCGCAGATGCGCTAAGTCACAAGTCCCATATCAATAACCTTTCTATCACCTTGATAGAGGAAGAAGAACCGAGTCTCTACTTGGTTCCGTATGGGGCGCTCTACAATCTAGCCCTCATTCCTACCATAAGGGAGGAAACTGTGGAGGCTCAGAAGGAGGACAAGGGCATATCACATATTCGCCAACAAATGAAAAAGGGGGAAATGAAGTGTTTCCGAGGTGACGATGACGGTACCATCTGGTTCAAAGACCGCATTGTGGTACCCTGCAATGTGGGACTTCGAAAGAAAATTTTGGACGAAGCTCATTTGTCCAAATATTCTATTCATCCGGGGAGTAACAAATTGTACCAAGACTTGAAGAAGAAACTTTGGTGGACTCAGATGAAGAGGGAAATAGCAAAGTATGTATTCGAATGTGATATGTGGCGATGACTGAAAGCCAACCATCTAAAGGCAGCCGAACAACTACAACCTTTAAAGATATCGGCCTGGAAATGGGAGGACATCAGCATGGATTTCTTTGTTGGATTACCTCTCACCGTTCGCAAGCATGACTCGATTTGGGTGATAGTCGACCGACTCACCAATTCAGCTTACTTTATTCTAGTCAATGTCAAGTATGTGGCACGACAATATGCAGAGCTGTATATTGCCAGGATCTTATGCTTACACGGAGTACACCACACTATCATATCAGATCGTGGAACCTTGTTTGTTGCTCGATTTTGGGAGTAGCTCCATGCATCTCTGGGTACCAAATTGATTCGAAGCTCAGCTTACCATCCACAGGCTGATGGTCAAACGGAACGAGTAAAACAAGTGCTAGAGGATATGCTCCGCGCCTGTGCCATCCACCATGGTAAGAATTTGGATGATCATCTACCATTGGCGGAGTTTTCATACAACAATGGTTATCAGACTAGCATCCAAATGGCACCATATGAAGTTCTTTATGGCCGAAAGTGCCGCACACCTTTGAACTGGTGTGAATCCGGTGAATGAGTAACATATGGTATAGACTTGGTAAAGGAAGCCGAAGATCGAGTATAAGTTATTCAAGCCAACCTCAAGGCTACTCAGTCTCGCTAGAAAAGCTATGCGGACAAACGACGTCGACCCCTTCACTCTATTAGATAGGAGGGGATCTTGTACAAAATAGAATCCGAGGTCTTATAGGATGGGAGTTACTTTTCTTTAATCAACACTTTGATGGTTTTGCCTTTCCAAGAACAAGGCGTATAGAAGGTGGTCAAGCGGATCCCATATGCAAAGGAAAAGCGGTATCAAGAATAGTAGTCTAAAGAAAGATAGTACTCAAGTAAATGAATTCGCCTAAGGATCGATAGAAAGATCAAGGTCCCCGTGAAAAGTAGATACTAGATCGATATGATACTCTCATCTCAGGAGTCACTTCTTCCATTATTCTGATATCGGGGATCACGTTTACCTTCGTGTATCCCTAATGAAAGGGATTCATCGTATCGGAGTAAAGGGGAAGCTAGCTTCGTGTTTCATCGGACCATTCGCAATAAGTGAGCAGTGCGGACCTGTAGCCTATCGGCTAGTGCTACCAGCATTGCTTTCAAGGGTCCAGAATGTGTTTCACATTTCACAATTGAGAAAATGTCTCAAGGTCCCAGCGGCAGTCCATATGGAGGATTTGGAAGCTCTCCAACCAGATCTTACTTACTCTAAACATCCAACCAAGATAGTCGATGAGAAGACTCATACCACAAGAAACTGCACCTTGCATTTCTACAAAGTCTTGTGGGGAAACCACACCGCTGATGAAGCAACGTGGGAAAGCGAGGAATATCTTAGAACCAACTATTCGAACTTGTTAACCTCATATGTTCATTAGATCTTTTCCTTTTATCCTTCCTTTTGTAATCTCGGGATGAGATTCTTTTAAGGGGGGATGTAAAATCCCACATTTTCCTTCATATGAGGTTCAGTTGTAAATTGGTTATCAACCCTAATGGAGACCAATTATAGCTATGCTTATGAACTTGATCTCATCAAATATTTTCTTCCACTCATGCTTAAATTTTATTAACATGAGGAATGGACTTCACCAATAATCATAGATAAATTCTTTTGACCTCTCTTCAAAGTTTGGAATTATTTGAATGGAGGATCCTAGGTCAAATTAATATGCAGTACCCAATATATATTCAAATTAATTACAAATTGAATATGCTACTGTACATTTGGCCCTGTCAAAATTATTCAAATCTGAGGCCATAAATTTTTTTATGGTTTACTAATATTCCAAATAGACTTCCTGCAAAGTTTCATTAATTTTGAACTCCATTTGCTATTTTATTTGAGACGCTTAGCAAATTCAGACCATATTAGGAATTCAAATTTTGAATTCTGTTCAACTTATTTGAACATCAAGATTTGAACACACCATCATGGTCAGTATGACTTGCTTGACTTGTCCTCAAAGTTTCAAAAATTTTGGAACTCAATTGCTATTTAAATCAGTGACACCATTGAATTTAATCCAATTTCAAATTCAAATTTGAAATTCACTTGAAACTTGCTCCAAATCAAAATACAATGACAGAATCAAACTATAAGTATTTACTTTGGCCTCCCCACAAAAATCTAGAATTTTTGGATCAAGTTTGGTAGGAGAATTGAAGTTGCAGAGAGGGGAAGAGGATAAGAGGAGGTGGGACCCTCTGTCAGCCTAACCCACTCGAGTGCAACCCACGGGGTGCTCTGTATCCAGCTCTCCCCGCCGATCAACGCCGGCAGCGCGCGACACCACAACGCGGTATGCAACCACCGAGCTGCCTGCTTGCTTGCGCCGTGGCGCGCTCCCCTCATCCCTCCGTCCCTATAAATAACCCCCCTTGGCCGTCACCATTGAACTCCACCTCGGTTCGCGCCATTCCCGCCGCCTCTATTAGATCGAGTTTTCGCCAATGGTTGAAGCCATTTGTCCCCGAGCTGTAAGTAGATAAAAGGCTTGTCACAACCTCCTCTACGTATTCTATTTGGTCATTGATCGTGACACAACTCCTGCTTGGGATATTTTGAAGTTTTCCGGTCGTCGTCGAGGAAGCCGCCGAGAACCTTCACTGTCTCACCGTCGAGCTCCAGTTCTAGGCCGTTTCTAGCCTCGATCCATTAAGCAAAAAGGTTTGCAATCCTCTCTAGTTTATGCTCACAGAATCTAACCTATGACATGAAGTGTAGCTCGAGTTCTTATTCGATAACTGAACGATTTCTCAATAGAACAGCAAGGATTCGCGCTTAAATTCGTTTCATTCCTGTAGTCATCCTTTAATCTGGTTAGCAGATAGCTTTTGTATGTCTTAACGAAGCTCCCTGCCCAAGGACCCTGAAAGTTATCAACCGAGCACCTTAGATTTCGAGATTTCGCGGCCGCCGGTTGAAAAACCGTACTTCACCGTCGAACTCAGCTTTGCCGGCGATGTCACCCCATTCTAACCCCCAAATCATCATCCTGGTGCTCCCACGAACATTCCCGACTTTTTCCCGAGCCTATTACGCCATTTCCGAGCGTTTCCGACGAACGCCGAAACCTAGCTCCGCCGTCACCGTCGCACCGCCGTCTCCGGCCATCGCCGACTTGATTGGACACCACCATCGGCTTGCGCGGTCGATTTTATGGTTGAGCGGTCAAGGTGAGGCCGGAAGGAGGTCGACGCAACTAGGTCCGGCGAAGCGCCGCCGCAGTTCCGGCGAGAGACGCCGCCGCGTCGGGAGGTAGACGAAGGGTGCGGGTCCCACCTGTAAATGACGCCCTCTCGCGTGGGATCAGCTGTGAACGCGAATCCGGTGTGGCCACACGGGTTAACCCCGTGGCTCCCGATGTGGCTCAGTTCTGATTGGCCCGATTCAAATGAAGTGGGATCGGCCCCTTTATTTGAAATTTCCAATATGAAAAATAGATCCAGATTCAGTCCAAACTTGGAAAATCCATAACTTCCAGTAGAATTAACCAAAAAATTCTCAAATAAATTTTGTTAGAATCAGCATGAAAAATACATTCCAGTGGTGCACTTGGATTTTTATGAAAAGCCATAGAAATTTCTCTATAATTCAAATAATAAAAATGCTTAAAGAATTCATTCCTACAGTTCTGTTAATTGGAAAATTCCCAATTTTGGTCAGAACACTATTGTTAATACACTTGATCTCCAGTAAAGATTTCAAGTTCTTTGGACTTAAAATACTGGGTTGATCAATATTCCAATTCTCTATGTAGTTATAAATTGAGAAAAATGGAAAATCAATTTCCAGAAACTTACCCAAACTTGAAAAATCAGTTTCTCCCTATAGAAAAGTTAGAAAATAGTGAAACAAATTTTTCTAGAACCAGTGAGACCCCCCCTACATGATACAACTCCTGGTAGCCATGATAGATCTCCAAAATTTCAACCAAAATTTAGAGAAGGTTATTGCTTACCATAATTTTTAAGAACAACAAACTTCCTTGATCATCTCCTGTTGTTTGCAAGAGTCTTCTCTATAGTCACTAGTATCTACCATAAAAGTCCCAAAGCCAATTAATGTAATTATCTTATTTTCATCCTAGGATTTTCACACCACCTAAAGCAAATTAATTATTTTCAAAGTCATTCATACCTAGTATATGCATATCGTGTAGTAGCTGAAATCGAGGAGCAGCCGGAAGCTTTGGAGGTCCAGCTGCCAGAAACTAACATAGGCTCAGACTCGCATTCAGGCAAGCCCCGGTTTGCATTTAAGTTCCTTACAGTGTTTTAGTTTTTATTTCACCTTACGTCTTCAGATGATTGTGCATTACGTTTAAGGTGTTTGACATCCACTTGCATGGCCCACAAATCCTATAGAGTCTTGGTTATTTCTATGGCCCGTTGAGTAGACACTGCTATCCTTATGCTCATAGGAAATTCAGTAGAAGTCGAGTAGTTGGAATTTACTCACGAGATAGGAATTTTATCACACGGGAGGATCTGGAATCAGAAAATGGTTTATGAATATGAAATTGAGACCGAGCAGTGGGTGGGATGCAGCGAGACGTGGTCTCACGTGCGTAGCCCTGCTTGTGTCGATTGAGGACCGTTTTGTGTGCGGCCCTGCTGGACAAGCTTGAATTGTACCGGCGACATACTGGAGGAATGGGCTCTAGTAAACTGACGTAGCTTGATACTAGTTTGTCGAGGCATTCCGTTCCATTTTATAGGCGTGGGTTGAGGGCAGCAAGGTGTAAATCAGCTGGTGGGCACGTCAGAGTACGCCCCACGCAGTGACCTCCTGCTCGTGACTGATCGACCGGTTCGACATTCAAGTGTTTAGTAAAAGGTGGCCATATACGACTAGTACTGAAGTGTTATGTAGGTACTAATGTAAGTACTCGCTGACATTTCTGAAAGTGCATATGTGTCGTGTTGTTTCGGGTGTATCCTGATTGCAATCACCGTCCCTCGCGGTAATAGAGTATCACTTGTTCACTGCGCTGTGACGTAGTAAATACTGAAGAAGTCAGAAGAATATGATATATGGGATTAAAAATTGCTTGGACAACCTTGTTTGCCTTAGAAATAGTACAATTAAAAGTTTGCAGTTTCCCCATACTTTACCTGTAAAAGCATTATGTGCTTTGTGCAAGTCATATCATTGGCAAAACGTTTCTTGTTTTATTATGGAGTCTATGATGTGTCGTGCCTGAAGAATGTCATGTGCAAGTTAAAACATGACTATAAGGATCCACTTGTAGGCGAGTCATTTATGCTTTACCTTACCTATGCTTAGTATTCACCCTTGCATAGGTCTAGTGAGACGGGTTAGTCTTGCTGAGCCTTATGCTCACGTTTGCAGTTAACAAGTTTTTGCAGATTATACGACTGATGACGGGTTTGATGACGAGGCTGCACCCCCTCCAAGGTTTACAGCCGAGTGGGAACCCTGCACGCTGCCGTGAGTTGTGTGTTGCTAGTGCGAAGTATCCAGGACATGGATGACTATGCGTTTGCATAGCTAGTGCTGAGAGCGTAGATATGATGTATAGTTCTCTTTCCTTTCGTTAGTATTTTAAAACTTCCGCTGTGTTTTTCAATAAAGACTTGGTATTGTAAATTGTTCTCGTCCTTTTCTTGTATATTGTTGGGTGTCGCATCGCACGACACCACCCAATGAGATCCTTGGAGGTCGGGATTCCGATCCCCACAGATATTAGCTTGTGACCTTAAACATATTAATTATTTTCAAAGTCATTCATATATAGTATATGCATATCGTGTAGTAAATGAAGTCGAGGAGCACCCGGGAGCCTTGGAAGTCCAGCTGTCGGAGACTAACATAGACCCGGACTCATTTTCAGGCAAGCCCTGATTTGCATTTAAGTTCCTTACAGTGTCTTTACAGTTTTCATTCACCTTACGTCTTCAGATGGTTGTGCATTACGTTTAAGGTGTTTGACGTCCACTTGCATGGCCCACAAATCCCATGGAGTCTTGGGTAGGTCTACAGCCCAACGAGTAGAAGCTTCCATGCTTATATTCATAGGTATCCGATAGAAGTCGAGTAGTTGGAATATACTCGCGAGATAGGATTTCATCACACAGAATGAATTGGATCAAGAAATGGTTTATAAATATGAAATTTAGACCGAGCAGCGGGTAGAATGCAGCGAGACGTTGTCTCACGTGCGTAGCCCTGCTTGTGTCGATTAAGGCCCGCGCCTTGTGCGGCCCTGCTGGAAAAGCTTGAATTGTACCAGCGACAAACCGGATAAATGGGCTCCAGTAAACTGACGTAGTTTGATACTAGTTTGTCGAGGCATTCCGTTCCGTTTTATAGCGGTGGGTTGAGGGCAGCAAGGTGTAAATCAGCTGGTGGGCACGTCAGAATACGCTCCACACAGTGACCTCTTGCTCGTGATGGATCGATCGGTTTGGCATTTGAGTGTTGGGTGAAAGGTGGCCATATACGACTAGTACTGAAGTGTTATGTAGGTAATGTTGTATGTACTCGTTGGCGCTTCCAAAAGTGCGTATGTGTCGTGTTGTCTGGGTGTGTCCTGGTTGCAATCACCGTCCCTCGCGGTAATAGAGTACCACTTGTTCACTATGTCGTGACGTAGTAAATACTGAAGAAGTCAGGAGAATATGATGTATTGAATTATAATTATTTTGGAATTTTGATTGATGTCCAATATGATCACTAAAGTTACTTTCATTTAACTGGTAAGCTACTCATAATAATTTGAAAGCTAAGGATCCACATGTAGGCGAGTCCTTTCATTGATTTCTTGAATTTCTTCATCCTTGGTCTTACCTTCTCTAATTTCTTGCTCTAAAGTCAGGTTTAAATCCATTATTCCTATCTCATTTACAAACCCAAGATTCAATCGTTCAAACTCCTTGCATAGCTCGGATGGCAGCTCTCGAACCGTGAGCTGGTGACTTAATCCTTTTCTACTCAATGCATCGGCCACAACATTAGCCTTCCTGGGTGATAATTAATTCCCACATCATAATCCTTGATGAGCTCCAACCATCTTTGTTAGCTCAAATTCAGGTCTGTTTGTGTTAATATGTACTTGAGACTCTTGTGATTCCTATAAATTTCACACCTATGACCAAGAATGTAATGTCTCCAAATCTTCAAGGCATGTACCACGGCTGCAAGTTCCAGATCATGTGTAGGATAATTATTCTCATGTTTCTTCAATTGCCTCGATGCATAGGCTACCACATGACCTTCTTGCATGAGCACGCATCCAAGTCCTTGTCTTGAGGCGTCACAATAGATATCAAAATTTTTCCTCACATCCGACAATATTAAGACTGGGGTTGTGGTTACCCTTTTCTTCAACTCCTCAAATTTGTCTTGACAAGCTTGAGTCCATCGGAAAGCTTTCCCCTTCATTAGCAGTTTTGTCATTGGCTTGGCTATTATGGAAAAGTCCTTGATGAACCTACGGTAATATCCAGCCATCCCAAGAAAACTTCGGATCTCCTTTACATTTTGTGAGGGTTCCCATTTCAGCACATCTCTCCCTTTTCCTGGCTCAACCGATACTTCTCCCGAGATGATATGGCCCAAGAATGACACCTCCTTTAACCAAAATTGGCACTTGCTGAATTTGGCGTACAATTGATGTTCCCTCAATTTCTGCAATGTGAGCCTCAAATGTTCCTCATGTTTCTCTTCACTCTTCGAGTAGATCATAATATCATCAATGAACACTACAACAAACTTATCCAAGTACTCCATGAAGACCTTATTCATGAGGTACATAAGGTACGCAGGTGCATTTGTCAATCCAAAAGACATCACGATGTACTCATAAGATCCATACCGTGTCCGAAAAGTTGTTTTGTGTATATCTGACGGTCTTATCTTCATTTGGAAGTAGTCTGACCTCAAATTAATCTTGGAGAAAACACAATCACCCTTCATTTGATCGAACAAATCCTCTATGCGAGGCAAAGTATACTTGTTCTTGATTGTTACCTCGTTGAGAGCTCGGTAGTCCAGACACATTCTTTGGGATCCATCCTTCTTGTCCACAAAGAGTACAAGCGCTCCCCAAGGTGAAGAGCTTGGGCAATTAAAATCCTTCTCTAGTTGCTCTTGAATATGCTTCTTGAGCTCTGTTAACTCCTTAGGAGGCATCATATATGGCCTCTTAGCTATAGGTGTAGTTCCAGGTATTAACTCAATAACAAACTTTATGTCTCGATCAGGTGGCATACCTGGCAACTCATCCGAAAACACATCCAAGAATACACACACCATTGGAATCTCCTCAATCGTGGCACCGTCCATGTGATTCAGCTCCAATTGCTTCAGTGCATGTTGAGATGTTCAAATTCTATGGTGATCCCTTCCTCATTGGTCAACTTCACCGTCTTTGTTGCACATTGTATAACTCCATTGTGCTTCCTCAACCAGTCCATACCAAGTATAGTGTCCAATCCTTGAGATTCCAAAACAATGAGGTTGGCAAGGAAATCTACCCCCTTATTCTAAGGCTTACTTTTGGGCATACTATATTTGTTCTCATCTCTCCTCCAGGTGATTTAACCAACAAAGTATACTTCATATGAGAGATAGGCAAACTATACTTGGCAACATACTTCAGTGCAATGAATGAATGTGGTGCTCCAGAATCAAATAACATAGTCGTTGGGTTGGATTTTGCGAGAAACATACCAATAACCACGTCATCTGCTTGTTGCGCTTCCTCCGTAGAGACATGGTTCACATTGCCAAGAGCAAAACTCTGCTGTCAACGGTTGCCTTGTGACGCTCCTCCATTCGGTCTTGGGTTCTGTCTTGGAGCATTGTTTCCCTGACCAAGGCCAGACTTAGGACATTGAAATGCAAAATGTCCTGCTTCACCACAAGTATAGCACTTCCTTGCTGCACCAGAATTGTTTGGATGAGCTTGATTTTGGACATTGGCAGGAAAGTTGGCACGACGCGCTTGAGGCATTGGAGTACGAGGTGCTTGCATGGTGGGGCGTGGCTGCACGAACTGAGGCTGAGCTGGACGAGGCAGATAAGAAGGGCGATGAGCAGGCGCAGAGGGGTTGTAGTATGGCGCATTGGGTGGTGCAAAGTCAGGGTGAACATTGCTTCCTTGCGACAGTCCTTAGTATGGCGCCTTCTTCTAGTTATCTTGCTCCATCTCGCGGACCTTGTTTTCAACCACAATTGCTTTTTCCAGAAGCTTCTGAAAGTTGGCATAATCACAGTTGAGCAATTGCACTTGGATCTCATTGTTAAGGCCCCTCATAAGCAAATATTGCTTCCGGCTGTCCCAGCTGACATCTTTCGGTGGATACCTTGAAAGTTGAGTGAATTCACCAAGATATTCACTCACGCTTGATCTTCCTTGCCTCAAGTTCTCAAATTCTTGCCTCTTTAGGACCATAACACCTTTCGGCCCATAATAAGAACGGAAGCCCTCCTTGAATTCAGCCAAAGTGATCCTCTCCTGATTTTCATGGGTGTTACAGAGCAAGTCCCACCAATCCTCAGCTGCTCCAACTAGTTGATGGGAAGCAAATAGAACCTTCTCTCGGTCACTTCATTGGACAATAGCTAGCTTATTTTCCATAGACTTCAACCAATCATTTGCCTCCATAGGATCAATAGCTTGAGCAAAGGTGGGTGGCCTGGTCCTCATAAACTCTCCCAACCGGTTATGAGGCAGTGGGGTGGTGGCGGTGGAGGCATGTGGGCTGATTGTTGTTGCCAGCTTGCAGCTGTCCCATAGTCTGTATCATGGTTTGCATGAGTTGGTTTTGCATAGCCAATAGCTGCTCAAGAATGATAGCTCCCCGAGCAGGTCCTTGTCCATTGTTGTTATTATGAGGTGCTCCATTGTTCTCCTCCTCATCATTGTCGTCCCTCTAGTTGCGAGTCCTCACCATCTGAAGAAAAGCAAGAGAGAAGAATTTAGAAAATGTCCCCAACTATATGCATCAAGGGATATGAAACTAAGCAACTACTTATACTAGCCTATGTGGACATGGCAATGCTAAAGCATCCCAACATCCTCTACTAAGCACACAAGCAACAATACATAGCAATCAGCACACCAAACAAAAACACAACGCTTCTTGAGTGCTCCTGTGTGCCCTAAAGTGTCCATTCTACCTACGCTATGTCCTACGATCAACCTGTGGCTCTGATACCAATTTGTGACACCTGGTTCTGAAAATGAACCAAGTGCAGTATATGTGTGCCCAGGATGTTTAACACACATACACAAGTGATTCACAAATGATAAATAGATAATTACCACAGCTCAAATTATTAAACAAGTACTTTTATTGAATTTTTAAAGTAATCCTCAAATTACAACTCTAGTGATCATTAATGATAACACTACTGCAAGGGAAAATAATCTAATTAAGCAAACTGAGCATAAAGGGTAGCGCGGCTCCAAGCAACTCCGCAGGCAAAGCTGACGGCAGCACACAACCTTGAACTCCTTATTAACATCCTGATACTCCCAATCCTAACCCGAAACTGTTGGTGGGGGAATTGCAAGGGTGAATACATATCGTACTCAGCAAGTGTGGAAAGTATGCCATGTAGCTTAAACAAGGCATGATAATAAACAATGGCTAATTGTTGAAAAGTACATTTAAAACAAGTAAAAAGCATTATACTATGTCTATGTGAAGTATTCCCATTATATCCCAAATAAACACAATAACTCATATCCATCATTTACTATTCATCCATATTCCATATTCTTACCATCATCATTAACCATAACCATTTATCATAGATCCATCCATAACCGTTACCATAACCATTACCATAACCATAACCATCCCAAATCCCTAGTTTCCTATAATCATGGAAGTTGTCCAGGTGCTCATAACCGGGAGCACGGCTATCATGATAATTTTTAACACTCTGCAGAGGTTGTACCACTTTACCCACAAGTTCGTGATTTCATCGCCTTTCAGTGACTAAGAACCTCTATTATGCCGTCTCACACTTCAGTTGGTGTGTGGCCAAGAGATCACAAAATAGCCTTTGCAAAGGTACTACTAGCATGTAAAAACCCACTGAGGTTTCACCGGTGGCGATGCCTCCAACTGAGCACATCCGAAACCAAGGGCCCCCTCTTGTGCTGTTCGGGTACCAGGGAGTCTCACCACTTATACAAACCCAATCCAACTCCCCTTCCCCGCTCTTCCAAATAGTCCACGCAATACCAGCAATACTCTAATTAATTAGCTACGCCGCACCCATATTTGGCCTCGTGATGGCACTGTTGTCCTGGCTTATTCTCGCATGAACCAGTCCCTAGATCCAAGGCAAGCAAACCACCATAACATCCAACCCATTCCACAAACCATGCTTTCTTAGATCACCAATTACCATGTTACCATTAATCATGTTCATCCATGTACATTATCCATAATCTCAATAATTTATAATTAAGTAACTTGGTTGTTTTCCCATTCCAATTAATTTGAGCGAAGCCAAAAAGGTAAAAGCCCTTCTCGACTCTATACTAGGTGTTCCAAGCAACAAGGGTGGTTAAACAAGTCTAGTAAACTTCCTATCATAGGAGTCCCATCAAATTGACACAAGCATGTAGGGGTGGGCATTCGGTCTACCCAGTAAATTCGGTTCGGTCATTTCGGTCTTTTTGAATTTCGGTTTTTGAAAATCACTACCCGAAATGTTATACAAATATTAGGTACCCAAAATTTTTGGGTACTTAAATTCCGGTTCGGTCTTCGGTTTTACCCAAAATACCGAAATTGTACATTATTCTTACTTCATGCTCTCAATAATCAATATAATTTTAATATCGTTCCTAAATTTAATCTCGAAAGACAATACATTATTAGTTAATTAATGATGGATCGTAAATAAATAGTTTAACCTAATTATCTCACATATCAAAACTTACAAATGAAATATCACAATCCATATTGTTTAGAATTCATAGATTATAATTTAACTTGAGATTTTATTGTTCGGTTATTCGGTTATTTTGGGTACCCGAGAGTGATACCCGAATTCGAAATTAATATATCGGTTATTTAGATTTGATACCCGAATAGGTACCCAATACCTGATATTTCGGTCTTTTCGGTCTTGGTCTCAGTTTTTTCGATTCGGTTTTTCCGGTCCCGGTTTTTTTGCCCACCCCTACAGGCATGCAAGTTTGAAAACAAAAAAATTAAAAACTAGGATCAATATGATCAAGGACACTTGCCTCGCTCCTAAGCTTGGTTAGGGTCAAAGACTTCAAAGTTCTGATACTGGAGGTCCTCGGCAGCACCCTCTAGCCTAGAACCTTCTATTCCGCGCAGCAAACATACAAAACAAGATTACAATCAATAAATGCTCATATATTACTCAATATGATATGACATTCATGATTAATGCAATATGTAGTAAACCTTGTTAATGAGTTTCTGTTATTGTTCATAAATCATTTTCAATGGTTTCAAGTTAATTTACATCAAATTGGAATTAATTCAATATTAAACGAATCTAGAGGTCGGACAAGTCCACTAGGGGTCGGACTAGTCCGCCCTATGCAGAACCAGCGAGTTAGGGTTTTCTTGATCTACGAGAATTTGGAGAATTGGGGTTGAATTCACATGGGAAAGAGAAAGTAGAAGGTATACCACGTGTTTAGAACTCCAAGGATCAAGAGTTTGGATGCAACACTTGGATCTTGACGATCTAGGGTTGGTGATGAAGGGTTGAAGGTGAATTGGTGATGAAGAACGAAACTCGATGAAGATCTTGATTGCTTGATCGTCCTTTGTAATCTCCTTCTCCTCCTTGCTGTTGGATCTCCCCTTGGTGGTGGCTCCCATGAACTAGGGTTTGTGGTGCTTTCAATTGTGGCAAAGAGATGTAAAGTTGGGGTGTTGGGTTGTTTATATAGGGGTGGAGGTGTAGGGTTTGATGGATTTTGAGTTAGGGGTGGGTGGAGGCTGATGCGGGGTCCCATATGGGCTCCAAAAAGGTTAGACATGATGTCCTTGGGCCCACTTAAAGTAAAAACCCAAAACAAGTCATGGAAGAAAAGATTGAATTGGAATCGCGAACACCGGACAAGCCCGTACTAGACCGGACTAGTCCGATGTTAGACAGAGACAAAAGTGGATAAGTCTGGTATGAAATCAGACAAGTCTGAACTTGGTCAGAGAGCAAAACGGACAAGTCCGGTGGAAAACGGACAAGTCCGGGGACTTAGCAAAATTTTCAAGGATGGGATTACCGGACTAGTCCGCAATGGACCGGACAAGTCCGAAAACGGTACAGAGAGAAAAATGGAGTTGTCCGCGAGAAAACAGACATGTCCAAAATGGGTACAGAGAGAAATCCAGACTAGTCTGAGGCAAATCAGACAAGTCCGCACTTCTCAGACTTTTTGAGCGCGATTTTGCTTCTAATTCATTTTAAACTTGTTCCTTTTTATGTGGATTAATGTTAAACATATTTCATGATGTAAGCAATGCATGATGCATGAAAATGAGGGTGTTACACCAATAAAGCCTACAATTCAGTCAACAGCCCTAATAGAGCCAAAATAGCAGGTTGTCAAGTGTTTACACAATTAAACGTGACTCCAAAGATGAAAAGTTGAAACTTATAATGTCAGACTTGTGGCTAATAGTTTTATTAAGGAGACATTGATAATGTTAAGTCATGCTCAACTGCCTCAACTGAGGTTCAGAATCACTGAAACATTAGCGGCGCATTATGACTTAGTATTCCATCAGGTTGATGTAATAATGACATTTATCAATTGGGATCTACACAAGATTGTCTATGTGACAACCTAAAGGTCTATCATTAAGCTCAGGAACATATGAAATACATAGTATCTCAAATTCCATAAATAAATTAGTTAGTTTAGGTTATACTAAGAATAAGGACAATGATTTAGTTTTTACTAAGATTAGAATGGGAAATCAAAATTTCTTGTACTTTGTAGATAAGATTTTGCTGACAAGTATAATGTCAATCTACTATTAGATAATAATAAGAGTTATCCTCTAATTTTTACATTAAGGGATATTGAGTTTATTATGCATACATGAGAACGTACTTTAAGAGTAGGGTATGTATGCAAATAAACTCGTCTGCTCAGATAAGTCAAGGTTAATTAGTACGAGAATCACTAAGAGATCGACCGAATAAAATTGGTTCCAAAGCTTTCTGCTGTCGAAATGTGACACCCGATTCCGAAAATGAACCAAGTGAACGCATATGTGCCCAGAATGTTCATCACACATACACGAGTGCATCACAAATGATATACAAAAATAACTATGTCACAAAAGTAAGTAGGTACCTTATTACAATAATCCAATGATTCATGAATTACAAGTCTCTAATTATTACTATTATAGCGGAAATATAACTAAACTAGGCAGTGCGGCTCCAATCCACAGGCAATTTATGATAGCACACAACCTAGAACTTCGCATGATTCTCATGATACTCCAAACACACTTAAAACTGTTGGTGGGGGAATCGCAAGGGTGAGCACATGTCGTACTTAGCAAGTGTGGGAAAGTATGACATGTAGCTAAAAACAAGGACAATAATTAATGGATAATTGCAGAAAAGTACATTCATAAACATGTAAAAGCAGTCTAAAATGTCTATGTGAGTTTAATTCCCATCATATCCCAAGTAAACATCATAATCCATATCCATCATTCTCAATTACCACCATATCTCATCCATGAATTTAATAACCATCCATATGCCAATTTCTCACCTTCATAACCATCCATACTCATATAACATAACCCAACTCATAACCATATCTTAACCATCCCAAATCCCAAGTCCAACTCTAATCATTGAAGTTGTCCAGATGCTCATGATCGGGTGCACGACTATCATGATAGTTTTCTAACACTCTACAGAGGTTGTACCACTTTACCCACATGTTCGTGATTTCATCTCCTTTCGGTGACTAAGAACCTCTATTATGCATTATCACACTTCCATTGGTGTGTGGCCAAGACATCAAAAGGGACTACTAGTATGTACGGACCCACTAAGGTTTCACCGGCAGGCTTGGATCATCATTCTACCACCCACGTGCCCCCCTCGTGTGCCATGCAAATCCCAGGGTAGCCCTCCTCGACTCCCACTCCCTGCACCACCCAGTGGTCCATACAATACTAGTAGCGCACCTAATTATTCAGCTACGTCGCGCCCATACT
The DNA here is from genome assembly GCA_036927565.1 of Tuctoria greenei. Lineage (NCBI taxonomy): Eukaryota > Viridiplantae > Streptophyta > Magnoliopsida > Poales > Poaceae > Tuctoria > Tuctoria greenei. Next base: position 93,952,597 of record JAYESD010000004.1, on the reverse strand, counting down.
TGGCCTTGTGGTGGCACTGTAGTGCTGGCTTATTCTCGTATGAACCAGTCCTTAGATCTAAGGCAAGCAAAACCACGATATCATCCAACCCAGTACACCATAAGAAAATCCGAACTAAGAAGTGGTAGGCAGCATATACCACGTAAGTTATTTGCACTTCTGAGGCAGCAAGTCAAATGTGCTGCCAAAGACATTGACATCAGCTCTATCTTGCAAAAGAAATAAATCAAGGATCATACTAAGCATTGATAATCGAGCAATTAGATGTGGTACCGCATACAAAAGAGACTTCCACCCAATGTGTTTCATGAACACATAACTTGCATGGGTTTAAGGAAGAACTTATGATCTCCTAGATCCTTGGGGGGCCAAACTCAGAAATTAGGTTATATTTCTAAGTGTGAGATGTAACGTGGTCATACATAAATGGCTATTTTCGATGTGTCGTTCCCTTTATATCAAGCATAAGAAAATGTAAGTAGTTTTAGTTTTGAAGTTACTTAGTTTCGTGGTCAAGGGGGAGAATGTTAGAATATGACCACGTGAAAGCACATGGAGTTGGTTACAATTTGTAACCGGCTCAATCTTCTCAGAATCTCATCCACCGTGTCTGATCGGGACACTCCAACCAAATTGGTTGGGAGGCCCTCTCGATCGTTCCCTCACCCTATATAAGTTGGGCTACTTCTTAGAGATTGGATTTGGCTGATTAATCACGGTGTCCACACCCTAATCACTAAGCACTTCCGATCAGTGAGAGGAAAAAAGGTCGGAGAAGGCTGCCTTCTGACACTTCACGTGGTCAACCGCCATGGCTGATGCATCAAGGTCTCCAACTCTACTCCCTCAGGTATGCCCCATGGTGCGTATTAATCTCCTATTCCTGATTCTATTTTACTGCTAATTGCATCATGGTTACATTAGGACTTGATTGTTTACTACTTGATTAACCCTAAGCTGAGGTGATTAGTGGCTAAGCTAAGATCCCATCAACTCATATTTCTATCATAGACATGCTATCATGCCAATGCCCTCCGAAAAGGCACCGGGCTGGATGGATTTACACTTGACTTTTATAAAACTTGTTGGGAGATGATCAAGATGTCAGTGATGGACGCACTTCACTGCTTTTATCACTACCATGCAAACGGCCTAGTGAAACTTAATGGTGCAATGATAACTCTCCTACCCAAAAGTGATATGGCCGAGATGCCCAAGGATTTTTCGGCCTATTAGTATTGTTCATTCTTTTGGTAAGCTAATCCCCAAAATACTCGACACTCGGCTAGCTGGGCACATGGACCGCATCACGTCAATCTCACAAAGTGCATTCATCCGGGGTCGGAGCATCACTCATAATTTACTATATGTTTGAAACATCACAAGGCTATTTCACAGGAAGCAAAAGCCTTTACTTATGTTCAAGACTGACATAAGCAAGGCCTTTGATTCGGTGCATTGGAGATACTTGCTTGATTTGTTGCAAAGAAAAGGGTTTCCCCATAGATGGACAAATTGGGTGGCTATGCTTCTGTCTTCATCGTCCTCCTCAGTCAAACTTAATGGAATGCAAGGGAACTGGATCAAGCACCAAAGAGGCCTCAGACAAGGGGATCCCCTATCGCCTCTCTTCTTCATCCCTGCAATGGACACCTTGCAGGGGGTTATTCAGCAAGCAACTGAATCCGGTATTGTATCTCCGCTGTCAAAACCAGAGGTAAAACTGCGGATTTCATTATATGTTGATGATGTCATAGTCTTTTTAAACCCCGTCCAAGGTGAAGTCAATGCAACCCTTAAAATACTCGAGTCCTTTGGGAACGCGACTGGCCTTCACATTAATTTGATGAAAAGTACAGTGATGCCGATCCAAACTTCCAGTACTAAACTGCAAGAGGTATTGCTGAATTTCGTAGGCCAACAAGTGGAGCCGCCCCAACAGTACTTGGGCATCCTGGTGATTCTTGGGCAGCTTCGAATGATGCACTTGCAACACATCAATGACAGAATACTAGATAGATTAGCCGCTTGGCGTGGTAAGCTGTTGTCTTTGGCAAGGAGGCGGGAGCTGGTTCATTCAGTGTTGAGTGCGCTGCCAATGTATACAATGTCCGTTCTAAAACTGCCCAAGAAATTCATAAGAGAAATCGACAAGGCACGAAGGTCCTTCCTATGGGCTGGGTGCACTGATGTCCGGGGAGGACACTGTAAAGTGAACTGGGCAACGGTCTGCTGAGTATTGGAAAGAGGAGGCTTAGGAATCCATGATTTGGAGAAATGGGGACGGGCATTACGTATCCGTTGGCTTTGGCTCGAATGGAATGCTCCCCAAAGACCATGGCTCGGGATGGACACTTCGACAGACACGTTGGACAAGGATCTGTTTGTGGCATCCACTACTGTCATTGTTGGGAATGGTAACACGGCAAGTTTTTGGGCACCATGCTGTTCGAAGGTTTGGCGCTGAGTCATGTGTTCCCAGCTCTTTTCAAGCACAGCCGGCACAAGAAGCTTTCAGTGGCACAGGCGCTGACGGATGGAAGATGGATATGTGATGTAGCTCACAATTTGACGGTGACCCTCCTATTAGAATTGGTAAACCTCTGGGAGCTTAATCAACAATGCAACCTATCTCTTGCGCCAGGTATGATGAGGACATCACAACAGCGGAGACGCACATTGAACTGCAAGGACCAATCACAAGAGAATGAGCACGGTTAATAAATCAGCAGGTGAACTTGCTCCTAACTTCCTTTGCATGTGAGTTTGAGAATAGATTGCTATATGATGATTTAATTGTTATTAAGAACAATGGATAAGATCAACAAGTGAAGGGAAGAGGCCTTGGGAACATGGAGAACCAGCTGGGACGTCCACATGTTGATGGAATCAGTTTACAACTCGGACTTGAAGTCAACTCAGAGTCCAGGAGCAGTCCACCTTAAAATGGACGCTCAGGATGCAAATGGACTCTGTTTTTATCTTTCTACATATGCACATAAAGAGGAGAAGATAAAATTTTCAATGGCTCTGGTCTCACCTCAAAATTCTTCCAAATTCATCGGGAATCGTCGAAACAAGTCGAGTCCATATTTCTGTCCGATGTTGTGCCACCGAATCGGGCCTTTGGGCCTTGTATCCCGTATGAGTCCATTGGAAACACGTCTAAGAGTTTTTTAGCCGATACCTAGACTTTAAATACTGCAGCCGCGGTCATATTCAGCGGGTTTTGCTTAGATTAATAATATCACCGTTCTAAGGTTTGTGAGACCCCAACTTCACGATTTCAGATCGTGTCTTCTACGTTCTTGCTTGTGTTCTCGGTTGCACTTGCAGAGATTAGCTTTCTTGCAGAGGTCAAGTGTGTGCAGCATGGTTGATAACCAACGGAGTGGTGGTGTAGTGATTGCAGAGGTATTCGAGCTGCTCGAGTGTCGCGGATCATCAATGTCGAGTTCTCCACCTCAATCGACTTATCTATTACCTTTCGGAAGATCGGGCCTAAACTACTAATCAGTTGGTATCAGATTTCCCGGTTGCCCGTGAGGTATCTTCGTTTTCCTTCCATTAGATCAGTTTTGTTTCGTACTGAGAGTCCACAGAAAAGACACAAAAAATGGTTTTTACCGCTTCCTAGACTATAGTGCCTGTAGTTTTGTTTTTCAGTTTGCATTATTGAGTTTGCATTCATGTGGTCCAATTTTGTTGTTGGTTTAGCTTTGAGTTTTGGATCCTAATTATCGTGTTTTGTGCTCGTTTTCTTGCTGTTCGACACCTATTCTACAATCCCTAAACAACGAACTGATCTACCACGTTCATCGGTTTGCCCTAGCTAGGCGCCTTGCGTGAACTCCAGCATCGCCAGCCCAAGATTAGGTGACAAATCTTTGTGTCAGTCATCCCTAAATCATCACACACCATTTCATCAGTCGTCGTGCAAAGTTTCAATCATTTTCATATTCGATTGCGAGTTATGTTCTCAAACCGAGTTGGAATCAACATCCAAAAAGTGTAACTCGGACAACATACCTTAAAACGGCCATAACTTTCGCATACGAACTCAAAATCGGGTAATATTTTTTTCAAATTGATCTACGCAAAATTTTGCATAGGATTTTTTGCAGCTTCACCACGTTCAGCGAATTTAGATTGCCCAAATTCCCCTCGGAAGATAGGCTATCCGGCCTCCGAAGTTTCAGCACGAATTTTAAAGATTCTTCTTGATTTTCTATAGGCCGCATATTACATCCAATTGAGCTACAAATTTGTGTGCTTCCTATTTTTGTGCTCCTGAGTAAACAAAAAATATCACAAAAATAAAAAAAATTAGTGAGCATGCATATTAAAGCAATTGTCTTATACCACTTGTGCTGTGATTGTTGGTTATATCATTCTGTCTTTCTTTTGCCTTGTTACTTTCTTGTGTTGTGCTAAGCCCTCGAGCACTTGGTTGACCAGCAACAGTTTTCTACATTGAATACTTATTCAACTTTGTATACCTGTTAACGATTTCTGCTCATTAGCCACCATATTGTGCCATCCAAGCTTCACTTTTCTCTTGAGCATAACAGGTACCTTTGCAATCATCCCACACTTCATCAGTTCATCTCACCATCTACACCACCTGTTGTGTCGGTAAGAACATTTGTAAGAGCGAGAGAGATTGTTTTCTTCCACCTTTCACATTGTCAATGTAGTTGATAGGGATGACATATTTTTGTTGTCTTTTGTTTCCTACTAACAATGGTAGGAGAAAACAATCACGACAAATGCGTTCAACATGCTAAGTTATGTGATATGATGAAGGTGATGACAGATATATTCACCAAAAGCAATGCATCAACGGAGGAGTCATTGGTGAACTTGACTCGCCAACTAGATGACCTTGCTCTTCGGATGAATACTCTTGAGACTCGGTTGCCTCTTGATAAAATACATGAAGACAATGTTTATGATGATATGGAAGATCACAACAATCAGCCAAAACTTCCACTTTATCGTCGAGGTATGGGAGGTAATAATCGCCATAACAATTATAATCACCCTCCTGATGATCCTTTTGCTAAAGTGAAATTGACTACACCATCTTTTTCTGGTGCTTATGATGTTGAGTCTTATCTTTATTGGGATGTGACAGTAGACCAAAAATTTAATGTCCATCTTGTTCCTGAACAACATAGAGTTCGTCAAGCCACTAGTGAGTTTAAGGACTTTGCTATCATATGGTGGAATGAACTTGTTAAAACTAGAACAGATCCTCCAACATTGGATAGATTAAAGAAGCTATGCGTGTTCGATTTGTTCCTCCTTCTTTTCAGCAGAACCTTTGCAAAAAATTGCAGCGCTTAGATCAAAGTAACATGTTCGTAGAGGAGTATTATCAAGAGTTACAAAAGGGTATGCTGCGTTGTGGGGTAGTAGAGGACATGGATGATAAAATAGCTCGTTTTATGGGGGTTGAGGCGTGAAATTCATGACATTGTACATTACACGGAATATGATACTGTTAACAGATTGTTTCAGCTTGCTATGTTGGCAAAAAAAGAATTGCAGGGCCGACAACAACAACAACGCACGAGGAGCCACTTCACGGCACGTTCGATGTCTACACCATTCAAAATAGCACCATCTTTGAACTTCCGTGCAGCGACTACACCATACAATGGCGGCCAACGAACTACATCTGCTGGTCCACCTTCTCATGTGTCGGAGGGCAGCAAGACGACATCATTCAATCCTTCGTCATCCACTCCTTCTACAAGTCGTACTTCCGACATTAAGTGTCACCGCTGCCAGGTCACATGATGAGAGATTGTCTGAGCAAATGAGCATACATAGCACGCGATGATGGCGGGTATGATAGTACTTTAGATGTTGAAGACAAATATTCTCTTGCTACTAACGTTCACATCCAAATGACGAACACACCAATGAAGAGGTACTTGGTACAGCGGCGACGGAGAACTATAGGAGCATTGTGCAGTGTGCCTTGAGCTCCAAAGTGGAGGTCAACGACAAGCTAGAACAACACAACCTCTTCCACATGTTTCTCGTTGTCAAGGACTGCTGTGTACACACTATAATTGATGGAGGTAGCTGCAATAACTTGGTGAACATAGATGTCGTCAAGAAACTTGGTTTGACAACAAGAGCACACCCTCATCCATACCACATTCAATGGTTCAACAACAGCGGTAAGGTTCGAGTAACACAAACAGCAAGAATACATTTTTCAATTGATTCTTATAATGATTTTGCTAATTTTGATGTCGTACCTATGGATGCTTGTTCTTTTTTATTGGGTCGTCCTTGGGAATTCAATATAAATGCTATTCATCAAGGTGGAACTAATAAATATACTCTCATGCATAAAGGAAAGAAAATCACTTTGCTTCCCATGACTCATGTTGAAATTGTGCATTTTGAGAAGAGTAAAATTCGTGATGGCAAAGCAACAAAACTAGAATCTGAAAAATACCAAGTCTTAAGTTAAAATCACCATCGTTGCTCACAACTAAATCTGACCTTGATGATTTATTCGATGCTAAGGGGATGTGCTATGCTTTAGTATGCAAAGAAGCCATGTTTCCACTTCATAAATTGTCTATTGCATTGCCCCCTGCTGTTGCTAACCTTTTGTAGGATTTTGAGGATGTGTTTCCCTCCGAGATACCCCGTAGTTTACCACCCATGAGAGGCATTGAACACAAGATCGATTTGACTCCAGGAGCAAGTTTGTCAAATCGTGCAGTGTACAGGGCGAATCCAGGGGAATCTAAGGAAATTCAGTGACAAGTCCAAGATCTTTTGGACCGCGGGTACATTCGTGAAAGCCTTAGCCCTTGTTCCGTTCCTGTTCTTTTGGTTCCTAAGAAAGATGGTAGTTGGCGCACGTGTGTTGATTGTCGAGCGATTAATAACATCACCATTCGATATCGTTATCCTATTCTTCGCTTAGATGACATTCTTGATGAATTCAGTGGTGCTATCATATTCACAAAAATTGACTTGGAGAGTGGCACTAGGAGATGAATAGCACTAGGATATGAATGAAAATCTGCATTTAAAACCAAGTTTGGACTTTATGAGTGGTTACTCATGCCTTTTGGTTTAATTAATGCACCCAACACCTTTATCTGATTAATAAATGAGGTTTTACGTGCTTTGATTGGACAATTTGTGGTGGTTTACTTTGATGATATCCTATTTACAACAAGTCATATGACAAACATCTTGATCATTTACGTGTTGTTTTTACTGTTTTGAGAGATGCACGCTTGTTTGGTAACCTCGAAAAGTGCGTCTTTTGCACCAATCGAGTCTTATTTCTTGGCTATGTCATTTCCTCGCAAGGAATTGAGATGGATGAGGCGAAAATTGAAGCAATCACTAGCTGGCCAGCCCCAACAACCGTCACGCGGGTTCGTAGTTTTCTTGGTCTTGCAGGTTTTATCGCCGCTTTGTGCGAGATGTCACCACCATTGCAGCACCTCTACATGAGCTAACAAAGAAGGAAGTGACATTTTCATGGAACGAACATCAGCAACAAGCTTTTGATGCTCTCAAATCGAAGCTTACACAAGCACCATTGCTACAACTTCCTGATTTTGACAAGACATTTGAGCTAGAATGCGATGCAAGCGGCATTGGTATTGGAGGCGTTCTCATACAAGGAGGTAAACCCGTTGCTTTCATTAGTGAAAAACTTCATGGTCCTTCTATGATTTATTCTACTTATGATAAGGAATTGTATGCCTTAGTGTGAGTATTACAAACTTTGCAACATTATCTTTGGTCTAAGGAGTTTGTCATACATCCCGATCATGAATCGTTGAAGTATCTTCAGTGTCAAACCAATCTGAATAAACGACATGCTAAATGGATTGAGTTCATAGAATCATTTCCAGACATCATTAAGCATAAGAAAGGGAAGAAAAATGTCATTATCGATGCATTATCTAGACGTTGTACCATGTTGTCCCAACTTGATCATAAAATCTTTGGTTTGGAAACAATAAAAGCATTATATCCTACTGATTTGGACTTCAAAGATGCTTTTGAAAATTGTAGATAAGGAAGAACTTGGTATGAATATGTGTGCTGTGAGAGGGTCTCCTCTATCGTGCTAACAAGCTATGCGTTCCAGCTAGCTTTGTTCGTCTATTACTTTTACAGAAAGCACATGGAAGATGTTTGATGGGACATTTTGGAGTGAATAAAACTGAGGACGTCTTGTCCACACACTTCTTTTGGCCTTTGTTTTGGAAAAGATGAGGCGTGATGTCGAGCGCTAAGTGTCATGATGCACTACTTGCAATAAAGCTAAGTCTCGCCTTAACCCTCATGGTCTTTATATGCCTCTTCCTGTTCCTAGTGTACCTTGGGAGGATATTTATATGGACTTTGTTTTGGGATTGCCTAGGACTAAGAGGGGGAGGTATAGTATTTTTGTAGTTGTTGATCATTTCTCCAAAATGGCACACTTTATACCTTGTCATAAGAATGATAATGCCTCACACATTGCTGATTTGTTAATGACGGAAATTGTTCGTTTACATGGTGTGCCAAATACCATTGTTTCTGATCATGATGCAAAATTTTTAAGTCATTTTTGGAGAACTTTGTGGTATAAATTGGGAACCAAGTTGCTGTTTTCAACTACATGTCACCTACAAACGGATGGGCAAACCGAGGTAGTTAATCGTACTTTATCTACTATGTTGCAGGTTGTCTTGAAAACAAATTTAAAGTTGTGGGAGGAGTGTTTACCACATATAGAATTTGCTTACAACAGATTCGTACACTCTATGACCAAGGTAAGTCCATTCAAGGCAGTGTATGGTTTCAATACCCGTGCTCATATTGATTTACTACATTTGCCTCCTTCTGAAACTATAAATTTGGATGCTACACAACGATCTGAATTCATTCTTAAGACGCATGAAACTATAAAGAAAAATATTGAAAAGATGAATGAGAAGTATAGGATTGCAGGTAGTAAAGGTCAAAAAGAAGTAAAACTTGAGCTGAGTGATTTGGTGTGGTTACATTTGAGAAAAGAGCGATTCTCTGACTTGAAAAAATCTAAACATATGCCACGAGCTGCTGGTCCTTTTAAGATTGTGAAAACATTAATTATAATACATATAACCTTGATTTGCCTCCCGATTTTGGGTTTAATCCCACATTTAACATTTCAGATTTGCGACCGTACTTGAGAGAAGGAGATGAAATTGAGTCGAGGACGACTCTAATTCAAGAGGGGGAGGATGATGAGGACATCACAACAGCGGGGATGCACATTGAATTGCGAGGACCAATCACAAGAGCACGAGCACGGTTAATAAATCAGCAGGTGAACTCACTCCTAACTTCCTTTGCATGTGAGTTTGAGAATAGATTGCTATGTGATTATTTAATTGTTATAGAAGCAATTGAGAAGATAAACAAGTGAAGGGAAGAGGCCTTGGGAACATGGAGAACCAGCTGGGACGTCCACAAGTTGATGGAATCAGTTTACAACTCGGACTCGAGTTCAACTCGGAGTCCAAGAGCAGTACACATTAAAACAGACGCCCAGGATGTGTAAAGACTCCGTTTTTGACGTTCTACATATGCACGGAAAGAGGAGAAGGTAAATTTTCCAATGGCTCTGGTTCTACCTCAAAATCGTTATGGAGTAATCAGGAATCGTAGAAATAAGTCGAGTCTTAATTTTTGCTCGGTGCTGCGCCACCGAATCGGGCCTTTGGGCTTTGTATCCCATATGAGTCCAATAGAGATGCGTCTAAGAGTGTTTCTGCCGAACCCTAGCCTTTAAATACTGCAACCGCCGATCATATTCGGCAGGTTTTGCATAGATTAATAATATCGCCGTTCTACGGTTTGTGAGACCCCAACTTCGCGATTTCAAATTGTGTCTTCTACGTTCTTGCTTGTGTTCTCGGTTGCACTTGCAGGGATTAGCCTTCTTGGCGAGGTCAAGCGTGTGCAGAAAGGTTGATAACTAACGGAGTGGTGGTGTAGTGATTGCATGGGTATTCGAGCTGCTCGAGTGTCGTGGATCATCAATGTCGAGTTATCCACCTCAATGGACTTATCTATTACCTTTCAAAAGATCGGGCCTAAACTACTCATCAAGGTACCCCTAACACCATAGTATGGCGTCACTCGACGTCCGGTGTTTATTTGGCTAAGTCCGCATACCTAGCCCAATTCTAAGGCACCTATCTCTCATGGTTTCCTAAACACATTTGGAAAGCATGGGCTCCCAACAAATGTAGGTTTTTCACGTGGCTGATGGTGCAAAACAAGATCTGGACAGCTGACAGACTATTGAGGAGAGGATGACATAACAATTATTTTTGTGGTTTATGTAGTTCACCGCCGGCTGAACGTCGGCGAGCTACACAAGCGTGCACACTGGAACAGAGAGAACACGAAGTGTTGGGAGCGCAAGGAAACTGCAGCACTCTGTCTTGTTGCAAACTGAAACACACACTAAGTACATGACCTGATCATGGTTAGTTACAACCGCATCACAGCGGCACACATCATCACCCAGCCACGCCCCTACAGACTTGCCTGATTGTGCACTACACACGTGTCAAACACACGACGCACCATGCCTCACAGCAGGCTCACAAAATGTGGGAAATTTGAAAATTCAGAATACATGATGAGAACACGCTTAACTGAAATCAATAGCTACGCTCCAAACTTACTCTAACAATCTCTCCCTAAGTCTTGAGCGGCTGATCATCCGCACTGAAGAGTCTTTAGCCCAATTCTTCCACAGAATTCCTGAAACATGACTCTGCCAAGTGCCTTGGTCAGTATATCACCTAGTTGATCCTATGTTCCCACAAAGACCACCTCTATCTTCCCCTCAGCAGCATAGTCTCTGATCAAATGGAACCTTGTATCAGTGTGCGACTTCGATCATTGAGTACATGATTTTGCACCAGTGATATGGCTGACTTGTTGTCCAAATTCAGCACTGGCTTCAGTACCTTGCCTCCCAGTATTTTAGACAGCAGTCTTGACAGCCAAACAGCTTGGCAAGCAGCAGAGGCAGCTGCTACATACTCTGCCTCACAACTGGATAGTGTCACAATTTTCTACTTTGTATACTGCCATCCAATCGGACTTTTCCCTAGGAAAAAAATAATCGCACTAGTGCTTTTCCTCTCATCAACATCTCCCGCAAAATCACTGTCACTGAACCCCACTAGATGACGCTGGGTAGCTCTTCCTCTCGGGTAAAACAAACCAAGATTCAGTGTACCAGCAACATACCTCAAAATGTGTTTCACAGCATGTAAGTGATCCAAGTGTGGCCTCTCCATGAATCTACTAACATATCCCACCGAGTAAGCCAAATCAGGATGTGTATTCACTAAATATCTCAAGCTTCCTACTAGCATTCTGTAACCAGTAGCGTCCACAAGAGATGAATCATTTCCCTTACTCAGTTTCAGTATAGGCTCCATGGGAACCTTGCAAGGATTGCAATCCAGTAGTCCTGCTTTGTCAAGTATCTTCTTAGCATAATTTGCTTGCCCCAAGAAGAAACCCTCTTTTTCTTGCTTCACCTCAATCCCCAAATAACATTGCAGGAGCCCCAGATTGCTCACCTTGAAAAGACTAGCCATTTCTTGAACTAATGTATGTCAGTGTTGCAGCTACCAGTGACCACCAGATCATCAACATACACCCTAGTGATCAGTCTTCTCTGTTCACTCCCCCTGCAATACATAGCATGGTCTGATGGGCATTTCTGAAATCCCAACTTCATCAAACTTTCATCAAGTTTCTGGTACAATGCTCCTGGAGCCTGATGCATACCATAAAATGCCTTGTGCAGCTTGTATACTTTATGCTCTTTACATCTTCTAACAAAACCAGGTGGTGTTGCTACGAAGACTTCTTCAACTAAATCTCCATTCAAGAAGGCTGACCTCACATCTAGATGATGAACCTCCCAACCATGATGTGCAGCAAGTGCCAACACAAGCCTTACTGCTTCTTGTCGGGCATAGACCTCATCAAATTCAATGTCATGTCTTTGTGCATAACCCTTAAAAACTAGTCTTGCCTTGTGTCTTGTTATTTTTTCTTCCTCATCTCTTTTAACCTTGAACACCCATTTGAGCCCTATGGCTTTTCTACCTGCAGAGAGCTCTGTCAATGACCAGGTCTTGTTGTCTTCAATCACCTGAATCTCCTCCTCCATAGCTCTCTGCCAGCAAGGTTCAGATGCTGCCTCCTCAAGTGAACTTGGCTCCTCTGCACTGATTGTATGCAGTTCATCTTCACCCAAGTTCTGAATTTGCTGGCCTATGGGTGTGACCTGCCCCATAATGTTTCTAATAGTTCTGAATCTCAGATGCATATTGTGAGATGGATCAACATCAACCTCACTCCCTATTTTAGTTGGTGGTGAGACAAACTAAACAGGGTTCTGCTCCTCCAATTGATCAGCATTCAGGGGTGTTTGAGGTGATGGGGGCACCTGATCTTCTACAACTCCTAGGTCTCCATGTCTCCTCACTACAAGGTACTTAGCTGTAAAAGTGTCACATTGATCAGAGTCTGAGGCATTTTCTTCATCTCATTCCCATTGTGCTCCTTATCAAAGACCACATCTCTGGTTATGCTGTGAGAGGGTCATACACCCTGTAGGCCTTGGGCCCCTTCTCATACCCCACAAAGATCATGTGTCTCCCTCTGTCATCTAGCTTTTTCAGATGAGGAGTGGTATTCTTCACGTATGCTATACACCCAAAGGTTCTCAAGTGGTGAACAGAGGGCTTCCTGCCATACCAAGCTTCAAAAGGAGTCATGTCAGGCACACTCTTGGTTAGAGTTCTGTTGAGAATATACACAACAGTCAGGACAGCCTCCCCCCAAAACCAGTTGGGCACTCCCTTTGCTTTCATCAGACTTCTAGCAATTCCAACCACAGTGGCATTTCGACGTTCCACCACACCATTTTGCTGGGGAGAGTATGGTGCAGTGGTCTGACGCCTGACCCCTTGCTCTAGGTAGTAATTGTGGAAATCTGCAGAATTGAACTCCCCTCCACGATCTGTCCTGAGAGTACCGACCTTTTGTCGAGTCTCTGTCTCTGACAGAAGCTTGAACTTTGTGATGGCCTCCTCTACTTGATCCTTGCTTTTTAGCAGGAAAACTGACACATATCTACTCATGTCATCTACCAAGAGTAAGAAATATTGATTACCACTTGGAGTCTCAGGTGAAATCTTGCCACATATATCACCATGCACCAGTTACAAAACCTTTTCTGCTTTGAATTCAGTTTGTGAAGGAAAAGAAATCCTCTTCTGCTTACCAGCCATGCATGCCTCATAGAGCTGATCAAGTTGACTGAATTCGGGTAAGCCCCTCAACAGCTCCTCTCTAAACATTTTCCTCATGGCAGAGAAGTTCAAATGCCGAAGTCTTGAGTGCCAGCGCCAAGACAACTCTTCTCCTCTGATAGCAAGGCATACAAGTTTTGTTTGTTCCACAGAGAGATGGTAAAGACGATTTGGACCCCTAAACACCTTGGCTAGAAGACTCCCACTGGGTTCCCGAATTGTCATTACTCCCCCACTAATCATCACCTTATATCCTCCTTGATCCAGCTGGCCTAGACTTACAATGTTTGCAGTGAGCCGAGGAATATAGTACACGTCTGAAAAATATTTATGCTCACCATTTCTGCAAGCAAACATGACTGAACCACATCCCTCAATCATGGCCACTGAATCATCGCCAAATTTGACAATACCACTAACCTTCTTGTCGATCTCCACAAAAGCAGCCAATGAGCCCGTCATATGGTTAGTGGCCCCTGTGTCTAGAATCCACTACTTGGCATCTCTTTCCTCATTCTCTTCTCCCAGCTGTACAAAAACTTCTTCTCTAATCTGAATAGGTGTGTGACCTGGTGCTTGAGACATCAGAGACACCTTCAGACTACAAACACATCAGAGATGCTTCCTCCTCCTCCTGTACTACATGGGCTTGCTCGTTCTTCTGCTTGGATCTGCAGTCACGAGCCCAATGTCCATGTTTTCCACATTTTCAACATTGGTCAGCAGCCACCAGTACCCCATTCGCTGATGAGCCACCTCCACAGCCACCTTTTCCTCTGCCTCCAGAACATCCTCTGCCACGACGTCCACTGCCTCTGCCGGCTCCTCCACGCCCGGCTTGGCTCTCACCTTCACATTGCTTCCTTCTTGCATCCCGTTCGTCTTAGTGAGATACAACTTCCCATCGTGTTGTATTGTCGATGTCGGTGTCTCAAAAGCGTCCTCGACTGCCTTCAGTCTCCCTGTCGCATCTACTATGGTGAGCGTGGACACGTCGAGAAGCGTTTCGATTGCCAGCACAATTTGGCGAAATCATTGCGGCACACTTCAAAATAGCTTATGCACGATCTTCGCCTCCTCTACTTCTTCAATCAGCATCGCCAGAGTCGCCGCCATGTCGCTTAGGCGTAGCGAGAATTCTTCCACAGACTCCCCGTCCTTGAACGCCGCCGCATTGAACTGCCTCCGCAGTTGATGTGCACCGGACTTCTTCACCTGATCGTCGCCAATGCACATGGTTTTGATGGTGTCCCATGCCTCTTTCGCCATCGACTTCTCTGTGATTGCTGCCACCATCTCCGGCGGCACCGCACTGCATAACGCATCAAGCACTAGCATGTCGTCCTGCACGTCGATGTTCCCCGTCTCCACGGCCGTCCATAGCACCTGAGCTCGTAGCTTCACCTTCATAAGAAGACCCCATTCGATGTAGTTCATTTTTGTGAGGATGGGGTAGCTAGTCCCACCGGCCACCTCGCGAACCACACGCTGAATAATGGGTCCTTCCTTTGAAGTATTGTCGTCTCCCTTGCTGCCGGCCATGAGCGCGAAGCTAACTGCGCGATCCCGATTCCAGCGACGGTAGCACGCCGCGATCGAGCCGCCTTCATCGCCCGGCTCTGGTACCACTTGTGAGCAAGCATCAGTTCACCGCCGGCTGAACGTCGGCGAGCTACACAAGCGTGCACACTGGAACAGAGAGAACACAAAGTGTTGGGAGCGCAAGGAAAATGAAGCGCTCTGCCTTGTTGCAAACTGAAACACACACTAAGTACATGATCTGATCGTGGTCAGTTACAACCGCATCACAGCGGCACACATCACCACTCAACCACGCCCCTACAGATTTGCCTGATTGTGCACTATGCACGTCTCAAACACACGACGCGCCATGACTCGCAGCAGGCTCACAAAACATGGGAAATTTGAAAATTCAAAATACATGATGAGAACACGCTTAACTGAAACCGATAGCTACGCTCCAGACATACTCCAACATATGTTATAGGTCACTGGAATCTGCAATGCACTTGTTCGTAGAGTGTCCGGTGGCACAATCAATATGGTGCTTAGTTTCGGGGTGGTCGGGTCTCCGATCCAACATTGGAGCCTACCCCAGGACCCAGCGCGGTTTGCGGCACGGTTTCAAGGACTGGCAGGAGAGGGATCACAAAGGCAGCAGAAACGGGCTAAATCAGTAGCCATTCTTACGTGTTGGTCCATTTGGTTAGAGAGGAATCGAATGGTTTTTCAAGGTATTGAGTTATCGGAACTGCAGCTGTTTCTTTGGATCAAAGAAATGGCCGAGTGGTGGCGCAGAGCTGGATGTTTGCACATGAGCGCCATAGGGCATAGCCCCACTCAGGTGTAACACCGATGTTATGAAATGATGTAGCCTTCAGGTCGTTTTGCGGGTGCGATGACAGCCCACTTTTGCTTGTAACAAAAATTCTTTTCTATCTAATATATCACCGCCGATGTACCGGTGTTTCAAAAAAAATAACCAGAAAATTCTGTTTCGGGATGGCACATTGACGTACAATAACACAACCTTAGTTCTATGGCTTTTAAGGAAAATCAAGTAGTTTATGGAATTTCCGTGACTTTTAAATTTTAATTCCACATACCTCATCCAGTGGACAGAAAATCTGGCTGTGAAATAATATGCCAGTCGGGCAATTCATTTTAACATCTTTCCTCACAGTGATAGAAAATCTCAGCTTAAAGGGCTGGCACACATCCTAATCTCTACTTCATATTAGTAATCTTGATGCCTTTATCACATCGTGAATTTCTCCTCCTCGTATGCCTTTTGATACCACTCAATCTTTTAACGACTTGCATTTTATAGGACAATAAATAGAGCTTGCTCGTCCATCCACTACACCGAGAATTTTTCGGCCCCTTATTTCCTCCCAAGTCTCGTGTCAAAAATTATGCCAGCTCTCCACGGCTACACGTCAGATGACCGATTTGCATACTCTTGAACCAATCCTCCGAAGAGAGATGGCCTCTCAATCAGATTCGCAGGCCGGTCAAACTCCTTCGCTAGTCCTGATAGCACAACAGTCCAGATTTTAGACTGACAATAAGATCATACGGGCATCTTGAGCTGAGTTCTAAGCAATGCTAGTGATATTACTAAGAAGCTGTCAAGTTCAGTGTGGGATGGTTACCTGCATCAATAACCAGGACTCTGTCGCAGTCCATAACTGTTGGTATTCTGTGCGCAATGCTGATGATGGTACAATCTGCAAAGTCTTCCCGAATGATCTTCTGAATCACAGCGTCAGTTTGGGAATCCACGGATGCAGTAGCCTCATCCATGAACAGTATCTTGCTGCGTTTCAGCATCACCCGACCCAGGCATAGCAGTTGACGTTGCCCAACACTCCAGTTCTCACCGTTGTCCACAACTATTGAAGAAGAAACTCTTGTAAGTATATGCAAAAATGTTCTCGGGACCTTGTTTGGTTCGAAGACCATTATAGCGATTAAGCATGTTACATACTGAAAAAACCAGGGTTATACATTTTTGGAGGTATAAAATTATACATTTTCATCAAACTCTTCATGCAGAAACTGAGGTAGTAATATAGAAAACCTGAGGTAAAACAGTATGTAAAGTTGAAATAGTAAAACAAAAATTGCTTACTAATTTTCATATCTTACTGAGAATTAATGATTGCATTACCTGCAGCATCAAGCTTTTCCGGTTTTGAAGTCACGGCCTCTTTCAGCTGACAACGGTCCAAAGCCTTGAGGGAAAAAATGTTTAGGTTCTAACCAGATGACAGAAAACAAATGTCTAGTGATACAAAAATTGCACTTGTTGGTGAAATACCTGCCAGATTTCATCATCAGAGTACTGCTCAAGTGGATCAATATTGCTTCGGATGGTCCCTTCAAAGAGGACAGGCTCTTGAGGGATGATACCAAAACGAGACCTAAGATCATGAAGTCCTAAAGTGCAGATGTCAACACCATCAATAATTATTTGCCCCTCAGAAGGCTCAACTATTCTGAACAATGCTTGGATCAGTGTTGATTTTCCACTACCAGTTCTACCAACGACTCCAATCTTCTCTCCTCCCTGTATGCTTATAGTGATGCCCTTCAACACTAGTGGAGTGTTATGCCTATACCTAACCTGCATAAATACAGAGATAAAATCTTTGTCTATTTCATGCTTTTAGTTTCAATATATTGATGAGAAACTAGGAAAATATGGGTGCCTTATTAACTAAACTAGTTGCGTGACCGGCACATTTGTGCGTGTAGAATAAACAAATCAAATATAATGCTATTATCAACTATCTAACTATATCTAGTATTACATTATATTTGAATAACTCAATTTATTTTGTCGTGATATTGTTACTATCACTAATACTTTCAGTTAATTGTGTTCCTAATAGCAGTAGCGTATAATTTACAAATTTATATTTGGGTCATTTGAGTTAATTTTGATAATGACTATTATGAGTAATTAAAAACGTATAGAGGGATATTTTAGTTTAATATTTTTATAATGACAGTGGTGCGTAATTTACAACCTTGTTTAGGTATATTAGTCTATTTTTTTCTAATGGCAATGGTAGATAACTTTAAAAACATATCTGGACGTATTTTGAACCAAATTTTTATAATAGCAGTGGTGGAAATTTTTGTTTCTTTTTCTCTGATTAATGTGGGATTTCTAAACCTTGAGAGCGGATGTGAAGGCTCTTTTTGATGGAAAAATTATATTGTATCAGTTTTGAATTTACCTTGAGATCAATGACATCAATGTCACCTTTTGTTGGCCAGTTTGCATCAGGTAGGCAGTCCTTTATCCTCCATGCGGCCTCTGATGGAATGTTTGTGAATTGTTTGATCCTCTCAACGGAGACCATTTTGTTTTCAATGAAACAACTCATCCAGATGGCAAAGAACAACACCTGATTGAGAGACAGGCCATAGGAGAGTGATAGACCAACATAGTCTGCATCACGAGAAGAGTTTTCAGTGTTTGTAACTACTAGAACATTACATTAGTTTCATACAAAACTTTATTCGAGAGAACACTTGTGACGGCCACCAAACTATGCTTTATGCTTTTATATATACCTTGAATCTAACAGAATATAGCCAGCCATATGTATAACTATGAAATTAGATCAGCCATATAGAAAGTGCGGCAAGTTATATGGAAGATGCCTACCTGGCTTCACAAAGGAGCTCGGCAATGTGACCATGAGCAGGGCTGTGAAGCAGAGAACAAAGCTTCCGATCAGCTCCAACCGAAAACCGAGCCATTCATTTGCACCATTGTTGTGGAAGTCCATCCTCAGGCTGGAGTTGACCCGATTCAGGTTCTCCTGCGAGAAGCTCTCCTCCTTTCTGAAGCACCTGATAGTCATGACACCTTGAACAGTCTCCGAGAAGTGGTGTATCACTGGCGCCTTGGTGATCGACTCAAGGCGGGTCAGCTCCCTCGATGTTGATAGATAGTAGCCCTGCGGTGATGAACTGGACCGTGTCAATTAAACACACCGCAAATGCAAAAAGAAAAAGTGCAATCATCATCAGATAGAAATTTTTGTGACAGCACAAACTCACCCGGTACCATAGGTTGAGTATAACCAGAGGGATGATGGCTACGACAGACGGCCACGCCACCTGGCATGTGACAATCAGCACGCTGATCACGGTGATGTACATGGACAGGGTCATCCAGACGAAGAACGGAAGGAAGAGATCAACGTTTGTCTGATCTGACGATGCCTGCGTGAGAACATAATCCATTTTGGAACGTCAGAACTAAATGGAAACGCTATCCAGCAGAGCATAAGAAGAGAAATCTTTGAGCTAGTGGACACATGACTTCTGCGGAACGAGAATTCTGATATTCAAGCAAGGATGATGCAACAGAACGTACCCTGCTGAGGATCCTGCCGGACGGCGTGGTGTCGAAGAAGGACATGGGCGCGTGCAGGATGCTGTTGAGGATCTGCGTGAAGAACTGTTCGGCAGTCCGGAGGCCGATGAACGCCACGAGGAAGGAGCGCGCCGCGACTAGCACCACCGAGACGGCAGCGAGGGAGGCGTACACGTTGATGAACAGAGAAGGCCGGAACGAGGCAGCGTTCTTCTCGGAGGTCTCGTCAGCGAGCCAGTAGTCGCTGGCCATCAGCGAGCCCTGCCACATCGTTGCAACGGCGAGCACCAGCAGCGGGCCCCACCAGCCCCCCTCCGTCACGTACTGCTTGTACACGGCGAGACTGACGTGCCCACTCGCACGCTCCTCCTCCTTGATCAGCCTCGCCGATGCCTTCTCGACCTTGGGCGCCACGATGGAGGTTGACGAGGAGTCGGCGTGTTTGTTCGACGGCTGCCGGGAGATGGGCAGCTCGCGGTCGCTCTGCTGCGCCGCGCTTTCCACGAGCTCCATGGAGCTGTCGTGCGCTGCGACCAGCGCTGCGAAGTCGGCACCGGTCTGGAGGAGCTCGTCGTACTTGCCGGATTGCACGATCGCGCCGTCCTTCATCACCTGGGAAGATCCATTCGTAGTGGTTTCAGAGTTAATAATAATCCATAGGTGTTTATTATGCACTAAATTGAAGGGTATCACGTTAGAGTGAGTTGCCGATTTTACGGCTTCCAAATTCACTTACATATATGATATCGGCGTTGTGCAAGAAATCGACTTGGTGAGTCACAAGCAATACAGTTTTGTTCCTCAGAGCACCTCTTACACATTCCTGCAGAAATAAAACCAACTCTGGATTCAGTCTAGACGCTACTCGTAAATAAATATACATACAAATCTGTACACACTACGAGCAATATCAACCCAAGTTCCAACAATTCTAAAATGTGAGTACCTTGAATATCTCAGTGCCAGTGTGCGCATCAACTGCGCTGAAAACATCATCGAGAAGGTAGATGTCACAGTCCTGGTAGACGGCACGGGCAAGCTGGATGCGCTGCTTCTGCCCACCGCTGAGGTTGATTCCACGCTCGCCGATCTCCGTCTGGTCGCCGAACTCCATCATCTCGAGGTCCTTCTCCAGGCAGCACACCCTGATCACCTCCTGGTACCTCTCCCTGTGCATGGGCTGCCCGAACAGAATGTTCTCCTCAATGGTGCCGTTCTGAATCCATGCCGTCTGCGCGACATATGCTGTGCTACCACACACCTTAACCTGCAGCAGATGCGAGTACGATACAACAATGTGAATGCACTGTTTTGAGAGAAAAAAATGATCATGTGATTCTTAGATTGAACAGAAAAAATCCTTTCTGCAGCTTAGTGAGGGTCCTAGTGATAACACGTTGTCCGAAATTCCGAAGGAAAAAGAAAGCAACAAGTTAAACTATGTATATGGAACAAATAAAGATAAAAGGTTCATCTATCTTATACCAATGACCTACCAGAACACAAAACACCACCTGCAGGAGATGTGAATACAGTCCAACAACGAGAATGTATTGTTTTTGTACCTTGTTATTCTTAGATTGAACCCAAAATATTTTTTTTCTGCAGCTTAGTGAAGGTATTAGTGAACACTGCACTAATAAACTTGTAGACACTACAGAACTAAGTTAACTGGTCAGACGCACGTACTCCGTCCGTCCTAAAAATGTTGTCGCTTAAGGGACAAACTTTTTGGGACGGAAAAAGTATATCGGTGGTACAGTGGCGAGCAGTGTTACTACTTACTACACTCAAAGTTCCAAGCAAACTTCGAACTGAACAGTCAAGCCCACGTCGGATTCCTGCATCTGGGTCGATGTCGATGTAACACTGGTTACGGGCATAATTTCGCAGCAGAAAATCATGACCCTCTAAACGTTTCACAGTCAAATGTCAGTCAAGCACGCCGACACAGCCTACAATAATTCTGAGCTCCTGACCAAACCACATGATGGTTTGAGAGAACAGAAAAACACGGAAATGGGCTGTTGAAAGTCAGGCTCCTGGTAAGAGAAGCAACAGACCATTATTGTTAGGCATCTGCTGACAGAACAGTGATTCATCGACCGAGCAGCTGCTGACAGTTTATCACTTTATGAACTAGACTTCAGGCACAGCCGTACAAGTACTGCTAATATGCTGACAGAAGTTGATAAAGCTTTCCTGTGTACTACGGACAGATGTCCCCGCCCAGATCACGTGACACTACTCCAACGCTCACCAGGCAATAAGTTTGCTTGTGCCGGTACAGCCACTGCGATGATATCGTCAATCAATGAAGAACGTGATATTTAAGGACCCGACGTTCGAAGACAAAATTGAAAAAGCCATCCATTTAACAATGTTATCTTCAGCATTATGGTAGCTCTGGAACTGAGCCCAGTGCATCAGTTGTTTCTTTTTAGGGTAATCCAAACACCCGAAACAACTAAACACCTTAACCTTCTAACATGCCTTGTTCTTTTATTGTAGTGTGCTGTATTATTTCCTCCATATCAAATTATTTGTCACTCTCTAGTTCAAAAATGAATGAGAGAGTGACAAATAATTTAGGATAGAGGGTATTTATTTTCTTTAGGGATGGGCGTTCAGGATTATTCGAAAATTCGAGTCGGCTAATTCGAGTTTTTTAAAATTCGGGTTTTTAGAATTGCTATCCGAATTTTCGGTAGGTACCCGAAAATTCGGGTTTCGGATTACCGAAATCGGGAGGCGGCACTTGTAGCGGGACTCGGCCCTGGCGCCGCTACTCGCCGGGGGGGGGGAGGGGCGGGGCGGCGGGGACCGCCACTGGACAGCGGAGCACAAAGGATCGCGCGAAACGTCGGCGGAGGGCGGAGCTCGCCGAGCGCGCGACTTTGGGGCGGGGGCGGCGCCGGGACCGTCTAAGGACTGGGGCGTGGAGAGGCTCGGCGCCAAGGAAACATCGAGGCAGAG
The DNA here is from genome assembly GCA_036927565.1 of Tuctoria greenei. NCBI lineage: Eukaryota > Viridiplantae > Streptophyta > Magnoliopsida > Poales > Poaceae > Tuctoria > Tuctoria greenei. The sequence continues at coordinate 93,930,319 of JAYESD010000004.1, read as the reverse complement.
AGAGGTGGAGAGCGCGGATTCGCTAGTCGACGGTGGCGCTCGTGAGTTGGGGTGGGGTGGACGTGCGGGCTAAGGGCCTTATGCTTGCCCTTGGCTTCCCGGGGTGGGGATGGAAGCGGGTGCATCGAGCTCACTGTTGGGTCACCGGGGTGGGGGTGGGGGTGGGGGTGGGACTGGAGGCGGCTGAGTCATTCCTCACGGAGGAGCACGACGCGCTGATGGTCTCCAGAGCTAGGGTTACGGGAGGAAGAATGGTGTGTTGGGTGCACTAGTGCTATGGGTCAAGAAAGGGGCGGCCCAAGAAAAGGATTGAGATGGGGATGGGCCAAAAAATTCTAGATCTATTAAAAATTAGGGTAGTTCGGGTATTTTGGGTACCCGACTCCGTAACCCGAAATAGCCAAAATTAATTCGGATTTTGCGAATTCTTACCTGAGAAATGAAGTTGAATTTCGGTTTTCGGATTTTTTGGATTCAGGTTCGGGTTCGAGATTTTTCGAGTTCGGTGTTCGAGTTCGTTTTTTGCCCACCTCTAATTTTCTTATTTGATTTGAAGAGCCGGCGGTGCCAGTTTGGATGAACAAATGGCTACTCTATGCCGAGTATGAATGCAACCTATCAAATTGGCCTTCCTATGTGCACGTACCCGGTTGATATGTTCGAAAATCTTATGCGGAGCGAGTAAGAATCAGTAAGTTATTGGCAAAAGTGTGCATGTGTACCTTGCCGGATATCTTCCGCATTTCGCCGAGAACGCAACCCAGCAGCGACGACTTGCCGGAGCCAACCATGCCGACCACGGCCGCCAGCGCGCCGGTCCGGACCTCGACGTCGATCCCGCGCAGCACCTCTGGCCCGGCCTCCACCTCGTCATCCCACGCGAACACACCATCCTTCACCTGCACGGCGATGCCGTCGCACCCAGCCGCGGCGGCGGGCTCCCTCTCCACCGCCGCCTCGTCCAGCTCCGCGCTCGTCATGTACCTGATATAATTAGCATGGGAAAATCCGTTCGTTATTAGAAAGTATCCATTTTGATGGGCGAGTGGAATCGAGAGTCGCTAATGAATAATCAAAGCTTATTAATTACGAGTCGAGCCGCTGGAGCGAGATCATGGCCTGCGACGCCTGGATCATGGCCTGCGGGAAGTTCCTCATGGGCTCCTGCAGGATCTTGAAGAACGATGTGGCGGTGAAGACGAGGCCGGCGTCGAGGCGGACGCCGGTGAAGACGCAGGTGGCGAAGACGAGGGTGGAGACAAGGACTGGGGCGCTCCAGAGCGCGATGATGTTGCCGGAGATGGAGTACATGAAGCGGGAGAGCCAGCCGAACTCGAGGCGGCGGAAGCGGCCGATGCGGGCGCTGAAGTGATCCTCCCACGCCTGGAACTTGATCACGCGCATGTAGTTGAGCGTCTCGTTAGTCGCCTTCATCCGCTTGTCGCGCTCCCCCATCAGCCGGAACTGGTACCGGTTGTTGCGACGCGCGCCGACCAGCGTGAACACCGTCACGCCGACGATGCCAACCAGCGCCGCCGTCACCGGCGGGCCCAGGTACGTGTACAGAAGGCCCAGCGCCACGGCTACCTGCAGAAATAAAACAGCACCATGTACGTAATTCGACCATCACTACACGAAAACTTGCCAGTGGAAATGTAAACGCCAAGCATGCATGAGAGCGATGCACTGATGCATGGGGATAAACAGGATCGTTTTGCGGGATGCGGGTTCTGTACTTCCGTTCGTGCTCCTCCTTTCACTAATGTGTCTTAATATTATCTATTATGAAAGTATGATAATTAAACTGAACATTTTTTTACCAATCTAGAAAGAACTAGATGGTCTTATATTAAGAAGGAAATAGACATCTAAATTCGCTTTCAAAAGGATTTGAATCTGATGGCCAGGGTGTAAACCACATCCTTTAACCAATTGAGCTAGGCTCAATTCCTCAAATATTGGACCAATTTAGAAGGAACTACATATTTAAACTGAACATTAATAAAGAAATCAATAAAATTTCAACGCATCAGCGGAAGCTCGTATGAGAGCACAGAACGGAAGTATACAAACCACATCCCGTTTTGCGTCAGCGACAAGTCAAATACGCAATTGGATTGGTATTCGACTATGGGGCTTTTATGTACAGCAGATACTGCAGCTAAGGGCATCTATTTTGTTCTCTGACGAAATTTAAAACAGGTATGTTAATTTTTAATTGGCTGAAATTTGATATCCTTTCAATCAATGGGTGGTAATATGAAATAAAAAATTCAAAAATTGTTTTTTGTAAGATTATGTACGACTGTAGAAAAAATTATTCATGTATTGGCTTTAAAAGAATATAAGTCATACCTATTGAATCTACATTCAAATGCTGTAAACATGAACTCGTATTCTCACCAAAAAATTAGACTCCCAATTAAAAAGCTAGCTCGTTCGAAGGAATGAGAGCGTATGGTTGTCCACAACACACGTCGCGTCTAACCCTGTAACGCTATCCACATTGGATTGTTTTCTAATTTTATACTGCACGACGAAGTCAACTCATAGGAATCTCGATGTACTCTGTTAGTACTAAATAGGAGTAATAAGAAGTTGCATTGAAATTTGTACTGCATATATCGACACTGACAGAATCAAAGAAGATCTACCGCATGTCGAGCAAATGGCGAAGCCAGGTCCATTGACCCTTGTGCACATGGCCTAGGGTCAAAAGATTTTGCCTTGTCAAGAAAACATATTTGATTGAATATTGCTTGAAAACTATGTAATTTTGATGTGAGGCACCAAGAGTGTCTGTGGTTCTGGCTTCACCATTGGTTTGTACTACCGCTTGTGGGGCCGGCATGTCACGGTAAGTACATAGTCCAGTCTATACTCCTGCTTGGTCAACTAGTGTTACTGTTGTTGGTACGAGGCCACATTCTGGTACCAGCTCAGCTGCCAAGGAGGCTAGGATTATTGCTGTGACAACTAAGGCAAAGAGCACCACAGCAGCCCCGAGAGTTACCGTAGAGGGGGCTCTTTGAAAAGAAAAGAAAAGAAAAGGCACGAGACGTTGTCAGAAGAGTTCCGTGACTCTCCAGCCATGCCCATGCCCATGCATTGTTCAGATGCAACGACGTCAAAGCCAGGCAGCGCAGCCGTCGCCTTCCCGGCAATCAAATGCGTGGCAGGGCCTTTATTTCCTATAATAAACTGCAAATTGTAGCAAGTTCAAGAGAGGCTTCTTGTTAACAAGGTTGGTTGATGGTCATTGTACTGCTAACAAACTTGCAATTCCCTGGCGCTGGCGGGGTAAATAACCCATGCGAGAAATACGAGCGGAGCTCACAGGGACGACACCTGGCAAAAGGACCCCCACTCAACCATCACTAGCGATCGATTAATCAAACACGTTTCATCAATCCAACAGGGCAAAGCCATTCGCATCCGACACGTAAGCCGCCGGCAACCGCGTTCACACGGAGAGATCGACCGACCCAAACGACGAGACGTGACGGCCCGCGAATCATGGGAGCCGGCCACGGTGGGGGTGAGGAGGCAGGAGGAGAGCGTGCGCGCGTGTACCTGGACCGGCATGAGCCAGAGGTAGTGTATCTGCAGCATCATGTCGGACAGCTGCTGCGCGTCGACGGCCATGTAGTTCACGATCATGCCGAGGCCGTGGCGCTGCCGGGCGGAGCACGACAGCCGGAGGCCCTTGCGGTAGAGCGCCACGATGAGGGCCCCCCGGATCTGCATCCCGAGCTTCTGGCAGTGGAAGTTGTACTGGTGGCTGCACAGCGCCTCCGCCGCCTTCGCCGCTAGCAGCGTCGCCACCAGCCGCACCCCTACTCCCAGCGGCCGCTCGGGCCCCGCCGTCGAGTAGTCCACGAAGCTCTGGATCAGCGTGGGACCAACGTACATCACGCTCAGCCGGAGCACAGCCAGCGACGCGTTCAGCAGGAGCAGCGGCCAGAAGCAGCGGAGCAGGGCGTGCCGCACCGGGTTGTTGTCCTTTGCTGCCCAGCCGGACGGCCAGTGGGAGACGAAGAGCTCGTGCATGCGCTCGGGGCGGTGGGGAGGGGCCAGGGTGGGCACGTCGGAGAGGTTCAGGGCAGCACGGTACCCGCGGCGGATCAGCGGGTTCATCCACGCCCACGTCGCGCGCGAGGCCCACGACGCCATCGCGTACGGGGTCACGTTCTTGTCCGCCGCCTTGTTCTCCTCGTCGTGCTCCAGGAGCCGCTCCCCCGCCGGCCGCGAGCTGGAGGAGGCGATGCCCGTCGTGCCGAATACGGCCAGGAGCGGGAGCGGCAGGGACAGGGCAAGCGCGGCCACCGCGAGCGCGTCGTCGGGGAGCGTCGCGGCGCCGCCGCTGCCGAACGCCAGGCGCGCGATGGCGGAGCCGGCCAGCAGCGCGGTCAGCGCCGGCGCCGCGAGCCAGTAGAGCCGCAGCGTCAGCGGGTGCGTCGCCGCGCGGAAGCGCTTCTCGTGCGCCACCAACGCCGCGGCAGCCGCGTGCGCGGCGCACTGTAGCGCCAGGAACGACGCCTCCACGCCTTCGCCGTCCCGGGTCACCGCGGAGAGGACGAGCAGCACGCCGTAGAACGCGGCGAGGACCGACGCCGCCGCCAGTGCGACCACGAACCCGGCCCCGACCCGCACCGTCTCGCCCACACCGTGGTCGAGAAGTGGCTTTCTTTCCGCCCTGCCGTTAAACTCACCGCTCCCGTGCCGCCTCCGCGAGACGAGCTTGGCGGCGGCGAGGCAGAGCAGCGCGAGCAGGAACGCCGCTGACGCAGCCGAGAGGAGCGCGTGCTGGGAGCACGCGGACAGGAAGAGGAACTCGGCCCAGTTGCCGAGCCCCCCCGCGCCGGGCGCGGACGGCGGGTCGCATGCCTCCGCGGCGAGCCACCACGGAACCATCAGCGGTCGCGACGCATGCAGAGAAGAAGATGGTAGAGGAGATTAGGTAGCTCGTGTGGCGTGGCTCTCTCTGGCCAATAGAAGCTGGCTTGTTTTATTATTCCTATCTGTGGAGCGGAATGGAGCCTGCAGCCGTGCTGCCAGCTTCTTGTCTAGAGTACATACTAGGTAGCTGTTGCCTGGTTTGCTTTGGTCTCTCTCGTGCCGTGCGACTGCGGCGGGCAAACGGCAAGGTGACGCGTGATTGTCTGCCACGCCGTCTTTGCTTACGGGATAGGCTCCGCGACCGTGCGTGGCCGTTCCAGTTGCTCCTCAAATTTGCACGAATATCCCGAGTACCTCTGTTATACTAGTTGCTGCGAATTAAGGTTATCCGCACTCGTATACTCTAAGAACTTACTAAAGCCTGGGTCTCATAATTTTTTTAGCAACTTTCTCTAAATATTCAACATCCTCTAATTTTATGGCACAATTCTCATAAATCTTACCGTTAATTTTTCAACATCCTCTAAATTTTCAGCATCCGGGTTGGGTCCTACCTGGACGTTTGGCGTCCCATAAGAGGGTCCAGTACGCCATTGCGGACGGTTTAATAGTTGCTCTGAATATTTCTTTGTGCTCACTGCCCCCTTTGGCACAACTCCATGAAGCTGATTCTCTGAATTCACTTCTGATTCTCTAGTGAAGTATTCTGTGGTTGTAAATGATAATTCATGATTTTTTAGAATAAACTCATAGATTCAGGATAGAGAATCACTTCACAGAATCAGGAGAAGCTAATTTTTTCAGCTTTCAGCCCTTTAGTTCATTTTAGAGAATTACTTCACAGAATCAGTCGAGAATCACTTCTTCCGAAAACAGTGTTTGACACAGCTTCACTGATTCTTCCTGAGAATCAGCTCTGTGAAGCTATGTCAAAGGGGGCCTAAGCTGTCAGCCAATTAACTCCATCATAATTCCAGGATCGACTAGTTTTGGAGGCAGACTTACTAATCCCAGAGCGTGTATACCGCAGCAGAGGTAATGTATAGGCAGGGCATCAACCGTCTCTGTCGGTACCCTACGTACCGGATATCCCTTGAGATTGCAAAGATCACAAGGAAACTCCATCTACCAGATTTGAAGACCTCCGAAGGCCCCACATGTCAGGTGTAATCGGACCTGCTTCCCCGACATGGTTAGTCCCACGGCCGCCACGTGTATCATAAGACCGGAGCTATCGCCCACACATGGGAAAGCTCTGGACTAGATACCGATATGGCATCCCCGGACCTAACCCCAGACAGAGGGAAGCTCCGGTACCGACACGTGTCCAACAGCACCGGACCTACCTGTCGGTACCCTGGATACCATATACTCCTTGGGATTGCGAAGATCTCAAGGGAAAGTCATCTACTTGATTTGAAGACCTTCGGATGCCCACATGTCAGACATAACCGGACCCGCTTCTCCAACATGGTTAGTCCCAGGGTCGCCACGTGTACTATCAAACCGGAGCTACCGCCCACAAGGGGGAAGCTCCGGGCTATGTACCGAAATGGCACCCCCGGACCTAACCCCAGACCGAGGGAAGCTCCGGAACTGACACGTGTCGGGTAACACCGGACCTATCTGTTCCCCACAGTGTGCTCCGGCGCTGCCACGTGTCCAACCGTCAGATCTTCAGCCTCTAACCTCCGGAAGACTCCACAACAGCTCCAGATCTTCAAAGGGGAATCAAGGACTTCAAGACCCGATCAAGTGTCATTAATACTATATTAATGACACACGATCGAACAACCTTAATTACCAGTAACGGTGCTGTTAAAGCCCATAACTCGGTCATTAAGGGCAATTAAACGTGTTGAATGTGTATCAATACCAGTAACCGGTGGGGCCACATGTCGGGCCAGGCTAACTTGTAACGGCCTGCCCTTATACTATAAAAGGACAGGCCGACGATACATAGGAGACACTCTCCGGAGACACGCTGACTTTACACTCTCAACTGACGTTGAGCTCATACATCCAATACTACACCAACACACCCCGTGGAGTAGGGTATTACGCTCAGGCGGCCCGAACCACGTAAATCTTCGTGTCCCTTGTGTCACTCGACATCTCACCTTCTGGAATCTCCGCGCGCCCATACCAAACCTCAAACTCCTCTAACACTTTAGTAGTGTCGGGAGATCTGCCGGATCAAAACCATCGACAGTTGGCGCGCCAGGAAGGGGCCCGAAGATTTCAAGAATGGTGAACTCAGCCGCTGGATCATCCAATGGTCATCCCGCTGTTCAAGCTGTTGGGGGTAATCCCTCCAATATGCAGCCACCAGCAGGAACCACGGTTCCAGCAGGAGTCACACTTCCACCACCGCCGCCTCCACCAACAAATCAAGCTGGACAACGCGATGGTGCACTGGCATCAATCACTGCGTCGGCGAATCTTGACAACCCGGAACACGCGCTTCATGCAGCACGTGCTCTTCTTCAGCGCCCACCACCTCCAGACGCATCCCGAGATGCAATGGAGCAGTGGAGGGCCAATGTGGAACACTTGGTTGCAGCAGCAGCCGACCGCATCAGCAACCAGGGTCCTCCTCCTTCAGGACGGGCCCCGTCGCAGCGATGGACCTTGTCTGGCAGACTTGGTCCGCACGTTTCCAACAACAGGAGACGTGCTGCATCAATGCAGGTGACGTCATTGCCCTCTGGGGCACGATGCACTCACACGGTATCAATGCTTTCAACTCATGACCTCTGGGCGGAGCTTGATCGCCGATATCGCCAACAAGATGGCCGAGTCCATATTGAGCGTGCTCGTGAAAGATGAGAAGCTCAAGACATTCCTGCTCCTGAAGGAGTAGGAGGAGGCTGTTCAGCCCTGGCCATGCATCTGCGTATGGTCAGGTGGCCACAGAAGTTCCGGCCTCACCTGCCGGAGAAGTTCGACGGGACCGTTAATCCTGTCGAATTTCTTCAGATTTACTCCACTGCTATCTTGGCAGCTGGAGGAAATGAGGCCGTAATGGCCAATTATTTCCCAGTGGCTTTAACTGGGACCGCCAGGTCTTGGTTTATGAGCCTTCCACCCAACTCCATCAGCAGTTGGGAGGAGTTGTGCCGGCAGTTCACTGCCAACTTCGGGAGTTCTTACACCCGACCAGGCACCGAACTGGACCTTTTTGCAGTTGTGCAAAAAGGAGGAGAATCCCTGCGATCATTCATCCAGAGATTCTCTCAGGTACGAAACACTATCCCTTCTATCTCTAACGCCTCTGTCATCGTGACATTTAGACAGGGAGTGCGGGATAAGAAGATTCTGGAGAAACTGGCGATCAAGGAGATTACCAGTGTCACTGAACTCTTTAGCTTGGCTGACAAATGTGCCAGAGCTGCGGAGGGCCGTGAAATGCACTCCAAACCAACTCCGGAGGATCACAAGAAATCCTCCAAAGGAGAAGTCGCTACCTCCGGGAGTGGCAAGAAGAAGAAAAAGACCAACGACAAGAAGAAGTCGTCGGCCGGTGCATCCAATGCTGCAGCTGCTGCAGCTCCGGGTGGCCGGGGGCCACGCCCCGAGAAGCAACCTCGATCGTCTTCTGAAGACGGTGGCAAACCCAAGCTGTGGTGTCCAATTCACAAAACGGACAACCACAGTTTGGAAGACTGCCGGGAGGTCCAAAACCTTGCCGAGCGCTACAACAAGCGCCGGGAAGAAGCTCCTTTCCGACAGAGGGAAGGAAAACAAAAAGTTGATGAAGCTCCGGCTGAAGAGGAGTTAGGTTTTCAGGATCCCAAAAAGGTCCTGAAGGCCGTCTACACCTCCGTCGACAACGATTCCGACGTCTCTAACAACGAGCGTCGGAAGACCATGAACACCGTTTTTGGTGGATCATGGGACATCACCTCCCGCCGTGTCATCAAGACTATGCGTCGGGACATGGCTGCTGTAGCTCCTACAGCTAGGGCGGAGCCTCATCGGAAGTGGATGGACACAACCATCACTTTTGATGCTTCGGACTGCCCTCGAAGCATAGTTGGAGCAGGTCAGCTACCTTTGATGGTATCTCCTACTATCAATAACATCCAGCTCCACCATGTCATGGTAGACGGAGGTTCGGGGCTCAACCTCATAAGCTTCGAAGCTTTTACCAAGCTTCAGCTCCGACCTTCGGATCTCCACCCCTCCCGACCTTTCTCCGGAGTAGGACCGAGAGCCATTACCCCACTCGGAGCTATTACCCTCCCCGTTACCTTCGGGACCCGGGAGAAGTAACACACCGAGAAGTTGGTCTTTGACGTTGCTCAGATCAACTTACCCTTCAATGCCATCTTGGGTAGGCCTGCCTTGTACAAATTCATGGCAGCTGCTCATTATGGTTACCTGGTGTTAAATATGCCAACACCAGTAGGCATTCTCCAGATCCACGAAGATCGTACTGCCAGAGTAACTGCTCTGGTAGAACTCCATGCGCTTACTACGGCGCAAGAGGAGGACTCCAGGCAGGAGCAAGCTCCAAAACCCCTGAGCATTCGTCAGCGAGGCTCGACTTCTGCACCTCGTGTGCAGCCAAGCGGCGACACCGACATTCCTGTCAAAGTCGTCTAAATCGGTTCCGATGCCGCTCAGACCACCCGTATATCGGGGGGATTGAACGACAAATAGGAACTTGCGCTCATCGCTTTCCTCCGGGCTAATGTCGATGTGTTTCCCTGGCAACCGTCACAAATGATAGGGATCCCCAGGGAAGTGATTGAGCACAATCTGAAGATCTACCCCAACGCCCGACCTGTGCATTAGAAGCCTCGGAAGCAATCCGTAGAGCGACAGAACTTCATTCGACAAGAAGTGAAGAAGTTGCTCGAAGCTGGATTCATCTGAGAATTCTTCCATCCAAAATGGTTGGCAAACCCAGTCGTTGCGCCCAAGGCCGGCGGGAAGCTTCGGATGTGTATCGACTACACAACACTAAATAAGGCATGTCCAAAAGATCCATTCCCATTACCTAGAATAGATCAGATAGTGGATTCCACCTCCGGGTGTGAATTACTGTGTTTCCTAGATGCATATTCTGGTATCATCAAATCAGAATGTCTAGGGAAGATGAAGAGCATACCTCTTTCATCACAATAGATGGATTGTACTGTTATACAGCCATGCCATTTGGTCTCAAGAATGCAGCTTCAACCTTTGTATGAGCTATGTACAAAACCTTTGAAGAACTCATTAGAGACATAGTGGAAGTGTACGTCGACGACATCGTGGTCAAGGTCAAGAACAAGGAGTCACTCCTTGACACCTTGCAGGCTGTCTTCGACAAGCTGCGGGTCACCCGCACAAAGCTAAATCCAGACAAGTGTGTCTTCGGGGTTAGCTCCAGAAAACTTCTTGGTTTCCTGGTAAGTCACCGAGGCATAGAAGCTAATCCAGTGAAGATCAAAGCCATTGAAGACATGCGGCCACCAGCCCGCATCAAAGATGTCCAAAAGCTAACTGGATGTCTAGCAGCCCTCAGCCGATTCATTTCAAGACTGGCGGAACAGGCACTCCCCTTCTTCAAGTTATTAAGGAAGTCCGGACCATTCCAATGGTCTGAAGAAGCAGAAAAGGCGTTCCAGGAGCTAAAACAGCTCCTCACCACCCTACCAATTCTGGTAGCTCCGAACCTTGGTGAGCCTTTGCTGCTTTACATTTCAGCCACTGACGAAGTCGTCAGTATGGTCCTGGTTGCGGAGAGACTAGAACCATCCCATACTCAGGAGTCTAGACCCCTTCAGGAGGATCTGGAGGTTCTTGAAAGCGAGTCTGGGTCCTAGCTCCCAGACTTGAATCCACAAGAAGTTACTTCAGAAGACCCAGACCCCTCCGGGAGGGTCCAGGTCGCTTCTGAAGAAGCTCTAGGTTCCTCCAGCAAGGACCCGGAAGTCCCCGAAGAAAATCTGGACCCCTCCGGGAGGATCCGGATCAATGAAGAGGAAGCTCCGGGCCCCTCCGGGAGGGTCCGAAGCATCCAGCGCCCAGTGTACTTCATTAGTGAAGTACTTCATGACGCCAAGACTCGATACCTAGAGGTGCATAAGCTGCTCTATGCAGTTCTTATTGCCTCCAGGAAGCTTCACCATTATTTCCAAGCTCACAAGATCTCAGTGGTGACTTCTTACCCACTTCGAGCAATCTTGCATAATCCCAACTCAACTGGGAATATTGCAAAGTGGGCAGCAGAATTGGTCGAATTCGATCTCGAATTCATTTCAAGGCAAGCAATCAAGAGTCAAGCATTGGCAGACTTCATGGCGGAATGGACTCCCTCTCCATCAAACCCTGGGGGCCCCAACGAGCAGAAGCCAGAACACAAGGCTCCGGTCTTCACCGAGCCTCACTGGACCCTCTACTTCGACGGCTCCACGCAAAAGCAGGGGGCCGGAGCTGGAATCCTTCTCCTCGCACCAACCGGAGAGAAGGTAAAATACATGGTACACCTTGACTTCAAGGCGACCAACAACATGGCGGAATATGAAGCACTCATCTATGGACTAAGGGTGGCACTGTCATACGGTGTCAAGCAACTGCTGGTCAAGGGAGATTCACAGCTCATCATTAAACAAGTGAAGGGTGAATGCTCCGGCAACAATTTCCAGCTAGCTGCTTACCTCCTTGAAGTCCAGAGGCTTCAGAAGGACTTCGAAGTCCTATATCTCCACCATGTCCAGCGTGCCCACAACGCTGAAGCCGACGAACTCTCGACGAAAGCGTCAACTAGAGCTCCGGCTCCTGACGGAACTTTTGTCCGGAGGTTGTCAAAACCCACAGCTCAGCCTACCGAACTGAGCAAAGGAGGCGAGATCAGCATCCCGAAGCTGACGGTCCCGATGGCCCTGTTACCATGGCAGCCATCAAGGGTCGTAGGTGCTGCCGGAAGCTCCGAGCAACCCAGCACGCAAGACTCAGATGCTCAAGTTAGTTCCGATGCATGGATCTCGGAGATCCGAAACTACTTGAAAGACAACGTCCTTCCTGACGATGATGTATCCGCTGACCGGGTAGTCAGATTGGCTAAAAGATACACGTTGGTAGAAGGGGATCTCTACCGGCGCGGTGCCAATGACATCCTAATGCGGTGCATCACAAGGGAAGAAGGTTGCGAACTCCTCACAGAAATCCATGGAGGCGATTGTGGGAACCACGCGTCTTCCCGCACGCTGGTTGGTAAAGCCTTTCGGCATGGCTTCTACTGGCCTACAACACTTCAGGATGCAACTGAGCTGGTGAAGAAATGCGAAGCATGTAAATTTCATGCAAAGCAAATTCACACACCGGCTCAGCCCCTACAAATGATACCTCCTACATGGCCCTACGCTGTGTGGGGGATGGACATCTTGGGACCTTTCCCAAGAGCCGTCGGAGGTTAAAAGTTCCTGTACGTTGCCATTGACAAGTTCACCAAGTGGCCGGAAGCAACTTTAGTTGTGACAATCAACAAGCAATCTGCTATCAACTTTTTGCAGTCCATTGTATGCAGATTTGGAGTCCCAAACAAAATCATCACTGATAATGGGACCCAATTCACAAGCTCTGCATTTCAAGGATATTGCGAAGACCTCGACATTCAAGTTTGCTACGCCTCCGTAGCTCACCCAAGCGCTTGAAAAAACATGGAGCCAACTGGATTGAAGAGCTTCCGCCCACTTTATGGGCCAACAGGACAACTCTAAACCGGTCAACTGGAGAGACACCCTTTTTCCTGGTGTATGGAGCTGAAGCAATCCTTCCTCCTGAAATCACCTTGGGGTCACTCCAGGTCCGGACCTTCGATGAAGCCATGCAGGACCAGCTCCGGCGTGAAGACCTAGACCTCCTTGAGGAGGGAAGGTGCCAAGCAGCTGTTCGGAATGCCCGATACCGCCAAGCCCTTCGGCGCTATCATCAGCGGCATATACACAACCGACAGCTCGAGGAAGGCGATTTGGTGCTACGGAGAATACAATCCAGAGAAGGGTTAAACAAACTCTCCCCCAGCTGGGAGGGACCCTTCCGAGTGATTAAAGTATCCCGTCCCGGAAGCGTTCGCTTGGCTACTGAGGATGGGACATCTCTCCCAAATCCTTGGAACATTGAGCACCTCCGTAAGTTCTACACTTAATATCACGGAGGTGAGTCTGTAGTAACTTGAGGTGTATGTTATAGAGTCATTGTACAGAGTCGGGTAGTTCCTCCGGGAGAAGAGCCGAACCTTTCCCGGAAGGTCCGCAAAGTTCATGCAACACTTGTCGCAGTCTCAGGACTAAAAGTGTGGCTAGCTATCCTGGGTCAAACGAGAAATTAAACACGCTTAGCCTGGTTCCGTACCCTATGAGTGTACTTGTTTCCCCTGTACCCCGAACCTATAATGAAAGACATCTTCATGTGAAACAGACTCCACGTGCATTTATTTGTACTGGCTCAACATTTTTTATTTTTCTCTTTCTTGTCTATAACAAAGACGTGCAATTCTTAAGAAAATTTAGTCCGACTGGTTCATATACGATTCGAGCTTTATTGTCGATTCTTCTAGATTCAAATATTGTTTATGGCCCACTCACCTGAATGCTGCCAAGCCAACCTAGGGCCGGAGTGTGCTATCGACTTAGCCTGGTCAAGCACCCTAAGTACGCCACTCTACCTACACCCCGGCAAGCCGAAGTAAGGCGGGTCCAAGTACAATTGGATCTGGAAGAAAATACAACGCATTCGGTTGTATTCAGAATCGCGTTTGACCTAAAACTCTCTTGGGAATCGTAAGCCGCGACGAAGTTATAGGCAAGGAACGGATTTTACTATTTTTCTTGGCTTCAGTGTGGAGGAAAAATAAAAAATCCACGTTAATGGAGAAAAGCCAGAGCTAACTAATCTCCGACTCCCCCTAGGTGGCTTGCAATCGATGTTAAACATTGAAAACGAGCATCACCGGAGCAACCAAGCTCCAGTAAAGCTAGGGGGGCCAGCCGTCGACGCAAAATAAATGATGGTGAGAAGACCCCGCAAGCAGAGTCTGCTACCAACAAACTACACGTTGGTAAAGGTCACTGCCAGAACTACTAAGCTCCGACACCCCGCGTTGATAGGGACTATTGCCGGAGCTACTAAGCTCCGACGATAGACAATGCCGGAGCTTCTAAGCTCCGGCAACCTCAAGGGGCCTTCACTATCGAAGACTTCGGACCTACACTCTGCAAGTTCGAAGCAAATGAGTCTTCAACAAAACACAATATCCTCTTGGTACATGTTCACAATCAAATTGTGTACATCTACCAGGGGGCCAAGTGAATACAAAAGTGTTGAAGACAAAAAGTGAAATTCACAAAAATTTGTGGATTTCATTCATCTGGAGACAAGGGATTACAAAATTGAGGAAGAAAAAGAGATAATACAAGTGGGAGCTACGGAGATGGTCCTAGACCCTATGGAAGAACTGGGCGACCTTCTGAGCAACCTCTAACACATTGGCTCGGGCGGCTTCACCTTCTCCTTCGACGGGACCTTCAAGCACCGGGTCCAGAGGGAATTGGGGATTCCGGCTGGTGTAGCACGTCAGCACATACTCTGCGATGTTCTTCGCCAGGGATTGCCCCTCAACCTTCAACTGGTCCGCGATGACGTCGCCCACCTTGGAGAGTTTGCTACCCGCCGAGCTCAGCGCTTGCAACGCCAGGTCCGGCTCCGGCTCCGGATCATCGGACACACGGGACTGAAGCCCATCGGTGTCAGCGCATCGTTGGCCTTGCCCAGGAACTCCCAAACCTGTAGGGATTCCGCAGCCCTCAAGCCCTTCAGTTCTTCCAAGGATCTTTTGGCCACCACCAGTTCAGAATTCTCGCGAGCGAGGCGCTCAACTTCTTTGGCGTTTTGCTGAATCTTTTCAGCAACACGCTTCTCGAGTTTTCTGAGCTCCTCCTCCCGGAGGTAGATCTTGTTCCGGCGGTCAACCAGGTCCTTCTCCCTGCCCCTTACTTTCTTCTCCCTGGCAGCGATGGCACACTCTTGCTCGTAGAGTTCCTTCCCTCGCACCCAGGCCTTCTCCTCCTCCTCCTCAGCGCAGCGCTCTTCCAATTTCTTGGCGCGCTCTTCGAGGCCTTTGTCAGCCAGAGCCACCTTTTCGGTGAGCTCCTCCTCCCTCCTCAAGACGTCATCCCGCATCTCTAGGAGTTTCTGCTCTTCATCTTCGAGCCTTTTCTCCCTCTCCTCAAGTGCCTCCCGACGCTTGATGAGAGTAGTGTTAATGGCCTCAAGCCTTTCTTGGCGTTCATCAGCCGCACTATTAGCTGCTTTGGTCTGCTCATAAATGGCCTGGGATTGAGCATCGAGGGCGCGAGTCAAGCTCTCCCTGTCATCCAATAACTTGCCCCAGTACTCCAGGCTGACCTTCTCCTGCTTGATCCATTCTTTGTCATCTGCCAGCCTTGACTGCGCTAGCTTGGTCTCGAAGTAGAGCCGATTACGCCACCACCTAAGGGTTTGGCGCTCCTCTTCAAGAGCCTTGCTGTCGTGGAAGAATGCCAATTGAACTTGACGCAGACTGGAGTAGGCGTTGTCAATAGACAATGACAATGGGATACGATCCGGACCAGCTGGAGTCTCCTCCGCTGGTTCCAGCGGGTTTTCAGTTACAAAAATTGGGTCCCACTCCACAAGAGTGGTCCCCGGAGCCTCCACGACACCAGGGCCGTCCTCCAGGATGGCCTCAGTCGCCATCAAGGAGGGTCCCGCTGATGAAGTTCCGACCTCCAGAAGTGGTTCCGAAGGACCAGCCGCCAGATCTTCGTTCATCCCCTCGGGCAGGGGGCCAGTGACTTCATCAGAGCACTCTGGCTCAGCCGTGGGTACCTCCGGCGTCGTCACTCCCAGAGCAGGAACTGCTTCTGGCTCCGGCCTGGGCACCTCCTCTACTGGGGGCTCGAGCGCTGACGCCTTCGCAACGACTGGCTCAGGCGCCGGAAGATCTTCAACAGCAACCGGCTCAGGAGCTGGAAGGTCTTCAACATCAACCGGCCCTGCGGCCGGAGCTCCAGCAACGACCGGCTCTGCGGCCGGTGCTTTAGAGGTACCTGGCCCAACCGACGGGACTTCCTCAACATCCAGCGCGCACGCCGGGACTTCAATTACCTCCGGCTCAACTGCCGGGGCTTCGACAATTTCCGGCTCTGGGGCCGGAATTATTGCTTCCTCTGGCTCAACGGTCGAAGCTTCCATCATCTCAGCACCCAAACCCGGAGCTTCATCCTCCGGGGCAGGTGCCGCTGGCGCATCTTCTCTCCCGTGGTCCGGCGCTACCACGGGAGTCTCGGGGGATGTGTCGAGGTCCATGACCACGACAGATGGCGCCAGAGCTGCCGTAGCTTCAGCCACCACTTGGGGCGGCACCGGGACAGGAGCAGAGGCTTCCGCCCTCACAACTTCAGCTGCTGTGTCTGAGGGTGGAGCCTCACTCCACTTCTTGGGAACGCTGCAGATGAAGGATGAAGAAATTTAAAAAAACAGTTACTACAAAAAAAAACTGTCTGAAGTAAAGATTAAAAATTACCTCGGGAGGCTTCCGCACCAACTTGCGCGGAACCTCTTTCCCCGGCGTTCTGGGCTGACCATAGCCGCCGCCGGCGTGGAAGCTCCGGAAGGCCCCCCGGAACTCGTTGCAATCACGGGCACTTCCTTGGTCGAGGCCCTCCTCGACCGGGAAGGACCTCCGAACCTAGGGGCCTCAACTGGCCCTGGTGATGGAGTCGCATGCCAGGAGCTAGCACCCCGGGAAGACGCCGCTGCAGGTACAGTCGCCGCAGTTGTAGAAGACCTCCCCCTCCGGGGAGAAGGAGCTGATGCAGAGGTTGCAGGCCTGATGGACCTTCCATCGGCATGCTGCAGTTTCCTCTTTCGGCTCAAGGGTTCGTCCGTCGGTTCCTTGCCCTTGCCGACGACTTCGATCCTTGGCTTCGGGGCAGGGTCAGAACCACCTTCGGAAGCCCCAGGGATCACCACCCTAGAGGTCGATCTTCTCTCGACGACACCAAGGTCGTCAAGCACCGGCATCGTCCGTCGGAGCTCCCTGCTGAACTCTACTTCCACGTTCAGAGGGAGAAAGGCTGATGGCGGGGTCAAGTCATCTCCCGCAACGTCGATGCCGTGCTGGAACTTTTTGATATGTAACTCCAAGGTTGCCCCTGCCATGTTGGACTTCAATCCGGTCTCGACCCGGTCGTCGTCCATCACGCTGTTGAGGGCCCAAGTGAGTTTTTCTCTCCTCTTCAGCGGTGCCCACCTGTTGACCAGGAAGTTGCAAAATACCGCCTGAGGAGTTAATCCTCCCTCCACGCACTGGCGGATCCTGGTCAGAGCAGGGTTGAAGGCATCCGACAGTGCCGGAGCTTCACTCCAGACTGCAGTGTCGATGTTGGGGAGGCCTTCGGGCAGCTCCAGCTTCTCGTGCTCCTCCACCCGGATGACTATCCAGTCCTTCTTCCAATCATCCCACTTTCCCGAGGGAAATGACCGAAGGTACTTGAATGGGCACTTCTTGCGCTTCACGAAGTAATAGAAGCCAAGGTACTCATTACTCCTATCGGTGGTATGGACGATGAAGAAGGTCCGGAAAAGTTCAATGCAGGGGGGGATGCCCACCCATATTTCACAGAAGTGTACGAAGATAGACACAAGAAGAATGGAGTGGGGTCCAAGGTGGTATAGCTGCAGACCATAAAAGTCTAGCATCATCAAGAAAAAGGAGGAAAAAGGTGGGATCAACCCCACCATGGCGTACAAAGAGAAGTACACCATCTCGCCGGTGTGCTCCGTCTCGAATAGGAGCTCTCTTCCGGCGCGGACCAGACGGTTGAAGAAGTCCGGGGACCATCCCATGAGCGCCCGGACCTTCTTCAAGTCACCTTCAGTCTTCAAACGACTCTCGCGGAGACCCAACTCCATCGCAGCACAGCAAGGCAAGAGAGGAAAAGCGAGCACAAGTTGGGAGTTTGAGCGCAAGATCAGATGAGAGGCATAAAGAAATCCAGACAGTGTGCGCTTTCCTCCTTAAGTAAGCCCTCGCAACGCTTGGATGGAAACCACAAGGAAGTCGAAGATACTACTCAAAAATTCCACCCAGCCGATGACAAGAGGGCCCGGGACCACCCCGACGATCAAGTCGAGATTCTTACTCAGGCAAACGGTTGTCATCATGAGGCAGGAAGCCCGAAGGCGGCGGCCTGACAAGGCGCGCAGAACCAATACAATTTTCGTATCCGGAACCGGCGACCTTCAATTGCGTGAGATCCGCATGCCAAAGATCTCATTTGCCGCACATGAGATATGCCACGCGACGAGGATTTAACTCCAAACTATCACCAACAGCACATCCGAAGACCTTTGAAGACTCAGTTCAAAAGTCGAAGGATGGACCCACCTCCGGCGGAATGACTTCACCCAAGGGGTCTTTCCCAGAGGTGGGCCCAGGGGGCCACTGTCGGTACCCTGGGTACCATATACTCCTTGGGATTGCGAAGATCTCAAGGGAAAGTCATCTACTTGATTTGAAGACCTTCAGAGGTTCACATGTCAGACATAACCGGACCCGCTTCTCCAACATGGTTAGTCCCAGGGTCGCCACGTGTACTATTAAACAGGAGCTACCGCCCACAAGGGGGAAGCTCCGGGCTATGTACCGAAATGGCACCCCCGGACCTAACCCCAGACCGAGGGAAGCTCCAGAACTGACACGTGTCAGGTAACACCGGACCTATCTGTTCCCCACAGTGTGCTCCGGCGCTGCCACGTGTCCAACCGTCAGATCTTCAGCCTCTAACCTCCGGAAGACTCCACAACGGCTCTGGATATTTAAAAGGGAATCAAGGACTTCAAGACCCGATCAAGTGTCATTAATACTATATTAATGACACACGATCGGACGACCTTAATTACCAGTAACGATGCTGTCAAAGCCCATAACTCGGTCATTAAGCGCAATTAAACGTGTTGAATGTGTATCAATATCAGTAACCGTCGGGGCCACATGTCGGGCCAGGCTAACTTGTAACGGCCTGCCCTTGTACTATAAAAGGACAGGCTGACGATACATAGGAGACACTCTCCAGAGACACGCTGACTTTACACTCTCAACTGACGTTGAGCTCATACATCCAATACTACACCAACACACCCCTTGGAGTAGGGTATTACGCTCAGGCGGCCCGAACCACGTAAATCTTCGTGTCCCTTGTGTCACTCGACATCTCACCTTCTGGAATCTCCGCGCGCCCATACCGAACCTCAAACTCCTCTAACACTTTAGTAGTGTCGGGAGATCTGCCGGATCAAAACCACCGACACTACCCGTCCACGACGGTAAGCTCCAGAGCTGCCACGTGGCCGAACCACTGGACCTTCAACTTCAACAATCAGGCTGGTGGACTCCCAACGGTTCCGGACCTTCAAGGAGCAACCAAAGATTTCAAGACCCGATTAAGTGTCATTAATGCCATATTAATGACACACGACCCGATGGCCCTTAATACCGGTAACGGCACTGTTAAGGCCCGTTACCAGGCTATTAAGGGTAATTAACCTCATTAATTGTGTATCAAGCATGTGTAACCACCGGGGCCACATGTCGGGCCAGGCTAACATTGTAACGACCAGTCCTTGTACTATAAAAGGACTGGTCGACGGTACACAAGGGACGGCTCCAGACATCTCCAGAACTCTTCTGGACTCCCTGACTTAGACGAGCTTCTTCTTCTGGAGCTTCTTCTAGACTCACATGCTCAATACAACACTAACACACCCTGTGGAGTAGGGTATTATGCTCAGGCGGCCCGAACCACGTAAATCTCTGTGTCCACTTGTCACTCACCTTCTTGAATCTCTGCGCGCCCATTACCGAACTACAACTCCGCGATCTACCAACAGTAGTATCGGGAGATCTGCCGGATCCAAACACCGACAGTTGGCACGCCAGGAAGGGGCGCCCGAGATTTCAAGGATAGTGAACTCAACTGCTGGATCATCCAACGGCAATCCTGCTATTCAACCAGCTTGGGGCAATCCCTCCAACATGCAGCAACCAGCAGGTGCCACGGCTCCAGCAGGAGTCATGCCTCCACCGCCACCGCCTACACCCGCACGTCAAGCTGGGCAACGTTACGGTGCATCGGCGTCGGTCACCGCATCGGCAAATAACAACAACCCTGAACACGCCCTCCATGCAGCGCGTGCTCTCCTCCAACGTCCGCCACCTCCAGGTGCATCCCAGGGTGCAATGGAGCAGTGGAGGGCTAATGTGGAACATCTGGTTGCAGCAGCAGCTGACCGCATCAGCAACCAAGGTCCCCCCCTTCGGGGCGGGCCCCATCGCAGTGCCGGACTATATCAGGCAGACTTTGTCCGCACGCTTCCCAAAATAGGAGGCGTACTACATCACAACAAGTTACGTCGAAACCTTCCGGGGCGCGACACACTCATACGGTAACCAGGCTTTCAACTCATGACCTCCGGGCAGAGCTTGATCTTGTTACCGTCAACAGGACGACCGTGTCCATATCGAGCGTGCTCGCGAGAGGCGAGAAGCACGAGATAGTCCTGCTCCCGAGGGAGTAGGAGGAGGTTGTTCTGCCCTGGCCATGCACCTACGCATGGTTAGGTGGCCACAAAAGTTCTGACCTCACCTGTCGGAGAAATTTGACGGGACTGTTAATCCCGCTGAGTTTCTCCAGATTTACTCCACCTACTTCCCAGTTGCCTTAACTGGGACCGCCAGGTCCTGGTTCATGAGCCTTCCTTACAACTCCATCAATAGTTTGGAGGAATTGTGCCAACAGTTCACAGCCAATTTCGGGAGTTCATACACCCGACCAGGCACCGAACTAGACCTTTTTGCTGTCGTGCAGAAGGGAGGAGAATCCCTGCGCTCATTCGTCCAGAGGTTCTCCCAGGTACGAAACACTATTTCTTCTATCTCTAGCGCCTCTGTTATTGTGGCATTTAGACAGGGCGTACGAGATAAGAAGATGCTGGAGAAGCTGGCGATCAAGGAGATCACCAGCGTCACGGAGCTCTTCAGCATGACAGACAAGTGTGCCAAGGCTGCGGAGGGCCGTGAAATGCACTCCAAACCACCTCCGGAGGATGGTAAAAAATCCTCCAAAGGCAAAGCCACTACCTCCGGGAGTGGCAAAAAGAAGATAAAGTCCAACGGCAAGAAGAAGCCGTCGGTCGGCACATCTATTGCTGCAGCTGCTGCAGCTCCGGGTGGTCGGGGGCCACGCCCCGAGAAACGACCTCGGCCATCCTCTGAAGACGGTGGCAACTCCAAAGTGTGGTGTCCTATTCACAAGTCGAACAGCCACAACTTGGAAGACTGTTGGTGTGACACCCGGTTCCGAATATGAACCAAGCGTAACGCATATGTGTGCCCAGGAAGTTCATCACACATATACGGTTGCATCACAAACGATATACAGAATTTAACCACGTCTTAACTATTAAATAAGTACTTTATTACAATAATCCAATAGTTCACGAATAATAAAACTCTAAATAATTGCAGCGGAAAATAAACAAAACAGCACGACTCCAATCCACAGGCAATTAACGACGGTACGCAACCTAGTACTCCACGTGATCCTCAGGGTACTCCCAATTGTCTCCAGTAGCTGTTGGGGGGGGATTGCAAGGGTGAGTACATGTCGTACTCAGCAAGTGTGGAAAGTATGACATGTGGCTTATTCAAATGACGACAATAATAATGGCTAAGTGCTGAAAAGTACAGTAAAACATTTGAAAAGCATTATACTATGTCTATGTGAAACAATCCCATCATAACCAGCATATTAACAAAATATAAACCATATCCAATTATTACCAACATCACCATTATCCATGTCCAATTACCATAACTCAAATTCATATCCATGACCATAATCCATAAACCATACCCATTACCAATAACCATAATCAATGTCATAACCATTACCAAACCATAACCATAACCATCCCAAATCCCAGTTCCAACTCTAATCATGTAGGTCATCCAGGCGCTCATAACCGGGAGCACGGCTATCATGATAGTTTTAAACACTCTGCAGAGGTTGTACCACTTTACCCACATGTTTGTGATTTCATCACCTTTCGATGACTAAGGAACCTCCATTATGCCATCTCACACTTCCGTAGGTGTGTGGCCAAGAGATCACAAAATAGCCTTTCAAAAGGGACTACTAGTATGTACGGGCCCACTAAGGTTTCACCGGCAGGCTTGAATCTCCATTCTCCCACCCACAGGCCCCCTCGTGTGCCATGCGGATCCCAGGGCAGTCCTCCTCGACTCCCATTCCCCGCGCCATCCAATGGTCCATACAATACTAGCAGCGCTCCTAATTATTCAGCTACGCCGCACCCATACTTGGCCTTGTGGTGGCACTGTTGACCTGACATATTCTCGCATGAACCGGTCCTTAGATCTAAGGCAAGCAAACCACCATAAGGCCAACCCATCCACAAAACCATGCTTGCTTAGATCACCCATCATATTGACCAGTTCACATTGACCAGAATATCATTGATGCACAATTAAATGTGTAGTGTTGTTTTCCATCCCAATTAATTAAGCGAAGCAAAAAGGTAAAAACCCTTCCCGACTCTCTACCATAAATTCCAGGTGACAAGGGTGGTCAAACAAAACTAGTAAACTTCCTACCATAGGATTCCCATCAATTTGACACAAGCATGCAAGTTCGCAAATAAAACATTTAATTTTAAATAGGATCAATATGCTTCAAGGACACTTGCCTTGCTCCGGCGGATGGGGTTGCTCAAGCGCTTCAAAGTCTTGATTTTGGAAATCCTCGTATGCGGCCTCTTGAGCACGTTCCTCTATGCGTGATCATACATACAAGAAAACATATACAATTCAACATGATGCACGCAAAATAATCAACATGCAATGACATGTATGCATGCACAATTCAATAATTAATTTACTACAGTTGTTTAATAATTAGATGCAACTAGTTCATACGTGTTCATATGAGTTTACGGGGGTTTTAGAGTGGATTAATGCTGCTGAAAATAAAATTATGGTGCAACTAAAATCAATTTACGCCTATTAGATTCAATATGATCGCTAAAATTCGCATCGGGAACATGGCCTACCGTAGATGCGATGGCTTCGATGACCGCGGGATGGGGACAATGCGTAGACAAAGTAGATGCATTCTCCGGCGGCACGACGACGGCGGCGCGATGTCGACGACGATCTCCGGCGGACGGTGGCGCCCTCCTCTTTTTCTTCCTCTTCTTCCCCTTCTTTTTCTCCTTTTTTCTTCCCTGGGCGCAGCTCTTTGGACTCCCTTTTTTTTCCTCTGTTCCGGCAGCTGCGTCTGGCGGCTGGGAACGGGGGCCTTCGGTGCTTCTTTTATAGGCGCGGCGGGACGGTACCGACTCGGTACGGGGGCGGTCGCGGGATTCGCGGCATTGGAGGCGGGGCGCGTTACGGGATCGGGAAAATCGGAACCGCGTCGGGGGGAGTCGGGGCGGGACGGAAAAATCGGGGCAGGAGGGGGCGTTACGGCGTCGGGGTGGGGCTGAGCGGCTCGGGGGAGGCGATCGAGGCGGGGGGGGGGGGGGGGGGGGGGCGCAGCACGCGGTGCCGTGTCGGCCGGGGCCTGGCGCCTCGGGGCGCGGCTGGCGCGGTACGGCGCGCTGGGGCGGGGTGGCCAGCGGGGAGGGGCGCGCGCTCCCTCGGGCGTTGGGCGCGGAGCGGGGCCGGCGCGGGCGCTCGGTCGGCTGGGCTGCTGGCCTGGCCGCCGGGTGGCCCTTTTTTTTTCTTTTTTTTTTCTCTTTTTTTTTTCTTCTTTTTTAGTATTATTATTATTTTATAATTTATATTTATTTATTTTACCCTTATTTTATACTTTTTTTACTTTTCTTTTATTATATAATTTATTATATATATATATTTTTATATATATTATTAATATTATATATTTATTATTTATTATTTTTATAACATATATTATTAATATTTTTCTATTTTTATATATTGTTATATATATTATTTATATATATATTTATATATATTTTATTATTATTATTTTTATACTTATTCTCTATTAGAAGTTTTAGGCTATAATTATTATTTTCTTTTTCTTCTTTTGCTACACATATTTGTATATACATGTTTTATTATTTTTCTTTTATCCTACTAGTGTTTAATGCATGATCATGTATGCAATGCATGATGCGAAAATTTTGGGTGTTACAATTCTACCCCCCTTAAAGTGAATCTCGCCCTCGAGATTCGATAGCGTGGAGAAAAGGTGAGGGAATTCTGCCTTCAAGTCTTTTTCACGTTCCCATGTAGCTTCAGTTTCCGTATGGTGTTTCCATTGCACTTTGCACCAACGGATCCTCTTATTCCTTGTGAATCCAAAACAATGAGGTTGGCGGAGAAGTCTACCCACCTTATTCTAAGGCTTACTTTTGGACATACTATATTTGTCCTCATCTCTCCTCCAGGAGACTTAACCAATAGAGTAAACTTCATATGAGAGATGGGAAAACTATACTTGGCAACATACTTCGATGCAATGAATGAATGCGATGCTCCAGAATCAAATAACATATTCGCGGGGTTGGAGTTGGCGAGAAACATACCAATGACCACGTCATCCGCTTGTTGAGCATCTTCCGTAGAGACATGGTTCACGTTGCCACGAGCAAAGTTCTGCTGTCCACGGCTTCCTTGTGGCTGTCCTCCATTAGGTCTTGGATTTTGCCTCGGCACATTGCTTCCTTGACCAAGGCCTGACTTGAGACATTGTTCGCAAAGTGTCCAGCTTCTCCACAAGTATAGCACCTCTTAACTCCACCAGAATTATTGGGACGATCTTGGTTTTGAACATTAGCTCCAGGAAAATCAGCACGAGGTGCATAAGACATTGCTTGCATGACAGGGCGCTGCTGCACAAACTGAGTTGGGTGTGGTGCATAACCAGGGTGCTGAGCAGGAATAGGGGAGCTGTAATGGGGTGCATTGGGTGGTGCAAGGCGAGGGCGCACATTACTTCCTTGTTGCTGTCCTTGATATGGCGCCTTCCTCTTGATTTCTTGCTCCATCTCACGGATCTTGTTCTCAACCACAATTGCTTTGTCCACAAGCTTCTGAAAATTGGCATAATCGCAGTTGAGTAGTTGCACTTGGATCCCATTGTTCAATCCTCTCATGAACGAATACTGCTTCCGGTTGTCCCGACTAACATCCTCAGGCGCATATCTTGAGAGTTGAGTGAACTTATTGAGATATTCACTCACGCTTGATCTTCCTTGCCTTAAGTTCTCAAATTCTTGTCTCTTCAAGATCATAACACCTTCCGGCACATAATGAGAACGGAAGTTCTCTTTGAATTCCGCCCAGGTGATCCTCTCTTGATTCTCATGAGCATTGCATAGTGAATCCCACCAATCGGCGGCTGCTCCAACGAGTTGATGAGAAGCAAACAGGACCTTCTCCCGGTCACTGCATTGGACAATAGCAAGTTTCTTCTCCACGGACTTGAGCCAATCATCCGCATCCATAGGGTCAGCAGCTTGAGCAAAGGTTGGTGGCCCAGTCCTCATAAACTCTCCCAATCGGTTATGAGGAGGCGGGGGTGGCGGTGGAGGCATGTGTGGCTGATTGTTGATATTGCCAGCCTGCAGCTGTCCCATGGTCTGTATCATGGTCTGCATGAGCTGGTTTTGCATAGCTAGTAGCTGCTCGATATTGATGGCTCCATGAGCAGGTCCTTGTCCGTTGTTGTTCTGAGGCACTCCATTGTTCTCCTCCTCATCATTGGCATCCCTCTGGTTGCGAGTCCTCACCATCTAGAGCAAAGCAATAGGTAAGAACTAAGAAACGTCCCCAACTATATGCATCAAGGGATACGAAACTAAACAGCTAGCTACACTAGCCTAGGTGGACATGGCAATGCTAAGGCATCCCAAAATCCTCTATTAAGCACACAAGCAAACAATATATATATATAGCAAACAGCACACCAAGCAAACACATCGATTCCTGAGTGCTCCTATGTGCTCTAAAGTGTCCATTCTATCTAGGCTGCGTCCTACGGTCAACGCGGCTCTGATACCAATTTGTTACACCCGGTTCCGAATATGAACCAAGCGTAACGCATATGTGTGCCCAGGAAGTTCATCACACATATACGGTTGCATCACAAACGATATACAAAATTTAACCACATCTTAACAATTAAATAAGTACTTTATTACAATAATCCAATAGTTCACGAATAATAAAACTCTAAATAATTGCAGCGGAAAATAAACTAAACAGCACGACTCCAATCCACAGGCAATTGACGGCGGTACGCAACCTAGTACTCCACGTGATCCTCAGGGTACTCCCAATTGTCTCCAGTAGCTGTTGGGGGGGATTGCAAGGGTGAGTACATGTCGTACTCAACAAGTGTGGAAAGTATGACATGTGGCTTATTCAAATAATGACAATAATAATGGCTAAGTGCTGAAAAGTACAGTAAAACATTTGAAAAGCATTATACTATGTCTATGTGAAACAATCCCATCATAACCAGCATATTAACAAAATATAAACCATATCCAATTATTACCAACATCACCATTATCCATGTCCAATTACCATAACTCAAATTCATATCCATGACCATAATCCATAAACCATACCCATTACCAATAACCATAATCAATGTCATAACCATTACCAGACCATAACCATAACCATCCCAAATCCCAATTCCAACTCTAATCATGTAGGTCATCCAGACGCTCATAACCGGGAGCACGGCTATCATGATAGTTTTAAACACTCTGCAGAGGTTGTACCACTTTACCCACATGTTTGTGATTTCATCACCTTTCGATGACTAAGGAACCTCCATTATGCCATCTCACACTTCCGTAGGTGTGTGGCCAAGAGATCACAAAATAGCCTTTCAAAAGGGACTACTAGTATGTACGGGCCCACTAAGGTTTCACCGGCAGGCTTGAATCTCCATTCTCCCACCCACGGGCCCCCTCGTGTGCCATGCGGATCCCAGGGCAGTCCTCCTCGACTCCCATTCCCCGCGCCATCCAATGGTCCATACAATACTAGCAGTGCTCCTAATTATTCAGCTACGCCGCACCCATACTTGGCCTTGTGGTGGCACTGTTGACCTGGCATATTCTCGCATGAACCGATCCTTAGATCTAAGGCAAGCAAACCACCATAAGGCCAACCCATCCACAAAACCATGCTTGCTTAGATCACCCATCATATTGACCAGTTCACATTGACCAGAATATCATTGATGCACAATTAAATGTGTAGTGTTGTTTGCCATCCCAATTAATTAAGCGAAGCAAAAAGGTAAAAACCCTTCCTGACTCTCTACCATAAATTCCAGGTGACAAGGGTGGTCAAACAAAACTAGTAAACTTCCTACCATAGGATTTCCATCAATTTGACACAAGCATGCAAGTTCGCAAACAAAAAATTTAATTTTAAATAGGATCAATATGCTTCAAGGACACTTGCCTTGCTCTGGCGGATGGGGTTGCTCAAGCGCTTCAAAGTCTTGATTTTGGAAATCCTCGTATGCGGCCTCTTGAGCACGTTCCTCTACGCGTGATCATACATACAAGAAAACATATACAATTCAACATGATGCACGCAAAATAATCAACATGCAATGACATGTATGCATGCACAATTCAATAATTAATTTACTACAGTTGTTTAATAATTAGATGCAACTAGTTCATACGTGTTCATATGAGTTTATGGGGGTTTTAGAGTGGATTAATGCTGCTGAAAATAAAATTATGGTGCAACTAAAATCAATTTACGCCTATTAGATTCAATATGATCGCTAAAATTCGCATCGGGAACATGGCCTACCGTAGATGCGATGGCTTCGATGATCGCGGGATGGGGACAATGCGTAGACGAAGTAGATGCATTCTCCGGCGTCACGACGACGGCGGCGCGATGTCGACGACGATCTCCAGCGGACGGTGGTGCCCTCCTCTTTTTCTTCCTCTTCTTCCCCTTCTTTTTCTCCTTTTTTCTTCCCTGGGCGCAGCTCTCTGGACTCCCCTTTTTTTTCCTCTGTTCCGGCGGCTGCGTCTGGCGGCTGGGAACGGGGGCCTTCGGTGCTTCTTTTATAGGCGCGGCGGGACGGTACCGACTCGGTACGGGGGCGGTCACGGGATTCGCGGCATTGGAGGTGGGGCGCGTTACGGGATCGGGAAAATCGGAACCGCGTCGTGGGGAGTCGGGGCGGGACGGAAAAATCGGGGCAGGAGGGGGCGTTACGGCGTCGGGGTGGGGCTGAGCGGCTCGGGGGAGGCGATCGAGGCAGGGGGGGGGGCGCAGCACGCGGTGCCGTGTCGGCCGGGGCCGGGCGCCTCGGGGCGCGGCTGGCGCGGTACGGCGCGCTGGGGCAGGGTGGCCAGCGGGGAGGGGCGCGCGCTCCCTCGGGCGTTGGGCGCGGAGCGGGGCCGGCGCGGGCACTCGGTCGGCTGGGCCACTGGCCTGGCCGCCGGGTGGCCCCTTTTTTTCTCTTTTTTCTTCTTCTTTTTTAGTATTATTATTATTTTATAATTTATATTTATTTATTTTACCCTTTTTTAATACTTTTTTACTTTTCTTTTATTATATAATTTATTATATATATATTTTTATATATATTATTAATATTATATATTTATTATTTATTATTTATTATTTTTATAACATATATTATTAATATTTTTTTCTATTTTTATATATTGTTATATATATATTATTTATATATATATTTATATATATTTTATTATTATTATTATTATACTTATTCCCTATTACAAGTTTTAGGCTATAATTATTATTTTCTTTTTCTTCTTTTGCTACACATATTTGTATATACATGTTTTGTTATTTTTCTTTTATCCTACTAGTGTTTAATGCATGATCATGCATGCAATGCATGATGCGAAAATTTAGGGTGTTACAGTTGGGAGGTCCAAAACCTTGCCAAGCGCTACAACAAGCGTCGGGAAGAAGTTCTTTTCCGATAGAGGGAAGGAAAACAGAAAGTTGATGAAGCTCCGACTGAAGAGGAGTTAGGATTTCAGGACCCTAAAAAGGTCTTGAAGGCTGTTTACACCTCCACCGACGACGACTCCGACGTCTCCGACAATGAGCGTCACAAGACCATGAACATCATCTTTGGTGGTTCGTGGGACATCACCTCCCGCCGTGTCCTCAAGACAATGCGGCGGGACATGGCTTCGGTAGCTCCCACCGCCAGGGCGGAGCCGTACCGGAAGTGGATGGATACCGCCATCACTTTTGACGCGTCGGACTACCCTCGAAACATGATTGGAGTTTGTCAACTCCCATTGATGGTATCACCGACCATCAACAACATTCAACTCCACCATGTAATGGTTGACGGAGGTTCAGGGTTGAACCTCATAAGCTTCGAAGCCTTCATCAAGCTTCAGCTCCGACCTTTGGACCTTTGCCCCTCCAAACCTTTCTCCGGAGTAGGTCCGGGGGCCATAACCCCAATCGGTGTCATTACTCTCCCCGTGACCTTCGGGACTCGGGAGAATTATCACACTGAGAAGTTGGTCTTTGACGTCACTCAGATCAACTTACCTTTCAACGCCATTCTGGACAGACTAGCCTTATACAAGTTCATGACTGCTGCTCATTATGGCTATCTAGTGTTGAAGATGCCAACACCAGCTGGTGTTCTCCGGATCCGCGGAGACCGCACTGCCGGAGTGACTGCTCTGGAAGAACTTCACGCGCTTGCTACAACGCAAGAGGAAGAATCTAGGCAGGAGCAAACTCTGAAACCCCCGAGCATTCGTCAACGAGGCTCAAGCTTCGCACCTCGCGTGCAACCAAGCGGCAACACCGACATTCCCGTCAAAGTCGTCCAAATCGGTTCCGATGCCGCTTAGACCACCCGTATATCGGGAGGTCTGAATGACAAATAGGAACTCGCGCTCATCACTTTCCTCCGGGCTAATGTCAACGTGTTTGCCTGGCAACCGTCACAAATGCCTGGGATCCCTAGGGAAGTGATCGAGCATAATCTGAAGATCTATCCTGATGCGCGGCCTGTACACCAGAAGCCTCAGAAGCAATCAGTAGAGCGACAAAACTTCATACAACAAGAAGTGAAGAAGTTGCTCGAATCTGGATTCATCCAAGAAGTCTTCCACCCAAAATGGCTGGCAAACCCAGTTGTTGTACCCAAGGCCGGTGGGAAGCTTCAGATGTATATCGACTACACAACACTGAATAAGGCATGCCCAAAAGATCCATTCCCACTACCTAGAATAGATCAGACAGTGGATTCCACCTCCGGGTCTGAATTACTGTGTTTCCTAGACGCATATTCTGGGTACCATCAAATCAGAATGTCTACGGAAGATGAAGAACATACTTCTTTTATCACAGTAGATGGATTGTACTGTTATACTGCCATGTCATTTGGTCTCAAGAATGCAGCTTCAACATTTGTACGAGCTATGTATAAAACCTTTGGAGAGCTCATCAGAGACATAATGGAAGTGTATGTTGATGACATTGTCATCAAGATTAAGGACAAGGAGTCACTCCTTGACACTTTGCAAGCTGTCTTCGACAAGTTGCGAGTCACTCGCACAAAGCTAAACCCAGACAAGTGTGTCTTCGGGGTTAGCTCCGGAAAGCTTCTTGGTTTCCTGGTAAACCACAGGGGCATAGAGGCAAATCCAACGAAGATTAAAGCCATTGAAGATATGCGGCCACCAGCCCGCATAAAGGACGTACAGAAGCTGATTGGATGTCTAGCCGCCCTCAGCCGGTTCATCTCAAGACTGGCGGAATGGGCGCTACCCTTCTTCAAGCTGTTGAGGAAGTCCGAACCATTCCAATGGTCTGAAGAAGCAGAAAAGGCATTTCAAGAGCTAAAGCAGCTCCTCACCACTCTACCAACCTTGGTAGCTCCGAATCCTGGTGAGCCTCTACTGCTTTACATTTCGGCAACTGACGAAGTTGTCAGCATGGTCCTGGTAGCGGACAACCAGAACCTTTACAAGCTCAGGAATCTAGACCCCTCTGGGAGGGTCTGGAGGTTCCTGAAGGTGAGCCTGGGTCCCATCCCCCAGACTTGGATCTACAAGGAGTTACTCCAGAAGATCTGGACCCCTCCGGGAGGGTTCAGGTCGCTCCAGTAGAAGCTCCGGGTTCCTCCAACAAGGACCCGGAGGTCCCCGAAGCAGACCTGGACCCCTCCGGGAGGGTCTAGGTCGATGTGGAGGAAGCTCCGGGCCCCTCCGGGAAGGTTTGGACAGTCTAGCGCCCAGTGTACTTCATCAGCAAAGTAGTACATGATGCCAAGACTCGATACCTAGAGGTGCACAAACTGCTCTACGCAGTTCTCATCGCCTCCAGGAAGCTTCACCATTACTTCCAAGATCACAAGGTCTCAGTGGTGAATTCTTATCCACTGCGTGCAATCTTGCATAATCCCAACTCTACTGGTAACATTGCAAAGTGGGCAGCGGAATTGGTCGAATTCGATCTTGAATTTGTCCAATGACAAGCTGTCAGTGGTTTGGAACCGGCAGATCTCCCAACACTACTAAAGTGTTAGAGGAGTTTGATGTTCGGTGTGGGCGCGCGGAGATTCAAGAAGGTGAATTGTAAATGATGCAGGAGACACAGAGGTTTACGTGGTTCGGGCTGCCTGAGCGTAATACCCTACTCCACGGATGTATTGGTGTTGTATTAGCTGTATGAGCTTGTGACGAGTGTCGATGGCGCGTGTGTAGCTTCCCTCAACGTGTAGAGTCCGTCGTCGGCCTGTCCTTTTATAGTACAAGGGCAGGCCGTTACAAGTTAGCCTGGCCCGACATGTGGCCCCAGCGGTTACTAGTATTGATATTCATTAAACAAG
The DNA here is from genome assembly GCA_036927565.1 of Tuctoria greenei. Classification (NCBI taxonomy): domain Eukaryota; kingdom Viridiplantae; phylum Streptophyta; class Magnoliopsida; order Poales; family Poaceae; genus Tuctoria; species Tuctoria greenei. The sequence goes on along the minus strand of JAYESD010000004.1, from coordinate 93,898,445 downwards.
TTTAATTGCCCTTAATGACCGGGTAATGGGCTTTGACAGCACCATTACTGGTAATTAAGGTCATCCGACCGTGTGTCATTAATATGGTATTAATGACACTTAATCGGGTCTTGAAGTCCTTGATTCCTCTTTGAAGATCCGGAGCCGTTATGAAGTCTTCCGGAGGTCAGAGGCTGAAGCTCCGACGGGTGGACACGTGGCAGCTCCGGAGCATACTGTGGGAAACAGGAAGCTCCGGAGCTACCTGACACGTGTCAGGTCCGGAGCTTCTCTCGGTCTGGGGTTAAGTCTGGAGGTGCCATTTCGGTACATGGCCCGAAGCTTCCCCCTTGTGGGCGGTAGCTCCGGTTTGGTAGTACACGTGGCGACCCTGGGATTAACCATGTTGGAGAAGCGGGTCCGGTTACATCTGACATGTGGGCCTCCGAAGGTCTTCAAATCAAGTGGATGACTTTTCCTTGATATCTTTGTAACCTCAAGGGGTGTACGGTTTCCAGGGTACCGACAGTGGCCCCCTTGACCTACCTCCGGAGAAGACCACTGGGGTGAAGTCATTCCGCCGGAGGTGGGTCCATCCTCACGACTTTTGAACTGAGTCTTCAAAGGTCTTCAGAGGTGCCGTTGGAGAGCGTTTGGAGTTAAATCCTTGCCATGTGGCGTGTCCCGCGTGCGGCAGATGAGATCTTTGGCGTGCGGATCTCACACAATTGAAGGTCGCCGGTTGAAAGTTGCCTAGAGGGGGGGTGAATAGGCTAATCGACCTGCAAATGACTTAATAAAACGAGGTTAAATCAAAGGGGGCGGACTAGTCCGGTCTGGGGGCGGACTAGTCCGGTCAGCCTGCGTGAAGAACCCTAAAAAGTGTTTCTAGCAAGTTTTAGGGGGATTTTCTCGAGGCTACAAGTGAGGATATGTTTATGACAAGTTTAGAAACTACCAACACAAGAGTAAGTCAAGTTTCAACTAGGTTTTAGCAAAGTGAAACACACGACAAGACTAGCAACCCTAGGACGAAGTATGCAATAAAAAATGCGAAGAACACGGAGACACAAGGATTTTATCCCGAGGTTCGATTCCACACAAGAATCTACTCCCCGTTGAGGAGTCCACAAAGGACTGGGTTCACCAACCCTTCCCTCACCAAGTTTACCGCACGGGCCTAACTTGGTTCTCCACTATCACAAAGTGTGAATACAAGATTCGTTGGGGCTTCTCACAATCTGAGGCTCCCACACCACAAAGATGATCAACAACGCAAAACACACTCAACACACAGCTCACAAAGACTCAATGAGTGCAAGAGATCAAACCGGGAGCACAAGCGCGATGTTCTTCCTCTTCTCCACCTCACTAAACCATAATCCACTCAAGAATTAGTTTTAGAGGGAAAGTTGGCAAGAAAGAGGCTCAAGAGTGCTCCAAGTTAGCTGTGGCGGCGCTAGGGTTCAAGTCAGTTCAAGAGTTGGTTCAAAAGAACCCAGGGGACCTCTATTTATAGAGGTCCCAAGCCCATACTGCTGACTTCAGCAGAAGGGCGGACTAGTCCGGCCTCAGGCCCGAACTAGTCCGGCCTAGGGGACCACTGACCTCTTGTCAGGCCCCGACAGCTGACACGCAATCGTCACACTACCCGCCAAACTTCAAATTCAAACGGTCACTTCAACAACGGACTAGTCCGGTCACCACCGGACTAGTCCGATCTCACACAGAGCCTTTTGCTCCATGTGAAAATGGACTAGTCTGAGGACCACGGACTAGTCCGGCCCCAAGGGCGGACTAGTCCGGTCCTCCCAGACTTAGTCACAGAAGCACCTTCAATACGCCAACCCGGACTAGTCCGGCCCCACGGGCGGACTAGTCCGTTCTCACTCAGGACCTCTTGGTCCGGACTCAAACGGACAAGTCCGTGGTTTTGAGACTTAGTCCCCAAAACCCACTCACTGCTACCCGGACTAGTCCGGCCACAAACGGAATAGTCCGATCTCAGTCAGACCCTTCTGGTCCGGCCGACAACGGACTTGGCCGGCTAGGGGCGGACTAGTCCGACCGCCTGCACGGACTAGTCCAGCCCTACAGCCAGACTACTTATCCACTCTTTTCTTTCAAGGGGTTTGACCTCTAAACTACTTTGAGCTCCCAAACTTGATCTCAATGCACTTTACACACGCACCCTCCTATTTCTACAGCTAGTCTAACTCAACACGCTAGAAACCCTAGTTTCTACGCTTCGAGTTGACTCCGTTTCCTTCCTTTTTCCTTTTTGAGGGTTTGCGTCTCCGATCGAGTCCACACCTGTGCTAAGATCACTTGAGCTCATTAGCGACTTAATTGTCGTCATCAATCATCCAAAACCCACGGGGAACCTAGATGCACTTTCAATCTCCCCCTTTTTGGTGATTGATGACAACACATTAAGTCCTTCAACAATTAAGAGTACTGAAATTGGTTTTCATAACTTGTGTGCGTATGAATGACTCCCCCTCAATGTATGCAACATGTAAAAGAGGTGGAGGAGATCTTTCATACCCACACACGTTATGGTGGGGTGCCTACGTGATGTGCTCAACAATTGTGACAAGACATAAAGAGCATCAATATAATCAAAGGATTGACAATAAGAGCATTATATTGATATTAAACAACATTAACAAGTCTTGCACAAATGTAAACATCCAAGAGCATGAATATATTACAAAACAAGTCCACACAAACCACAAACACACCCACAAAAGATTAACTCCCCCTTAAGTCTCCCCCTTTGGCACCAAGGCACCAAAAAGGAAAAGAAGGGGGAAAACGAAGATCCACGAACTAGTCCTCGTCTTCGCCACTTCCACTCTCCGTGGCCTCGGAATCTTTGACGTCTTCCTCATGATCGTCGGCGTCGTCGTCGGAGTTCCTTGCCGAGGGAGCAGCCCGAGAGGAGCTTCCATCTTCTTGGAGCTGGGCGAGCTCATCGGCGGTGAAGTTGGGGAATGGAGTGATCTCCCCATCACTTACCTCCGGAGAGGACATCGGGACCTCCAGCTTGTCGCACAATGCTTTAAGATATTTTTCCTGACGCTTGTGTGCCCTTTGAGCGCGGATCTCTTGCTTCCGGCAGGAAGTGAAGATCGCCTTGAAGCATTTGAAGAAGGCACTCATGGATTGAGGCGGAGGCGGAGACGGAGGTGCCACGGGGCGAGATGGAGGATCTGCATTCTTGCGACGAGGAGGAACAGGTACATTCGGGGGCTTCTGAGGACGAAGCGGGCGGTGCGACACATCCTTAATGAAGGTCACTCCCGACACCTTCTCAATGAGACACATGATGTAGGGGGCATACCCGCAAGCACGGTTGGGGGTATGCGAGATGTTGAAGATATCGTCGAAGATTTAATCGACGAGGTTGAACTTCTCTTCCCCATCAATCAGAAGTAGCAAGTGCCTCAAGTTCCCTTGAATCACCCCAACATCACCGTCCTTCGGTGCTATCGTCCTTCTGAGGATTCTGTTCATAATGCTGTAGAAGGGCTTAATGTTGCGGGCGAGACCGGCATCAAATGGAACGTGACTTGGATACATATATGCCAGCTCTTCACGGTCCACGGCCTTAAGGTTAGAGATTATAATCTCATGATCCATGTGTGCCTCAAGCCCTAGAATCTTGGCAAACTCTGCGAAAGTGACTGAGTACTGCTCACCATGTGTCATCCAAATAATTCTTCTGTCACCTGAGGTGGTGAAGTAGATGGTGGAGTAGAACTGCAGAATCACTTCGACGTTCCAGTCATACTTGAAACCCATGATCTCCTTGAGGTCATGGCGCTCTGCAGCTTCGATGACGGCATCAAAAGCAGAGTGTTGCTTTTTGGCCATGTAATCCCAGTCAACCCATTGAGCTTCTATTACCGGCTTCTTCATCTGCTGATAGACTAGCCGGTAGTAGTCACAATGAAAGTTGCACCAGAACCTGGGATCTGCCGGGCTCCTCTCAAACTTGTAGACCTTCTCGGTCCTCAGCCTCCTGGCCTTTTCAGCCCCTTTTCCATGAAACACATTGGCAGACAATTCCTTCTGCCTGTTGGGGTTCCTTTCTGGTGTGTGAACCTCAAGGGGGCCAATGGAAGTGGCCTTCCCTTTCTCTTTGATCACAACACCTCCAGCTGCCTTCTTTGTTGACATCATGATAGCTGGTTTCTTCTTTTTCGGCTCGACAGGAGCCGGAGCCTTTCCCTTCTTCGGGTCACGCTCAACCCTAGGCTTAGCTTCCATTTGGGCTGGCTCCTTGCCCTTCGCTTTCTCGCCAAAGGTGACGAGCTTCTTTCTCTTGGGGGCATTCGCCTCAGTGGCCCTGGAGTTGTGAGCCTCCCTGTCTTCCCTTTTCTTCTTCCTCAGCTCATTGAGGGACTCTGCGGTTGCTCGAGCTATGGCTTCTTCCTCATTGTAGATGCTCACTGCAACTTTGGAGGCTTCGAGTGCCTTCAGCCGCCTCTCTTCCTTTGCCTTTTGCGCTTCTATGAGTGCAGCCTTGGTCCTTGCCTCGACAATTTGAGCTTTGGTTCGCCCCTCGGGGTTGAGACGAGGAGGGGAACGCTCCGAGTTCGACATGCTGTGAAAAGCATATAGAAAGGAAGGTATGAGTCCAAGGAGAGGGAGCATTGCGGAAAAAATCTCGAGAAAAGAATAGAAGTAGGGTTTGCCCTGCGCAAACCGGACTTGTCCGCCCCAGGGGCGGACTAGTCCGCTGGGCGGACTTGTCCGCCAGGGGCCGGACTAGTCCGGGTTGCGCAGAATGAACCCTAACCCTAATGGATTCATCGAAAAATCATCGAATCAGCGCGCAATACTCCTAGGCTATGATCGCAAGGGTATATAGAGCAACATTAATGAAGGTGTTCCTATCAAAAACTTTAAGAATCAAGAATGGGGCTAGTTTTTGAAGAACGAGGGAATACCTTCTCAAATCCGCTAGAATCGACGAAATCGGAGATGGATCGCGAATGTGGAGCGCGGGGAAGTGATCCCTCACTCCCAAAGACTCCGATGCATGGATTTGAGTCGAGATTTGGAGGTTGGAGCGCAAAATCGCCGATGGGGGGCGGTTGCTAGCGCGTGGAAGTGAGAGAGTCAAGTGAGAGAGGGAGAGGAGGGGTTTGGGCCGCCTGGGGGTTTTAAGTCCCCAAGGGCCGGACTAGTCCGGTTGAGGGGCCGGACTAGTCCAGTCAGCGGACCAGACCCAGACTAGTCCGGATCCGGACTTGTCCGATTGAAGGGCGGACTAGTCCGGTTTGCGGACCAGCCGTGGACTAGTCTGGACCCGGACTTGTCCGTCCACAAGGGCGGACTAGTCCGGTCCGACTGGGCTGAAAAGCGATGTCTTTGAGTTGCACACACACTATTGGGCCTTATTGAGCAAGCAATACAAACATGATAATTAAAGAAAGAATGTGATAAAAATATGATCAAATCCCAAGAAAAGGTTTTCTCAAACAGATTTTGAAGAGAAATCACGATAGAGAAGAGTTTTTCGAAATTGCTCAAAAAAAAGTGAGGAATGAGGTTTAAGCCACATTCCTAGAATCCAAAATGTTAAGCTCACTTCTTAGCTCACAGAAACGCTTCTCATCAAGAGGCTTGGTGAAAATATCTGCGAGTTGATGTTCCGTCCTCACATGAGAAATCACAATATCTCCCTTCATTGAGTGATCTCTCAAGAAATGGTGTCGAATGTCTATGTGTTTGGTCCTAGAGTGCTCCACCGGATTATGGGCTATCTTGATGGCACTCTCATTGTCACACAAGAGTGGAATGTTGCGCAAGTTAATCCCATAATCCCTAAGGGTTTGTCGCATCCAAAGAAGTTGTGCACAACAACTTCCAGCTACAACATATTCCGCTTCGGCGGTGGAGAGAGCAATAGAGTTTTGCTTCTTGGAGGACCAAGACACTAGAGATCGACCTAAGAATTGGCATGTACCCGATGTGCTCTTCCTATCAACTTTGCACCCCGCATAGTCCGCATCGGAATATCCAATGAGGTTAAACTTAGATCCTTTGGGGTACCAAAGTCCTAGGGAAGGTGTGTGTACTAGATATCTCAAGATCCTCTTAACGGCGGTCAAATGACAAGCCTTAGGTGCCGCTTGAAAGCGTGCACACATACACACACTTAGCATGATATCGGGCCTAGATGCACAAAGATAGAGAAGTGAACCAATCATAGACCTATATAACTTTTGATCCACACTTGGACCATCCTCATTTAGGTCTAGGTGTCCATTTGTCCCCATAGGGGTTTTGATGGGTTTTGCCTTATCCATGTCAAACTTCCGTAGAATATCTTGTGTATACTTAGTTTGACTTATGAATGTCCCTTCTTTGAGTTGTTTCACTTGAAATCCTAGAAAGTACTTCAACTCACCCATCATGGACATTTCAAACCTCTCCGTCATTATCTTGGAGAACTCATCACAAAACACTTTATTTGTGGAACCAAATATGATGTCATCCACATATATTTGGCACACAAAAAGATCCTCATTGAAGTGCTTTGTGAAAAGGGTATAATCCGCTTTGCCTATCCTAAAACCATTTTCAACTAGAAAGTCTCTTAAGCACTCATACCAAGCTCTAGGAGCTTGCTTGAGGCCATAAAGAGCCTTTCGCAATTTGTAAACATGGTTAGGACAGTCTTGGTCTTCAAACCCTGGAGGTTGCTCTACATAAACTTCTTCCTTGATTGGGCCATTAAGGAATGCACTCTTAACATCCATTTGGTAGAGCTTGAAGTCATGATGAGTAGCAAAGGCTAGTAATATCCGAATTGACTCAAGCCTAGCTACGGGGGCAAATGTCTCATCAAAATCCAATCCTTCAACTTGTGAGTACCCTTTTGCCACAAGTCGTGCCTTGTTCCTAGTTACCACGCCATGCTCATCTTGTTTGTTGCGGAACACCCACTTGGTTCCAACAACGTTAGCTTGTGGGCGCTTGACAAGCTCCCAAACCTTGTTCCTTTCAAAGTTATTGAGCTCCTCTTGCATGGAAACAACCCAATCCGGATCTCTTAAGGCATCTTCAACCTTATGGGGTTCCAAGGATGAGACAAAGGAGAAATGCTCACAAAAGTTTGCAACACGTGAACGTGTTGTTACTCCTCTTGTGATATCTCCTAGAATGTTGTCAACGGGATGATCCCGTTGAACACTTTGATGAACACGAGGATGCGGAGGTTGAGCTCTTGAATCACTTGCTTCATCTTCTTCACTTTGGTCTCCCCCTTGATCCAAGCCTCCCCCTTGATCTTCATTCCCATTATCATTTTGGGGAGTATCTAGTGGATCTCCAACTTGTCCAATGGGGGTTTGACCTACTTCACAATGATGATGGTCACTTGGGCTTTGAGATGGTTCTTGTGGGCAAACATCTCCAAGTGCCATTTTCCTTAGAGCTTCTAGTTGAGGTTCCTCTTGATCAAGGGCATGTTGATCAACTTGCTCCACTTGAGAGCCATTGGTTTCGTCAAACACCACGTCACGTGCTATTTCAACAATTCCGGAGGATTTGTTGAACACGTGGTATGCATGAGTGTTTGAGTCATATCCAAGCAAGAAACCCTCATCGGACTTTGAAGCAAACTTCGAAGTCCTAGGCTTCTTGTTGAGGATATAACACTTGCTACCAAAAACACGAAAGTAAGAAACATTGGGTTTCTTACCAACAAGAAGCTCATAAGGAGTCTTCTTGAGGAGGCGATGAAGGTACAATCGGTTTACGGCGTGGCAAGCGGTGTTAACCGCTTCCGCCCAAAACCGGTCCGATGTTTTGTACTCATCTAGCATCGTCCTTGACATCTCAATAAGCGTCCTATTCTTTCTTTCGGCAATTCCATTTTGTTGAGGAGAATAGGGAGCGGAAAACTCATGCTTGATGCCCTCCTCATCTAGGAACTCTTCTACTTGCATGTTCTTGAATTCGTTGCCATTGTCACTCCTTATAGCTTTTATCCTTAGGGTGAACTCATTTTAAGCTCTCCTTAGGAATTTCTTGAGGACACCGGGGGTTTCACTCTTATCATGCAAGAAGAACACCCAAGTATATCTAGAGAAGTCATCAACGATGACTAGACCATATTTGTTGCCACCGATGCTAATGTAAGCAATGGGGCCAAAAAGATCCATATGGAGTAACTCCAAAGGTCTAGTTGTCGTCATGACATTCTTAGAGGGGTGTTGAGCTCCTACTTGCTTTCCTGCTTGACACACACCACATGGCCTATCCTTTTCAAATACCACATCCTTTAGGCCACGAACGTGCTCTCCTTTAAGAAGCTTTTGAAGGTTCCTCATTCCAACATGGGCAAGCCTTCTATGCCAAGGCCATCCCATGTTGGCTTTCGCCATTAAGCATGTGTCAAGTTGAGCTTTATCCGTGGTAAAATCCACAAGATAGAGCTTTCCCTTGAGCACTCCCTTAAAGGCTATTGAGTCATTACCCTCTCTCAGAACATTCACACCCTCACTAAAAAAAACACACTTATATCCTTTATCACAAAGCTGTGATATGGATAGGAGATTATAGTCTAGGGAATCAACATGCAAAACATTAGATAAAGTATGCAAAGAGGAGATAGCAATTTTACCGGAGCCAAGGATTTTCCCTTGGCTATTATCCCCAAAGAAGATTCCTTCACTTGGGTCCTCGTTCTCCTCATACTCTATGAACATGCTCCTCTCTCCGGTCATGTGGTTGGTACATCCGCTATCCAACACCCATTTCGATCCACCGGAGGAGTAAGCCTACAAAACAAGTTTATGCCTTCCTTTTAGGTACCCAAGCGGAGTTGGGTCCTTTCACGTTAGTAGTTAGGCATTTGGGCACCCACACGCAAGGCTTGGGGCTCTTGCGGAGTGGCCCAACATATCTAGCAAACACTTTGCCGTGTTTGTTCCTCTTTAGCACATAAGATGCATCAAAATCATGGAATAGAGGATGCGATTCAGATTTAGGCAATTTGTTGCTAGAGGGTGAGTTCTTTTCAATTTTAGTTGGGGATGAACTCCCCTTAACAAAGACAATCATGTCTTTGCCATACTTGGAGGTTTTGGCGTTATGCCTTCTACCTCTAGTATATCCAAGACCATCCTTGACATGGGGAGGTCTTGTGTTGGTGTATGCACTTCGTGCATATGCCACCTTCTCCTTGTCAAAGATGGCACCCTTAGGTGCTTGCTTGCCTTGTGCTGAGTTGAGTTCATCCTTAAGCTTAAGGATTAAGTTAGAGCACTTGCAAGGCAAAGTTGCATTGGATGAGGCCTTTGAGAAGGTTGAGCTCTTAGAGGAAGAGGCTACATTGTTCTTAAGGGACTCAATTTGAGTCTCAAGAATCTTGTTAACTTTTGTCAAGTTCCCAAGTTCATCCTTGAGCCCAATTGAGTTCTCCTCAAGACTTGAAGACGTTTTCTTACTTAGAGCAAGTTCGTGTTCCAATGCCTTGCTCTTCTCTCTTTCAAGCTCAAGAAGATCGTTAAGCTCTTGACATCTCTCCTTCTCAAGGATGAGCATGTCCTCCTGTCTGTTGATGAGATCCTCCTTCTCAAAGATCTCATCCATAAGCAACTTCATCCTACGCAGGGTGCTTTTGCTTATGTCATTAAACATGTGCTCATTTTCACTAGCGCTATCAAATTCATCATGAGAGGAAACGGAGGAGGAGGAGTGAGATGTTACCTTTCTCCTTCCCTCCTTTGCCATAAGGCAAGTTGGTTTGTAGTTGTCGTTGAGGTTGGGAAAGAGCTTGCTTCCCTTGGAGCTCCTCCCGATGGCTATGGTAGCCATCTTCTCCTCTTCTTCTTCGGAGGAGGACTCATCGTTAGAGTCCCACTCCTTCCCCAAGTGGGCTTGTCCGGAGGGCCTCTTCTTCTTGAAGAATTTCTTATCTTGAGGCTTGCCCTCCTTCTTCTTCTTTGCTTCTTCATGTGGGCAATCAGCGATGAAGTGCCCATACTCGCCACAATTGTAGCAAGACCTTTTTGATTTGGGCCTTGCTCTTTCCTTCCCTTTGCCCTCATGGTTGTATCCACCTTTCTTCCTCCTCATCATTCTCCTGAATTTGTTGATGAAGAAGGCCTCTTCCTCATCGGTGTTGAGGCTCTCCTCATCACTTTCCTCTTGTTCTTGTGAAGAGGGTGTTGCCTTGAGTGCAACGTTCTTCATCTTGGAGGCGGTGAACTTCTGAAGGTCGTTGTAGAAGAGCGCCTCCTTCTCCATGATCTCGTGGTTGATGATCCTTCCAAGGACCTCCTCCGGGGTCATTTGAGTGAACCCCGGGCTTTCTCGAATCATGGAGCAAAGAGCGATGTTCCTAGGCATGAATGCCCAGATCATCCTCTTCACAACCTCGTGGTCGGTCCACTTGGTGCAGCCATATGATCGACTCTTGTTGATAAGTACCTTCAACCGGTTGTACATGTCTTGGGGGGATTCACCATCCAAGATGGCGAATCTCCCAAGCTCTCCTTCGATGAGCTCAATCTTGGCCTCCTTGACCACCCGATTCCCTTCATGTGCCGTCTTGAGGGTGTTCCATATGTCTTTGGCCACCTCAAGGCCATCGACGCGGTTGAACTCATCTCTTGAGAGAGATGAGATAATCACACCCGCAGGTTGAGCGTTGCGGTGGATGAGGATGGCTTGTTCTTGCGTGATGTTGTCCTCATCCTTCGGGATCTCCACCCCGGTCATGACAATTTGCCACAATGCCGGATTGAGTGACACGAGGTGGATCTTCATGTTGTGTTTCCACATCCCGTAGTCGGTTCCATCAAATTGAGGAGGTTTCCCCAATGGGATGGAGAGGTAGTGGTTGTTGGCGGCAAGGCGTTCATAGTTGAACCCTTGTCGGTTGTAGTTGACCCCGCCGCCACCACTTGATGAGCTTGACGGCTCAACCACAGCAATCTTCAACTTCTCCCGGAGCTTCGCCTTGAGCTGGCGAGTCTCCTCATCATCCGTTGGCTTGTCTTGATAAGCCATTGTCTCCTCACGTGTCGGTTGAGAGTCGTTGGTCGACACCTCTTCAAACACCACTCCGGCCATCTCTCCGAGTTGTTAGACTCTTTGTGGAGAGTCCCGCTCTGATACCAATTGAAAGTTGCCTAGAGGGGGGGTGAATAGGCTAATCGACCTGCAAATAACTTAATAAAACGAGGTTAAATCAAAGGGGGCGGACTAGTCCGGTCTGGGGGCGGACTAGTCCGGTCAGCCTGCGTGAAGAACCCTAAAAAGTGTTTATAGCAAGTTTTAGGGGGATTTTCTCGAGGCTACAAGTGAGGATATGTTTATGACAAGTTTAGAAACTACCAACACAAGAGTAAGTCAAGTTTCAACTAGGTTTTAGCAAAGTGAAACACACGACAAGACTAGCAACCCTAGGACGAAGTATGCAATAAAAAATGCGAAGAAAACGGAGACACAAGGATTTTATCCCGAGGTTCGATTCCACACAAGAATCTACTCCCCGTTGAGGAGTCCACAAAGGACCGGGTTCACCAACCCTTCCCTCACCAAGTTTACCGCACGGGCCTAACTTGGTTCTCCACTATCTCAAAGTGTGAATACAAGATTCGTTGGGGCTTCTCACAATCTGAGGCTCCCACACCACAAAGATGATCAACAACGCAAAACACACTCAACACACAGCTCACAAAGACTCAATGAGTGCAAGAGATCAAACCGGGAGCACAAGCGCGATGTTCTTCCTCTTCTCCACCTCACTAAACCATAATCCACTCAAGAATTAGTTTTAGAGGGAAAGTTGGCAAGAAAGAGGCTCAAGAGTGCTCCAAGTTAGCTGTGGTGGTGCTAGGGTTCAAGTCAGTTCAAGAGTTGGTTCAAAAGAACCCAGGGGACCTCTATTTATAGAGGTCCCAAGCCCATACTGCTGACTTTAGCAGAAGGGCGGACTAGTCCGGCCTCAGGCCCGGACTAGTCCGTCCTAGGGGACCACTGACCTCTTGTCAGGCCCCGACAGCTGACACGCAATCGTCACACTACCCGCCAAACTTCAAATTCAAACGGTCACTTCAACAACGGACTAGTCCGGTCACCACCGGACTAGTCCGATCTCACACAGAGCCTTTTGCTCCGTGTGAAAACGGACTAGTCTGAGGACCACGGACTAGTCCGGCCCCAAGGGCGAACTAGTCCGGTCCTCCCAGACTTAGTCACAGAAGCACCTTCAATACGCCAACCCGGACTAGTCCGGCCCCACGGGCGGACTAGTCCGTTCTCACTCAGGACCTCTTGGTCCGGACTCAAACGGACAAGTCCGTGGTTTTGATACTTAGTCCCCAAAACCCACTCACTGCTACCCGGACTAGTCCGGCCACAAACGGACTAGTCCGATCTCAGTCAGACCCTTCTGGTTCGGCCGACAACGGACTTGGCCGGCCAGGGGCGGACTAGTCCGGCTGCCTGCACGGACTAGTCCAGCCCTACAGCCAGACTACTTATCCACTCTTTTCTTTCAAGGGGTTTGACCTCTAAACTACTTTGAGCTCCCAAACTTGATCTCAATGCACTTTACACACGCACCCTCCTATTTCTACGGCTAGTCTAACTCAACACGCTAGAAACCCTAGTTTCTACGCTTCGAGTTGACTCCGTTTCCTTCCTTTTTCCTTTTTGAGGGTTTGCGTCTCCGATCGAGTCCACACCTGTGCTAAGATCACTTGAGCTAATTAACGACTTAATTGTCGTCATCAATCATCCAAAACCCACGGGGAACCTAGATGCACTTTCACCGGTTCCCGATACGAAAACCGTATCGGTTCCGCGTGCCTTGTCAGGCCACCGCCTTCGGGTTTCCCGCCTCTTGATGACAACTGTTCGCCTGGGTAAGAACCTCGACTTGATCGTCGGGGTGGTCCCGGGCCCCCTTGTCATCGGCTGGGTGGAATTTTTGAATGGTATCTTCGACTTCCTTGCGGTTTCCATCCAAGCGTTGCGAGGGCTTACTTAAGAAGGAAAGCACGCACCGTCGGGAGTTCTTCACACCTCCCATCTGATCTTGCGCTCAAACTCCCAACTTGTGCTTCACTTTTCTTCTCTTGCCTAGCCGTGCCGCAATGGAGTTGGGTCTCTACGAGAGTCGCTTGAAGACCGACGACGACCTGAAGAAGGTCCGGGCCCTCATGGGGTGGTCCTCGGACTTCTTCAACCGCTCGGTCCGCGCCGGTGGAGAGCTCCCGTTCGAGAAGGAGCACTCCGGTGAAATGGTGTACTTCTCCTCGTACGCCATGGTGGGGTTGATCCCACCTTTTTCTTCCTTTTTCATGATGCTGCTGGACTTTTATGGTCTGCAGCTATACCACCTTGGCCCTCACTCCATTCTCCTCGTGTCTATCTTCGTCCACTTCTGTGAGATGTGGGTGGGCACCCCCCCTGCATCGAACTCTTCCGGACCTTCTTCACCGTCCACACCACCGGTAGGAGCAATGAGTACCTTGGCTTCTACTACTTCGTGAAGCGCAAGAAGTGCCCATTCAAATACCTCCGGTCGTTCCCCTCTGGGAAATGGGATGACTGGAAGAAGGACTAGATAGTCATCTGGGTGGAGGAGCACGAGAGGCTGGAGCTGCCCGAAGGCCTCCCCAACATTGACATGACGATCTGGAGTGAAGCTCCGGTGCTGGCGGACACCTCCGACCCTGTTCTGACCAGGATTCGCCAGTGCGTGGAGGGGGGATTAACCCCTCAAGCGGTGTTTTGTAACTTCCTGGTCAACAGGTGGGCACCGCTGAAGAAGAGGGAGAAACTCGCTTGGGCCCTCAACAGCGTGATGGACGACGACAGGGTCGAGACCGGGTTGAAGTCCAACATGGTGGGGAAAACCTTGGAGTTCCACCTCAAGAAGTTCCAGCACGGCATCGACGTCGAGGGTGACGACTTGACTCCGCCATTGGCTTTTCTTCCTCTGAACGTGGAAGTTGAGTTCAGTAGGGAGCTCCGGCGGAAGATGCCCATGCTTGACGCCCTTGGTGTCGTCGAGAGAAGATCAACTACCAGGGTGGCGATCCCTGGAGTGTCCGAAGGTGGCTCCGACCCAGCTCCGAAACCAAGGGAAGAGGTCATCGGCAAGGGCAAGGAGCTGGCGGATGAACCAGTGAGCCGGAAGAGGAAGCTGCAGTACGCCGACGGAAGGTCCGTCAGGCCCGCTACTTCTGTGTCGGCTCCTTCTCCCCGGAGGGGAAGGTCTTCCACAACCGCGGCTACTGTTCCCGTAGTGGGGTCCTCCCGGGGAGAGACTGTTCCTGCAGTGGGGTCCTCCCGGGGTGTTAGCTCCAGGCACGCGACTCCAGCATCTGGGACGGTGGAGGCCTCTAGGTCCGGGGGTTCTTCCCGATCGAGGGGGGCCTCGACCCGGGAAACACCCGTGGCCGCGAAGAGTTCCGGGGGGTCTTCCGGAGCTTCCACGCCGGCTATGACCAGCCCGGAACGCCCGGGAAAAAGATTCCGTGCAAGCTGGTGCGGAAGCCTCCCAAGGTAATTTTTAATCTTTACCTTGGACAATTGTTTTGCTGTAGTGATTGCTTTTTTAAGTTTCTTCGTCCATCATTTGCAGCATTCCCAAGAAGAGGAGTGAGGCTCCACCCTTAGCCACATCAACTGAAGCTGTGAGGGCGGAAGCTTCTGCTCCTGTCCCAGTGCCGCCCCAAGTGGTGGCTGAAGCTGCGACAGCTCCGGCGCCGGCTGTCGTGGTCATGGACCTCGACTCATCCCCAGAGGCTCCCGTGGTAGCGTCGGACCACGAGAGAGAAGATGCGCCAGTGGCACCTGTCCCGGAGGTTGAAGCTCTGGGTCCTGGTGCTGAAATGACGGAAGTTCCGGCCGTTGAGCCAAAAGAAGCTGTGATTCCGGCCTCTGAGCCGGAAATTGTCGAAGCCCCAGCGGTTGAGCTGGAGGTGATTGAAGCCCCGGTGTGCATGCCGGAAGCTGAGGAAGTTCCGGCAGTTGGGCCGGCTACCTCCGAAGCATCGGCCGCAGGGCCGGTCATTGTTGAAGCTCCGGCCGCAGGGCCGGTCGAGGTTGAAGATCTTCCGGCTCCCGAGCCGGTTGTTGAAGAGGTGACGGAGCTCGAGCCCCCCATCGGAGGAGGTGCCAAGGCCGGAGCTAGAAGCGGCCCCTACTCCGGAAGTGATGACGTCGGAGGTACTCACGGCCGAGCCGGAGTGCCCAAGCGAAGTCGCTGGCCCCCTGCCTGAGGGGGTGAATGAAGACCTGGCGGCGGGGCCTTCCTCGATGGCAATTGAGGCCATCCCGGAGGACGGCCCTAGTGCCATGGAGACTCAGGGGACCACTCTTGTGGAGTGGGACCCAATTTTTGTACCTGAAAACCCACTGGAACCAGCGGAGGAGACCCCAGCAGGTCCAAAACCTATCCCGTTGTCATTGTCTATTGACAACGCATGTTCCAGTCTGCGTCAAGTCCAACTGGCCTTCTTCCACGACAGCAAGGCTCTTGAAGAGGAGCGCCAAACCCTTAGGCGGTGGCGTAACTGGCTCTACTTCGAGACCAAGCTGGCGCAGTCGAGGCTAATGGATGACAAAGAGTGGATCAAGCGGGAGAAGATCCGCCTGGAGTACTGGGGCAAGTTACTGGATGACAGGGAGAGTTTGACCCGCGCCCTCGATGCTCAATCCCGGGAGATCTACGATCAGGCCAAAGCAGCCAATAGTGCGGCCAATGAACGCCACGAAAGGCTTGAGGCCATTAACACTACACTCATCAAGCGCCGAGAGGCACTTGAAGAGAGGGAGAAACGGCTCGAAGATGAAGAGCAGAAACTCCTAGAGCTGCGGGATGATGTCCTGAGGAGGGAGGAGGAGCTCGCCGAGAAGGTGGCTCTGGCTGACAAGGGTCTCGAGGAGCGCGCCAAGAAATTGGAAGAGCGCTGCCAAGAGGAAGAGGAGAAGGCCTGGGTGCGAGGGCAGGAGCTCTACGAACAAGAGTGTGCCCTTACTGCCAGGGAGAAGAAAGTGAGGGGTAGAGAGAAGGACCTGGTCGACCGCCGGAACAACATCCACCTCCGGGAGGAGGAGCTAGGAAAACTCGAAAACCAGGTTGCTGAGAAGATTCAGCAAAACGCCAAAGAAGTTGAGCGCCTCGCCCGTGAGAATTCCGAACTGGTGGCAGCCAGAAGATCCCTGGAAGAAATAAAGCGCTTGAGGATTGCGGACTCCCTACAGATTTGGGAGTTCCTGGGCAAGGCCAACGATGCGCTAACACCGATGGGTTTTAGCCCCGTGCGCCCGGATGATCCGGAGCCGGAGCCGGACCTGGCGTTGCAGGCGTTGAACTCGGCGGGCGGCAAACTCTCCAAGGTGGGCGATGTCATCGCGGACCAATTGGAGGTTAAGGGGCAATCCCTGGCAAAGAACGTCGCAGAATATGTGCTGACGTGCTACACCAGCCGGAACTCCCAATTTCCTCTGGACCCGGTGCTTGAAGGTCCGGTTGAAGGAGAAGGCGAAGCTGCCCGAGCCAACGTATCGAAGGTTGCCCAGGAGGTCGCCCAATTCTTTCATAGGGTCTAGGACCATCTCTGTAGTTCTCACTTGTATTTTCTCTTCTTCTTCCTCAATTTTTTAATCCCTTGTCTCCAGATGTAATGCCTTGTCTCCAGATGAATGAAATCCTCAAATTTTTGCGAATTTCACTTTTTGTCTTCAACACTTTTGTCTTCACTTGGCCCCCTGATAGATGTACACAATTTGATTGTGAACATGTACCAAGAGGATATTGCATTTTGCTGACGACTCATTTGCTCCGAACTTGTAGAATTTAGGTTCGAAGTCTTTGATAGTGAAGGCCCCCTGAGGTTGTCGGAGCTTAGAAGCTCCGGCATTGTCTATCGCTGGGCTTAGTAGCTCCAGCAATAGTCTCTATCAACGCGTAGAGCATCGATAGTTAGTCCTCTGGGGTGTCGGAGCTTAGTAGCTCCGGCAGTGACCTTTGCCAACACATAGTTTGTTGGCAGCAGACTCCGTTTGCGGGGTCTTCTCACCATCTTTTATTCAGCGTCGACGGCTGACCCCCCTAGCTTTACCGGAGCTTGATTACTCCGGTGATGCTCGTTTTCGATGCGTAACCTAGGGGAGTCGGAGCTCTGTTAGCTCCGGCTTTTCTCCATCAACGTGTATTTTATTTTTCCTGCACACTGAAGTCAAGAAAAATAGTAAAATTCGTTTCTCGTCTATAACTTCGTCGCAGCTTATGATTCTCAAGAAAGTTTTAGGTCAAACGCGATTCTAGACACAATCGGATGCGTTGCCTTTTCTTCCGGATTCAATTGTACTTGGACTCGCCTTACTTCGGCCTGCCGGGGTGTAGGTAGAGTGGCGTACTTAGGGTGATTGACCAGGCTAAGTCGATAGCACACTCCAGCCCTAGATTGGCTTGGCGACTTTCAGGCGAGTTGGCCAGGAACAATATTTGAATCCAAAAGAACTGACAATACAACTTGTATTGTATATAAACCGGTCGAACTAAAATTTCTTAAGAATTGCACGTCTTTGTTATAGACAAGAAAGAGAAAAATAAAAAATGTTGAGACTGTACAAAATAAATGCACGTGGAGTCTGTTTCCCATGAAGATGTCTTTCATTATAGGTCCGGGGTACAGGGGAAACAAGTACACTCTTAGGGTACGGAACCAGGCTAAGCGTGTTTTATTTCTCGTTTGACCCAGGGTAGCTAGGCACACTTTTAGTCCTGAGACTGTGACAAGTGTAGCATGAACTTTGCGGACCTTTCGGGAAAGGTCCGGCTACTCTCCCGGAGTAACTACCCGACTCTGTACAATGACTCTATAACATACACTTCAAGTTACTCGAGACTCACCTCCATGGTATTAAGTGTAGAACTTACGGAGGTGCTCAATGTTCCAAGGATTTGGGAGAGGTGTCCCATCCTCGGTAGCCAAGCGAACGCTCCCGGGACGGGATACTTTAATCACTCGGAAAGGTCCTTCCCAGCTGGGGGAGAGTTTGTTTAACCCTTCTCTGGATTGTATTCTCCGTAGCACCAGGTCGCCTTCCTCGAGCTGTCGGTTGTGTACATGCCGCTGATGATAGCGCCGAAGGGCTTGGCGATATCGGGCATTCCGAACAGCTGCTTGGCACCTTCCCTCCTCAAGGAGGTCTAGGTCTTCACGCCGGAGCTGGTCCTGCGCGGCTTCGTCGAAGGTCCGGACCCGAAGTGAACCCATGGTGATTTCCGGAGGAAGGATTGCTTCAGCTCCGTACACCAGAAAGAAGGGTGTCTCTCCAGTTGACCGGTTTGAAGATGTCCTGTTGGCCCATAAAGTGGGCGGAAGCTCTTCGATCCAGTTGGTTCCATGTTTTTTAAGTGCTCATAGGTGCGCGTTTTGAGTCCTTTAAGGATTTCAGCATTTGCTCTCTCGGCTTGGCCATTGCTGGCTGGGTGAGCTACAGAGGCGTAGCAAACTTGAATGCCGAGGTCTTTGCAATATCCTTTAAATGCAGAGCTTGTGAATTGGGTCCCATTATCAGTGATGATTTTGTTTGGGACTCCATATCTGCATACAATGGACTGCAAAAAGTTGATAGAAGATTGCTTGTTGATTGTCACAACTGGAGTTGCTTCCGGCCACTTGGTGAACTTATCAATGGCGACATACATGAACTTGTAACCTCCGATGGCTCTTGGGAAAGGTCCCAAGATGTCCATACCCCACACAGCGAAAGGCCATGTAGGAGGTATCATTTGTAAGGGCTGAGCCGGTGTGTGAATTTGCTTTGCATGAAATTGACATGCTTTGCATTTTTTCACCAGCTCAGTTGCAGCCTGGAGTGCTGTAGGCCAGTAGAAGCCATGCCGAAAGGCTTCACCGACCAGCGTGCGGGAAGACGCGTGGTTCCCACAGTCGCCTCCAAGGATTTCTGCGAGGAGCTCGCAGCCTTCTTCCCTTGTGATGCACCGCATTAGGATGCCGTTGGCACCGCGCCGGTAGAGATCCCCTTCTACCAGCGTGTATCTTTTAGCCAATCTGACTACCCGGTCAGCGGATACATCATCGTCAGGAAGGATGTTGTCTTTCAAGTAGTTCCGGATCTCCGAGATCCATGCGTCGGAACTAACTTGAGCATTTGAGTCTTGCGTGCTGAGTTGCTTGGAGCTTCCGGCAGCACCTACGACCCTTGATGGCTGCCATGGTAACAGGGCCATCGGGACAGTCAGCTTCGGGATGCTGATCTCGCCCCCTTCGCTCAGTTTGGCAGGCTGAGCTGTTGGCTTTGACAACCTCCGGACAAAAATTCCGTCAGGAGCCGAAGCTCCGGTCGACGCTTTCATCGAGAGTTCGTCAGCTTCAGCGTTATGGGCACGCTGGACATGGTGGAGATCTAGGACTTCGAAGTCCTTCTGAAGCCTCTGGACTTCAAGGAGGTAAGCAGCTAACTGGAGATTATTGCAGGAACATTCACCCTTCACCTGCTTAATGATGAGCTGCGAATCTCCCTTGACCAGCAGTTGTTTGACACCATATGACAGTGCCACCTTTAGTCCGTAGATGAGTGCTTCATACTCTGCCATGTTGTTGGTCGCCTTGAAGTCAAGGTGTACCATGTATTTCACCTTCTCCCCGGTCAGTGCAAGGAGAAGGATTCCAGCTCCGGCCCCCTGCTTCTGCATGGAGCCGTCGAAGTAGAGGGTCCAGTGAGGCTCGGTGAAGGCTGGAGCTTGATGCTCCGTCTTCTGCGCACTGGGGCCCCCAGGGTTTGATGGAGAGGGAGTCCATTCTGCCACAAAATCTGCCAATGCTTGACTCTTGACTGCTTGCCTTGAAATAAATTCAAGATCAAATTCAGCCAATTCCGCTGCCCACTTTGCAATATTCCTAGTTGAATTGGGATTATGCAAAATTGCTCGAAGTGGGTAAGAAGTCACCACTGAGACTTTGTGAGCTTGGAAGTAATGGCGAAGCTTCCTGGAGGCAATAAGAACTGCATAGAGCAGCTTATGCACCTCTAGGTATCAAGTCTTGGCATCATGTAGTACTTCGCTAATGAAGTACACTAGGCGCTGAATGGTCTGGACCCTCCCGGAGGGGTCCGGAGCTTCCTCTTCACTGACCCAGATCCTCTCGGAGGAATCCGGATTTTCTTCGGGGACCTCCGGGTCCTGGCTGGAGGAACCCGGGGCTTCTTCAGAAGCGACCTGGACCCTCTCGGAGGGGTCTGGGTCTCCTGAAGTAACTTCTTGTGGATTCGAGTCTCGGAGCTGGGACCCAGACTCGCTTTCAGGTACCCCGGACCCTCCTGAAGGGGTCTGGATTCCTGAGTACGGGGTAGCTCTGGTCTCTCCGCAACCAGAACCATACTGACGACTTCGTCAGTTGCTAAAATGTAAATCAACAAAGGATCACCAGGGTTCGGAGCTACTAGAATTGGTAGGGTGGTGAGGAACTGTTTCAGCTCCTGGAATGCCTTCTCTGCTTCTTCGAACCATTGAAATGGTCCGGACTTCCTCAATAACTTGAAGAAGGGGAGTGCCCGTTCCGCCAGTCTTGAAATGAACCGGCTGAGGGCTGCTAGACATGCAGTCAACTTTTGGATGTCTTTGATGCGGGTTGGTGGCCACATGTCTTCAATGGCCTTAATCTTTGCCGGATTAGCTTCTATGCCCCGGTGACTTACCAGGAAACCAAGAAGTTTTCTGGAGCTAACCCCGAAGACACACTTGTATAGGTTTAGCTTTGTACGGGTGGCTCGCAGCTTGTCGAAGATAGCTTGCAAGGTGTCAAGGAGTGACTCCTTGTCCCTGACCTTGACCACAATGTCATCGACGTACACTTCCACTATGTCTGTAATGAGTTCTTCAAAAGTTTTGTACATAGCTCGTACAAAAGTTGAAGCTGCATTCTTGAGACCAAAGGGCACGACTGTATAACAGTACAATCCATCTACTGTGATGAATGAGGTATGCTCTTCATCTTCCCTAGACATCCTGATTTGATGATACCCGAAATATGCGTCTAGGAAACACAGTAATTCACACCCGGAGGTGGAATCCACTATTTGATCTATTCTAGGTAGTGGGAATGGATCTTTTGAACAAGCCTTATTTAGTGTGGTGTAGTCGATGCACATCCGAAGTTTCCCGCCGGCCTTGGGCACAATGACTGGGTTTGCCAGCCATTTTGGATGGAAGACTTCTCGGATGAATCCGGCTTCAAGTAACTTCTCACTTCTTGTCGAATGAAGTTCTGTCGCTCGACGGATTGCTTCCGAGGCTTCTGATGCACAGGCCGGGCGTCAGGGTAGATCTTCAGATTGTGCTCAATCACTTCCCTGGGGATCCCAGGAATTTGTGATGGTTGCCAAGCAAACACGTTGACGTTAGCCTGGAGGAAAGTGATGAGTGCGAGTTCCTATTTGTCTTTATATGAAGAGACTAGTTTGCAGTATTGAAGGAACACAGGTACACACTCAGTGCACGAAACCTTAGAAGAAAATGCTATTACTAGGACAGACTGCAAAGCATGTGTTCAGTTTAGTGTAAGACGAAGCGGGATTTGGACGATCCAAAAGGTCATACTTGATCATAATCATTATCTTGCTAGTCCAAATAAGGTGCACAAATTACGGTCACAAAGACATTATTGAGGCAGATAAGTTATTGATCAATCAAATTCGAGAAGCAGGTATGAAGCCCGGACAAGCATATGATTTTTTCAAAAAGATGTACGGTGGAGCTGAGAAAGTACCATTTTCACGAGTGGGTTGTAATAATCAGATTGGCGGTCAACGCAGAAAATATTTACCATCTAACGATGCACAAACATTGTTAGAGTACTTGAAAATAAATAGATGGAAGATCCTGCTTTCTTTTGGGCTATAGAAGTAGACAAAGATAATGGCCAGATAGCTAATTTTTTTTGGGCAGACAGTCAATCTATAATGGATTATGAATGTTTCGGTGATGTTGTGAGTTTTGACACCACATTTCAGACAAACAAGTTCGAGATGCCTTTTGCCCCGATTCTTGGAACAAACCACCACAAGCAAACCATTATATTTGGAGTTGCATTGATATATAATGAGACTATACAATCATTTGTTTGGCTTTTTGAAACATTTTTAGCAGCGGTGGCAAGGAAGCATCCGAAAACAATTTTCACTGATCAATGTGCAGCCATATCAAAGGCAATTAGTATTGTCTTTCCGAATACAACACATCGTCTTTGTTTGTGGCACATCTTCCAGAATGCTGGTAAACACTAATCTTATTATTTTAGTTCTTTTATTGGTACATTATAACTGCATGGTTAACATCTTCCAAAATGCAGGTAAACATCTTGGTCATGTTATAGCTAATGATAGAAACTTTCTTGCTGATTTTAAGAGTTGTGTGTATGAGGAAAGATCGGTGACATTTTTTAATGAATTGTGGCAAAAATTATTGATCAAATATAAACTTGAACAAAACTCATGGTTGCAAAACTTGTACGACTTAAGAGAGTATTGGGCTGCAGTGTATCGGGATTCTTTTGCTGCTGACATGACCACAACTCAAAGAAGTGAAGGTATGAACAATGTTTTTAAGAAACGGTTTAGAAGAAAACTTGGTATTTCAGAACTATTAGAAGAATGTGATAGATGTGCAGCAAGTCTTTGAGAAAATGAGTTAGACGAAGACTTCAAATCACGCCGCACTGACCCGGTTACATATATTCAACATCTACCAATGCTAAAGACCACTGCAAAGGTATACATATCTTTTTCGTAGTTAAGTGGCAATATAAATTAAATTTTATGTTTCTTGAACAAAGTCTTTGTTTGGATTTCATTTGTGCAGGTGTATACAAGAAAGAATTTTCTAGATTTTGAGGATGAATTTAAATCACATTTTTATGTCTCTTGTAAGTTGTTACAAACTGAAGGAGCAGTAAGGACTTATAATGTCATGCCTATGGAACATCAAGATGAAGCAATTGTCATCTTTAACTCTGAAGATCAAAGTATATTATGTTCTTGTAGGAAATACGAATTCATTGGTATGCACAAATAACTTATTACCAGTTCATTTTCTTGCTATGCATATTTTTAAAATTTTCATTCTGATTGTAGGTATATTGTGCAAACATGCTCTTCGTGTATTAAACATCAATGAAGTTTTTGATTTGCCGCATGCATACATTTTAAACAGGTGGACCAAGTATGTAAAAAGAGATTTTCACATTGATAAAGTTATAAATAATAAAGAATCATTGAAGACGCATGCTGCACGAATATCCCGAAAGGTGACTTCTGTTGCACTTAAGTGCTCAGGTTCAAAGGAACTTTTAGAAGAACTTGAGAGGGCTGTTGATAAGCTGGATCTCGAGGCGGATAAATCCCTGTCAAAAAAATTACTGCTATTTCTGAAGTTTCAACAAATGGTAATGAAATTGAGAGTACCATTTTAAAGGGCAAAATTTCATTCAAAATTCCTCCAGTGATCAAAGGTCCAAAGACTAAAAGAAAAAAAAAGGGTACTTGAAAAGAACAGGGAGAGCAACAAAAGGACTAGACAGAAAAAGGTAGTCTGTGTTGTTTGTGTTGATACAAATAACTTCAATATTTTTTATATATATCTCAATTTGCAGGAGAAGAATTGAGTAATAATGGAGACAATAGTCTTGTCAACATTGCGGTACCAATCACCATGTCTAATATGGTGCAAGGAGAATATACAAGTCTTCTGCTAGGTCCTCATCAAGACAATGAAACTGCACGTAAATTAAATTTTGACGATGAGACACATGATATGACTCTTCATGAATAGTGTACTACTCTGAAAAACATTTTAGGTATTTTGGCAAGACGGATGAATTTTGTTGAACACTTTCATTGTCTGACTTTCTTATGTTTTACAAAAATTTGGTAAGTTCTAACCTTGACTTAATAGGGGGAAGACAGAGAAAGAATTCAAGGTTGAGGTTGAAAGCAATTGGATGTGTGCAGCAAAGGATCGGCGTATTTCTATATCGTAACATGCTTCTGATTTCTGAACCAGTTCAAGATGACACCTTTTGTGTGTTCTGTACCAGTGTACTGTTATCAATCTGCTCGTTTTAAGGTCCTTAGTGTATTTTTGTAG
Source organism: Tuctoria greenei (assembly GCA_036927565.1). Lineage (NCBI taxonomy): Eukaryota > Viridiplantae > Streptophyta > Magnoliopsida > Poales > Poaceae > Tuctoria > Tuctoria greenei. Next base: position 93,874,300 of record JAYESD010000004.1, on the reverse strand, counting down.
TATGTAAAATGTCTGTCAAGGATGGAATTTTAATGTCATAGATCATTCACTGCGTGTAATGTAACCTTTTGACAGACCCATGAATAGTTCAGTGATTTGCCTTTATACAGACCATCTTTTTGTGTTACTATAACGTAAGTTGGTCTGCTTTTCTAGTCTGCTTTTCTAACATTTATCTGTTATTGATTTCAATGATACCTTCTGTTTAAAACGGTAGAGCCATTGTTTCCATCATCTGGAGCAATATGATGTCGACCATATTTGTTGTTCAAAATTTATCTGTGGTGTAGGCGACCACGTTCTTGTTTGTTCCAGCAAAAATAGATAAGCAGGATGGGAGTCTGGATTCTGGAACCGAAACTTCTGATTTTGGCGAAACAGTATCGTGATGAAGATGGAAAGACTGCATGCAACCGAAACGACGGAAAAAAAGCGGAGCCACGGCGCAAGCAAACGGGCGAGCGAGCCGCGACGGGAAAAAAGCGGAGCCGCGGGCGCAAGCAAACGGCCGAGGAGCCGAGCGTGTGCTGGGGCTGGGCAAGCGAGCGTATGATTTAGGATTCGTGCGGCCAGAAGAGATGGACGGCAGCCGGGCAGGGTCGCACGCGTGATGCGGTGCGGCTCTGCCGCAGAATATTTGGTTCCCGGCATGGCTCAGTGAAATACAGGAGTTTAATGCTCTCCGCAACAACAGAACTTGGGTGCTTGTCCCTCATACTGCAGGTGTCAACGTCATATCCGTAAAGTGTCTGTTCAAGAACAAGATCCGTGCTGATGGCTTGCTTGAGTGGCGCAAGTCGCGCTGGGTGGTGCGCCGGTTCAAGCAATGACGGAGGATCGATTTCGACCAGACCTTCTCCCCGTCGTCAAACCCGCCACAGTCCGCACGTTGCTCCACCTTGCTGCGTCTCGCCACTTCCAAGTCCAGCAACTCGACATCAAAAATGTGTTCTTGCATGACAACCTCGATGAACGCGTCTACTGCAGCCAGCCACCTGGCTTCGTCGACACCGACCACCCCGACTACGTGTGCCTCATGTCCAAGTCCCTGTATGGACTCAAGCAGGCACCAAGGGCGTGGTTCTGTACGTTCGCCAAGGAGCTACATGACATCGACTTCAAAGCTACAAGATCAGACTCATTGCTGTTCACCTACAGAAAACGGCGATGATACAACATACCTACTCGTCTACGTCGACGACATCCTTCTCACTGCATATGGTGAGGAACTGCTACAACACATTGTCCGGCGCCTTGGCTCAGCATTCCCCATGAAAGATCTCAGCCCCCTGCACTACTTCCTCGACATCAACATGTGGCACACCAGGTCCAGGTTCTTCCTGACGCAAGCCAACTACGCCGAAGACATACTCGACCGTGCAGGCATGGCCAACTACAAGCCGGCCACTATGCCGGTGGACACCAAGCCGAAAGTATCTGCTGCCACTACTACAAAAATCATTTTTACAGACGGTTCCAAACATATTATTGCAGACGGTTTTGAAAACTGCCTGTAACGAAGAGTCTGTGAAAATAGTCGATTATCACAGTCGGAAGAAAAAACCGCCTGTGAAAATATATTATCACAGGCGGTTTTTTTACTACCAACTGCCTGTGTAATGCATTATAATAGACATGTTTTTTAATACCGACCGCCTGTGATAATGCATTATCACAGGCGGGGTGGTTCTTTACTGTTCGGAGGTGGCCGTAATCAAGAGACAAGCAACGATAAAATATAGACAGATTTGAGCTAAAATCATTAGATTTGCCAAATCTGGAAGATTTACATTGCATAGACGCAACACATGCTTAAAAAAACGCAACAAGTTGCAGAAATTACAACAAAATTACAACGCAAAACACATCATCACAACAACATCTGGAGAAGCTCACGGGCCGTGGTGGCCTCCCTCTGTTGAAGCGCTAGAGGCGCGCATCTGTGCGACGGCCTCCCTCTGCTAGAGCCCCCGAGGCACTCATCCGCACGGCGTCGGTGTCGATGTCCCCAGGCGCACGGTTGATGACAACGACGAGCAGAGGCGTTCACGTCGAAGTCGGCTTGTCTTCGATGGGCTCGGCTCTTCTCTGTCAAAGGAAGACGTCCAACTCCGATCAATATAAGGAAAAAAACAGTTGTGCAGATGCGTCAACGCAGCAAATATGCTCACCGTGACTTAAAGCAGCGGATGCTCACCGTGACCCCACCTCTCTACCCAAAGTCAACGCAGGATGGCAAATCAGTTAAGCCAGGGAGAAGAGGAAGGCCAAACAAAAAAAAGAAGAAAAAATCCAAATCAAAATGGAAGAAGAGGGTAGAAGAGGAACTAGATCCATCGATAGCTCTCTGGATTAGCAGAAACGGCAGCCCAGTGGCTGACTCACCGGCTGACTGCCTTCCTCCTCAAACTACTTGCCTTCCTCCTGATCTGCACCCTTTTGTACGTGCCATGCCTGGGGTACGCCATGGGCAGCAGCTCGGCCCCGTCGGCACAGTGCTGCAGCGGGTGAGGACCCTGGGCACGGGCTCGGCCCCGTCGACCATGGGCAGGATTGGGGTTTTTTTTGAGGTAGAAGGATTGGAGATTTTTGAGGTAGAAGGATTGGGTAGGTGTGGATGGTGCTTTATCCAGGAGAGAGACGGATGGGTGAGGCTGGATCCAGGTGAAGAGCGCTGATTGGTGGAGAAGCTAAACCGTAGATAAGGAACTAAGTGTATTTTTACAGGCGTTTCTTTCCGAACAACCGACTGTGATATTGTCTATTATCACAGGCGGTTTGTACTACTGACCGCCTGTGATAATATATATTTTTCTACAGACAGTTTTTAGTTGGTGACCGCCTGTGATACGTTATTATCACAGACGGACTTTAATGCGTTTTACATCACAGTCGCATTTTTTTACGGACCGCCTGTAAAAAAATTGGAAGGCGCCTGTAAAAATGCTTTTTTAGTAGTGTGCTCAAGGTACACTGAAAACTGACGCTCCATTATATCGCAACATCATCGGTGCACTTCAGTACTTGACACTTACTCGCCCGGACATCGTGTACGCCATCAACTAACTATGCCTTCACATGCATGCGCCGCACAACGTGCACTGGACCCTTGTCAAAAGGATCCTTCCCTACATCAAAGACACCATCAACTATGGGCTCCAGATTCATTCATCCTCAAGTCATGCTCTCACAGCCTACTCCGACGTCGACTGGGTTGGGTGCCCCAACACGCGCAGATCAACATCAGGCTACTGCATCTGCCTCGATGACTTCCTCATCTCATGATCTTCGTAGAGACAATCAACAGTCTCCAGATCAAGCACGGAGGCTGAGTATATGCCAACGCTTCTGCATAATATTGCTGGTTTTGTGTCAACACATACAACAACTCAATGTCAACAAGAGGAAAGCTACTGTCATGTACAGCGACAACATCTCTGCGGTATACCTCAAACAAAATCCAGTACATCACAGGTGCACCAAACACATCGAGATAGACATCCATTTTATTCGTGAGAAGGTCTTGCTTGATGAACTCCATGTTCTTCATGTCCCCACACACATGCAGTTCGCAGACGTGATGACCAAAAGCCTACCAATGTCGGTGTTCCAGGAGTTCAGAACCAGTTTGTGCATCGGTTGTAACAGGGCACAAACCACAGGGGGGTGTCGAAGCACGTGGCTAGTTGGGCCTAGTCTTCCTGCATGTATGTGCGTGTTGTTACGTGCAGCCGTCTGTTACAGCCGCCGCGCACATCGTGCACCTAGGCGAGTCCTTCGGACTTGGCCGTTGCACCCCCGGCGCTCACCATCGTGTATATGTATGACACTACCGATGAATGAATAATCGTTGGCTCACTTCCTATAACTATGTCCAGCTTGGCTATCGTGCATTTTTTGTATAAGGGTCTCCACTCTTTCCCTTTTCCTACGTGCATCCAAATTTAGCAGTTAATCTTGTTTCGTAGTCAAAAAATAAGTTTTTTCTTGTTTGGCGCAAGTCAACTGCCAGCTACTCCCTCTATCCTAAAATACTTTTCAATCTCTAGTTCATTTTTGAACTAAAGAGTGAGAAATATTTTGGGATGGAGGGTGTTGAAGTGTGAACACGACACTTCCCCCGGACCTGCTACTGGTGCAGCCCGCAGAGGTTCTTTGATTGGAGGGGCTACTTCTTCTTAAGCAGTCATGTGAGATAGAGATGGTGAACACAGGAGATTTACGTAGTTCGGGCCACTAGAGCGTAATACCATATGTCCACAGGGGTGTGATGTATTGCTCTTGCCTAAGTGTGTGAGAGTCTAAGTGAACTTGTGTGCGTGTGAGTTGAGATCTAGAAAGATAAGATGCCCTATGTCGGTGGTTGTCCGGTCCTTTTATAGTCCATGGCTGGGTAGTTACACAAAGACTCGGAGCCCGACAGATGGCCCCAAGGAGATCTTACCCTATACAAAATCTAAAGCACTTATGGCTACTCGCTGTCTTAACTGGCGATGGCTTGAAGATGTCGTCTTGTCGCATCGGACGACAGTGGCTAAGCTAAGCATAGATGTTGATGATGGTGGGGAATGTCCCATTTGTCGCGTCGTCGCATCCTACCCCGTCAGCCGCGTGGTGTAGCTATGTTGCACCATTATTGCGACCTGAATAGGAACAATGACACCCGACAGGGGCATACGCCGTGCTCCTGGGGAAGGCACGAGTCTTAAATGTGCGACTGGACAAGGCATGCCGCTCTTTACACCACCGACCTACCGCCCATAGCGAGATGCTGGGCATATGGCAGCACCGGAGCCAGCCTCTGCGGGGAGGTCGGGTTCGAGCCTACAGTATACGTGGCGACCCCGGAGCCCGCCTCTGTGGAGAGGCAGGGTCCAGACCCACTGGACACGTGGCAGCACCAAAGCCTGCCTCTGTGGGGAGGACTAGTCCGAAGCTACAGGGCACGTGACAGTCTCGGAGCCTGCCTCTGCAGGGAGGCCTGGTCCAGAGCTGCAAGACACATGGCGGCACTGGAGCTCGCCTCTGTGGAAAGGTGAGATCTGAGCCTGTTGGACACGTGGTAATCTTGGAGCCTGCCTCTACAGGGAGGCAGGGCCTCGAGCCGCTTTAAGCTTGTGCGCGGGATACCTGGTATGCAGGGTACCGACAGAGGGAGTAACAATTTTTGCTTGATCTAATAGATTTGACAACAATGACAAATTTTAGGCGAGGTTAATGATGAACTAATACAAGAAAGTAACATTTTCTTTTCTTACTTGTAAGAAAATCTTGATGCACAAGAAAGTAACTTTTCTAGGCGAGGTCCATGGAGTTGGCTGGGATGGAGAACCATTGGGGTAGGGATGAAAACAGAACGGTAAATTCCCGGATCATCTGATGACGTTTTCGAAAAATATCAAACCTTATACCATTTTGGTCGGAGTTATTCAAAAATGGACCGGAATCAGAAAAACAAATTCGGAAATTCGAACGGAATTGATTTTGCTTGTTTTCCGACCGAATAGTCAGAATACCGTTTTGAATATAAAAATATCTGAACATACCGAACATTTTCCGATTACACCCGCTGCATACCCTGGCCGGTACGGCCCACTACCCGTGCGGGCGTGCGGCCGCGCAACCTCCTGGTCCCTGAAACGCGAGCAAACCCTAGCTCGAGTCAATCCACACCACCACCCGGTCTCTCCTGACTCTCCTGGTCACCCCTCCCTGAACTCTCTCACATCACGACATCTGCCAACTCTCCCCCGCGTGGCAGTGTCAATCCACGACGCTACGGCGCCGTCCGCCCAGCCCCGACGCCAGCACGCCTCAGGCCACCTCCGTCAGTGCTCCGGCGCCCACGCCCTTGCCGCTTTTGCCTACACCTGCGACGCCACCTACACCCGCGCCTCCGTGCCGGCGACTCCAATCGCAGGCAGCCGCCGAAGACCTCTGCAGGCAGAGGCAGCAGGCTGTCCTTTAGTCCTCACTTCTCAGTACGCGGTGGGGAGAGAGAGCGGAGGAATGGGGAGCGGCGAGGGAGGGCCGCATCGGGAAGGAGGTGGAACAACGAGGGAAGGCGGCTGCTGAAAGAAGAGAATGTCGGGAAAGTTCTTTGATGCTGGGAAAGTTCTGGAAGAAGAGGAGGTAGAAAATAAGTGAGAGAAATAAAAGAGAATAAAGAGAGTAGAAAAGAAAGAAAAAAAGTGAAAAATGAATAAAAGGAAAAATAAAAATAGAGAGACGAAAAGGAAAATAAGAAATAGAATGTATGGAAATTGTAGGCTCAATGAATGCTTCGTATTTGATGACACATTTTGATTTGGATGAATATTTATTACGGATGGACAATGTATTGTGGCGTTGGTTCCAAAAATAATTTCGAAACCGTCGTGATATCGACATCATTCCGTTTAGATATATCCGTTACCTATGTTTCCAAAGTTTCCGATATCGTAACTGTTTCTGATAATTCCATTCCCGACACTGTTTCCGAAAATTAAATATTAAAATGAAAATGATTTGACTCGTTTTCTATTCGTTTCTGACCGTTTTTATCTCTACAGTGGGGTACAGGAACATGTATTATTTGTTGAAAAATTAGGATTTATTCAACTTATGTTAATCCATAATGAGGTATAAATCATGACAAATGTAATTGATCCTATGTTCTTCATATTAGCAATAGTAATAATAAAAATTACTAAAGATAAAATAAGAGTCTTAGTATTATACCCAGAGGCGGGACCAGTGCCGAAGGCACCGGTGGTGCTGTTCCCAACAGTTGGCATGTTGAGTTGTTCGATGTAGTCAATCATCCTTGGTGCAGTGAAGATCATTGATGCAGTGCAATATCGTCCACGAACACGTGAAGTAGTCGTAGACGAACCTAAAGTTGATGTAGTCGTATACGAGCACAAACAACACATCAAGCAGTCACGTGAATGCGTTCCCCAAAAATCATATCCGCCCTCTATCCCGTGAAAGGATATCAAGAGAGCATCGATTTCGGAGCCCTGCTCAATCCGTTTCTCGTGCACGCAAGAAACAGAGCCGGGAACACTTGGAAGCAGCGCAACAGTGAAATATTTTGGAGGATGAGAGAATAGGTTCTTCTCTTGAATCTCCTAGTGTGAGGGGGGGCCTTCTTATATAGCCTCCAGGAGTGAGAGGGTGAATGAATGCAATTAGATTGTTTTAAACATTCATCAATTCAGCCATTACAAATTAGCCATTAACGCGTCTGTTACTAGCCATAAGCACAATTATTATGACTCAACATTAATGTGTCAGTTATTAGTCATAAGTATGCTGAATTGATTCACGTTACTAAGAGGCATTTCAAACCTCCCACGAGGGGAGGTATCCAAAGGCTACCACGTATCCCGCAGCTCCGGATCCAACCTCCTCAATGAGGAGAGGTCTGGTGCTGCCACATGTCCTGTGGCTCCGGACCCAACCTCTCTGCTGAAGAGAGGTCTGTTGCTGCCACACATCCTGCGGCTCCGGACTCAACCACCTCGCTAAGGAGAGCATACCACGGCTCCGGACCTAACCACCCCACTGAGGAGAGGTCCGGTGGTGCCATGCGTCCTGCAGCTCCAGACCTAACCACCCCGCTGAGAAGAGGTCTGGTGCTGGCACGCATCCCGGGGCTCCGGATCAAATCTCCTAGTATTTCACATATGCTTTGAAATTCATTTGATTAAACTAAATAAATGGGTCCAACTATCCCCACCAAATTCCAAGGCATATAGAAATACTCTCAGTTTCACTGCTATTTCATATATCAGCATTTCGATGGAGACTGTTAAGTTGACCATCCATCTAGAACCATGATTTACACTTATCCACAACTGAACAATGGACTGTGCCTTGAATTGACAGTTTTGTGCGAATGAGTTTTATCAAACTCTTAGCTGATACTAGACTGCTAGAAGCATACCCTCGGTTTGGAGCGTATGAGTCATACTCCTTGGCCTTTTCATGAGCATCTAGAGATCACCCAGTCTCATAGACTGTGGCTAGCGGTCGAGCTCATATAGGTGTATTCCTCAGGAGATGTTCTGTAGGTCAACATCTGTGCTTATACAAGCCACTCGGAATACATTAATATATAACCAGCCTACCATACAGAAAAGGAGAGTAATGCATCTTCAACGGAGTGGGATTTGTACGTATGTACTCTCCTCTTAGCTGATCAATTGTTTGTTTCAACACCCTAATTCACGGGATCTCCGATCACAAAGGGTGAGTTACCACTATGATATGACTTTATGTGGGCCTCAATCCCATCTCCTTTGATGCTTCATCTATCACCTTGACAATCACAGTTTGATTATCATAGTTCATAAGAGTACCAGGAACCGGTTTCTCAACTATCGGTAATTCCATTCACGTAGCCAATCAGCTTCAACAGTGGCAGTATCTAATGATGTAAGTTCTGCTTCCATTATCGACCTCATTAAGATGGTCTGCTTGTAAGACTTCCAAGAAACAGTGCCACCTCCCAAAGTGAACACATATCCACTTGTGGATTTTATCTCATCAGCATCAGAAATACAGTTTGAATCACTATAACCTTCTAGCACCCTGGGGTACCTGGTATAGTGCAGTCTATAGCTTGATGTCCCTTTTAGATAGCGCATAACTCTTTCAAGAGCTCGCCAGTGATCATCTCCTAGATTTGAAACAAACCGCCTAAGTTTTTCATAGCAAATGAGATATCTGGCCTCGTAGCGCTAGCTAAATACATCAACGAACCTATGATTTGGGAATATCTCAATTGATCCTTAGCTGTACTATTATTCTTTCGTAGCAGTACACTAGAATCATACAGAGTTGAAAGAGGTTTACAATCACTAAATCCAAAGCGACTCAAAACCTTTTCCGTATAGTGAGATTGCACAAGTGTAATCCCACCGTCATCTTCTTGTAACAATTTAATGTTTAAGATGACATTAGCTTCTCCCAAATCTTTCATTTTGAAACTTTTGGAATAAAAGTCCTTGACCTCCTTAATCACATTACGATTGGTCACAAATATCAGTATGTAATCGATATACAAACATAAGATCACCCCCTCTCCCCCAGCATAGCAGTAATATACACACTTGTCCGCTTCATTCACAACAAATCCTGCATATGTTAGTGTTTTATAAATTTCTCGTGCCACTTCTTAGGCGCTTGTATTAGGCTATAAAAGATTACAACAACTTACACACTTTTCCTTCGACCACTTACTACAAATCCATCTGGCTGATCCATATAAATTTCTTCTTCCAACTCTCTGTTAAGGAAAGTTGTCTAACGTCCATCTGATGGACAAGCAGACCTTGAGAGGCAGCCAAAGATAACAGTACTCATATGGTAGTCAATCTGGCCACGGGTGAGTAAGTATCAAAGAAATCTTCACCTTCTTTCTGGGTATAACCCTTTGCCACAAGCCTTGCTTTATACTTTTCAATTGTACCATCAGGCTTCCCTTTGCCACAAGCCTTGCTTTGTACTTTTCAATTGTACCATTGGGCCTAATCTTTTTCTTGTAGGATCGAAGAGCACGTGAAAAGCTACCAGAGGGGGGTGAATGGTAGATTAAAAAATCTTACGCAACGGAAACAATTAAATCTCAACCCCTTTGGCAGAAAAACAATCAAAGAAATTGTGTGTTAGACTAATCTAAACGTGTTTCACCGTGAAAAAAGTGATAGATATCAGAGAGAATCAAGTCACGAAGATGACACAACAAGAATTACTCAAATCCGTTGAGAGAAACTCAAGTTACGATTGAAAAATCGAACAAAGGTCAATCTGTCCTACCGAGTAAAAAACAGATTTGTAATACTGCAAAGAAGCTCGTGTAGATCAAAAACCACAAATACAATACCCGTGAAATTTTGACAGATGATAGATAATCAAGTTGTGAAGACAACATAAGAAAAATCACGTCAATTGAATCTGTAAAACTTGAGTTATGATAAAACCACCGAAGAAAGATAGTGTTGTGCAGAAACTCGACGAGAAAGACTTGTCTGGAACAAGTCAGACGAACAAGGCACAAAACTTCCTTTCAACTATGAATTTTATTCAATAGAACACAAGAGGAACAGCCCCAAAGTCATCTACCATGAACTATGGCCTCCCTTGCTTATATAACAAGACCTTAGGCCAACCCAATCTCAACTAGGACTCTAATCCTACTCAAATCACAAATTGAAACTTTCCATAACTGCTTAGGACTCTTCTATTCGCAGATAGAAGCAATCTTAAGACTTCCAAACACTTTAGGAACGTATCCCACATTATTAAAACAACTCAAATCCGTGACCCACACGAAATCCTATCATAACCAACTCAAATCTTTCCATATTTGAGTCAAACACGACTCAGCCGCAGCTTGAGTCCATAACCTAGTCGATTGGACTTTTTCAACCAATTCTTTACGTCCACATCTCTTGATCATGCCTGGGAACCATGTAGCCACGTCCATGTACTCCTTGCATACGTGCAAATATATTCCAATGACGTCCATGATACCTTCATATGCATTGTTCTTGATTCAAACATATTGCGCAACCTCCCGATCAACTCAACCACAATTCCCCCCAAACTTGGTTGTTGAACCTCATCTTCTCCCTAAGACTAGTTCAATGGATCCCATCACTAGCCATGTCTTGAACTCAAGCAACACCTGCACATGAACAAACAACCAATCTGTATGAGCCCAAGTCCTCGACTTGACTCAAGTTAGTTCCGAACACAACACCTTACGTGAGCACCTCACATAAGCATGTTACAAAACATAGCAAAATGATATCAACCATAAACACCAAAACACAACAAAAACATAGCAAATGAATACTAAGCAATCTTTCCATCAATGTAAAGCAAGTATGAATCATTCCAAGATAAAAGCAGAACCACTGTGATCAAGCTCCGAACCTTGCCAAAGCTAACCGGACCTTGAATCGGAGCTTACCAAAGCTAGCTGGACCTAGCGCTGAAGCTAGATGATAAAGGTGTTTTGGTAGTGTTCAAAACTTATATCATCAAAGCCAATGTACTCAGTACAAGCCAATGTATTCAGCACACATAGGTCTCACAATCTCCCCCTTGATGAATGTATTGGCACCACCATTTGAAATCTGAACATTGGCTTAGTCACATTAAAAGTTTTGAAAGCAATTTCTCCCTCTTTGTAAAACAGAAATAAAATGAGAAGAAAAACAAATTCCCCCCATGAGAAGAATCGTGCTTGCATACTTATTTTTAAAAATGTTAAAAATTCACATATTATCTCTCCCCTTTGACAATGTATTCAGCAAGGTTCAAAAGAGAAATTTCAAATGTTATGAACATATTATAACATATACATGTAAACAAAGCTCATCCAAGTCATACTATCAAGTAACTTACACTATCACATCAATGAGATACATAAAGTAGTGTAAGCCATGCTAGAGATCAAATGTAATTTTCAATTTAAACAAGGCATGATCTCACAAACTTAACTATTTCCAAACCGGAAAGTATGACAGTTGTTGCTGCATTTTATATTTAAAGCACAAACTTTTATCATATGACATTTGAAAGAGATTATATGCCGCATCTGCCTTATTCTATCCAACCAAGCCAAGTCTATGTCATTTGACAATCAGAAGCTTAAGGACATGATTTTAGTCATACACAACTTCTTCCAAGTTCATATCTAAGTGCAATGATAAGCCACCTCAAAAGAAGAAGTGTGATGCATGCATATTCTCTTGATCTTTTCTCAATTTATTTTTGTTCATAAAAAATCAACATGTGAGTTGATTACTTGATTAATTCTTTATGATTAAAAGCACTTGTGAGCATGCAACAGGTTCAAAACAGCAAGAAAGTTCGACCATGACAAGATTTAGTATAAGTAATTATTCCAATTACTAGACATGGAAAAAACTACAAAAGGTATAACATGAGTAATGTAGTAAGAACTTTCAGCATGTAAAAGGAATCACAAAGTCATATATGTATGAAATACTATGCTCATATTATTTTAATTTCAAATTCACACATAGACTTCTCAAGTTTGAAAACTCCCCCTCAATTTAAGCCATGAGGATGCATAACCCCTATTTCCCTACGAATATAACAAAAACGAGTAAAATCCAAAGGTTTTGTAAAAATGTCAGCCAATTCTTGTTCGGTATCTACATGGTGAAGCACAATGTTTCATTTTTCAACATTATCACGGAGAAAGTGATACCTAATGTCAATGTGCTTAGTTCTAGAATGTTGCACGGGGTTTTTAGAAATGCAAATGGCACTAGTGTTATCACAAAACAGTGGAACACTATGTAGATCAACCCCATAGTCCTTAAGTGTTTCAACAATCCAAAGAATTTGTGAGCAAGTACTAGTAGCAGCTACATATTCAGATTCAGCTGTGGATTGTGCAACTGAGTTTTGTTTTCTAGAGGACCAAGCAACAAGTGAATTACCAAGAAAATGACAAGCACCGGAAGTACTTTTTCTATCAATCCTACAACCCCCAAAATCAGCATCCAAAAAAGCTTTCAAAGTAACGGTTGAGGAAGAACGAAGAAAAATGCCAAATTTTTTAGTTCCATGCAAGTACCTGAGAATTCTTTTGACGGCTTGATGATGTGAAGCACGTGGGGAATCTTGAAACCGTGCACAAAGAAATACGCTGAATTGTATGTTCGGTCTTGATGTTGTGAGGTACAAAAGTGATCCAATCATGCTTCTATATTCTTTTTGATCTATGGGTTCACCATTTTCATCAAGTTCAAGTGTTGTTGCTGTTCCCATTACCATTCTGTAGTCATAAAACTTCTCCATGACGTATAGCTCACTGCCAGCATCAGACACTCCAAATTTGGCCTCAAGTGCGTCCCATATTTCTTTTACACTAGACATATCCATGTATACATCCACAAGATGATCGCATAAAACGCTAGTCACATCACCTCTAAACAAATTATCTGCAGCCTCAAAAGCTCTCTCCTCATCAGGTGAGAGACCTCCCTGAGACGTAGACATAGGCTTGCCTTGTGTGACGTGAAAAACATTCATAGTAGTCAACCACAATATCATCTTTGAGCGCCAACATTTATAGTTTTATCCATCAAACACATTAGGTCTCAGTGCAGCAGCAAAACCAGACGTTGAAAAATTCCTAAAATATGATTTTTGGATTGTTGAAAACTTAGGAACTATTTGACTTATGCTAATCCATAACAGGGCATAAATCATGACAAATGTAATTGATCCTATGTTCTTCATATTAGCAATAGTAATAATCAAAATTACTAAAGCTAAAATAAGAGTCTTAGTATTATACCCAGAGGCGGGACCAGTGCCGGAGGCACCGGTAGTGCCGTTCCCAACAGTTCACATGTTGAGCTGTTCGATGTAGTCGATCTTCCTTAGTGCAGTGAAGATCATTGATGCAGTGCAGATATCGTCCACGAACACGTGAAGTAGTCGTATACAAACTTAGAGTTGATGTAGTCGTACACGAGCACAAACAACACATCAAGCAGACACGCGAACGTGTTCCCCAAAAATCGTATTCACCCTCTTTCCCACAGCAGGACCTCAAGAGAGCATGGATTTCGAAGGCCTGCTCACTCCGTTTCTCGTGCGTGCAAGAAACAGAGTCAGGAACACTTGGAAGCAACGCAACAGTGAAATATTTTGGAGGATGAGAGAATAGGTTCTTCTCATGTATCTCCTAGTGTGAGGGGGGGCCCTTCTTATATAGCCTCCAGGATTGAGAGGGTGAGTGAATGCCATTAGATTGTTTTAAGCATTCATCAATTCAGCCATTACAAATAAGCCATTAAAGCGACCGTTACTAGCCATAAGTACGCTGGTTATGACTCAACATTAACATGTCAGTTATGAGTCATAAGTATGTTGAATTGATTAGCGTTACTAAGAGGCATTTCACACCTCCCGTGAGGGGAGGTACCCAGAGGCTACCACGTGTCCCGCAGCTCCGGATCCAACCCCCTCGATGAGGAGTGGTCCGGTGCTGCCACGTGTCCTGCAGCTCCAGACCCAACCTCTCCGCTGATGTGAGGTCCGGTGCTGCCACGCGTCCCGCGGCTCCGTACTCAACCACCCCGTTGAGGAGAGGTCTGACGTTGCCACACGTCTCGCAGCTCCGGACCTAACCACCCTACTAAGGGGAGGTACGGTGCTGTCACGTATCCCACGGATCCGGACCTAACCACTCCGCTGAGGAGAGGTCCGGTGCTGCCACGCATTCCGCTGCTCCGGACCCAACCTCCTAGTATTTCACATATGCCTTGAAATTCATTTGATTAAATTAAATAAATGGGTCCAATGACCTAATTATCTAACATTATTAGCAGAGCAGGACAAAAATATGAATGTGATACACAAAGGAATTAAATCTGTTGGGATCGTAAATATTTAAAAATTAATCAAGTAAAAGAAAAATCTTGTGCCAAAACTACCTTTTGACAAATGAAGCAGTCATGATTTTTTTATGTGAAGGTACCTAAAGAAAGTAGCTTGCAGACACCTTATTAAAGCACCTCCACTACGTAAGAAACCCAAATAGGAGACAAAGATGGGCGATGCGCTCAAAGGCGGAAGTCTCTGATAAGGTTAAGCGAGATGAGCCCTCTTCAGCGAGGATCTGACATGGCTCGGCTGACCGTTCAAGGAGACACGTTACAATAAAGCACGTCTCTGTTAAGTCGGTATTCGAGATGCACCTTCTCTCTGAAAAATGGGAGACACTCTTCAGGATGAACAATCTTTGTTGTGTAATTAGTATACTTGATAATCACGATTGACACTTTGTTAATATTTGTTTGGTCAATATAATTTAAAGTGTGATCTTTTTTGCTATACATATGTTCATGTATGTGTATGTTGCTGACACTGGTAATACGGCTGGCAAATCCTGGCTAGCTCCAGGATGCAGCCGGCAATCATGATAATCAGAGGTGGAGGCACCTAATAGGTCACCCTGCCTGTAAATAATTCGCGACAAGCTGTAACAGAGAACGTCTCGGATAACCTACATAAAGGAGACAAGCTTTCATAAAAGCCGTATTAGATCAGTAAACAAATCTGTGACGGGCTACAATATAGCACGTCTCGGATCAGTCAATATATCTGCGACAGACTTTGATAGTGCTTTTCACGCATGTATGTTGATGGGTGACGCGCGCCACCCACTACTACAATAAGCCTCATCACAGGCGGCTCCAAACCTATTATCACAAACGGCTTTTAAAACCGCCTGAAACGAATAGCCTTTTATAATCCGCAATTTCAAAGGCGGAGAAGTGATACCGCCTGTTAAGACACATTATCCTAGGCGGTTCTTTACTTATGCTAGCCGCCTGTGAAGATATTTTATCACAGGCGGGTCGTGCAACATATATAACCACCTGTGATAAATGTCTTATCACAGGCGGGTATTGCAGCATAACTAACCGCCTATGATAATGGTGTTATCACAGGCGGACGTTGACCTACATCAGGCGCCTGTGAAGACCTTTTAACGCAGCCGGTTTCTACCATAACAATAACCGCCTGTGATAATTATGTTATCACAGATGGTTCTTTACTTGTATCTAGCCGCCTGTGATAATTGTTTTTCACAGGGATGCCTAGCCGTTGGTTAATAACCGCCTGTGATAAGGTATAACCTATGCAGTACTACTACTGTTATTTCTAATTTCCATGTCAATTCAATATAATCACAGAACAAAAAACAACAATATCATCACAGAACAAAAGTCAACAATATTATCATAACAGAAGTCAATTTCACTAAAACAATATACATATGTACAAGTTACAAATACAATTCATCTCAAAGTTTACAAGTTTTCACTAAAAACTGTTTCTATTGGCATAGTCGCAAAGTTCTGGCACATCAGCTGCTGCACAATTCTCATCAAAGAACTTCCCTTTTTTGTGCAAAATTTCACGACGAATGAACTGACAGAGTTCAGCAGCAATCCTGTCGGCTCCTCCACTAGGAATACTTCTACAAACCGGCCATTCTTCGTTCAAATTCTTCGTGTGCTGCAATAACATATAACAAGGTTTAGAATGTATTGGTTTGAACAATCTCAAAGTATAGATCAAAGTGAGAGTATACAAGAATTTATTTGGTATTTTTGGAGCAGTTGTACTATGAGCAATTGAATTTTGAAGTTGGAATCAAAATATGAAAATAATGTTTCTGGTAATATTGAACAACAGAGAATATAAGCATTAAACTATGCTAGTTACAATGAAAATGAAACACAAAAGTAAGAAAATAAGGTATCGACATTAAGGATAACTTACATCCTCACGATTCACTCTATATACGCCGGCGGTCCGAAGATGCTCACATACATAATACCCGCATAAGACACTCCCAGCAGGTTGCTTCGAACAAGCATAATACGTTTTAATGTCCAATGCATTCGTATTGGAAGGTCTCTCACCGCCAAGCTGTTCCGCGTAAAACCGCCAAGCGCTGTAATACAATAAATGTCATATAAAACTTGTCAACACATTCTAAATGTGCGTAAATTAAAATTACTGAATAAACGTACAATTTCAAAATGGAAAGAAAATCTTTGTAACGATCTGGTGAGAAATCGGCCGAGTCCAAGACTGTTGCCATTCCCTGCGTTGGCTTGATGAAGATCATTATGTAGTGATTACTGCAAACATACAAACACACGTGTTAACAATTACCAATAATTGCTATTTCAAATGTCATGTGTCGAACTTACTCGAAGTGGTACGGAGCCTTTATGAGGTCCTTGCCGTCTCTAACAAAGTTAAACATTGCATGTCCTATGTAAGCTGCAACTTCTGTCCTTCTATCCTTCTTAAGTTTTGCGATTAATTTGTCAAAATCTTTTTTTTCATGTATTTGTATTGTGTTGAGTCTCGATTCGCCTGGACGTCGAATAGCGACTTTGCAATCCTAGTAGGGTCAAGGATACCTGTCTTGCGCTCCAACTTTTCATTTACCATGTATTGCATCCTATTGAAGAAGTCCAGAATTGTTATAATCTCATGAAATATGTATGCGTGTAGTAAGAAAAGCAAATACAGAATATTAGAATACTTACAAGCACCAGATGAGCAGCAGGTTGATTTCGAGCATGCCCCGATGGAAAAGGGCATGCAACTCTTCAAATAAAATGACTCGTCTATCTACTCAAGTGCTCCAAAATGCTTTTTTTGGAATACAAAATGTGACGCAATTAAGACCATATTTTGTGCTGGCAGTGTTGTACCACTCATGCATTCTTCTGAGCTGGACGGGTTGTTTGCTAAGTTGTACGGATGTCATGAACAGCTTCCCATTCTTAAATTCAGGAGGAACATCCTCAAGCTTGTATATTGGAACTCCTGGTTTAACTAAATCCGTCCGCCGATTATACATGACACCGTCTTCTTCCCACTCCTCGATATCTCCTAATGATGCCTCATGAGAAGAACGAGATGCACTTGATTTTATAATATTTTCCTTCATAGTTTCCAAATATTTTGATGCTTCTGATGAAGGTTTCTTATTTTCGTATAGGGTAACTTTGATAGGCACTAATGATCGAGGAGTAGTCGTCGGAAGTTGGACACTGGCTTGTTGTTGAACCTGTTGTTCAACTGATTGCTCTTTACTCCCAGCAGTTGTCTCTAGTACTACTTCAAGCTGTTGCTCAACTGGTTGCTCTTTACTAGCAACAGCTTGCTCTGGTACTGCTTGAAGCTGTTGTCCAACTTGTTGCTCTTGGATATAATCCTTGCTGAGACATAGGGGGAGTGGATCTTCCTGGACTAGGAGTGGATCTTCATGCACTTTCGCCTTAGAAGATGGGGTTGCAGTCTTTGAAGATGCGACGGGGCTAGAAATTGGCTCATCGTCCAACACAATATCGCGTCGGTGCCAAAGGATTAATTTGTTGATAGCTTTCCCCAGAGTCGCGATCCCCTCAGGTGTGACGTGGTCTATTTCATAATCAATATCAATGATCTGAAGAACTTGCACCACAGCATAATACAGCAGAAGTGGATTCCCGTTGAAGTCACGATCAGGCTTTGCCATAGCAGTGGCAACCTGTTTGGTTTTGTTCCCTGCTTTGCCTATCGGGACAAGAAGACGACAAGATTTTTCGTTATCAATATCATCGACAGGGAACTTATGGGTTGACCCTGAGCCTGGCACGGAACCAATGCTGCTAGGGTAGGCAGTTGGAGATACTAATTGCTCCTTTTGCACCAGAACCATCACTATACTCGGTGCCACTAATTGTCCCGATTGTCTAAGTTGTTCCATTATTTCTTGCATATTTTCTTTAAACTTTTGAGCAATCATTTCACCAAGTGTTTTCTTAAACTTATAACGTCTTCTATATGTGTCTTTATCTTTAGGGAAACCTTCTAGCCAAAACATTTGAGAAGAGACCGCTCGAACCCGTCCGCTGTGTTCAGGGTTTCCTAAGATAGCAGTAAGTTGGTCATTCTCTCTCTTTGGCTTGAAGAGACCCTTCTATTGCTTTTCAATTACTTCTTTCATTTTATCCTCTACTTCATTCAGAGAGTCGGGCTTTTCAAGTTTGCCCTCGCTGGTCAAACCTGACCGAGCAAAGACCTAGCGTTGAGTTCGCTCATTGCACCCTTCTAATGGGTGAGGATTGCCCTTACTGGTAATTTCGTCTAATATCTTATTCCATTTCTGGACTTTGGAGGCATATCCGGCAGACCCCAAGCGATGATGGTATTTGTTCTTTTTTGCAAGCTCTGACCTAGTTGCACTTAGAGCTTTAGCATCAGGTGTGCTCTTTTGACGAACAAACTCTTGCCACTGAGCTTGTGTGATTTTTCCCATCTTCCTCGGGCTAGGGACCTTATCGACCTTAACAAAGCATTCATTTCACTCTTCCAGCATCGAAAATTCTTGCCGCAAGAGACCAATGTTGCTTTCTTTACAGCTTCTTTTGTGCCTTTCGGGAACTTGAATTGCTTCTTTATCTTTTCCCACAACTCATTCTTGGTCTGCTCGGGTAATTTCCTCTAATTCTTGGTTGTGATCGGCACAACCTCCCTAACAAGAAAACCGCATGCATTACGGTACTTGGTAACTGAATCCAGTGGTTCTTGGGGAAGCCCACCTGGACCGACCCTTGTTATGTACATGATGCGGTCCAATGGACCCTTATTGGGACCTCGTTGACCTCGTTTCCGCTTGAGTGAAGTTGAGGATTCATCCATTGGAGAACCTTCTGCGGTATTAGGAGCCGATGTCACCTCATTGTCTTCACGATTAATCTAGGTAGAAAAAATTATAAGACTTCGTATACTTGACAACTAACATTAACTTGAACTGCTGAAGTTAAGATTCGTGATCTATACCTCGTTGGCAGGATCATATTCCGGGTCTAGATCCATTGAAGTCTTTTTAATTTTTATATTCGGAAAAGGATCCGATGGACAGTGATAGGAGCCTGAACTGCTGGAGTCAGTAAACTCCATATTGTCTTCTTTTTTGTTACTACCAGGACCAATCTTCTTAGGGCTTTCCATGCTAGATCTAATAAGACAAAAAATCTAATAAATGGAATATTGACTCTACATGAAGTGTTGCATGAAGAAAAAGATGGAATTCTAGGATTTGATAAGGCATTCTAGGGTTTAAGGCGACTGACCAAAAGGTTCCTATACATTGCGAGGGTGACAAGCATGTTAAAGTTGATCACCAGCAATGGCAATTTTATCTTTTTATTCTAAATAGGCTAGCTTCGTTCAGAGTGGCGACCACGTTCTTGAGGTTTATTAGGCGGTGCCTAGCTCCGGACCTATAACTGATCAAGCAAGGGACAAAAAGCAAATCCTCTAGCCTTTTTCTAGTATCAAGAATCGCAAAGTGTGGCACTTGGATTTGGATGGTGAGGTGAGGCGAGGCGAGGTAGCTGTAGGCGAGAAGAGACACTCTTTTTCAGTGATCATCTCTACAACCGTGGGATTTGCACGGTAAAAAGAGATAAAAGACCCACATTCTCAAATGAATCAGGAATCCTGAAACAGTCGCCAAAATCTAATCCCGGTGGGCCCGACCGCACCAAATGGGCTCATCATGGCAGCTAGTTCAGCCATCATGAAAGGCATTACGTACCCCACATATGATGGCACCAAGGATTTCTGGGATGGTCAATTGTCCTGGCTGTTTAGAAAACAGGACAGGGAAGTCGGCGCCTCCTATAGTGATAAACTTGGTGAGTTCTAGAGGTTCACGAGGTTTAGGTGACTTGATCAAGTCTGGGCATATGAAACTTTTGGTGGAATATTTCTGATAGGATGGTATTAACCAGGTCGAGGGGTTGGGGGCTTATTTTTGAAATCCCCCTTCATGTGACTCCAAATCCTATATGGATTGTAACTCAATTCGTACTAGGACTAGGACTTGTTCCTAAACTGAATCTGACTCCTAACTCTATTCAGAGTAGGACTCTACTAATATCGTTAAGGACGAAATCTGCTTTATCTAGAACAATCATATACCCCTAGACTGGTGTTTCCGCAACTTTGTCCGAAGTCCAAGTTCGACTCCTCTACTGGGTGCACCAGATACCCAGATCATCCAACAAAAATGAAGTCCCAATATATCTACTTTGATACAAATGGTGCTAACAAATCATAAATGGGTACATAAACTTTTTTCCTGTGAAATGCCTTAATATTAAGCTGAGTTCAATAATGGGATACATAATTGTTTTAACGCATGCAATCCTTCTGTAATTCTTCACATCATCATGATTGAATAAGCTATTCAATAAACAAACTCATAGTCATATAACAGCTACACTATCAGCAAGAATTATTCAACATAGTAATATATCATTCTCCAAAGGATAAGATACATATATGTTTATTGTACGTGTTCATGTATTTCAATTTGACCATTGTACTAAAAAATGCAAATCGTAGCCACTAATTTCGTTCAATTGTGCCAATATGGCCATTATCATCACAATCCTACATATTTGAGTGACATATCATATGTTTGGCATCCATCACCGCTAGAAGATGGACACACCTACCTCCAATAGAGTTCTCATTGCAGTTACCCCCTCAACCTAACTCATTTTGTGTATCGAGTGTGAGTCACCATGAATATTCCAGTTCATTACGTATTCGAATTCCGGCCAGGTGAGGACATTGGGTTGCTGGAACTGCTGCTGCATAGAATTGATGGAAGTACACCGACAACCCAAGGATGCCTACCCACCGAACCCTAACCAAAGATGCCACCGAACTTGATAGTTTTTCGAATTCCACCGAACCCTAACCAAGGATGCCTACCATTTTCCAATTCCCGAACCCTAACCAAGGATATGCAAGGCGGCGGCGAGGGCGGGGAGGGAGGCGGCACGGCGAAGGAGGATGGAAGGTCGAAGGGTTTAGGGTTTACCTTGAAGATCGGCGATGACGACAATGGCTTCGCTCGGCGTACCTGGAAGTGACGAGGGTGAAGCTCAGCGATGGCGAAGCTCGGCGGCGTACCTGGAAGTGACGAGGGCAAAAACTTGGCGGCAAACGAAATTTTGACAACCTAACGGCATCTAAGTGTTTCGCCCGGGTTATGTTTTTCCAACGCTGCCGAGGGGTATATATAGACTCCCATTTTCTCAGGCGGATTTTAACTACCGAATGCCTGAGAAGATTGTTACCTCAGGCGGGTTTCACTTACCAACCGCCTGAGAAGATACAATTATCTCAGGCGGTTGGTAAGTAATACCCACCTGAGATAAACATCTTCTCAGACGGTTATTAAGTACCAACCGCCTGTGAAGATGTGTCGACGTCCGTGCGCGACCTTTCTTTTCCCCAAGGCGCGACCTTTCAATGCGCGGTAAACCAACTGCTCCACGCGACCCTTATTAAAGACGCGCCATCACCATTTAGTTCTCCACAAGTGTATCGCTCACTTTGAATCCTCTTCTTTTCTTCGTCTTCCTCCACTCCGACGACCCAACACAACTATGGCCGACCTTCCGCCGCCAAGCCCTCTGAGGGAGCCATCTTGAACTATGTTGCAGTTCCCCCGAGAAGATCAACACCCAACAGCGCCTCCTCATGGCGCGAGAGGCGTACAACAATACATCTCGCGCCATGAGTGCCTTGGGCCTGGGTACCCTTCCAGAGTATCCTGGAATGGGTACCATGGGCCACTACCTCTACGCCCTCACGGGGGTGGCTGATCGTCTCGACATTCTGTTCGTGATGATGGCCCAGGTTCTTGGCCCCGAGGGCCGTAGAACGCTGGTGGAGGCGACGGCTAGCAACCTCGGGGTTGCACCGCCGGTGCAGTTGGTGCAGCCGGTGCAACCGGTCCTGTCTCCTATTGCACCGGCGCCGGAGTCGCCGCCAGAGGACGAGGAGGAGGAGGAGGAGGAGGAGGAGGAGGAAGAAGAGGAGTAGGAGTAGGAGTAGGAGTAGGATTTAATTAGTTTTTCTTTGTTGTTTTTAGTTGCTTCTGTTTTGTAAATATTGTTAATGAATGAAATCTATCTTTGTTCATCTATGTGATTGAATATTACTTGTGTGTCTTGTGTGTTCTTGTGTGTTTTTGTGTAAATATTGTGCATCTTGTGTGTTCTTCTGTGAGATGTGTGATTGAATATTGTTAATGAATGAGTATCTTGTGTGTTCTTCAACTGTGTGAATGAATGAATGTGTAGTGTGTTCATCATTAATTAAAACCTGCCTGAGAAGAAGATTATCTCAAACGATTGGTAAGTAATACCCGCCTGAGATAAACATCTTCTCAGGCGGTTATTAAGTACCAACCGCCTGTGAAGATATTTACTTCTTCTTAATTAATATTCTTGATTAAATGTGGGTCCTTTAAAAAGGCAAAAATCCACTTTCTTGTAATATTACTGATAAGTAAAGGTTACCATTAAATTTCACTTCATAAATCCTTTGAAATTGGTTAGAACATAAAAAACATACAACAAATGCTATTTTTCATTTTTCTATCTTGATGAATATAATGCTTTTTTCATATATTTTTTCAGTGGACATTTTTACTCATCATACCAACCTCTATGAATTTTTTCAGATTTTTAAATTTTTTTGAATCAATGTGTGTTCATAACTTGATGAATGCCTCATATGTATATGAGCATTTAGTTAGAATGGTGGATAATTTGAAGTTTGACATGTTGGAATGCTTTTAAAAAAATTAACAAAATTCATACATGTATCAATGATACAAATATGTTCATACCAACAATTTTGAGTGAAGGAACTTTTTTTATGAGATACACAAATGTGAATAATATGTGAGTAGAAATTAATTTGATATTTACCAAAACATTATAATGTCAGCTATACAAGTTTTAAAAATATTTTGTTCAGGTGGTAAATGTTAATTTTATACAAATGTAGAAGAAAGAATCATCGAATTTGGACACAATTTGCAGAATCTAAACATGTTTGAGTATTTATATTGGAATCTAAATAAAAAATAAGCAAGGGATAAGGAAACTAAAGAACAGTATCGGGCATTATCTCTGGCGGTTGGTAAGTAATACCCGCCTGAGATAAACATCTTCTCAGGCGGTTATTAAGTACCAACCGCCTGTGAAGATATTTACTTCTTTTTAATTAATATTCTTGATTAAATGTGGGTCCTTTAAAAAGGCAAAATTCCACTTTCTTGTAATATTATTGATAAGTAAGGTTACAATTAAATTTCACTTCATAAATCCTTTGAAATTGGTCAGAACATAAAAAACATACAACAAATGCTATTTTTCATTTTTCTATCTTGATGAATATAATGCTTTTTTCATTTATTTTTTCAGTGGACATTTTTACTCATCATACCAACCTCTATGATTTTTTTCAGATTTTTTTAAATTTTTTTGAATCAATGTGTGTTCATAATTTGATGAATGCCTCATATGTATATGAGCATTTAGTTAGAATGGTGGATAATTTGAAGTTTGACATGTTGGAATGCTTTTAAAAAATTAACAAAATTGATACATGTATAAATGATACAAATATGTTCATACCAACAATTTTGAGTGAAGGAACTTTTTTTATTAGATACACATATGTGAATAATATGTGAGTAGAAATTAATTTGATATTTACCAAAACATTACAAATGCGCCTGTGAAAGTCCGTGCGCGACCTTTCTTTTCCTGAGGCGCGACCTTTCAATGCGCGGTAAACCAACTGCTCCATCTACCACTCCGCGTGGCCCCCTTAGTAAAGAACAGTATCGGGCATTATCTCAGGCGGTTGGTTAGTAACAACCGCCTGAGATAAACATCTTCTCAGGCAGTTATTAAGTACCAACGGCCTGTGAAGATATTTACTTCTTCTTAATTAATATTCTTGATTAAATATCTTTTCAGGCGGTTGGTAAGTAAAACCCGCCTCTGATAAAGTTAAAAACTGCCTGTGAAAAACCGACGCCTATATAAGGACCCCTCACCGCAGTCAAAACGCAACCCTGGAGAATTTATATCGATGCCGCAAGGCTGTTGAATTTCCTCTGCGCCGCGCCGCTGCTCCGCTGCCCAGCCCATACTGCCGCGCTGCCGCTCAACCCCGCACCGCCACTTCTCCACCCAGCCGGCCCACCATGCTGACGCCTCCCCACCGTGTTGATGCCTCTATAAGGTAAATGTAGTTTCCTTACTTTTTCTTTGTATATTTTCATTAGCTGATAAGCTGTTAGTTTTGTGTGTTCTGGTATATGGATTATGTCCTTTTGCATGTATAAGCACTGTATGGATTGTGTTCTGGTATATTGATGTATGGACTATATGGATTGTTTCCTTTTTGTGTGTTTTGCTAGTTTGGTCTTTTATATATTGATGTATGGACTATATTGTAATAAGCTTATTGTAGTTTGTACCTATTATGTGACATGAATATGATATTTAATTAACAGATGCTATTGTAATATATATAAGATGCTATTGTTTAATTAACAGATGCAAGATAAATGTAGTTTCCTTACTTTTTCTTTGTATAATTTCATTAGCTGATAAGCTATTAGTTTTGTGTGTTCTGGTATATGGATTCTGTCCTTTTGCATGTGTGAAAGCATCTAGGACCCATGAGGTACGGTTTCGGTGATTAATGACAACCATTCGATGTTACTAATGAATTTGTGAATGCAAGGTCCCAATAACACTCAATCAAATGAAATCAAAATTACATTGGAGACCCATATAAAATCAACGAGTGAGATCAAATCAAATCATATGAAGACAAGAAGTGAACGCTCTAACTTGACATCACCCAAATGCTTTAAGACAATCAAAACAACATTTCAAACAAGTGTCAAAGAGGTCACAAGTTCAAATTCCAAAAGAACAACTCAGAACAACTCAAAGTCAACAAGTTGAACACACCGGATCATCCGATGGTTTTTGAGTTGACTACATCGGTCGAGTTGTGTCAACAGAAGAAGAAGACCTCAGAGCAAAGAACTCACCGGATCATCCGATGTGAGTGGCTCAGTGACATCGGTCCATCATCACAGATTGCAACACCATTGGACCAAGTGAAGCACCGGATCATCCGATGTGCATACTTACACACATCGGTCGATCACTCCAGTAAGCTTCAAGATCAAGCAAAATTCTGGAGGAAGAGCCACCGGATCATCCGATGAGAAGACAGATCAACATCGGTCTAACAACGGTCATATCTGACACAGTGACATCAGCTAATTTGGCTTTGACCGATGTTAACTGAAGGGGAGACATCGGATCATCCGGTGTTCGCAGAGAAGTGATGTCAGCCTACTTTTCTAACGGCTATCTCGTGGAGGCTGGCTATTTATACCCCTTCAACCTGTCAAATCGACAAGACTTGAAGCCCAGACATACTCTACACATCCTAGAGCATTCAAGCAATAGAGCTACCACTTTCACATCATTTGCTCATCATTTGTACACCAAGAGATAGGCTAGAACTAGCTAGAGATAGTGCTTGGGTGCCTCCACTCTTGGTGATTGGAGTCTCTAGTGTAGTGAGAGCCATAAGGGAGTGTCCCTTGGTGTGTGCGACTTCCGGAGCTTGCCAAGAAGATTGTGGAAGCCCGGAGGATTCCAAAGTGTACAAGGCTTGAGCTCCACCTTGCCGAGGTTGGCGAACGGAGAAGAATAGTGAAGAACCCCCTTGTCTCGGTGACTTGGGAGTGGCAAAAACCCTTCGGTGGGTGCCACAACGTGGATGTAGGTAGATCCTTGTGATCTTACCGAACCACGGGATAAACTCTGTGTCCCTTGAGCGTTTGCATCCCTCTCCCTTTTTACACTTATGCAATCTTCATTCCGCAACTTTAATTTACATTGATTGCATAGTTTAATCGCATAGGGAATTGGGCTTGAGGTTGTTAATCTTAATTGCTTTAAAAGTTGAAAGAAAGCCCAATTCACCCCCCCTCTTGGGCATTTCGATCCTTACAATTGGTATCAGAGCAAGGTTGCTCATTGGATCATTCTAGCTTCATCGCTAGAGAGCTTAAATGGCCAAGAATGGGGGTTCGGTTCCTACCTTCGAGGGCAAGAACTTTGCCTATTGGAAAGCACGCATGCGTGCCTACCTAGAGGCTATTGCTCCCGAAGTTTGGGAAGCGACCCATGCGGGATTTGGAGATCTCAATTATGTTGGTGATCAATTAAAATGGGATGCTAAGGCTAGAAATGCCATCTATGAATGTATAAGTCAAGACGTATTTGCTAGAATTGCTAGTAAAGAGAAAGCTTGTGAAATTTGGGCATGTTTAATTGAAATACATGAGGGCTCATCTCGTGTTAAAGAACTCAAATATCACTTTCTTAAATCTAAGTATGATGAATTCAAAATGCTTCCTCATGAGAATGTTAACCAAATGTTTTCTCGTTTAAATGTGCTCATTGAGGAGATTAACGCACTTGACATTGCTTCTCTTGGTAAGGGACTTATCAACCGCAAGATCCTCATGCTTCTACCCAAGCCCAAGTACAACATTATCAATTCAATGCTCCAAAAAGAATCTCTTGACAACATAGAAGTCTCGGAGCTCATTGGAGAAATTCATGCTCATGAGATGAGCGTACTTGGAATGATGGAGGAGTCATCATCAAAAACCATTGCTCTCAAGGCTTCAACTAAGAAGACAACCCCCAAGAAAAAGAAAGTGGTTGAGCCTAGCTCAAGCGAAGAAGAGCAAGCAACAAGCGAAGATGACGATGATGAGCTTGCGTTGATGATGAGAAAATTCTCACGTCTAAACTCCAAGATCGCAAATAAGGGATACTCTTTTGATCCCAAGAAGAAAGCCTTCCTCCCAAGAAGAGATGAAAATAAGACATGCTATAATTGTGGTGATCAAGGCCACATATCATATGATTGTCCAAGACCGGACAAGAGGAAGGACAACCAAAAGGGAAAGCATAGAAAGCTAGAAGAAAGCGATGAAGATGAAGAAGAGACCAAGCCCAAGCGTTCCTTTGGAAAGAAGAAATTTGACAAAGGCAAGAAGACCAAGCTCTTTCCAAAGAAGAGAAGAGGGCCCCAAAAAGTCTTCATGTGCGAGGCCAATGAGTGGATCACGGATGAAGAATCAAGCGATGAAGAGAGTGAAGATGAAGAAAACTTGGCGGGCCTTGCCATCGTCAACAAGGACAACTCACCTCTTCGTACACCTCCTATGTGCCTCATGGCAAAAGGTAACACTAAGGTACGTGATGACTCTAGCGATGATGATGATGAGCTCTCCCCCGATGAATTAGCATCTATGATTAATGAATACCATGTCATCATAAAAAGGGAAAAGAGCAAGGTTAAAGCACTTGAACAAGCTTGTGCTAAACTTGAGAGTGCGAAGCTCGATTTGCATGAAAAGTATGTAACCATACTTAAAGAGCATGACACGCTCAAAACACATGTCAAGCAAATCGAGGAGGAAAATACTCAAATCAAGCTTGATCATCATGAGCTTGACTTAGCAAACCAAGCACTCTTGGGAAAGCACAATGACTTGGTTCAAGAACATGAAGTGCTTAACCGTGCTTATGAAGCAATTGAACTAAAAATGAAAAACATGAAAAAGGAAACCCCTGATGGCAAAGGATCAACTACTTCACATGCCACTAATATTTTGGATGAGTCCTTGCCTTTGAAAGCAAACCATAGGGAGAAGGAGTTGATGGACGAGATTGAAAGTCTCCGCACTAGTGTGGCAAGACTTTCTAAGGGGGAGGACAAGCACAAGGAAATCCTCTACCAACAAGCTAAAGGCTTCAACAAGAGAGGACTTGGATCCTTCCCGGTGCTCAACAAAGGGAAGGTGCCCTCACCGGAGCTTAGGACGAGCTTCATCAAAGAAGTTGGTTCCTATTGCCAACATTGTGAGGTCACCGGACATCACACGAGGGAGTGTCCTCTTCCCAACCGTCCCTCTCCAAAATTGCCTCCTAACTACAAAACTACTTTCAATGATTACCACTATCTCTTGAGCAAAGTAGGTGGCAAGGTGAAGGCAAGGTTCATCGGCAAAGACATTAAGGGCATGAAGGGGAAGCTCCCCAAGCAACTTTGGGTCCCAAAATCACTTGTATCACACATACAAGGACCTAAGTTGGCTTGGGTGCCTAAACTCAAAAACTAACTTCATGTGTGTAGGTGAACTACAAAGCCAGAGGAAAGCATTGGGTACTCGATAGCAGGTGCACTCAACATATGACCGGCAATGATGGTATGTTCACCACCATAGAGAACCCTGATAATCATGAACAAGTCACCTTTGGTGACAACTCAAAGGGGAAGGTAATTGGTTTAGGTAAAATTGCTATTTCGCATGATTTGTCCATTTCTAATGTACTATATGTTAAGTCACTTAGTTTCAATCTACTTTCCATTGCACAACTATGTTATCTTGGACTAACGTGCACCTTTGACAAGAATGGTGTTGTAGTAACTAGTGAATCAAGCAAATAACTAATCTTCAAAGGCTTTCGGCATGGACATCTTTACTTGGTGGACTTCTCCAACAAGGATGCTAGCTTGACCACTTGTCTTTTCACTAAGACAAGCTTGGGTTGGCTATGGCATCGACTCATTGCTCACATTGGGATGAGCAAGCTTAAGAAGTTGTTCAAGCTTGGGATGGTGACCGGCGTGAAGGATTTCACGTTTGAGAAGAACAAGCTTTGTAGTGCTTGTCAAGCCGGGAAGCAAGTTGCTTCACACCACCCAATGAAGACAATGGTGTCAACCTCCAAGCCGCTTGAACTACTCCACATGGACCTCTTCGGACCATCCACATATCAAAGTCTTGGTGGTAATTTCTATTGTCTTGTTATTGTTGATGACTATTCTAGATATGCTTGGACCTTGTTTCTAGGTGACAAGGGTGAAACTCCGGAAATCTTCAAGACCTTTGCTAAACGTGCTCAAAGGGAATTTCAACTTCCCATCATCAAGGTCCGGAGTGACAACGGCACCAAATTCAAGAACTACAACATTGGGGAGTGGTGTGACCGTGAAGGCGTGAAGCATGAGTTTTCGGCCACATACACCCCCCAACAAAACGGTGTCGTTGAAAGGAAGAACAAGACCCTTATCACCCTTGCTAGAGCAATGCTTGATGACTATGGCACGTCGGAGAAGTTTTGGGCCGAAGCAATCAACACGGCGTGCCATGCCGCAAATAGGGTCTATCTTCACCGACTACTCCAAAAGACCCCATATGAGCTCCTCATTGGGAGAAAGCCCAACATCTCCTACTTTAGAGTCTTTGGGTGCAAATGCTACATCTACCGCAAGAAAAGGCTCGGTAAGTTTGAAAGATGATGTGATGTTGGTATTTTTCTTGGTTATGCATCAAACTCAAAAGCATATCGAGTATTCAACCAAACCTCCGAGCTAGTTGAAGAAAGTTGTGATGTTGAGTTTGATGAGACTAATGGCTCCCAAGAGGAGAGTTTTGGTCATGATGATATAGATGATGAGCCTCTACGAGAAGCCATGAAAAACATGACCATTGGAGACATCAAGCCCGAAGTTGAGGAGAGCCGTGATCAAGGGGGAGCATCAAGTTCCAACATCAACACCTCCATGGCGCCTCAAGTTGATGAAGAAGAAGAAGAGAAAGATGATCCATTGCCAATGCAAGATTCACAAGCCACACAACACCAACAACAAGAAGAAGTCCAAGATCAAGTCCAACCACAAGACGCGCAAGATGCTTCACCACTGCCAAGTGTACCACAATCACTTATGAGGCATGGACGCATCTCCAAGGCGCATCTGATTGATCAAATCATCATAAGTCCGTCACGGGGAGTAAGTACTCGTTCTCGCCATGTCGCTTCATTTTGTGAGCACTACTCTTTTGTTTCGTGTGTAGAACCCACTCATATAGAGGAAGCACTCCAAGATCCAAATTGGGTGATGGCCATGCAAGAAGAACTCAACAACTTCACCCGCAATAAAGTTTGGGTGTTGGAGGAGCGACCCAAGGACAAGAACGTCATCGGTACGAAGTGGGTATACCGCAACAAGCAAGACGAGAATGGCGTCGTGGTCCGCAACAAGGCAAGACTTGTGGCCAAGGGTTTTTCACAAGTTGAAGGACTAGACTTTGGAGAAACATTCGCTCCGGTCGCTCGGTTAGAAGCTATTCACATACTCCTTGCTTTTGCTTCACATCACAATATAATGCTTTATCAAATGGATGTTAAAAGTGCCTTTCTCAATGGCTATATTAACGAGCTTGTTTATGTTGAGCAACCTCCCGGGTTTGAAGATCCGAGGAATCCTAACCATGTGTATAGGTTACACAAGGCGCTCTACGGGCTCAAGCAAGCACCTAGGGCGTGGTATGAACATCTAAGGGATTTCTTGGTCATGCAAGGATTCAAGATCGGGAGGGCGGACACTACACTCTTCACCAAGGACATCGACGGGGATTTATTCATTTGTCAAATTTATGTTGATGATATCATTTTTGGCTCAACTAACAAATCTCTTAGCCATGAGTTTGGCACCATGATGTCTAGGGAATTCGAGATGTCAATGATTGGAGAGCTCAACTTCTTCCTTGGATTTCAAATCAAACAACTTCAAGAGGGCACCTTCATCTACCAAGAGAAGTACACCAAGGACCTCTTGAAGAAATTTGAAATGGGAGATTGTAGCACAAGAAGTACTCCAATGGCGACAAATTGTCATCTCGACGCGGACTTGGACGGTAAACCTATTGATCAATCTCACTACCGCTTCATGATTGGTTCATTGTTGTACCTTACCGCATCTAGGCCCGATATTATGTTTAGTGTGTGCTTGTGTGCTCGCTTTCAAGCGGCACCTAAAGAATCGCATAAGAAGGCGGTCTTTAGGATACTTCAGTATCTCAAGCATACCTCAAGTGTAGGTTTGTGGTACCCCAAGAACGCTAGTTTCCATCTCTTGGGATACTCGGATTCGGACTTTGCCGGATGCCGTGTGGATCGCAAGAGTACCTCCGGTGGGTGCCACTTACTTGGGCGTTCCCTAGTATCTTGGTCAAGCAAAAAGCAAAATTCCGTGGCTTTGTCCACCGCGGAGGCGGAGTATATAGCGGCCGGTGCATGTTGTGCCCAAATTCTATATATGAAGCAAACCCTCTTGGACTTTGGAATTAAAATTGGTTGTGTGCCTCTCCTTTGTGACAATGAAAGTGCGGTTAAGATAGCTAGAAACCCCGTTCAACACTCCCGCACTAAGCACATTGATATTCGCCATCACTTCTTGCGGGATCATGAGGCTAAAGGAGACATCTCTTTGCAAGGTGTTAGATCCGAAGAACAATTGGCGGATATCTTCACAAAACCACTTGATGAGAAAACCTTTTCTAGACTTAGAAGTGAATTAAATGTGCTAGATGCATCTAACGTCATGTAAGTTGCCATGTTCATGTAAGGATGCATATCATATAGGTCTTGTCTAACTCCCAAAGGATAGGGGCAAGCTAGAAGTAGTTTTCCCTGAGGAAGCCTTTGGAAGATTCAAACTTGGCAAGATAGATTTATTTTATGCCTTGCATGATCCCTGCCATATAAACTTGCACTCATTTAATCTCTTGCACTATAATGTGTTTGGCATTGCATACGGTAGATTGTCACAAAGGGGAACCCACCTCATGAGAAGGAGACTTGTTTGAAATGCAATATCTCAACTCATATAAGGTGGAAAGAACAAAATGTTAGGTACGTTAATGCCTAAAGGATCATGCTTCAAAGAGATAGAAGTCTTCATACTCTACCTCACAAAGCATGGGCCTTACATTTTATTTGGATATTTTCCTCCATTTTTCTCGGTGTTCCATTTGCATTTAGGTCTAGCCAAGCTATTGGCATATTAGCTTCTTGAGGGGTAAGGGGTTGCCCAAAAAGTCCTAAGACATGTGTTTCTAGTTAATTGTTTGTTTGGTCAAAGGACATATATGGGATGTTTTTGTTCTTTTATCATCGGATTATCCGATGCCCTAGCCCATCCCTCGTCGGATCAATAGGTGTTCAATTTCAAGGCCCAGTTAAGTAAGAACCTCAAATGCTCTGACGCGTTCATTCTGGAAAACATCGGTCCATCCGATGTTCACTCTTCTGGAGCTGTGGTCAATTCAACCGATGTTTACTCCCTTCAACGTCGGACCATCCGGTGTTTACATCACTCTTTTGAACACCCTTACTGTGATATTCGACCGATGATCAAAACCCTAGACGTCGGTCCATCCGGTGTCAACAGCAATTCTTGAATATCCTTTCTGTGGCATTCGACCGATGCTCACTTCTCTTAACATCGGTCCATCCGGTGTTTAAATATCGGCTAGGGTTTGGGGTCCACTATTTAACCCACACGCCGCCGCCCTTTCTCTCTCTCTCCCCGATGCCTCGCTCTCCCGTGCCATCGCCGCCGCCTCTCGCCCTAATCGCCGCCACCTCCGCCGCCGCACCCAAGCGCCGCACCTAAGCGCCGCCCACTGCAGTGCCGCCGCCGGACGCCGCCGCCGCCGTCGGCCACCGCCGTCGTCCCCCTGCTCGCAGCGCCGCCGCCGCCTAGCGCCGCCGCCGCCTCTCCTCACCACTCACCGCCCCCATCGCCGCTCCACCACCACCTCACGCGCCACCGCCGCCGGACGCCGCCGTCGCCCTCCGGCCTCCACCGTCCACGCGCCGCCTTCACCTCCGACGTCTCCACCAACCTCGCCGCCGCCTCTCCTCGCCGCTGCTTCAACTTCGCACTCGACCCGTTTGCTCTCTGTCGCCTAGGTTTGTTTCGTGCCGTGCGACGTCCATCGTTATTTTTCATCGTCCCTTCTTTCTTCGTCGCTAACCCTAGCTCTCCGTCGTCTAGATGGGTCGCGACCGCAAAGGAAAGGGAAAGGCGATCGCGGAGCCCGCCGCGAAGAAGCGCAAACTTTCGAAGGATGAGAAGAAGGCCTTGATGGCCGCTCGCGCCGCCGAGGAGCGTGAGCATGGCCGAGGAGGGTCCCTGAGGATCCGCGAGGCTCGTTCTAGGCAGCCTCCCGTGATCGACGACTCCGACGCCGAAGAGGATCCGGTTGAGCCTCTCGTCCGCCGGCGCTCTGCCCGGACGCGTGGGGGTCACACCGAGGCGGCTCCTCATCCGAGACCGACGGCTGCCGACCATCGTGAGGACAGGGAGGCCGAGAGGGCCATCTATGAGATGGACACGGCCGTCCGGGTCGGTGAGGGAGTCCGTCTTACGGACTACCGGAAGATGAAGGCCAAGCAACTCTGAAAGCTCAGATGGAGTGTATTGCTTGAGGAGTGGTACCCGCAGCCCCGGGAAGCTTTGGTGGACAGTCGGTTCTGGACGGTCACGCAGGCGTCTCTCTACGAGACCTACAGACGCCGTGGCCACAAGCTGTTCCAACACAACTACATGGATTGGGTTCAGCTTGAAGTGGCCGCAGGGACAGAGATCAGGCCGTTCTTTGAGAGGTACAGGGGTCTGGTGCAGCTGCTATCCTATGAGCGGAGTGCCTACGTAGAGGATTGGGTCCGCGTGTTCTACGCCACCCTCTACGTCTCTGAGGGCAGACGATCCATTGACTTCATGTTCATGGGTCAGCACTACCATCTGACGAGGCAGACACTGGGACAGCTGCTTGGAGTAGACCTGCACGACATCTACATACATGAGAGAGTCTACGGTCAGGCAGACCCGCCGAGGAGGCCGCTCACTGGAGGAGTGGCTCCCGCTCTGGAGGAGATCAGATCACTCTTTGGACCTACTTTCTCTCCAGACCAGCCGAGAGTTCCGGCCCTGTTCACTCCTGCAGCGCGCACGATGCACCTTGCCCTGCGTCGCTCCCTCCTTCCGAGGGCCGGCTATCTTGAGGGTTTCACTAGCCTCCAGCAGACGATCCTGTTTTACATCATGAACGGGATGAACTTTGATATAGTGGATGCCATTATCTGCGAGATGGAGGATGTCATCACAGATGGAGTGGGCATGATGAGGCAGCTAGCATATGGGCACTGGATCAGCTACTTGCTCACGATGATGGTTCCAGAGGAGTCTGCCGTGCACGATCGTCTCTCTGACGAGAGTGTGACACGGTTCGGACATTACCGTGCCCCTGCCCCTGGAGACCGCCGCCTTGGCCGTCCAGTTGAGCGCCAGGTCAGGGCTCGCTTGACTGAGGAGGATTGGTCTGACCTTGAGAGGGAAGATGAGCATCTGGCTGAGGCAGAAGCTCAAGGTGGAGACTTGCAGCACGTCTGGTCCGAGAGCGACACAGACGAGAGTGTCGAGGAGTACTTCCCTCCTCCTCCACCTTCACCGAGGCAGCACGACGCCAAGGCAGGAGGATCAGCTGCTCCGCCACCGACACCACCTCCTGTGTCCGAGGCGCAGGTGTCACACCCGTCAGAGCTGTCGACACTTCTCCAGCAGATGATCGAGCAGCAGCGCCAGGACAGGCTCGCTGCTGAGCAGGCCAGGGCAGAGCAAGCTGCTCACCTGGCACAGCTGCAGCGGCAGCAGCAGGAGCTCCAGCTGGAGATCGCCCGTCAGAGGCGAGAGGATACGGACCGGTTCACCAACCTGGTAGATCAGATGCACCGCCGTACCCTCGACCAGCAGCAGCAGACCCAGCAGGCCATGATGGGGATCCTAGGGTTGATCACCAACCTTTACACTCAGACCAGGATCGCCCTTCCTCCACAGCAGCCTGGACTGGGACTGGCTCCAGGTGTTGCTCAGGTGCCTACTACTCCTATCCCTTCAATCAGTATGTCACCACTTCTGGCATCCAGCGCACCGATTCACTCACCACTGCCGGCGACGATCTTGTTCCAGCAGACGCCGGCGTCCGTGGTGAGCGCTCCACTTCCTCCAGCTCCACCGGCACCTCCAGTACCTGCTTCCTCTCCTCCAGCACCGGCAGCGGACCCTCCAGCTCCCGCCGCTCCGGCAGCTCCTACGACCGGCGACTCTAGCTCTGATGACTGCGATGGTGCCCAGTTCGTCCTCGCGCCCAGCTCTCAAGGTCTGTAGGCTTTCTGACCCCTTTTTGGTGTCTTGATGCCAAAGGGGGAGAAGATGTAGAAGAGTCAGGGGGGAGTGGTAGTAGTAGTCTCAGGGGGAGTGAGGGGGAGTGTGTGTTTATCCTTTGTATTCGTGCTTGAGTACTCTTTTGTAATTTTAATTAAGCACTCTTTTGCTAGTCTCATTTGCTTATGGTTTTAATCAATTGAGCTCTTCGCACCATAAATTTCATTTGCTTTTTACAAGCTTAATGTGTCTTATCTTGTATTCATTGCATATCTACTTGAGTATTGTATCATCAAATTCATTGTTATTGCGCTTTAAATTATTGTGTTGTCATCAATCACCAAAAAGGGGGAGATTGAAAGCATCTAGGCCCCATGAGGTACGGTTTCGGTGATTAATGACAACCATTCGATGTTACTAATGAATTTGTGAATGCAAGGTCCCAATAACACTCAATCAAATGAAATCAAAATTACATTGGAGACCCATAAAAAATCAACGAGTGAGATCAAATCAAATCATATGAAGACAAGAAGTGAAAGCTCTAACTTGACATCACCCAAATGCTTTAAGACAATCAAAACAACATTTCAAACAAGTGTCAAAGAGGTCACAAGTTCAAATTCCAAAAGAACAACTCAGAACAACTCGAAGTCAACAAGTTGAATACACCGGATCATCCGATGGTTTTTGAATTGACTACATCGGTCGAGTTGTGTCAACAGAAGAAGAAGACCTCAGAGCAAAGAACTCACCAGATCATCCGATGTGAGTGGCTCAGTGACATCGGTCCATCATCACAGATTGCAACACCATTGGACCAAGTGAAGCACCAGATCATCCGATGTGCAGACTTACACACATCGGTCGATCACTCCAGTAAGCTTCAAGATCAAGCAAAATTCTGGAGGAAGAGCCACCGGATCATCCGATGAGAAGACAGATCAACATCGGTCTAACAACGGTCATATCTGACACAGTGACATCAGCTAATTTGGCTTTGACCGATGTTAACTGAAGGGGAGACATCGGATCATCCGGTGTTCGCAGAGAAGTGATGTCAGCCTACTTTTCCAACGGCTATCTCGTGGAGGCTGGCTATTTATACCCCTTCAACCTGTCCAATCGACAAGACTTGAAGCCCAGACATACTCTACACATCCTAGAGCATTCAAGCAATAGAGCTACCACTTTCACATCATTTGCTCATCATTTGTACACCAAGAGATAGGCTAGAACTAGCTACAGATAGTGCTTGGGTGCCTCCACTCTTGGTGATTGGAGTCTCTAGTGTAGTGAGAGCCATAAGGGAGTGTCCCTTGGTGTGTGCGACTTCCGGAGCTTGCCAAGAAGATTGTGGAAGCCCGGAGGATTCCAAAGTGTACAAGGCTTGAGCTCCACCTTGCCGAGGTTGGCGAACGGAAAAGAATAGTGAAGAACCCCCTTGTCTCGGTGACTTGGGAGTGGCAAAAACCCTTCGGTGGGTGCCACAACGTGGATGTAGGTAGATCCTTGTGATCTTACCGAACCACGGGATAAACTCCGTGTCCCTTGAGCGTTTGCATCCCTCTCCCTTTTTACACTTATGCAATCTTCATTCCGCAACTTTAATTTACATTGATTGCATAGTTTAATCGCATAGGGAATTGGGCTTGAGGTCGTTAATCTTAATTGCTTTAAAAGTTGAAAGAAAGCCCAATTCACCCCCCCTCTTGGGCGTTTCGATCCTTACAATGTGTAAGGATTGTATGGATTGTGTTCTGGTATATTGTGTATGGACTATATGGATTGTTTCCTTTTTGTACCTATTATGTGACATGAATATGATGTTTAATTAACAGATGCTATTGTAATATATATAACATGCATGAAGTTTACCCAAATTTGTAATTGTAGTTTTATGTGTTTTCCTTTTCAATATGCTACTTGTGTGTGCGTACCTCCTGCTTGCATATATTTCGAAGGAGTTATTAGGGTTAGCTTTCTAGGGAGATGGTTTTATAACTCACCCATTTAGTTACCATCGTTGGATGGGATTTGACGTCAAGATATAACGGACTGGGTCCCACCCAGACCTAGCCCATGCTGCTGGGCCTGTTTGTCCCACGACTTCAATCCTTCACCCCCGATTGCTGCTCCCGACGCCTTCGACTCCGTCCTCCTCAAGCTGTAGTAGGGTTGGGCGTTGGCGATCATACCTCCTCGTTGCTAGCTGACATCAATGGTGGCAGGGTGCAGAAGCCAGCGACAGGGCCATCTGCAAGCGGCAGCGAGGTCAAGAAATGGCACCAGGGGTGGAAGGCGGCACCGGGGCCAGCTGCAGGTGGCGACAAGGACGGAGACAGTGTTGGAGGCACCGGGGCCGGGGCCAGCTGCCGGCGGCGGCGAGACCGAAAGACGGAGGTGATGGCCGGAGCCGCGAGCGACGGCGCACGGTGGTCGGTGGAAAGTCGGCGGCAGTCACCGAAGTGGCAAAGTGGACCCGTGCCACGCTCCAGCAGCGCGCCTCTCCATCGCGTCAAGTCGGGGGCGGTGGCAAAAATCCACCCATACCCGCACCCGTCGGGGTGCAATAACCGTCAGGTACCCATACCTGCGAGTATAATTACCATCCCTAGATCCCACCCAGACCTACATTAGTCGCCTCAAGACGTCGCCTGTCTCCTACATTAGTCGCCCTAATCATACTTGTTATGTCTCTGTAAATTCATTTTATAGAAGACCTTTAGATAATATTTGTGGCCAAATTTTGTAAATCTGACAAAAATTCTATTATTGAAGCATGGCCGTCGAGCATGGATGTATAACATGCCAAGACCCGATCCTATGTACATTCATAATGTTGCAAATTTTATTGAAGCATCCAAGAGACATGCAAAGTTGCAAAAGATAGATGACATATTATTTCCATGTATCGACTGCGAAAATAAGATTGCTTGGACGGATACTATAGTAACCCAATCACATTTGGTGAAAAGAGGTTTCAAAAAAAAACTACACAATATGGACAGAGCATGGTGAGTTAGATACACATGATGTGGATAAAGATGATGAGAGAGGTTCAGATGATGATAATGTTCATATCGATGATGGTAGTGACAATCAAGATGGTGATGATGATGATGAGTTCGATTGTGAGGAGATGTTGCGTCACATTGAACCATATGTATTGACTTCTATGGGAGCAAGCAAAGGTTTAAGTAAAATGGAGACATTGAAGAATGCAGCGACGAAGCTTTCATATGATGAATCAAACGATTGTGATAAAGAGTTTACTACATTGCATGCAGTCTTAGAACTACTAAAGTTGAAAGCTACGCACGAATGGTCCGATTGTAGTTTCTCTGATCTTTTGAATCTTCTGGCAGAAATTCTTCCAAATCCAAATAAACTGCCCAGAAGCACTTATAAAGTGAAGAAACTTCTTTGCCCGATGGCACTAGGTGTGACAAAAATACACGCTTGTGTGAACCATTGTATTCTGTATCGCAAAGAGCATGAGCTCGCAACTAGATGCCCCATTTGTGGTGTCAGTAGATATAAGAAGGACTACAATTACCAGTATGTTACCAACATGAAAAATACTCTGAAGAATAAGAAGTTTATTATTGGTCCTGAAGGTGACGATGACGATACTTCTGGCGATGCATACGGGAAGAATAAGAGAAAAAATCCTGCCTTGGTGATGTGGTACCTTTCGGTAATTGATTGCTTGAAGCGTTTGTTCTCAAATCCTAGGGAGTCTGAACTTATGCATTGGCATTCCGAGTAACGCAAGAAGAATGAAAAACATATACGACACCCTGGTGATGCAACGCAGTGGAAAAATTTTGATATTCAGTATCCAGAATTTGGAAATAAGAAATGTGAGGTTTGCCTTGGGTACAGACGGAATGAATCTGTTTGGTGAAAAAAAGAGCATACACATCACATGGCCCGTGGTCTTAATGATGTACAACCTACCGACGTGGTTGTGTCACAAAAGGAAATATATCTTATTATCTGTTCTTGTCCAAGGTCCAAAACAACCCGGCATCGAAATTGATGTGTTCTTGGAACCTTTAATGGAAGATATGGCGAAATTGTGGAATGAAGGGGTACGTACATGGGATGAGTACAAGCGGGAGTATTTCACGCTAAGAGCAATGATATTCGTTACCGTGTATGATTATGTCGGACTGTTTACATTATCAGGACAAATGAAAGGGAAGAAAGGTTGCGTTAGGTGCGTGGATAGAACTGGATTTCTATACCTCACTTCATCTAGAAATACGGTGTACATGAGACACCGATGGTTCTTGACAGATACACACAAGTATAGGAAGATGAAAGAACAATTTGATAACAAAATCGAAAAAGATACTGCACTGAAACCTTACACTAGGAAACTTGTGTTTGAAATGGTCAAGAACATTCATATTGCTTTTGGTAAGGGCAAAAATAGTAAAGGAATTAAGAGAAAGAAAAGTACATCTTCGGATGATACAACTGACATGGCTTTCAAGAAACAATCAATTTTTTTTTCAAGTATCTTCCGTATTGGAAGAATCTGGAATTTTGCCATAGTATTGATTTGATGCACGTTACAAATAATGTATTTGACAGCATCATTGGGACCTTGCTGGACATGCCGAGGAAAACAAAGGACGGATTAAATTCACGTATGGACCTAGTAAATCTTGATTTGAGACTAGAGCTTCATCCAGTATAAAAGGCGAACGAGAAGCATTACCTTCCCCAACCAGCTACAACTTGACGCTAGAAGAGAAAAAAGCAATTTGCGAATGCTTGCATGGGATCAAAGTGCCCACGAGTTTCTCATCCAATATCCGCAAACTAGTCTCGATGATAGACTCGTCTTTATTCGGTTATAATTCTCACAACTATCACATGATGATGATAGTTTTCCTTGCCATTGCAATAAGAGTAATCAAACCTGAGCATATAAAAGTTGTCATCACACGTTTGT
Source organism: Tuctoria greenei (assembly GCA_036927565.1). Lineage (NCBI taxonomy): Eukaryota > Viridiplantae > Streptophyta > Magnoliopsida > Poales > Poaceae > Tuctoria > Tuctoria greenei. The sequence goes on along the minus strand of JAYESD010000004.1, from coordinate 93,833,763 downwards.
ATTACTTCTTCAATGCAGTATCGCAAAAGGTGATAGCACCTGAAGATTTAGACTATCTGAAAACATACATCGTCGAGACAATGTGCAAGCTTGAGATGTGTTTCACACCATCCTTTTTTGATATGCAAGTACACCTAATCATACATCTTGTTGATCAGATAAAAGCATTGGGGCCACTATATTTACATCATATGTTTTCGTTGGAGAGATATTTAGGAGTATTAAAAGGTTATGTGCGGAACCGTGCTCACCCAGAGGGTTCAATTATGGAAGGATACACCATTGAAGAAGTGATTGAGGGTTGCGCTGATTACATCAAAGATGGAAAATCGATAGGTGTGCCTATACCGGTACATGAGGGTAGACTACGTGGGAGAGGCAAAGTGGGTAAGAAAACTTTTATCATTCAAGATTACAAGAATGTACACCGTGCACATTTTGGTGTACTATAACAACTCGCAATAGCTGAGTCGTACATTGAGGAACACCAAATTGAGCTTCGTGATAAAAACCAAGACCGCACAGAGGACTGGATCATGAAAGAGCACAAAAGATGTTTCACTGAATGGTTAATGGACAAAAATATACCATACGGAAACACTATAGCAACAATGAAGAAGTTAGCTTCTGGCCCATCTGCTTTGGTGACATCATGGCAAGCATATGACATCAATGGTTACACAATTTACACTAAAGAAAAAGACGGTAAGAGTTTTGCACAAAATAATGGTGTTCGTATTGAGGCTTATGATTCACAAGGGCAGAAGACCACACACTTCGGGTTCATAGAGGAAATATGGGAACTCGATTATGGCGAAAGAATGGTAATGCCCGTATTTAAGTGCCAATGGGTCAAACATCCTAATGGTTTGAAAGTGGACAATTACGGGCTGACACTGGTAGACTTGAATAAAGTGGGTTACAAAGATGACCTGTGGGTTCTCGCCGATAATGTTGCACAAGTTTTTTATGTTCATGATCCAGAAATTGAGAAGTTGCACGTAGTTGTTTCTGGAAAGCAAAATATTGTTGGGGTTGAGAATATGGGAGATAATGAAGAGGAATATAATCAGTATGAAGAGATGTACCTTTTCACCGAACTAGAAAAAATCAAGCGCGTAGAGAGAAGCATTAAAAAGAATTTGAAACCCTATATGCGAGAAGATGTCAATGCTGGAAAAAAATGTATATAGCAATGCGAGATGATATATATTGTATATATTTGTATCTTCTGAAATCAACTTAGAACAATGTTCTATTTCAGCTTTAGATAGCATGTTTCGAACATTATTAAATTCAGCTTCTGTTTCGAGATCCTGTCAAGCTAATCCCTTCACAGCAAGCTCTTGTAGATGCAAGTAACACCCGAGACTCATCATTTGGATTGTTAAAAGCTTCAATTGAAGCCTGACGATACTTCCCGTCCATTTGAGGGCTTGTTTGGATAGCAGTACACCCAAACAAGCCCTACAAGATTTCTTTCTCTTCTCTCCATTTTGGTAACTTACGAAGATGCTACTTTATCAGTTCTAATGGCTGAATATATTTACTACAAATCAGTACCTTCTCTCTTAGTGCTTTACACAAGCGACGAAACATACAACTTCAATCACAAATCTTGTTTGTACCATTTTTATAGGAATTTGACCTTAATCTTTCAAGCATATATTTATCAATAATTGAAGCTTCCTCATCAGACATGTTAATGACAGTTACAAGGGAAGGGTGTGTTGAAGCTAACGAAATCTCAACGGCACTGAAGATAGAGAGATGATGCATGTGATTGACAATGTCCAGGTTAGACAACATGAAGCTATGATGACAGCCTTCAACAACATGAAAAGTGATGCCAAGGTTATGCTTGCATCAACCAAGACATGTTGTGAGGGTATAACACTTGTTGGGGCAAGCATAACCTTGGCAAAAATTAGAAATCATGCCACCGTTGATTACTCTGAAGGCGCCATGGATTACTCTGAAGTTTACCGAGTACGCACAAAGAAAACTTCAGAGTAATCCATGGCGGATTTAGAGTAATCCACGGTGGCGTGATTTCTGATTTTGGCCAAGGTTATGCTTGCCCTAACAAGTGTTATACCCTCACAACATGCCTCGGTTGATGCAAGCATAACTTTGGCATCACTTTTCATGTTGTTGAAGGTTGTCATCATAGCTTCATGCTATTTAACTTGGACATTGCCACTCATGCATGATCTCTTTATCTTCAGTCCGATTCAGATTTCGTTAGCTTCGACACATTCTTCACTTATAACTACCATTAACATGTGTGATAAGGAAGCTTCACTTATTTGATAAATCTATACTTGAAAGATTAAGATTAAATCCCTATGAAAGTGTAAAAACAAGATTTGTGATTGAAGTTGTTCGCTTACTCGCTTGTGTGAAGTACTAAGAAACTGGGTACTGATTTTTAGTCAATATATTTAGGCATTAAAACTGAGAAAGGAGCATCTTCCTAAGTTTTCAAATGGATAGGAGGGAAAGAAATCGTTCAAATGGATGGGGAGGATCGTCGGGCTTCAAATTGATGCTTTCAACAATTCAAATGATGAGCCACGAGTGTTACTTGCATCTACAATAGCTTGTTGTGTAGGGATTAGCTTGACAGGAGCTTAGCAACATCAGAGGCGGTTATTAAGTACTAACCGTCTGGAAAAAATTTAAAACCCGCCTATGAAAAACTGACGCCTATATAAAGACCCCGCGGAGGCACGCCTCTGCCCAGTCCCACATCGCGCCACGAGGTACATAAGTAAATTCGTATAGTTTCCTTACTATGCATTGCATGCTACCTTTTTCTTTGTATATTTTCATATGCTGCCAGATTTGTGTGTTGGTATATGGATTGTGTCCATTTGCATTTGTGTACATATGCATTTGGACTCAATAATTTGGAAGTTTGGTCTTTCAGATAATGATGCCTTGGGCATGTAGCCGATTGAAGGAGGAGCGCTTGGCGTGGCGCAAGAACCATCCCCATGTATGTACATATGGAACACCGGTCGCATGGTTGTATATACATATGTATCTGTACTGGACTAATGAACTTAACTGTAGTTTGCTTTTCCGTCTTGTTTGTTTTCGGTATTTTCAATTTCTCCGCGTATGGTTTCTCTGCGAAGCCTGAATCGGGAGATTTATTGAAGTGGCAGTGCATTGTCCCCGGTAAAGAAGGGGTAAGTCATGAAGAACAAGCACAATATGAGTTTAACCATCGTCCTCCTATTAATAAATTTCTTTTGCAGACTGAATGGGAAGATGGTTACTACCCCTGACAATCTCCTTCTCTGAGGACTATCCCTTGGTGCCTCTAAGATGTGCCTTTCCAATTGGGTTCTTCCACCCACATGTCCATCGTTCGAGAGCACTTTGCATCAGGATTCTTGATCAAGAGACTGTAAGATAGAACTATTTTGTTCATGTAATTATTACTTATAATTGTTGTCGAATTTATTTGAACTGGTTTCTTATATTGCTTAAATTATATTTCGTAGGGGTGGTGCAGTGCTTTTACAATCAAAACTATACTACTTGAAGTTCAGCGTTTGCTGCATCAGCCAAATGTGCCTGATGTTGAAAATGATTGCTATAATCTACTTATCATGGTTAGATGACACTTTGACTTAGTGACCAATGTAGGTTATTCATTCCTTCTTCGACATTTATTAATTTAAATAATGTCGATATTTTCAGGATCCAACGGAATATAAGAGACGTGTTCGGGAGCAAGCAGGACGTTATAATTTAGATTGATCGATGGGAGCTTCATCATCGATCTACAATGAATGTAGCATAATTTTTGTTCAGTGGGTAAAGAAATTATCTTTGAACAATTATAAAGCCTATAATGGTGTATTATCACAATTAAGCTAGCCTCACTGGTGATCGAGCATTTCCTATAATGCATTACTGTACTAGTATCCGCTCATCTATGTTTTTTTCCTGATACAATTTTCCCTGCAGTGACTACATACGGTTGTGATAATTGCAACGACTATATCCCTGTAATTTCAATGAAAACCGCTTGTGATAATTGAACAACTACATACGGTTCTTACACAATGACCGCCGGTAAAAATACATGATCTTCTCAGGCCGTTGTTAATTAAAAACCGCCTGTGAAGTTCATTACATTACAAGCGGTTATAAATTAAGAACCGCCTATAAAGATCATGTATTTACCCAGACGGTTGTTTCTTAAAATCCGTCTATGAAGTTCATTACATTACATGCGGTTATTAATTAAGAACTGCCTGTGAATATCATGTATTTACCCAGACGGTTGTTTTTTAAAATCCGTCTGTGTTGTTCTTTCATCACAGGCGGTTATTATATCATTCGTCATCACAGTCGCATATTTTTAAAGACCGCCTGTGTTTGAAAATTTGAGGCGCCTGTAAAAATGCTTTTTGTAGTAGTGACCCCTTCTCCAATAACCCCGTAAAGACCGTCTGTTATGACACAAAGAAAGGAGACGCACTTCCTTTAAGCATGTGTCATACTTAGGATGATCGGCGACGCGCCATACGTTCGTCTCTGATGACAACGTAATGCGAGATGCGACGACGGAGACGCGCAATTTGTTCGTCTCTCTTTTTCATTAGACTACGTCTCGGATGAGTCTTTCTTACATAGTGCTATGATGAAATATTCAGAGCTTCAGTCGGATCTGGATAATTATATCTTAATATAATAATCTTCAGTTGAAGCAGCTTGTGTAACATCCTGCCATGCAACAGTGCTTCAGTCTGAGGCTCTCTGAAGGTTTCTTCAGAGCTTCAATAATTATCTAAGTAATTCAAGGCAAATAACAGTGCCTTTCGTTCAACAGTAGGGTCATGCTGCTGTTTTATGATTAAAAAACAGTGCCTTCCGTTCATCATGCGATCATTTCAATAGATTTGACAGACGCAAAAGCGCACATTCAGACGGGAAAAAGAATCCAATTCTGGGCCATACAAGATGCTACGGTCAACACAGCCACTAGATCCAGATGACAGTCACTAGCGGACTAAACAGCTATCTAGCAATTATAAAACGACAGGGCGAGTCTGACTGGGCGGAAGCTTCCTTTCCGTTCCGGCGATGCTGCTGGTGTCAGCGGTGACGTCGTTTCTGGTGGGAGGATTTCAGACGGATCCGCGTCCTCCGCGTGGCACCAAAACTTGATGGAAACAACAGGATGGCGACCTGAAGGTGACGCCGAATCAGTGTGGCCCGTCGTATCGTGAGAGCTGAGACTGCAAGGGAACGACAATGACAAATGAACAAACGGTAGCTGTTCCGAATTCCTTGGAATTACATAGAACAAGAGTGATGTGGCTTGTTTTTGTCTCGCTTACACGCTGGACCACATGGTCACTGATGCGTACGCCGATCGAACAGTAACGGACTTGTAGCGCTTTCGGAGCATAATATATCTACAGAAATAAGAACACTCTAGAATACAAATCATGATAATACTAGTACAGCAGTTGTGTGTGTTTCATTTTTATTTCTTTTAAAAGGGACAAACATCCCTGACCTTCACCTGCTGGGGGTCTCCTGGGTACCAGGAGACGGGCATGGTTGGCTCACTACTCCCTTAAAGCTTTATCAACTGAGTTATGGTCATCTTTGATCCCTTAAATGTAGCTACGTGCTGATGAGTGGCGCGAACCTATATCATTTTCTTGACGGAGCTTCTTGGAGAATTTGATTTGTACAAGCCTCTGCTAATTGTCCACTTATACTAGTATATGTGCTGCGCTGTCTACCCGTTTACATTTCCGCATCCTTATCCCGAATAAAGTATGAGTAATAGATTCCAAAAACACAGACGTTTTTCTCGAGAGGACGAAGGTTTCCGGATACGAAGTGATTGAACAATATGCCTGCACTATTCAACAATAACAGATACCCCTTTATATGTGGTTCTTACAGCGCTATGTAGACATGTACTAGAGTAGTTCATTTTTAGTTCTTTTACTTTGTCGAGAACGAGAACGGAGGTACAACTACTTATCTCCTTTAAAAGCTGACGTATCAGTTTGGACTTCAGAATCAAGGAGTTATAGCGCCTTTTTTTCTCAAGGAAAAAATATTTACCGGTGCAATGGTACTTGCGCAAATATGCATGCTTCACCATCCTTGTACCAACCTGTTTGTCATTTCATTTTACTGATCTGATCCGCACGCATCAGGTCAATGATGATTCAGATTCCAGCAAACATCTATTGTTGCGAGGACCATAATATAGTGTACTAAAATCTCAGAGTGGGAAAAAATAACTGAAACTGAAAACCGAAACTGAGAAAACCGGAACCGAAACATGGAACTCTTTGCTAGTATTCGTGCATAACCGTGCCTGACTTCGGTTCTCAGACTGCAAAAAACTAAATTTTTTTTTTTCAGATTTTTGGTTTTTTACGGTTAACCGGGGTGAAACTGAAGTTATCCCAGGTCCACTTTCCAGCCCATGTCAGCCCAGTAGCCAGCCCACGAAGCTAAACTAACCCTAAGCAAACCCCACCCAGGCACCCACTCCCCCGTCACTCGCCCATCTCCCGGCCCAGTCGGACAGCCATGCTCCGCCGCTCGTCCACGCAGCGCGCCGTCACCCACACCCCTTCACACGTCGTCGCCTCGTGCTTCTGCCGATCGCCTCAATGCAGCGGCGACACCCTCCTCTCCGGACACCGGCTCCACAACGGCCGAAGCGGCGACACCCTACCTCCCTCTAGAACCAGCGCGTCGCACGATCGAATCACTCAGACAAATCACAGGGAAACTTCGAGGAATTTTGGTGTCTCCTCTCTAGATGTTACTCCGTATCAATAGGTTTGTGATACGAGAAAGAATCTCTCAGAATGAGAAATGAAGAGAGAGAGAGTAGAGAGAGAGAGATTCAGAATGGGATTTGAGGAACAATCTGTTACAGCTTGGCCTCACACCACGGCGCCACACTACAGGAAACACGATCATTTGTGACGGCCGTCCTAATTTGCGACGGCCGGCCGTCGCAAATAAACATATTTGTGACGGCCCGCAGATGCCCATCGCAAATTAAAAAAGCCGTCGCAAATAGACTCTTATTTGCGACGGTTGCTACAGAAACCGTCGCGAATAAGACGGTCGTCGCAAATAAAGCTTATTTGCGACGGCCTTTTCCACTAGCCGCCGCAAATAGTGATAATTGCGACGGCCAAACCTAACGCCGTCGCAATTAACCTGTCCGTCGCAAGTTAAAGGCCTATATCGTCGAGCCGAACTCATTTCCAACTCGCTCCTTCCCTACACGCGGCCGCCGCCGCTCCGCTCCGCCGCCGCCCCCGCTCCCGCCGCCAGCCCGCCAAGCCCCCGTTGTCCCCGGCCCCGACGCCCCTTGCCCTGCCACCCCCGGCCCCTGCGCCCCCGGCGCCCCGCTACTCCAGGCCTCGACGCCCCCAGCCCCCGTCGCCCCGGCCCCTGCCCCCCCCCCCCCCCCCCCCCGGCCCTCGGCTCCTCGCTGCCCCCGGCCCCGCCGCGCCCCCACCGCCCCTGGCCCCGGACAGCAGCGCCGCCGGCCTCCTCCAACGCCTCCGCCGTCCGTCCGGCGCCGCCGGCCCGCTGCTCCACGCCGCACAAGTAAAGTAGGGTTGTTAATTTCTAGATAATTAGTTGTTAATTGTTAATTGATGATTAGTTGTTATGCTATTTAGTTGTTAATTGTTCTTGATGATTAATTGTTATGCGAATTAATTGTTAGGTTGTTGTTAATTAGTTGTTAATTCTCATTAATTGTTAGTAGTCGCTAATTAGGTTTGAATTGCAATTAATTGTTAGTTAGTCATTAATAGTTGACCATTCTAATTAATTATTAGTTAGTTGTTAATTGGATCTTAATGTTACTATATATGCTTAGGTTTTATTTAATAATGTTTAAGATTTGTATTATTGCTCTCGTTTATTGTTTTGTGATTAAAATACAGTTGCTTATGTTTTCGTTAATATTTTTTATGCTTATGTATTATATATAGAAATGGCTAAACAAAAGGGCCGTCGTATATAAATTAGGCATCGTATATGTAGCGTATATACGGCCCATCGGGCCCAACCCTAACCTTCATTCATGGTCGGGCAAAGAGAGAATGACGCCACTGCAGTGTGGGTCATGATCGTGACCCGTGACTGGTGACATGAGGTGAATCGTTGGGGTTAAGTGTATATGGTTCCGGCGGCCCATTACTAATCCTAAAAGTTTGTAACCATGTATCTCTCCGCCACAAGACCCCCCGTTCACATCGCGCGTGTTTGTGAGTACGTATAAGACGATGAAAACTCCGAAAAACGTATGTTGCGAGTATGTGTCCTTGACTCGCAACATCCGTAAGGCAACAGGTTTCCCAGCTAACCAGTTGCCCCCCTTTGTACTTTAAGAACTACACCGAATATGGGGGTGTAGTGTTAAATAGGCAGCGTTATGCTGCTGAAATTTCGTGATTTGTGAGACGGATGATAATCAAACATTGATGAATCGTTAGGGTTAAGTGACCAACCCGAAAGGGCACGACACGCAATAAGTGTGATCGTGCCATGTAGACCATTGTAGTGGTACCGTATGCATCAAGGTGGTACTGTATACATTAACAACAATTTCTTTCGCGTTAAACCGCAGAGCCAAACATGGATGAAGATCGCAGTTTGATGTATACTGGCTGGAAGAGCAGAAGTGGTGATCACTCGGATGAGTGGTACATCAAGTTAGATAAATTTTTGGACCGGGAATTTTTGTTGTCAATGGGAGTATGGTGCGGTGCCCATGTACAAAATGCTGGAACACGAAGTTTTTGAGAAGATGGGAGCTTTCGTTTCACTTATGTCGAAACGGTTTCACTCCACATTATGAAGTGTGGACCTTTCACGGCGAGACTAATTCTCGAATCATAGCAGAAGTGGATGAGCATGATGATATAATAGAGGTTGATAGGATGGATGAGATGCTAGAAGCTCTGGAAGCGGAGGATCCTCTTACAAATGAGGGAAAGAAGTTCTTCGAGGAGCTGAAGAAATCACAAGAGTCGTTGCATGAACACATGGTTGTGATCGTACTTGCTTTCTTGACCAGATTTATGGTAATTAAGTCCAAGTACTTTTTTCCATCAACTGCTACAATGATCTCATGAAATTGATCTGCGATATCCTTCCACAACCTCACAAAGCGCCACCAGGTATGTATTAGTCAAAGATCAAGATATCTAGTCTCGGTATGAAGTATGAGAAAATCGATGTGTGCCCAGACAACTGCATGCTATTCTGGAAAGAGCACGTCAATGAGAAGATGTGCTTGAAATGTGATAAACCGAGGTATGTCGAAGTTGTTAATGTAAATGGCAATAATGTGATGACAGATGTTGCACATAAGCAGCTTTGTTACTTGTCTGTGACACCTCGATTGAAGCAGATGTTTCTTTCAAAAAGAACCGCAAGACACATGAGATGGCACAAAGAAGGTAAACGTGAGAACAAAGAATTCTTGACGCATCCGTCCGACGGTGATGCATGGAAGGCGCTAGACCATTTCGATCCAGACTTTTCTCGTGATGCGAGGAATGTTCACATCAGATTAGCGATAGATGGATTCTCACCGTTCAGTACGAACGCCATGCCATACTCCTGTTGGCCCGTCTTTATCATTCCGTACAACCTACCACCTGCTTTTTGTACGAAGAACGAGTTCATGTTTCTCAGCCTCATTGTACTTGGACCTGATCATCCCGGGTCACGTCTCAACGTGATGTTAAAACCAGGTAGTATTTTATGTTTTTTTTAAAACCTTATTTGCGATGACTTTTTATACAGTACTGTCGCAAATAAGGTCCCAGGCCGTCGCAATTAAGCCTCTGTTATTTGCGACGGCCAGGCCATCGCAATTAAGGCCCTATTTGCGATGGCCAGGCTGTCGCAAATGGCCGCGTGGGCCTGTCTGTTGACCGCATGGGACCCATCGGCTAACCTTATTTGTGACGACCTGGCCGTCGCAAATAGGGTCTTAATTGCGACGGCCAGGCCGTCGCAACTAGCCCTGTGGGACCCATGGCCCCCCTGGCAATAATTTGCGATGGCTACTATACCGGCCGTTGCAAATAGCTTATTTTCAACGGTTTCTAGCTTATTTGCGACAGCCCTGGCCGTCGCAAATCTTTGGAATTTCTGTAGTGTCTTTCCCCTTTAACTTCTCTCAGGTAGTTCTCCTTCGCGCGCATCACCTGGTGAAAGTCTCCTAGAGGAGGGTGAATAGGCAATAATACCTGAAATGACTTAATCAAACGAGATTAAATTCCTGAGGCCGGACTTGTCTGGACAGGGCCAGACTAGTCCGCTCAGCACAGGGTAAAAACCTAGAAACTTGGTTTCTATATGTTATTTGCGGAATTTAAGTTCACCAAAGAGATAAGCAATATGTGGTAAACTAGTATAATTCAGATTGTGAAGTTAAAGTACTTAGATCACAAGATTTTGACAAAGATCAAAAGTGAAAGGCAATATGAACAATAAGAACCCTAATGGCAATACTAGTGATCACAAAAGGTAAAAGGCAAGTGAGACAAGATTTATCCCGTGGTTCAGCTCCACGAAGAAGCCTGCATCCATGTTGAGAAGTCCACACAAGGATCGGGTCTCACTTGATCCTTCTCTCACCAAGCCACCACGATGGTCGGCTTCGATTCCACTATATCAATGGGTAATCACCACGTTTGATGGGGCTACTGAAAGCATCTAGGCCCCATGAGGTATGGTTTCGGTGATTAATGACAACCGTTGGATTTTACTAATGAATTTGTGGATGCAAGGTCTCCCATATCACTCATCACAATCAAATGAAATCTATATGAATATCATCTACTACTCATTGGATATAATTGGAGACCCTTAAACAATCATTCTATGAGGTCAATCGATTTTTATGAAGATTAGAAGAAAAAGCTCATATGTCAAAATTATTCAACCAATATTGACAGCACTCAATGCTTGATAATCATCAGAAGAATATTTCAAACCAATGTCTAAGAGGTCAATCGAGCAAATTCCAAAAGAATCACTTAGAACAACCCGAAGCAAACAAAATCAACTCACCGGATCAACCGATGTTTCCAGAAAACAATACATCGGTCGAGTTGGTTTAGCAAAAGAAGAAGACCTCAGAACTAAGTACTCACCGGATCATCCGATTATGAAGGGGATGTTACATCGGTCCATCAGTACAGTAAGCAATCTCCCTGGACCAAGTGTAACACCGGACCATCCGATGTACAACTACAAACACATCGGTCCATCACTCCAGTAAACATTAATTTTGAACCAATTCTGGATGAAGTGCCACCGGATCATCCAATGAGAAGGAAAGTGTAACATCGTTCTAACAACGGACATATCTGACACAGTGACATCAAATAATTTGGATTTGACTGATGATAACTGAAGGGAGAACATCGGATCATCCGATATTCGCGGAACAGTGATGTCAGCCAACTTTTCCAACGGCTATTTCGTGGAGGCTGGCTATTTATACCCCTTCAACCAGTCTATTCGACAAGTCTTGACAACCATAGCTACTCTACACATTCTCAAGCATTCAAGACATTGATCTACCACTTCAACATCACTTACACCACTTACACACCAAGAGATAGGCTAGATCTTACTAGAGATAGTGCTTGTGTGCTTCCATTCTTGGTGATTGGAGCCTCTAGTGTAGTGAGAGCTGTAAGGGAGTGTCCCTTGGTGATTTTATTGGAGAGAGAGTTCCAGAGCTTGCCAAGACGGTTGTGGAATCCTAGAAGATCCAACTTGTACAAGGCTTGAGCTCCACCTTGCCGAGGTTGGCGAACGGAGAAGTATAGTGAAGATCCCTCGTCTCGGTGACTTGGGAGTGGCTATACCCTTTGGTGGGTGCCACAACGTGGATGTAGGAAGATCTTGACGATCTTGCCGAACCACGGGATAAATCTCCATGTCTTCGTGTCTCCTTGTGAGTTTGCCCCTTCTTCCTCTCACCTTACACTTATGCATTTCATATAACGCAACTATTCACTTGAATGCATAGGTTGTTTGCATAGGGAATTGGGCTTTTAGTAATTAAGTTTTATCGCTTTAAATTTTGAAAGAAGCCCAATTCACCCCCCTCTTGGGAATTCGGTACTTACAATTGGTATCAGAGCAAGGTTGCTCATTGGATCATTCTAGCTTCACCGCTAGAGAGCTAAAATGGCCAAGAATGGGGGTTCGGTTCCTATCTTCGAGGGCAAGAACATTGCCTATTGGAAAGCACGCATGCGTGCTTATCTAGAGGCTATTGCTCCTGAGGTATGCGAAGCGACCCATGCGGGGTTTGGTGAGCATAATTATGTTGGTGATCAAATCAAGTGGGATGCTAAAGCTAGAAATGCAATTTATGAATGCATTAGTCAAGATGTATTTGCTAGGATTGCTAGCAAAGAGAAATCTTGTGAAATTTGGGCTTGCTTGATTGAAATTCATGAGGGTTCTTCTCACATCAAAGAACTAAAATATCGTATGCTTAAAGCCAAATATGATGAGTTCAAAATGCTACCTCATGAAAATGTCAATGAAATGTTTTCTCGCTTGAATGTGCTTATTGAGGAAATTAATGCTCTTGACATTGCTTCTCTTGGAAAGGGACTCATCAATCGCAAGATTCTTATGCTCCTTCCTAAGCCAAAGTACAACATCATCAACTCCATGATTCAAAAAGAATCTCTTGATCACATTGAAGTTTCGAACTTATTGGAGAGATTCACGCTCATGAGATGAGTGTACTTGGGATGATGGAACAATCATCTTCAAAGACAATTGCTCTAAAGGCTTCCACCAAGAAAACAAGTCTCAAGAAAAAGAAAGTGGTTGAGCCTAGCTCAAGTCAAGAAGAGCAAGCATCAAGTGAAGATGACGATGATGAGCTTGCATTGATGATGAGAAAGTTCTCTCGCTTGAACTCCAAGATTGCCAAGAAGGGATACACCTTTGATCCCAAGAAGAAAGCTTTTCTACCAAGGAGAGATGACAACAAGACTTGCTACAATTGTGGTGATCAAGGCCACACCTCCTATGATTGTCCAAAACCGGACAAAAGAAGAGAGAACCACAAGGGCAAGCATCGCAAGCTCGAAGATAGTAAAGATAATGAAGAAGAGGTCAAGCCCAAACCAAGATCCTTTGGGAAGAAGAAACATGACAAGGGCAAGAAGGCAAAACTCTTCCCAAAGAAGAGGAAAGGTCCACAAAAGGTGTTCACGTGTGGGGCAAATGAATGGATCACCGACGAAGAATCAAGTGATGAAGAGAGTGAAGCGGAAGAAGAAAGTTTGGCCGGCCTTGCCATTGCCAATAATGATGACTCATCTCTTCATCCACCTCCCATGTGCCTCATGGATAAAGGTAACACCAAGGTATGTGATGACTCTATCGATGATGAGCTTTCCCCCGATGACTTAACTTCGTTGATAAATGAATACCACACTATCATTAAGAGGGAAAAGAGTAAGGTCAAGGCTCTTGAAGAAACTCGTGCTAAGATTGAGAGTGCTAACCTTGATTTACTTGACAGGTATGAAAGCATACTTAAGGAGCATGACACATTCAAATCTCATGTCAAGCAAGTTGAGGAGGATAAGGCTCAAATCAAGCTAGATCATCATGAGCTTGACTTAGCACACCAAGGACTCTTGGGAAAGCACAATGAGTTAATCCAAGAGCATCAAGTACTTAACCTTGCTTATGAAGTTCTTGAACAAGAATTGAAAACTATAAAGAAAGAAACCCTTAATGATAAGGTATCTATTACTTCTCATGCCACTAATGTCTTGCACAAGTCTTTGCTTTTGAAAGAGAATGCTAGGGAGAAGGACTTGTTGAAAGAAATTGAAAGTCTCCGCACTAGTGTGGCAAGACTATCTAAAGGAGAAGTCAAGCACAAGGAAATCCTCTTCCAACAAGCAAAGGCCTTCAACAAGAGAGGACTTGGATCCTTCCCGGTGTCTAACAAAGGAAAGGTGCCCTCACCGGAGCTTAGAACAAGCTTCATCAAGGAAGTTGGTTCCTATTGCCAACATTGTGAGGTCACCGGTCACCATACAAGGGAGTGTCCTCTTCCTAACCGGCCTTCTCCAAAATTACCTACTAACTACAAGTCTACTTTCAATGATCATTATTATCTCTTGAGTAAAGTAGATGGCAAGGTGAAGGCAAGGTTCATTGGCAAGGACATAAAGGGCATAAGGGGAAGCTCCCCAAGCAACTTTGCGTCCCAAAAACACTTGTATAACACATACAAGGACCTAAGTTGGCTTGGGTGCCTAAAGTCAAAAATTGAATTCATGTGTGTAGGTGAACTACAAAGTCGGAGGAAAGTATTGGGTACTCGATAGCGGGTGCACTCAACATATGACCGGCAACGATGGTATGTTCACCACCATAGAAAACCCCGGCAATCATGAACAAGTCACCTTTGGTGATAACTCTAAGGTGAAGGTAATTGGGTTAGGTAAGATTGCAATTTCAAATGATTTATTTATTTCCAATGTATTGTACGTTAAGTCACTTAGTTTCAACTTGCTTTCTATTGCACAATTATGTGATCTTGGACTAACGTGCACATTTAGCAAGAATGATGTTGTTGTGACTAGTGAAACAATCCAAGAACTAATCTTCAAAGGATTTCGGCATGGACATCTCTACCTAGTAGACTTCTCCAACAAGGATGCTAGCTTGACCACTTGTCTTTTCACTAAGATGAGTTTGGGATGGCTATGGCATCGACGCATAGCGCACATTGGAATGAGCAAGCTCAAGAAGTCATTCAAGCTCGGGATGGTGACCGGCGTAAAGGATGTCACATTTGAGAAGAACAAGCTTTGTAGCGCTTGTCAAGCCAGGAAGCAAGTTGCTTCTCACCACCCGATGAAGACAATGGTGTCAACCTCCAAGCCACTTGAGTTGCTCCACATGGACCTCTTCGGACCATCCACATATCAAAGTCTTGGCGGTAACCTCTATTGTCTTGTTATAGTTGATGACTACTCTCGCTATGCTTGGACTTTGTTTCTAGGTGACAAGAGTGAAACTCCAGAAGTGTTCAAGACCTTCGCTAACCGTGCTCAAAGGGAATTTCAACTTCCCATCATCAAGGTCCGGAGTGACAACGACACCGAGTTCAAGAACTACCCATTGGGGAGTGGTGTGATCGTGAAGGCATAAAGCATGAGTTTTCGGCCACATACACTCCTCAACAAAATGGTGTCATTGAAAGGAAGAACAAGACTCTCATCACTCTTGTGCGAGCAATGCTTGATGACTATGGCACGTCCAAGAAGTTTTGGGCCGAAGCAATCAACACGGCGTGCCATGCCGCAAATAGGGTCTACCTACATCGACTACTTCAAAAAACCCTGTACGAACTTCTCATTGGGAGAAAGCCCAACATCTCCTATTTCTGAGTCTTCGGGTGCAAGTGCTACATCTACCGCAAGAAAAGGCTCAGTAAGTTTGAAAGAAGATGTGATGTTGGTATATTTCTTGGTTATGCATCAAACTCAAAAGCATATCGATTATTCAACCAAACCTCCGGTTTAGTTGAGGAAAGTTGTGATGTTGAGTTTGATGAAACTAATGGCTCCCAAGAGGAGAGTTTTGGTCATGATGAAATAGATGATGAGCCTCTACGAGAAGCTATGAAGAACATGACCATTGGAGACATCAAGCCTAAAGTTGAGGAGAGCCATGATCAAGGGGGAGCTTCAAGTTCCAACATCAACACATCTATGGCGCCTCAAGTTGACGAAGAAGAGAAGGATGATTCATTGCCGACACAAGATTCACAAGCCACACAACATCAAGAAGAAGAAGAAGTCCATGATCAAGTCCAACCACAAGATGAGCAACACGCATCACCACCGCCAAGTGCTTCACAACCACTCATGAGGCATGGACGCATCTCCAAGGCACATTCGATTGACCAAATTATCGAAAGTCCGTCAAGGGGAGTAAGTACACGTTATTGCCATTTTGCTACATTTTGTGAGCACTACTCATTTGTTTCATGTGTAGAACCCACTCACATTGAGTAAGCACTCCAAGATACAAATTGGGTGAAGGCCATGCAAGAAGAACTTAACAACTTCATCCGCAATGAAGTTTGGGTGTTGGAGGAGCGACCCAAGAACAAGAACGTCATCGGAACAAAGTGGGTGTACCACAACAAACAAGATGAGAACGGCGTTGTGGTCCGCAACAAGGCAAGACTTGTGACCAAGGGTTTCTTGCAAGTTGAAGGACTAGACTTTGGGGAGACATTTGCTCCGGTCGCCCGACTAGAAGCCATCCGTATACTTCTTGCCTTTGCATCACATCATAACATAAAGCTTTATCAAATTGATGTGAAAAGTTCCTTTCTTAATGGTTATATTAACGAGCTTGTCTATTTTGAACAACCTCCAGGGTTTGAAGATACGAGGAATCCTAATCATGTGTTTAGGTTGCACAAGGCGCTCTACGGGCTCAAGCAAGCACCTAGGGCATGGTATGAACGACTACGGGATTTCTTGATCATGCAAGGATTCAAGATCGGGTGGACACTATACTCTTCACCAAAGACATCGACGGAGAATTATTTATTTTTCAAATTTATGTCGATGATATTATTTTGGGTTCAACTAATGAAGCTCTTAGCCATGAGTTTGGCAAAATGATGTCTAGGGAATTCGAGATGTCGATGATTGGAGAGCTCAACTTCTTCCTTGGATTTCAAATCAAGCAACTCCGAGAGGGGACCTTCATCTATCAAGAAAAGTATACCAAGGACCTCTTGAAGAAATTTGAGATGGGAGATTGTAGCTCAAGAAGTACTCCAATGGCAACAAATTGTCATCTCGACGCGGATAAGGACGGTAAACCTATTGACCAATCTAATTACCGTTCTATGATTGGTTCATTGCTTTATCTCACCACATCTAGGCCCGATATCATGTTTAGTGTATGCTTGTGTGCTCGCTTTCAAGTGGCACCTAAAGAATCACATCGGAAGACGGTCTTTAGGATACTTCGGTATCTCAAGCATACCCCAAGTGTAGGCCTGTGGTACCCTAAAGGTGCAAAATTTCATCTCTTGGGTTACTCGAATTCGGACTTTGCTGTATGCCATGTGGATCGCAAGAGTACCTCCGGTGGGTGCCACTTGCTTGGGCGTTCCCTAGTATCTTAGTCTAGCAAGAAGCAAAATTCTGTTGCTTTGTCCACTACGGAAGCGGAATACATAGCAGCCGGTGCATGTTGTGCCAAATTCTTTATATGAAGCAAACCCTTTTGGACTTTGGTATTAAACTTGGTTGTGTGGCTCTCCTTTGTGACAATGAAAGTGCGGTTAAGATTGCTAAGAATCCCGTTCAACACTCCCGCACTAAGCACATTGATATTCGCCATCATTTCTTAAGGGACCATGAAGCTAAGGGAGACATCTCCTTGCAAGGTGTTAGGTCCGAAGAACAATTGGAGGATATCTTCACTAAACCACTTGATGAGAAAACCTTTTCTAGACTAAGAAGTGGATTAAATGTGCTAGATGCATCGAACTTCATGTAAGTTGCCATGGTCATGTAAGAATGCATCTCATATAGGTCTTGTCTAACTTTCAAAGGATAGGGGTGAGCAAGGGTTAGCTTGGAATGGAGGTTCCTTTGGGTTTCCCCAAGGCTTGGAGAGTGGCTCTCCCTAAAGAAGCCTTTGAAAGGTAGACTTGCACTCACGTTTAATTTCTTGCATTATAAATTGTTTGGCATTGCATACGGTAGAATGTCACAAAGGGGAACCCACCTCATGAGAAAGAGACTTGTTTGAAGTGCAATATCTCAACTCATATGATGTGGAAAGAACAAAATGTTAGGTGCGTTAATGCCTAAAGGAACATGATTTAAAGAGATAGAAGTCTTCATCCTCTAGCTCACAAAGCATGGGCCTTACATTTTATTTGGAGTTCTTCCTAAATTTCTTTCGTGTTCTACTTGCTTTAGGGCCTAGCCAAGTTATTGGCAACTAGTCTTTTTGAGGGGTAAGGGGTTGCCCAAAAAGTCCTAAGACATGTGTCTCTTCGCGTTGTGTGTTTAAGTCAAAGGACATATATGGGATGTTGCTGTTCTGTAGTCATCGGATTATCCGATGCTTAGGGTAGAACCATCATCGGATCCGTTTGTGTTCAAGTGCCTAGGGTACGCTCAGTCAGAAAGTCAAATCAACCGATGAGTTCATTCTGAGAAACATCGGAGCATCCAATGTTCACATTTCTGGAGTTGTGCTAAATTCCACCGATGCAAATCCTTTCCACGTCAGATCATCCGGTGTCAATGGTACTTTTGGAATACCCTTACTGTACTATTCGACCGATGCAGCCCTCATCTTACGTAGGTTCATCTGATGTTAAATTTTGAGCTAGGGTTCGGGCCCCACCTATTTAGCGCGCCCCTTCAACTCATTTTCTCTCTCCCCGACCTAGCTCTGCGCCCCCGACGCCTCACCTCCGCCGCCGCACCGCTGCCGCTCCGCGCCTCCGGCCACTGCCGCCTTCCGGCCGCCGCCGCACTGCCACCGCAGCACCGCCACCGCTGCTGCCCTCCAGTGCCGCCACCCTCTGGCCGCCGCCGCTGTCCAGCCGCCACCGCCGCTAAGCGCCGCTGCCACTGCGCCCCAAGCATAGCCGCCGCTGCACCACTGCCGCCGCCCTTCACCAACCGCCACCACTCCACTCCACGCGCCAGCCACCGCTTCATCTTCACCGCTAGGGTTCCCCATTCGCGACAATCTTTACGTCGCCATCCCGTGCGCCCGAGCTCGTTTGTACCGCGTGCTCATCCTCGTCGTTGTCATGGGCCGTGACAAGAAGGGAAAGGGAAAGGCCATTGAGGAGCCGGCTGCTAAAAAGCAGAAGATCTCGAAGGAGGCAAAGAAAGCCCTGATGGCCGCTCGCGCCGCTGAGGAGCGAGAGCGTGGCCAAGGAGGATCATTGAGGATCCACGAGGCCCTACAGAGGCAGCCTTCGGTGCCTGAGGAGCCAGAGGAGGAAGAGGAGCCCGAGGTGCCGCTAGTTCGCCGGCGCTCAGTCAGGACCCGTGGGGGTCATTTAGCTGCAGCACCGACCGAGACCGTCAACAGCTGACCTTCGAGAGGACAGGGCGGCCCAGAGAGCCGTCTATGAGATGTACACCAACGTCCATGTTGGTGAGGGTGTCCGCCTGACCGATTATAGGAAGTTGAAGGCCAAGCAGCTTAGGAAGCTCAGATGGAGTATTTTGCTTGAGGAGTGGTTCCCGCAGCCTAGAGAGGCACTTGTGGACAACCGCTTTTGGAACCTGACACAGCCGTCGCTGTACGAGACTTAGAGACGTCGGGGCCATAAGCTCTTCTAGCACAATTTCCTGGATTGGGATCAGCTTGCACTTGCAGCCGGGACAGAGATTTGCCCTTACTTTGAGAGGTATAGAGGGCTAGTGGAGTTGATGTCTTACGATAGGGGTGCCTACGTGGAGGACTGGGTCCGAGTATTCTATGCCACACTCTACGTCTCTGAGGGCCGCAGATCCATTGATTTCATGTTCATGGGCCAGCATCATCACTTGACTCGACAAACTTTGGGACAGCTGCTAGGAGTGGATCTTCACGACACATGCTTACACGAGAGAGTGTATGGACAGGCTGAACCACCGAGGAGGCCACTCACTGGAGGTGTGGCACCACCACTTGAGGAGATACGCTCACTGTTCGCTCAGCCTTTCTCTCCAGACCAGCCGAGGGTACCGGCACTACTCACTCTAGCTGCGCGCACTGTGCACCTTGCCTTGCGCCGCACACTTTTGCCGAGGTCTGGATACCTTGAGGGGTTCACTAGCTTGCAGCAGACTCTCCTGTTCTATGTCATGAACGGGATGGAGTTCGACATTGTGGACATTCTCATTTGTGAGATGGAGGACGTAATCACTTATGGAGTTGGGATGATGAGGCAGCTTGTGTTTGGTCACTGGATCAGTCACTTGCTCTACTTGATCGCTCCAGAGGGGTCCGTCATGTGTGATAGTCTCACCAACGAGAGCGTCACACGGTTCGGGCACTACCGTGCTCCAACTCCTGGAGACCGCCGCCTTGGCCGTCCAGTTGAGCGTCAGGTCCGTGCCCGTCTATCTGAGGAAAATTGGTCAGACCTGGAGAAGGAAGACGAGAGACTAGCACATGCAGAGGCTCAGGGTGGGGATCTACAGCACATTTGGTCTGAGAGCGACACCAGCGACAGTGTCGAGGAGTACTTCCCTCCTCCTCCCTCACCCAGGCAGCACGACGCGGAGGCTGGAGGCCCGACTACACCACCTCCTACTCCACCTACGGTGTCAGAGGCACAGGTCTCTCAGCCATCTGAGCTCACCTCCCTACTTCAACAGATGGTTGAGCAACAGCGTCTGGATAGGCTTGCAGCTGAGCAGGCCCGAGCTGAGCAAGCTGCACGTATCTTGGATCTCCAGCAGCAGTAGTAGAAGATGCAGTGACAGATAGCCCGTGAGAGGCGAGAGGACACTGACAGGCTGACTGGGTTGATTGATCAGATGCACCAGCGCTCTCTCGACTAGCAGCAGCAGACGCAGCAGGCTATGATGGGCATCCTGGGGTTGATCACCAACCTCTACACACAGACCGAGATTGCCCTACCGTTGCAGCTTCCAGGCCTAGCTCCAGGTCCGCCTGTGTTAGCTACAGTTTCAGCTCCAGTGCCGACTACGCCGATCCCGTCGATCAGCATGTCACCTCTCCTAGCTTCAGGCGCTCCTATCCACTCTCCTCTGCCGGCTATGACGCTTTTCCAGCAGACGCCGACATTGGTTGTCAGTGCCCCGTTGCCAGCAGTCCAGACTCAGTAGGCACTGACAGCAGCTCCCGTAGCTCCGGTCTCCTCCACTCCAGCTTCGGCAGCAGCAGGCAGCAGCTCCAACGACAGCACCCCCGACGGTGACCAGTTCGTCATCGCCCCGAGCGCTCAGGATCCTTAGGCACTCGGCTTCCTTTTTGGTGTCTTGATGCCAAAGGGGGAGAAGAGTCAGAGGGAGGGTTAGCTTAGTCCCAGGGGGAGTCCTAGCTGTAGGGGGAGTTTATCTTTTTGGGAGTCTTTTGTAATTTGGAGATTTGCTACTCTTTTGCTATTTAATGAGTATTCGTGTGCCACTTAATTCTCTTGAGTTATTGATCATTAAGCTTTCAAGTTATTGATCGTTTTTGAGCCTTCAAGTTTAAGTGTGTTAAATCTTGTACTTATTGCATATCCTCTTGAGTATCGCATTCTTAAATTCATTACTATTATGCTTTACTCGTTGTGTTGTCATCAATCACCAAAAAGGGGGAGATTGAAAGCATCTAGGCCCCATGAGGTATGGTTTCAGTGACTAATGACAACCGTTGGATTTTACTAATGAATTTGTGAATGCAAGGTCTCCCATATCACTCATCACAATCAAATGAAATTTATATGAATATCATCTACTGCTCATTGGATATAATTTGAGACCCCTAAACAATTATTCTATGAGGTCAATCGATTTTTATGAAGATTAGAATAAAAAGCTCATATGTCAAAATTATTCAACCAATATTGACAGCACTCAATGCTTGATAATCATCAGAAGAATATTTCAAACCAATGTCTAAGAGGTCAATCGAGCAAATTACAAAAGAATCACTTAGAACAACTCGAAGCAAACAAAATCAACTCACCGGATCAACCGATGTTTCCAGAAAACTATACATTGGTCGAGTTGGTTTAGCAGAAGAAGAAGAAGACCTCAGAACTAAGTACTCACCGGATCATCCGATGATGAAGGGGATGTTACATCGGTCCAACAATATAGTAAGCAATCTCCCTGGACCAAGTGTAACACCGGACCATCCGATGTACAACTATAAACACATCGGTCGATCACTCCAGTAAGCATTAATTCTGAACCAATTCTGGATGAAGTGCCACCGGATCATCCAATGAGAAGGCAAGTGTAACATCGGTCTAACAACAATCATATCTGACACAGTGACATCAGCTAATTTGGATTCGACCGATGATAACTGAAGGGAGAACATCGGATCATCCGATGTTTGCAGAACAGTGATGTCAGCCTACTTTCCAATGGCTATTTCGTGGAGGCTGGCTATTTATACCCCTTGAACCAGTCTATTCGACAAGTCTTGATAACCAGAGCTACTCTACACATTCTCAAGCATTCAAGATGTTGAGCTACCACTTCTACATCACTTACACCACTTACACACCAAGAGATAGGCTAGAGCTTACTAGAGATAGTGCTTGTGTGCTTCCATTCTTGGTGATTGGAGTCTATAGTGTAGTGAGAGCTGTAAGGGAGTGTCACTTGGTGATTGTATTGGAGAGAGCCTTTCGGAGCTTGCCAAGACGGTTGTGGAAGCCCGGAGGATCCAACTTGTACAAGGCTTGAGCTCCACCTTGCCGAGGTTGGGGAACAGAGAAGTATAGTGAAGATCCCTGGTCTCGGTGACTTGGGAGTGGCTATACCCTTTGGTGGGTGCCACAACGTGGATGTAGGAAGATCTTGACGATCTTGCTGAACCACGGGATAAATCTCCGTGTCTTCGTGTCTCCTTGGGAGTTTGCGCCTTCTTCCTCTTCCCTTACACTTATGCATTTCATATACCGCAAAGTTACTATTCACTTGAATGCATATGTTGTTTGCATAGGGAATTGGGCCTTTAGTAATTAAGTTTTTATCGCTTTAAATTTTGAAAGAAGCCCAATTCACCCCCCCTCTTGGGCATTCGATCTTTACAGCTACTCACAAGTTGAGGCTCCCACAAATCAATACAATGAGGAGCACATGAAGCTCAACTCACACACGCCACAAAACACAATCACAATGTGCAAAGAGATCGAACAGAGAGCCAAAGCGCGATGATCTTCCTTTACTCTCCTCCCCAAACCCCAATCTCTTCAAGATTTGGTCTTAGAGGGCTAGTAGGACGAGTAGAAGGCTTTGGAAGGCTCTTGGTTACTTGTGGCAGCGCTAGGGTTGAAGACTTCTTCAAATGAGGCCGGGAGTCCCCTTTTTATAGGGGTCCCGAGCCCCTTCTGCTGACCTCAGCAGAAGGGCGGACTAGTCTGGCATCGTGCCCTGGACTAGTCCGGCCCTATGGTCAGGTCCCGACAACTGCCACACTGCGCGATGATCGTCACGCTACCCGCCAAATTTCCAAATTCAAATGGTCACTAAACAACAAACTAGTCCAGTCCACAATGGACTAGTCCGAAGTAGGACAGAAGGGTTTAGTCCGACTCAAAACGGACTCATCTGTGTAGGCCCGGACTAGTCCGGCTCAAAACAGACTCATTTGTGTAGGCCCGGACTAGTCTGGCCACAGGGGGCGGACTAGTCCGTCCCTCTAGGGTTTCTCTCAGTTTATCTCACTAAGTCTCAAACGGACTAGTCCATACCCATACAGACAAGTGCTAACTTCTCTAGAGAGCTTTGGTCCGTCCAAAAATGGACAAGTCCGGTCTTTTGGGACTTAGCTCCAAATTCACTAAGAAACACTCCAGAGATGTTTGGTCTGTCTCAAAACGGACTAGTCTGCCTGGCCGGACTAGTCCGGCCTCATAGGGTTTTTCCTCATTTTGGCTTCTCACTTAGGTTTTTCTCTAAACCACCACTTTGAGCCCTCTAGAATGATCTCAATGCACATGATACATCCACCCTTTCACATGACACGGCTCATATAAGCTCATCTTCATAGAAACCCTAATTTCTACTTCTTGAGCCTTTGACGCCCGTTATGTCCTTTTCCTTTTTGAAGGGTTTCATCTCATTTCAATCATTGCACTTGTGCTTAGGATCAACTTAGCTCATTAGACTCTTAATTGTCGTCATCAATCATCCAATACCCACGGGGATGCCTAGATGCACTTTCAATCTCCCCCTTTTTGGTGATTGATGACAACACATTAAGACTTCAACAAAAAGGATAATAATTTGTTTTTCATAACATTTATTTGTATGAGAGACTCCCCCTCAATGTATGCATCATGAGTAAGAGAGATTTGAGAGAGTTCTCATACATATACATGTTATGGTGGAGTGCCTAAGTGATGTGCTCATAAATTGTGATAAGGCAACAAATATGCAAGACAAGCATGTAAATCAAGCATAAAATCACAATTGATATGGATTAAGTCTAGAGTTTTAGACATAAAAACATAAGTCCAATCATGGATCAATCTTTCCCTCTAATAACTAAGTAGAACTCTCAATCTCTCCCCCTATCTAAATGCCTTATCCACCAATCTCTCCCCCTTCATCCACCAATCTGTAACACCCTCATTTTCATGCATCATGCCTTGCATACACTCATATACATGTTTAACATTAACCCACATCAAGAGGAACGAGTTTAAAATTGATTCGGAGCATTTAAAATTGATTTGGAGCAAAACAGCACTTAAAACGCAGGAAAGTGCGGACTAGTCCGATTTTACTGAGGACTAGTCCGATTTCTCTCTGACTAAAAACGGACTAGTCCGTTTTTGCTGCGGACTAGTCCTATTTTGGCTCTGGAAACTTTCGGACTTGTCCGATTTTGTGCGGACTAGTCCGATAGTCCATGAATCCTTGAAAATTTGCTAAGTCCCTGGACTTTTCCGGACTAGTCCGGTGTTCCAGCGGACTTGTCCGTTTTTCCTCTCTGTTCAAATTCGGACTTGTCCGATTTTTGGCTAGACTTGTCCGATTTTCTCTCTGGACGACTTCGGACTAGTCCGGTCCTGTCCGGACTTGTCCGATATTTCGCGACTCCAAGTTGATCTGTTGTTTTACGACTTGTTTCTTGGGTTTCACGTTAAGTGGGCCTAGGAACGTCGTGCCTAACTCTTTTAGAGCCCATGTGGGACTCTAAACCGGCCTCTACTCATCCCAAAACTCGAGATCCATCTAACCCTAGCCTCCACCTCTATATAAACAGCCCAACCCCTTGGTTTGACATCTATTTGCCACTTTTCCACCCACCCAAACCCTAGTTCGTGGGGAGCCACCATCAAGGAGGGAGGAGAAGATCCCAAGCAAGAGGAAGAAGAGGAGGAAACGAAGGAGGATCAAGATCTCCACCAAGTTTCGTCCTTCACCACCAATTCATCTCCAAGTTCATCACCAACCCTAGATCATCAAGATCCAAGTGTTACCTCCAAGTTTCTTGGTTCATTGGAGTTCTAAACACCTGGTATACCTTCTATTCTCTTTTCCTTACGTGAATTCAACCCCTAATCTCCAAATTCACGTCGATTTAGAAAACCCTAATCCGCTGATCTCGCAGAGTGCAGACTTGTCCGGTCCCTAGCAGACTAGTCCGATCTTTCTGGTTAAATTGTGTTGAATTAATTCTAAAATTTGATCTAATCGACCCCAAACCCGTATAAACTTGTTGAAAGCTATTAGAACTAGTTAGTTATCATTAAAAGCAATCTAGTAATGAGTTCTAACTTGCATTTGCATTAATCATACATGTCATGTCATATTGAGTAATATTTGTGCACTCTTTGATTGTGTTTCTTGTCTTGTATGTTTATTGTGTGGATTAGACGGATTTGCGCTAGAGAGTGCCGCGGGGGATCTCCAGCATCGAGAGTTCGAAGGCTTTGATCCTGATCAACAACAAGAGCAAGGCAAGTGTCCTTGAAGCATATTGATCCTGTTTTAAAACAAATGTTTTGTTTGCGAACTGCATGCTTGTGTCAAATTGACGGGAATCCTATGGTAGGAAGTTTACTAGCTGTGTTTAACCACCCTTGTCACCTGGAATATATGGTAGAGAGTCGAGAAGGGTTTTTACCTTTTTGCTTCGCTTAATTAATTTGGATGGAAAAACCAACACTACACATTTAATTATGTATTAATGATATTCTGGTTAATGTGAACTGGTCGATACGGTATGGTAATGGGTGACCTAAGCAAGCCTGGTATGTGGATGGGTTGGATGTTATGGTGGTTTGCTTGCTTTAGATCTAAGGACCGGTTCATGCGAGAATAAGCCAGGACTACAGTGCCACCACGAGGCCAAGTATGGGTGCGGCGTAGCTGATTAATTAGGGCTTTCCTAGTGCTATTTGGACCATTGTGGATGCTCGGGGAAGGGGTAGTCAGATTGGGTTGTTGATGATTGGTGAGACTACCCTGGGATCCGAATGGCTCAAGAGGGGGCCCTTGGTTGAAGATGTGCTCAGTTGGAGGCATCGCCACCGGTGAAACCTCAGCGGGGTCTGAATAGACTAGTAATCCCTTTATAAAGGCTATTTTGTGATCTCTTGGCCACACACCAACGGAAGTGTGTAATATGACCGACGGGTCATGGGCATAAGGGAGATTCTTAGTCGCCGAAAGGTGATGAAATCACGAACACGTGGGTAAAGAGGTACAAACTCTGCAGAGTTAATTAAACCTATCATGATAGCCGTGCTCCCGGTTATGAGCACCTGGACAACTTCCATGATTAGAGAGAAATTGGGATTTGGGATGGTTATGGTTTGGGATGGTTATGGTTTGGTAATGGTTATGGTTTGGTAATGGTTATGGTTTGGTAATGGTTATGGTTTGGTAATGGTTATGGTTGATATTATGGTTATGGTTATGGTTATGGATGGAATTATGGTTTATGACATTGATTATGGTTATTGGTAATGGTGATTTATGGACTGGTATTATTATGGTTACATGGTTTATGATGGGTTCACTTCACATAATATGATATATTGCTTTTCAAATGTTTTACTGTACTTTTCAGCACTTTGCCATTATTATTGTCGTCATTTGAATCAGCCACATGTCATACTTTCCACACTTGCTGAGTACGACATGTACTCACTCTTGCAATCCCCCACCCCAACAGTTGCAGGTCAGGATTGGGAGTTTAATGGCGATAATGCGGAGTTCTAGGCCGTGTCTACCGTCAACTTTGCCTGTGGTGTTGATTGGAGCTGCGCATATATACCCTGTCGCTTATGCTGCATAGTTGCTTTAGTTGCTTAATTAGTTTATTTCCGCTGCATTAGTTGAACTTGTCATTAATATTCATTAGAGCTTGTATTCGAGGATGATATGGTTTGTGTAATAAATCTGATAATTAATCTTGTTCTGTGGTAATTTTCTATATACTCTTTTGTGATTGCACTCGTGTATGTGTGTTGAACATCCTGGGCACACATATGCGTTAGCTTGGTTCAGTTTTTGGAACCGGGCGTCACAGATTGGTATCAGAGCTACAGGTTGACCGTAGGATGCAGCCTAGATAGAATGGACACTTTAGAGCACATAGGAGCACTCAAGAATCGATGTGTTTTTGCTTAGTGTGCTGTTTGCTATATATATATTGGTTGCTTGTGTGCTTAATAGAGGATTTTGGGATGCTTTAGCATTGCCATGTCCACCTAGGCTAGTGTAGCTAGTTGTTTAGTTTCATATCCCTTGATGCATATAGTTGGGGACGTTTTCTAAATTCTTACCTATTGCTCTTCTTCAGATGGTGAGGACTCGCAACCAAAGGGATGGCAATGATGAGGAGGAGAACAATGGAGTACCTCAGAACAACATCGGACAAGGATCTACTCAGGGAGCTATCAACATCGAGCAGCTATTGGCCATGCAAAACCAGCTCATGCAGACCATGATACAAACTATGGGACAGCTGCAGGCTGGCAATATCAACAATCAACCCCACATGCCTCCACCGCCACCCCCGCCTCCTCATAACCGGTTGGGAGAGTTTATGAGGACTAGGTCGCCAACCTTTGCTCAAGCCGCAAACCCTATGGATGCGGATGATTGGCTCAAGTCCGTGGAGAAGAAGCTAGCCATTGTCCAATGCAGTGATCGGGAGAAGGTGCTATTTGCTTCTCATCAACTCGTTGGAGCAGCTGCAGATTGGTGGGATTCTTATTGCAATGCTCATGAGAACCAAGAGAGAATTACCTAGGCGGAATTCAAGGAGAATTTTCGTTCTCATTATGTGCCCGAGGGTGTTATGATCTTGAAGAGGCAAGAATTTGAGAATTTAAGGCAAGGAAGATCAAGCGTGAGTGAATATCTCAATAAATTCACTCAACTCTCAAGGTACGCGCCTGAGGATGTTAGTCGGGACAGCCGGAAGCAATACTTGTTCATGAGGGGCTTGAACAATGAGATCCAAGTGCAACTACTCAACTGCGATTATGCCAATTTTCAGAAACTTGTGGACAAAGCAATTGTGGTTGAGAACAAGATCCGTGAGATGGAGCAAGAAATCAAGAGGAAGGCACCATATCAAGGACAACAACAAGGAAGTAATGTGCGCCCTCACTTTGCGCCGCCCAATGCGCCTCATTACAGCTCCTCTATTCCTGCTCAGCACCCTGGTTATGCACCACGCCCAACTCAGTTTGTGCAGCAGCGCCCTGTTATGCAAGCACCTAGGCCTCCAATGCCTTATGCACCTCGTGCTGATTTTCTTGGAGCCAATGCTCAAAACCAAACTCGTCCCAATAATTCTGGTGGAGTTAAGAAGTGTTATACCTGTGGAGAAGCTGGACACTTTGCGCATAAATGTCCTAAGTCAGGCCTTGGTCAAGGGAGCAATGCACCGAGGCAAAACCCAAGACCTAATGGAGGACAGCCACAAGGAAGCCGTGGACAGCAGAACTTTGCTCGTGGCAACGTGAACCATGTCTCTACGGAGGATGCTCAACAAGCGGATGACGTGGTCATTGGTATGTTTCTCGCCAACTTCAACCCCACGACTATGTTATTTGATTCTGGAGCATCGCATTCATTCATTGCATCGAAGTATGTTGCCAAGTATAGTTTGCCTATCTCTCATATGAAGTTTACTCTGTTGGTTAAGTCTCCTGGAGGAGAGATGAGAACAAATATAGTATGTCCAAAAGTGAGCCTTAGAATAAGGGGGGTAGACTTCTCCGCCAACCTCATTGTTTTAGATTCTCAAGGGTTGGATATTATACTTGGTATGGACTGGTTGAGGAAGCACAATGGAGTTATTGAGTGTGCCACGAAGACGGTGAAGTTGACCAATGAAGAAGGGATCACCGTAGAATTTGAAGCAACCCAACATGCACCGAAGCAATTGGAATTGAATCATATGGATGGTGCCACAATTGAGGAGATTCCGGTGGTGTGTGAATTTTTGGATGTTTTTCCGGACGAGTTGCCAGGTATGCCACCCGATCGAGACATTGAGTTTGTTATTGATTTAATACCTGGAACTGCACCTATAGCTAAGAGGCCGTATAGGATGCCTCCTTTGGAATTAGCGGAGCTCAAGAAGCAAATTCAAGAGCAACTAGAGAAGGGTTTTATTCTCCCTAGCTCTTCACCTTGGGGAGCGCCCGTTCTATTCGTGGACAAGAAGGATGGATCCCAAAGGATGTGCGTGGATTACCGAGCTCTCAACGAGGTAACAATCAAGAACAAGTACACCTTGCCGCGCATAGAAGACTTATTTGATCAGATGAAAGGCGCCTGTGTGTTTTCCAAGATTGATTTGAGGTCGGGATAATTTCAAATGAAGATTAGACCATCGGACATACCCAAGACAGCTTTCAGGACACGGTATGGATCTTATGAGTACACTGTGATGTCTTTTGGATTGACAAATGCACCTGCCTACTTTATGTACCTCATGAATAAAGTCGTCATGGAGTACTTGGACAAGTTCGTTGTGGTGTTTATTGATGATATTATGATCTACTCGAAGGATGAGAAGGAACATGAGGAACACTTGAGGCTTACGTTGCAGAAATTGAGGGAGCACCAATTGTATGCCAAGTTCAGTAAATGTCAATTCTGGTTACGGGAAGTTTCTTTCTTAGGCCATATTATTTTTGGAGGAGGAGTATCAGTTGACCCCGGAAGAGTGAGAGACGTGTTGAAGTGGGAGCCACCGCAAAATATCAAGGAAATAAGGAGTTTTCTTGGGATGGCTGGATATTACCGTCGGTTTATCAAGGATTTTTCCAAGATAGCCAAGCCTATGACGGAGTTGCTAATGAAGGGAAAGGCGTTCCAATGGACTGAAGCTTGTCAAAACAGTTTTGAGGAGTTGAAGAAGAGGTTAACAACAGCCCTAGTTTTGGTATTGCCGGATGTAAGCAAGAGTTTCGACATCTATTGTGATGCATCAAGACAAGGACATGGGTGTCTATTGATGCAAGAAGGTCAAGTGGTCGCCTATGCATCAAGACAATTGAAGAAGCATGAGCAGAATTACCCCACGCATGATCTTGAACTACCAGCCGTGGTACACGCATTGAAGATTTGGAGACACTATATTCTGGGACATAGGTGTGAAATTTACACGGATCATAAGAGTTTGAAGTATATTTTCACACAAACGGATCTGAACTTGAGGCAATGAAGATGGTTAGAGCTCATCAAAGATTATGATTTGGGGATCAACTATCATCCGGGAAAAGCCAATGTAGTGGCCGATGCTTTGAGTAGAAAAGGAGTAAGTCATCAACTCACGATTCGAGAGTTACCATTCGAGTTATGTAAGGAGTTTGAACGGTTGAACCTCGGGTTTGTAAATGAGACGGAGATGATGGAGTTAAACCCAACCTTGGAGCAAGAAATTCGAGAGGCACAAACGACATATGAGGAGATCAAGGAAATCAAGGAAAGGACCGAAGAAGGGACAGAATTCAGATTTGATGAAGACGAATATGGTACCTTATGGCTTGGAAAGAGGATCGTGTTGCCTAATGTAAAGCATATTCGGGAGACAATATTAAAGGAGGCACATGACTCGCCTTACTCGATTCACCCCGGTTGTACGAAGATGTACAAGGACTTGAAGACTTGCTATTGGTGGGATAGCATGAAAAAGGACATAGCCGAATATGTTGCATTGTGTGATGTGTGTCAACGAGTCAAGGCGAAACATCAAAGGGCAGCCGGATTATTGCAACCGTTGAAGATTCCGAAATGGAAGTGGGAAGAAATTGGTATGGACTTCATAGTTGGGTTACCGCGTACTCAGTCCGAGTATGACTCAATTTGGGTAATTGTGGATCGCTTAACCAAGTCAGCTCATTTTGTCCCTGTGAAGACCAAGTATACAGCTGCACGATTAGCCGAAATATACATGGAGCATATTGTGTGTCGACATGGAGTCCCTAAGAAGATAGTCTTGGATAGAGGTTCTCAATTTACCTCCAGATTTTGGCAAAAATTGCATGAAGCTTTGGGAACGAGGTTGAATTTTAGTTCAGCATATCATCCTCAAACGGATGGACAAACCGAGAGGACCAATCAGATTTTGGAGGACATGTTAAGAGCTTGTGCTTTAAAGCATGGGAAAAGTTGGGACAAAAGCTTGCCATACGCGGAATTTTCATACAACAATGGTTACCAAGCAAGCTTGAAAATGTCACCATATGAAGCGCTTTATGGGAGGAAGTGTAGGACGCCTTTATTCTGGAATGAGGCAGGAGAAGCTCAAGTATTTGGTTCGGACGTGTTGCAAGAAGCCGAAAAGCAAGTCCAAATAATTCGTGAAAACTTGAGGGCTGCCCAATCAAGGCAAAAAGGCTATGCAGATAATAGGAGAAGGAAATTAGCCTTTGAAATAGGAGATTTTGTTTACCTCAAGGTGTCACCAATGAGAGGTCATAAGAGGTTTAACATAAGAGGCAAGCTCACACCTCGTTATATTGGACCATTCAAGATTTTGGACAAAAGAGGAGAAGTAGCATATAAGTTGGAGATGCCAGCTCATCTTTCAGACGTACATGATGTGTTTCATGTTTCCCAACTCAAGAAGTGTCTCAGGGTACCAGAAGAACAAGTGCCAATGAAAGAATTGGAACTAGAGGAAGATTTGACGTATGCCGAGCAACCGGTCAAAATCATGGAAACTAAGGAGAGGGTCACAAGGAACAAGGTCATTCGATGCTGTAAAGTTCAATGGAAGCACCATACCGAAAAAGAAGCAACTTGGGAGCTAGAAGATGATCTCAAGAAGGAATTTCCCTATCTCCTCTCTTCCGCGTCGAATCTCGAGGGC
Organism: Tuctoria greenei; assembly: GCA_036927565.1. NCBI lineage: Eukaryota > Viridiplantae > Streptophyta > Magnoliopsida > Poales > Poaceae > Tuctoria > Tuctoria greenei. The sequence goes on along the minus strand of JAYESD010000004.1, from coordinate 93,801,624 downwards.
GAGATTCATTTTAAGGGGGGTAGGTTTGTAACACCCTCATTTTCATGCATCATGCCTTGCATACACTCATATACATGTTTAACATTAACCCACATCAAGAGGAACGAGTTTAAATTGATTCAGAGCATTTAAAATTGATTTGGAGCAAAACCGCACTTAAGACGGAGGAAAGTGCGGACTAGTCCGATTTTACTGAGGACTAGTCCGATTTCTCGCTGACTAAAAACGGACTTGTCCGTTTTTGCTGCGGACTAGTCCGATTTTGGCTCTGGAAACTTTCGGACTTGTCCGATTTTGTGCGGACTAGTCCGATAGTCCATGAATCCTTGAAAATTTGCTAAGTCCCTGGACTTTTCCGGACTAGTCCGGTGTTCCAGCGGACTTGTCCGTTTTTCCTATCTGTTCAAATTCGGACTTGTCCGATTTTTGGCCAGACTTGTCCGATTTTCTCTCTGGACGACTTCAGACTAGTCCGGTCCTGTCCGGACTTGTCCGATATTTCGCAACTCCGAGTTGATCTGTTGTTTTACGACTTGTTTCTTGGGTTTCACGTTAAGTGGGCCTAGGGACGTCGTGCCTAACTCTTTTAGAGCCCATGTGGGACTCTAAACCGGCCTCTACTCATCCCAAAACTCGAGATCCATCTAACCCTAGCCTCCACCTCTATATAAACAACCCAACCCCTTGGTTTGACATCTATTTGCCACTTTTCAACCCACCCAAACCCTAGTTCGTGGGGAGCCACCATCAAGGAGGGAGGAGAAGATCCCAAGCAAGAGGAAGAAGAGGAGGAAACGAAGGAGGATCAAGATCTCCACCAAGTTTCGTCCTTCACCACCAATTCATCTCCAAGTTCATCACCAACCCTAGATCATCAAGATCCAAGTGTTACCTCCAAGTTTCTTGGTTCATTGGAGTTCTAAACACCTGGTATACCTTCTATTCTCTTTTCCTTACATGAATTCAACCCCTAATCTCCAAATTCACGTCGATCTAGAAAACCCTAATCCGCTGATCTCGCAGAGTGCGGACTTGTCCGGTCCCTAGCGGACTAGTCCGATCTTTCTGGTTAAATTGTGTTGAATTAATTCTAAAATTTGATCTAATCGACCCCAAACCTGTATAAACTTATTAAAAGCTATTAGAACTAGTTAGTTATCATTAAAAGCAATCTAGTAACAAGTTCTAACTTGCATTTGCATTAATCATACATGTCATGTCATATTGAGTAATATTTGTGCACTCTTTGATTGTGTTTCTTGTCTTGTATGTTTATTGTGTGGATTATACGGATTTGTGCTAGAGAGTGCCGCGGAGGATCTCCAGCATCGAGAGTTCGAAGGCTTTGAGCCTGATCAACAACAAGAGCAAGACAAGTGTCCTTGAAGCATATTGATCCTGTTTTAAAACAAATGTTTTGTTTGCGAACTGCATGCTTGTGTCAAATTGATGGGAATCCTATGGTAGGAAGTTTACTAGCTTTGTTTAACCACCCTTTTCACCTGGAATATATGGTAGAGAGTCGGGAAGGGTTTTTACCTTTTTTGCTTCGCTTAATTAATTGGGATGGAAAAACCAACACTACACATTTAATTATGTATTAATGATATTTTGGTTAATGTGAACTGGTCGATACGGTATGGTAATGGGTGATCTAAGCAAGCCTGGTATGTGGATGGGTTGGATGTTATGGTGGTTTGCTTGCTTTAGATCTAAGGACCGGTTCATGCGAGAATAAGCCAGGACTACAGTGCCACCACAAGGCCAAGTATGGGTGCGGCGTAGCTGATTAATTAGGGCTTTGCTAGTGCTGTTTGGACCATTGTGGATGCTCGGGGAAGGGGTAGTTGGATTGGGTTGTTGATGATTGGTGGGACTACCCTGGGATCCGAATGGCTCAAGAAGGGGCCCTTGGTTGAAGATGTGCTCAGTTGGAGGCATCGCCACCGGTGAAACCTCAGCGGGGTCTGAATAGACTAGTAATCCCTTTGTAAAGGCTATTTTGTGATCTCTTGGCCACACACCAACGGAAGTGTGTAATATGACCGATGGGTCATGGGCATAAGGGAGATTCTTAGTCGCCGAAAGGTGATGAAATTACGAACACGTGGGTAAAGAGGTACAAACTCTGCAGAGTTAATTAAACCTATCATGATAGCCGTGGTCCTGGTTATGAGCACCTGGACAACTTCCATGATTAGAGAGAAATTAGGATTTGGGATGGTTATGGTTTGGGATGGTTATGGTTTGGTAATGGTTATGGTTTGGTAATGGTTATGGTTTGGTAATGGTTATGGTTTGGTAATGGTTATGGTTGATATTATGGTTATGGTTATGGTTATGGATGGAATTATGGTTTATGACATTGATTATGGTTATTGGTAATGGTGATTTATGGACTGGTATTATTATGGTTACATGGTTTATGATGGGTTCACTTCACATAATATGATATATTGCTTTTCAAATGTTTTACTGTACTTTTCAGCACTTTGCCATTATTATTGTCGTCATTTGAATCAGCCACATGTCATACTTTCCACACTTGCTGAGTACGACATGTACTCACTCTTGCAATCCCCCACCCCAACAGTTGCAGGTCAGGATTGGGAGTTTAATGGCGATAATGCAGAGTTCTAGGACGTGTCTACCATCAGCTTTGCCTGTGGTGTTGATTGGAGCTGCGCATATATACCCTGTCGCTTATGCTGCATAGTTGCTGTAGTTGCTTAATTAGTTTATTTCTGCTGCATTAGTTGAACTTGTCATTAATATTCATAGAGCTTGTATTCGAGGATGATATGGTTTGTGTAATAAATCTGATAATTAATCTTGTTCTGTGGTAATTTTCTGTATACTCTTTTGTGATTGCACTCGTGTATGTGTGTTGAACATCCTGGGCACACATATGCGTTAGCTGGGTTCAGTTTTTGGAACCGGGCGTCACACAATCTCTCCCCCTTCTCTAAGAGCTCTAAGAGCAACATCCACTAATCTCTCCCCCTTTGTCATCAAGGCACCAAAAAGGAAAAGAAGAAAGGAAGAGCCCTTAGGACAACTCGTCATCCTCATCGTCGTCATCGTCTCCGCCTTGGTGCCCGCTACCGCTCTCTGTGGCCTCCGGATCAATATTAGCATCATCATCATCGTTTGGGGCCGCGGTGGAAGTACCGTCTTCACCAAATTGAGCGAGCTCCTCGGCGGTGAACTCCAGGAGTGGAGTGATCTCTCCATCACTCTCCTCGGCGGGAGACATGGGAATGTCCAACTTGTCGCACATCGCCTTGAGATACTTCTCTTGGAGACGCTCCATGCGACGTTGCCAAAATTCCGCCTTCTTGCAAGAAGACAAAATGGCCTTGAAGCACTTGAGAAATCCACTCTCACATTGTGATGAAGGCAGAGGTGGCGGAGGAGATGGCACAAAGTGAGAGGAAGAAGCGGGAGGATCCACATTATTCCTCCTAGGGGCAGCCGGCTTCGGAGGAGGGAGTTGGGGTCGAAGCCTCTGGTGAATTATGTCTTTCTTGAAGGTGAGTTCGGAGATCTTCTCGATCATGTACATGATGTATGGTGCGTATACACATGATCGGTTTGGAGTATGGGAGATGTTGAAGATGTCATCGAAGATGTAGTCAACCACATTGAAGCGGACATCTCCATAAATGAGGACCATCAAGTGCCTCAAATTTCCTCAAATTATCCCCGCATCTCCATCCTTGGGTTCAATGGTCTTCCGGAGCACCCTGTTGAGGACACTGTAGAAGGGCTTGATGTTCCTTATATGCCCCGCCTCAAAGGGTACATAGTTGGGATACATGTACTCCAGGGTATCCCGATCAACTGGTCTTAAGTTGGAGATAATGATTTCTTTGTTCAGTTGATCCTCCAAGTCAAGCAGCTAAGCAAACTGCCAATAGGTGGTGGAGTATTGCTCTCCATGGGTCATCCAGGTAATCCTCCTGTCCCCATCAGTGTGGAAGTAAATAGTGGAATAGAACTGAGTGATGACTTCCACATTCCAGTCATACTAAAAAGCCATGAACTTCTTCAAACCATGGCGCTCGACAGCCTCAATCACGACATTGAAGGCCATGTGATCCTTCTGGGCCATGTAGTCCCAGTCAATCCACTGAGCATCGGTGACTGGGGTCTGCATGGACATGTAGATCGTCCGGTAGTAGTCACAGTGGAAGTCACACTAGAAACGGGGATCCACTGTGCTCCTGTCCCGCTGATAGACATTTATCTTCCTTATCTTGTGCACCTTCTCAGCCCCTTTTCCCTTGAAGATGTTAGCGTCGAAGGCAGCTGCACGGTTTGGGTTCCGTGCAGGAGAAGGCATCCTCAAGGGGCCTATGGGTTGAGAGGCACCCTTCTTGGCCTTGCTTGCCGGCTTCCTGGCAACGATCACCCTCTTCATGGGTGCAGCATCGACCGGGGCCTTTCCCTTATCCTTGGAGGTCCTTCGCCTCTTGGGCTCGAGCTTGATCCCCCAATGTCACAAGTCTCTTTTTCCATGGGGCTGCCTCGTCTGCTATAGAGTTGTGTGCTTCTCGCTGCGTATTCTTTGCTCTCTTTGATGCAAAGTAGGCAACATCCATTTCTTGATCCTCGCGCCTCCTGGGATAAAGAGCTTGCTTCTCCATTCGTCCTCAGAGTCGGAAGGTGGAACATACTCGTTATCTGACATGGTTGCTGATAAGAGAAGCAAGGGAATGTGTATGAGTTCAAGTAGTCAAGGCAAAGTGGTAGAATTCACAGAATTGATCAAGGTTAGGGTTTTCGCTGTGTAATTTGGACTTGTCTGCTCAGGGGTCGGATTAGTCCGTAACCAACTGAACTTGTCCGCCCTGAAGTCGGACTAGTCCGGTTCACATAGCAAGAACCCTAATTTAGAGAAATTTTGTGAAAACAACGGATCCTACCACAAAAATGGAGGTACATGATCACAATGATGTGCACAACAATATTTGTGAAGAAGTTTCTGTCAATAGATCCAAAATAATTGAATTTCAAGGATTTTGGGGTTAGGTCAAGAATACCTCTTCAAATCTTCAAATCGATGAAATGTGGATGATGAATCGGCCTCCGATGCTTGGGGAATAGTTCCCTAGCACCTTAGGGCTTCAATCCATGGATCGGAGTCGAGATTTGTTGGTGGGAATTGAAAATCACCATTTGGGGGGCGGTTTTCGAGCGTTTTTGGAGAGAGAGAGTGTGTGTGTTTGAGTTGATGTGGAGAGGTTGGGGGTTCCCTAGGGAGGTTAAGTCCCCAAGGGTCGGACTAGTCCGGTCATGGACCCGGACTTGTCCGGCTATCAGACTGGGTCCAGACTGTTCTGAGCCACCGGACTAGTCCGGTCTAGGGGCGGACTACTCCGGTCCTAAGGCTGAAAACTCCTATATATTGAGTTTTCAGTGGATATTTGATCCTTTTGGACTAGATTTCACAAAAGATCTTTGTAAACATGGTCAGTAAGCAATCAACAATCAAACTATGACCATGATTCACAAGAATTAAATAATTTCAAAATAATTTGTAGAAAATCGAGGAGGATGAGTCTTTTGCAAGCATGTGTGAATTTTGAATATGACAATCAGATGTGCAAGATTCAAGCCAAATTTCGAGAATCCAAGATATTAAGCTCACTCCTAAGTTCAGAAAATCTTTTCTCATCTAAGGGTTTGGTAAATATATCGGCCAATTGTTTATCGGTTCTCACAAGTGAAATTGCAATGTCTCCGTTGATGGAGTGATATCTCAGGAAATGGTGTCGAATATCGATGTGTTTGGTCCTTGAGTGTTCAACTGGATTATGGGCTATTTTGATGGCACTCTAGTTCTCACATAGGAGGGGAATATGGCGCAAGTTTATGTCATAGTCCCTAAGAGTTTGTCGCATCCAAAGAAGTTGAGCACAACAACTTCCGGCGGCGACATACTCCGCTTCGGCTGTGGAAAGAGCAATGGAGTTTTGTTTCATTGAGGACCAAGACACTAGAGATCTACCAAGGAATTGGCAAGTTTCTTATGTACTCTTCCTATCAACTTTGCACCCCGCAGAGTTCGCATCGGAATATCCAATGAGGTTAAACTTAGATCCTTTGGGGTACCAAAGTCCTAGGCTTGGTGTGTGAACCAAATATCTAAGAATTCTCTTAACGACGATCAAATGAGACACCTTAGGAGCAGCTTCAAATATAGCACACATACACACACTAAGCATGATATCGGGCCTAGATGCACATAAATAAAGCAATGAGTCTATCATGGAACGATATACCTTTTGGTCCACACTTGGACCATCTTCATGAGATCGAGATGCCCATTTTTTGCCATAGGAGTCTTGATGGGTTTGGCCTTGTCCATGTCAAACTTCTTGAGTATATCTTGTGTGTACTTGGTTTGACTCATGAACGTGCCTTCCTTGAGTTGCTTCACTTGAAAACCTAGAAAGAACTTCAACTCCCCAATCATGGACATCTCAAATATTTCCGTCATTATCTTATAAAACTCATCACAAAAAGCTTTGTTAGTAGAACCAAATATAATGTCATCGACATATATTTGGCAAACAAACAAATCGTCATTGAAATGCTTTGTGATTAAAGTATAATCCGCCTTCCCAATTTTGAAACCATTTTGAGTTAGAAAATCTCTAAGACAAACATACCAAGCTCTAGGAGCTTGTTTGAGTCCATAGAGAGCCTTACCCAGTTTGTACACATGGTTTGGGAATTCTTCATCTTCAAATTCAGGGAGTTGCTCTACATACACCTCTTCCTTGATTGGACCATTGAGGAATGCGCTCTTGACGTCCACTTGATATAGCTTAAAATCATGGTGAGTAGCAAAGGCAAGTAATATACGAATTGATTCAAGCCTAGCTATGGGAGCAAAGGTTTCTTCGTAATCCAAACCTTCGACTTGTGAATACCCTTTGGCCACAAGTCATGCCTTGTTCCTTGTAACCACCCCGTGCTCATCTTGTTTGTTGCGGAACACCCATTTTGTGCCTACAACATTCGCATTAGGCCTCTTCACAAGCTCCCATACTTGATTTCTTTCAAAGTTGTTGAGCTCTTCTTGCATGGCCATTGCCCAATCCGGATATCGTAGTGCTTCTTCAACCTTGTGGGGCTCTAAGGAAGAAACAAAAGAGGAATGTTCACAAAAGTTTGCAACACGAGATCGAGTAGTTACCCACTTGGAGATGTCTCCAAGTATATTTTCAACAGGATGGCCCCGTTGGACGCTTTGATGCACTCTTGGGTGAGGCGCTTGAGGTCTCGATTCATCACCTTGGTCTTCCTCATCCTCATTGTCTCCCCCTTGGTTGATGCCTCCATTTTTATCTTCTTGGAGCGCATCTTGGGGAACTTGATCTTGGTCATTTGAGGAGGAGCTTCCTTAATGTGTAGGATGGTCACTTGCATCTTGAGGTTGTTCTTGTGGTTGTATATCTTTAAGTGCCATCCTTTCTATCACCACTTGTGGAGCTTCTTCTTGATCTAGCACATGACGATCAACTTGCTCTACTTGGGAGTCATTAGTCTCATCAAACACTACATCACGTGCTACTTCAACAATTTCGGAGGATTTGTTAAAGACACGATAGGTGTAAGTGTTTGAGTCATAACCAAGTAAGAAACCTTCATCGGACTTAGAAGCAAACTTCGAAGTCCTAGGCTTCTTGTTAAGAATGTAACATTTGCTCCCAAAACACTAAAGTAGGAAATGTTTGGCTTGTTACCGGTTAGGATCTCATAAAACGTCTTCTTAAGTATGCGGTGAAGATACAACCGGTTTATGGCATGGCAAGCGGTGACCGCTTCTGCCCAAAACCGGTCTGACGTCTTGTACTCATCAAGAATGGTTCTTGACATCTCAATTAAGGTCCTATTCTTCCTCTCGGCCACCCTATTTTGTTGAGGGAATTAGGGGGCTGAGAACTCATGCTTGATGCCTTCCTCATCCAAGAATTCTTCAACTTGAGTATTCTTGAACTCGGTGCCGTTGTCACTTCTTATGGTCTCGATACTTAAGGAGAACTTATTTTGAGCTCTCTCCAAGTACCTCTTGAGGACACCTTGAGTCTCACTCTTATCATGCAAAAAGAATACCCAAGTGAAACGTGAAAAATCATCAACAATGACAAGACCATATTTGTTACCACCAATACTTATGTAGGCAATTGGACCGAAGAGATCCATGTGTAGAAGATCCAATGGTCTTGGTGTTGTCATAATATTCTTTGATGGATGTGGTGCTCCAACTTGTTTTTCGGCTTGGCATGCGCTACAAGGTCTATACTTTTCAAACACAATATTTTTTAAACCATGGATGTGCTCGCCCTTAAGGAGTTTTTGCAAATTCCTCATCCCAACATGGGCTAGCCTTCTAAGCCACAGCCATCCCATGTTAGTTTTTGCAATTAAGCATGTATAGAGTTGGGCTTTATCCGCAGAGAAATCAACAAGATAGAGCTTTCCCTTGAGTACACCCTTAAAGGCAATTGAGTCATTGCTTCTCCTTATGACGGTCACACCCTCATTAGTGAATTACCAATTATAACCTTTGTCACATAGTTGTGATATGGACAAGAGGTTATAATCAAGTGAATCAACATGTAAACATTTGAAAGAGTGTGATTAGGGGATATAGTAATTTTACCGGTGCCAAGGATTTTTCCTTGGGTATTGTCCCCAAAATAGATTCCTTCACTTGAATCTTAATTTAGCTCATACTCCACAAACATCTTCCTCTCTCCGGTCATATGATTAGTGCACCCGCTATCAAGAACTTATTTGGTTCCACCAGAGGAGTATGCCTACAAGAAAGATTTAAGCCTTGACTTTAGGTACCCAAGCTGTGTTGGGTCCTTTGATGTTAGTAAAGAGGCACTTGGGCACCCACACACAAGGTTTGGGACTCTTGCGGTGTGGCCCAACATACCTAGCATAGTCCTTTCCAAACTTGTTCCTCAATAAAACATATGATGCATCAAAATTATGAAACAATGGATGAGGTATTGTTTAGGCATCTTGGGTGTAGTAGCAATGTTCTTCCCTTTATTGTTGTATGAGCCTCCTTTGACAAAAACAATCAAGTCTTTGCAATTCTTGGGAGTTTTGGTGTTTTGCCTCATCTCCCTAGAATAGCCAAGACCATCCTTGACAAGGGGATGTCTTGTGTTGGTATATGCACTACGTGCATATACCACTTTCTCCTTGTCAAAGATGTCACCTTTTGGTGCTTGATAGGTTTGTGCCAACTTAATCTCATCTTTAATCTTTATGATCAAGTTTGAACATCTACAAGATTGAGATGCTTCGTTTTTAATATTTGTGGAAGATGAGCTTGGAGAGGAAGAAGGTGCATTGACCTTGAGAGACTTCACTTGTGTCTCAAGGATCTTGTTAGCTTGTGTCAAACTAACAAGTTCATCCTTGAGTACAATTGTAGTGTTCTCAAGGTTTGAGCAAGTTTCCTTGCTCAAAGCGAGTTCACGCTCAAGTGTCTTGCTTCTTCCTCTTTCAAGCTCCAGCTCCTCAACCTCTTTACATCTCTCGTTTTGTTGGATGAGCATGTCCTCTTGACAGTTGATGAGCTCTTACTTCTCAAATATTTCCTCCGTCAACAATCTCAATCTTTTCAAAGTACTTTTACTCATGTCCTTAAGCATATGTTCATTTTCACTACTACTATCAAAATCATCATGAGAAGAAATTGAAGAAGAGGATTTAGATTTAATCTTCTTTCTTCTCTCCTTGTCCATGAAACATGTTGGCCTTGAAGTCTCCAAGTTGGGGAAGAGCTTGTTTTCCGTAGTTGTCTTCTTCATAGCAATGGTTTCTATCTTCTCTTCGTCTTCGGAGGAGGATTCCTCATTTGAATCCCACTCCTTTGCGAGGTGGGCATGTCCGGATTGCTTCTTCTTCTTGAAGTACTTCTTCTCTTTGGACTTGCCCCCCTTCTTCTTCTTGTTTTCTTCATGTGGACAATCCACAATGAAGTGGTCATACTCCCCACAATTGTAGCAAGCCCTCTTTGATCTTGTCTTGGGCTTGTCTTTGCTCTTTCTTTTACTTTGGTAGCTCCCCCTCCTTCTTCTAAACATCCTCTTAAAGTTATTGATGAAGAGAGCTTCTTCCTCATCAGTATCGGGACTCTCTTTATCACTCTCTTCCTTTTCTTGTGATCTAGAGGATGTTGCCTTGAATGAGACATCCCTTTTCTTGGAGGAGGAAATCCTTTGTAGATCATTGTAAAACATGGCTTCTTGCTCCATCATCTCATGTTTGATGATCCTCCCTAGCATTTCTTCGAGAGTCATCTTGTGGAAGCCCGGGCTCTCGCGAATTAGTGAGCAAAGAGTGACGTTTTGAGGCATGAAAGCTCGTATCATTCTCTTTACCACCTCGTGGTCCGTCCACCGGGTGCTTCCATATGACCGACTCTTGTTGATGAGAGTCTTGAGGCGGTCGTACATGTCTTGGGGGGGGGGGGGGCTCACCATCCATGATGGTAAATCTTCCAAGATCTCCTTCGATCATCTCGATCTTCACCTCCCTAATGACGCGGTTGCCTTCATGCGCCGTCTTTAGGGTATCTCATATTTCCTTGGCAACCTCTAACCCTTCAATGCGGTTGAACTCCTCTCGAGTCAATGAGGAGGTAATCACTCCAACTATTTGAGCATTCGATGGAGAAGGACGACTTGTTCCGGAGTGATGTCTTCCTCATTCTTCGAAAGATGAACACATGTCATAAAAATTTTCCACAAGCTAGGGTTTAAGGAAATGAGGTGCATCTTCATATTATGCTTCCACATAGAGTAATCATTTCCGTCAAACTGAGGAGGTTTTCCAATGGGAATAGACAAATAATGATTGCTCGCGGTAAGTTGCTCATAGTTGTAAGGATACCGGAAGTAGTCTTGTGAACTACTCCCTTTGCCGATGTTGGTCGGAGCAATTTGCTTGATCTCCTTCTTGGGCACGTTGAGCTTCTCACGAAGCCGAGCCTTGAGCATCCGAACTTGTTCGTCGTCGTTTGGATCATCTTGAAGAACATCGACGTTCTTCGTCTTGGTGTCATCAGCGACCACTGGAATCTCGTTATCACCCCTTCCGGCCATCTCTTCTCTGAGTTGTTAGACTCTTGTGGAGAAACCTGCTATGATACCAATTGAAAGTCGCCTAGATGGGGGGTGAATAGGCAATAATACCTGAAATGACTTAATAAAACGAGATTAAATTCCTGAGGCCGGACTTGTCTAGACAGGGCCGGACTAGTCTGCTCATCACAGGGTGAAAACCTAAAAACTTGGTTTCTACAGGTTATTTGCGGAATTTAAGTTCACCAAAGAGATAAGCAATATTTGGTAAACTAGTATAATTCAGATTGTGAAGTTAAAGTACTTAGATCACAAGATTTTGACAAAGATCAAAAGTGAAAGGCAATATGAACAATAAGAACCCTAATGGCAATACTAGTGATCACAAAGGTAAAAGGCAAGTGAGAAAGGATTTATCCCGTGGTTCAGCTCCATGAAGAAGCCTACATCCACGTTGAGAAGTCCACACAAGGACCGGATCTCACTTGACCCTTCTCTCACCAAGCCACCACGATGGCCGGCTTGGATTCCACTATATCAATGGGTAATCACAAAGTTTGATGGGGCTACTCACAAGTTGAGGCTCCCACAAATCAATTCAATGAGGAGCACATGAAGCTCAACTCACACAAGCCACAAAACACAATCACAATGTGCAAAGAGATCAAACCGAGAGCCAAAGCGCGATGATCTTCCTTTACTCTCCTCCCCAAACCCTAATCTCTTCAAGATTTGGTCTTTGAGGCTAGTAGGATGAGTAGAAGACTTTGGAAGTCTCTTGGTTACTTGTGGCAGCGCTAGGGTTCAAGACTTCTTCAAATGAGGTCGGGGTCCCCTTTTTATAGGGGTACCGAGCGCCTTCTGCTGACCTCAGCAGAAGGGCGGACTAGTACGGCCTCTGGCCCCGGACTAGTCTAGCCCTATGGGACCATAGACCTATGGTCAGGTCCCGACAACTGCCACACTACGCGACGATCGTCATGCTACCCGCCAAATTTCCAAATTCAAACAGCCACTAAACAACGGACTAGTCCGGTCCACAACGGACTAGTCCGAAGTAGGACAAAAGGGTTTAGTCCGGCTCAAAACGGACTCATCTGTGTAGGCCCGGACTAGTCTGGCCCTCTAGGGTTTCTCTCAGTTTATCTCACTAAGTCTCAAAAGGACTAGTCCATACCCATACGGACAAGTCCGAACTTTTCCAGAGAGCTTTGGTCCGTCCAAAAATGAACAAGTCCGGTCTTCTGGGACTTAGCTCCAAATTCAGTAAGAAACACTCCAGAGACGTTTGGTCTGTCTCAAAACGGACTGGTCTGCCTGGCCGGACTAGTCCAGCCGTGAGGCCCGAACTAGTCCGGCCTCCTACGATTTTTCCTCATTTTGGCTTCTCACTTAGGTTTTTCTCTAAACCACCACTTAGTGCCCTCCAGAATGATCTCAATGCACATGATACATCCACCCTTTCACATGACATGGCTTATATAATCTCATCTTCATAGAAACTCTAATTTCTACTTCTTGAGCCTTTGATGCCCGTTATGTCCTTTTACTTTTTGAAGGGTTTCATCTCATTTCAATCATTGTACCTGTGCTTAGGATCAACTTAGCTCATTGGACTCTTAATTGTCGTCATCAATCATCCAAAACCTACGGGGATGCCTAGATGCACTTTACCTGGGCCGATGTTTGGGCCGTCTTCTACTTTAGTGTTTGGCCTGCCACTTGAATTCAAAATGGCCGAAGAAACTCCCACCATCTGATCAGTCACTGAGTCCCCGCCAGTGCTGACATTGCCTCCTCCCGAAGAATCAGCTTTTCCCCAAGGTGGAGTATCAGGAAACATGGTTTTGAGGACTGAGTAATCTTCCCAGGTCACAGAAGATTCAGAAAGACCTGTCGAGAGCACCAAAACTTGAGTGACAACAAAATTACCTTTCTGAACCAACCGCCTCTAAATGATTATGTTGGGAAGAAGATGATGAACATCTAGTGAAGGAATATCTGGTAGGGTCGAGAATATCGAAGAGTAATTAGGTGTGAAAGGTTTGAGTTGTGAGACATTGAATATTGGATGCACCTTACTTCCTTGAGGCAAATCCAGCTTGTAAGCGACCTGACCAACACGCTCCAACACAGCAAAAGGGCCAAAGTACTTATAAGCCAATTTTTGAAATGGCCTGTTAACCACTGAGCTTTGAGAGTATGGTTGAAGTTTCAATAAGACTTGTTCCCCGACTTGAAATGATCTGTCACTTCTTTTTTTTATCAGCTTGCACTTTCATCCTATTCTGGGCACGACAGAGATGTTCCTTCAGCAAGGATAGGAAAGGTTGTCTCTCCTTTAAGATATCAGTGACTTCATCATTGGTGGAAATCCGAAGCAGAGGAAAGTATCCCGCAGAAAGTTCTTCACCATATAGAGCTTTAAAAGGAGAACATTTGAGAGCTGAATGATATGCAGAATTATACCACATCTCAGCTAGAGGAAGCCATTTAACCCATTTCTTTGGAGCTTCATGCACATAACATCTTAAGAACATCTCTAAAATTAGATTTAAACGTTCAGTCTGCCCATCACTTTGAGGGTGATATGCTGAAGTAAAGTGCAGACCAGTATCCAGAAGTTTGAATAATTCCTTCCAAAAAGCACTAGTGAAGATTTTATCCCTGTCAGAGACTATAGTTTTAGGAATCCCATGTAGCCTGACAATCTGATCAAGGAATACTTGTGCAATGGACATAGCTGTGAATGCGTGTTTAACAGCAATAAAATGACCATACTCGGTAAATATGTCCACTACCACCATAATAGCACAATATCCATAGGACATTGGAAGCCCCTCAATGAAATCTATTGAAATATCCACCCAAGAGCTTCGAGGGATAGGTAGAGGTTGAAGGGGCCCGGGATACTTACAGTTTTCATGTTTTGCCAATTGGCAAATATTGCACTGTTTCACAAAGGACTCTTTAGCAAGTTTCATTCCATGCCATGAAAATTTTTTGTCGAGTATTTGGTATGTTGCGTGAATACCAGAGTGACCTCCTACTGGAGAAGCATGAAAAGCATGAATCAGTTTTGTCTGCAGTGCAATATTCTCCCGTAACCAGTGACCTCCTACTGGGGAAGCATAAAAAGTATGAAAAGCATGAAAAGCATGAAAAGTTGATGTCTTATAACCCCATTAGACAAAGAATAACCATGTTCATCAGGACTATGAAGAGCAAGCCGTGTCAAGAGGTTTTGAGCATTTGAATTTGTGGTGTAAGAATTAATCACTTCTCGTATCCAACTTGGGACCACAGTTGAAACACCCTGCAACAGAAAAAATTTGCCCACCCGAGAGAGTGCATCAGCCACTTTATTCTCAGAGCCCTTCTTATATATCAGTTTGAATTGAAGTCCAATAAGTTTTCTCAAGGCTTTTCTCTGCATTAGTGTAGATAAATTCTGCTCTTGTAAGTGACAAATACTTTGTGGTCAGTTCGGATAATAAAAGGTTTCCTTTGCAATAATGTCTCCATTTTTCCACATCCATTATAATTGCCAAGAATTCCTTTTCATAAGTAGATAGTTTTTGTGTTTGCTATACTCAATCCTTTACTGAAAAATGCAATGGGATGTCTCTCTTGAGACAGAACAGCCCCCAAACCAGTTTCACAAGCATCTGTTTCAAAAATAAACTCTTTATCAAAGTTGGGGAATGTTAAGACAGGGGTATGTGTCATAGCCTGCTTCAGAGCATCAAAAGCTTTTTGAGCACCAGGGCTCCAAGAGAACTCCTTATGGTGAAGTAAGTTGGTCAAGGGCCGGGCAATAATACCATAATGTTGCACAAATTTCCTGTAATAGCCTGTCAACCCAAGGAAACCTCTCAGTTATGTGAATGAAGTTGGAGTGGGCCATCTCAACGTTGCTTCAGTTTATGGAAGGATCAGTGGCCACTCCTTGATCAGATATGATATGTCCCAAGTAATTTATCTGCTTTTGAGCAAACTTGCATTTTTCAACTTGATGAAAAGCTTATTATCTTGAAGAGTCGGAAAGACAATCTTCATGATGTAGATGTTCATCCAAAGAGGTGCTAAAGACCAGTATATCATCCATAAAAATGAGTACAAACTTATTCATGAATTTAGCAAAAATTGCATTCATAAGAAATTGGAATGTAGCTGGTGCATTGGTAAGGCCAAATGGCATAACCAAGATCCTTTGGTGATGATTTTGTTGTTTACCTTGTGGATGATACACCCAGATCCACCCAAGAGGTGTTTGCATCTCCTGATGCGGACGATTGGAAGGAAGCAGTCCGCAGTGACATGAAATCTATCATGACTAACGGAACCTGAGATGTATTGGATCGTCCATTCGGTTGTAAAACGATTGGGTGTAAGTGCGTGTTCAAGAAAAAGCATAGGCCTGATGGTACTATTGAGAAGTCCAAGGCCAGGCTGGTGGCGAAAGGTTATACACAAAAAGAAGGAGAAGACTTCTTTGATTCTTACTCACCCGTTTCTAGAATGACAACTATTCGGGTACTTCTTTCTTTGGTTGCCTCACACGGTCTTCTAGTCCATCAAATGAATGTGAAAATGGATTTCCTTAATGAAGAGTTGGACGAGGAGATTTATATGGATCAACCAGAAGGATTTGAGATACCCGGTCAAGAGAATAAGGTGTGTAAGTTAAAGAAATCTTTATACGGTCTTAAACAGGCACCAAAGCAGTGGCATGAGAAATTTGATAGTACCATGACACAAGCAGGCTTTGCTGTCAACGAGGCTGAGAAATGTGTATATTATCGATATGGTGGGGGTAGAGAAGTGATCATGTGTTTATATGTAAATGATATATTAATTTTTGCAACTGATATTGATGTGATAAATGAGGTAAAATCTTTTCCGTTCCATAATTTTGATATGAAAGACTTAGGGGAGGCTGATGTTATCTTAAATGTCAAGCTGATAAGAAATGAGAATGGGATTACTCTCTTACAGTCCCATTATGTTTAGAAGGTCTTGAGCCGTTTTGGCTATTTGGATAGCAAGCCTTCACCAACACCATACGATCCTAGTATAATTCTTCAGAAGAATAAAACACTAGGAAGAGACCAACTAAGATATTCTCAGATAATTGGTTCGCTCATGTACCTAGCTGGTGCTACTCGACCTGACATTTCCGTCGTGGTTAGCAAATTGAGCCGGTGTACTGCTAACCCAGGAGATGATCATTGGCGCGCACTTGAGCGAGCTATGCGCTATTTGTGTGGTACAATGAGTTATGGACTTCACTATACAGGAGACCCCAAAGTTTTAGAGGGTTATAGTGATTCCAATTGGATTTCTGATGCTGATGAGATAAAGGCAACAAGTTGTTATGTCTTTACTCTTGGAGGAGCAACTGTCTCATGGAGGTCTTGTAAACAGACTATTTTGACGAGGTCAACCATGGAGGCAGAGCTTACAGCATTAGATACAGCTTCTGTAGAAGCAGAGTGGCTAAAGGAACTCTTGATGGATTTACCAATGGTGGAAAAACCAATTCCTCCAATTCTTATGTAATGTGACAATCAAACAGTTCTTGCCAAGGTGTCAAGTACAAAGGATAATATGAAATCCTCGAGACATGTGAAAAGACGGTTAAAATAGGTTAGAAAATTGAGAAACTTCGGAGTGATAACCATTGATTATGTTCAAATGTCAAAAAATCTGGCAGATCTGTTTACAAAAGGTCTATCAAGAAATGTGATAGATAGTGCATTGAAGGAGATGGGATTGAGGCCCACATTAGTTATACACAGCGGTAACCCAAACCTATGTGATCGGAGATGTCGTGAATTAGAATTTGGGAAGAACAAGCCGTATGTATAACTAGGAGAGTATATAACTATTTAGTACCCTCTCTAGTGAAGATGCAACACTCTCTATTCTGTAAGGAAGGCTGACTTAAGTCTTAATGTGTTCGGAGGCTATAGTGCGAGATACTGTCCTACAAAGTATTCTTGTACGAACACACCTATATGAGCTGACTGTTGGTCGCAGTCTGTGAGGTTTGGGAATTCTCTAAGAAGCTCATGAAAGAGACACGAGAGTATGACTTATGGGCTCCACCCGAGGACTGGCCCAATAGGCGCCTAGTATCAGTTTGGTCTTTAAATGAAACCACCTCACGTAAAACTACCAATTCAAGGCATAGTCCATTGTGTAGTTGTGAGTTGGCAGATTTTTTAGATCTAGATGGATTTTCAACCGAATAGGTCTCCATCGTTAAACTGATATATTAAATAACATTGTGGACACACAACAAGTAGTGTCAGCTATTCCTTTGGAATTTGGTGGGGATTGTTGGAATATTTGGGCCTAGGCCCAACTATTCTCTACTGAATTCCAAAGGTGTAAAGGAGACATTAATCTCGCATTGACTATTTGAGGAGAGTAGTTTATTTATAAGGGAAGCTATTTTCTATGTGTGGAATATGTGAGAGAAGGATGGCTATAGCCACAAACAAATCACACGCACGCGCACACGTATTCGCATATTCGCGTATTTTCGCATGAGTTAACGCGTGACTTGTGACTTGCGACGTGGTGACTGGCGCAGTAAATCTGTTCAATCTCTCTTTTGATAAAACTCACTAATATGACTTTAATTTGCTGCAATTCGTGGCACTTTATGATTCAGTTTCTGGAAGATAATGGTCTGCAGTAACTGACGCAATTATGCTGCAAATACTAAAGTTTATTGTCTTCAGTTACTAGAGCCTAATTGTGCTGCTTTACTGTATACTTGATTCTTTCAGTTACTAGAGTTTGTCACTATATATACATAATGAGTGCTTTCATTCTGAGATACAGAGGTGAACAGACTCACTAGTCCACTGTGTTGAGAATCTGCTACAGGCTAGTCCATCCTCCCCGTCGGCGTGTCACCGACGTGTGGGAGAGCAGTGTCTCCAAAACCACGTCCCAGTGAAGAATATGCACGGATTGGGGTGAATCAGGTTTTTGGGTAGCATTTGCGCGACTGCTCGATAGAAGATTTGCTTCTTCTACAACCTTCTTCACACACTCCACTCATAATTTTTCAAGCTGGATCGTCAGCACTGTAAGTAAAAGATGAGTTATCTACGCATGAATATGATAGATATAATCTACTTTATTTGCATGTTATTGTTCATGTTCTGTGGACTATCTATCATGCGTACTGTTGTAATTTTAGGAATTAATTTTATCTCTAAAGTGCATTGTTTTCTAACATACAAGACATTAAACCGCGGCGGCATCGTCAACTACGTGCATGGCATTGTAGTCGCTAACGTCTCCGGTAAGATTTTTCTTGTTATACTTGTTTCTCTTCGATCTCTTTCTTTTAGCTAGATTGTGATTGAAATGAGGAGAAGCAGGGTGCCGCATTCTGATGCTAGAGCCGATTGCAAGGGCACATAGAGGCATAGATTCACAAGCCAAGGATATTTTAATTAGATCTTATTCTCGCAAGAGCTATTGAGGTGGCGATTGTATTTGCGGCAAGAAAGAGAAAATTATCATAAAAAATTAAGGTCGTGCAAAAGATCCCTGACTTCAAAGGCTCAAGGTACCGCATCCTTGAAGAAGTTCAAATAGAACGAGGAGAGTTCATGTAGAGAAGCTCAGTGTCGGATCTTCCGTCGATCAATTTGGATATTGTCCTTTACAATGCTGCACGACAAAGGAGAGGACGAATATGGAGGATGGAGGGGGGGTTGTGGTGGGGTGTGGGGTGGGTTCATCAAGAGCGAAGTTTTCAAGTCGGATTCAGTGATTCTGGGTTTTTGAATTTAAAAAGGATTCGGTGATTCTAAGTTCATGTAGAGAAGTCTTTCCTTGTATGCCACAAACTGATAGATTGCAAAGCCCAGGTAACCTGGTTACATCTTGGGCCTTGCCGTACCTGCCTTCAACTAGCTTGGTGGCTCCGTTCAAGAGGGCAGCGATACCTAGGGTTTTCACGCTGGTACCAAAAGTCTCACAACGTTGTGTGACAAAAACATATGCAGGCGTTGTGAGATCCAGAATTGAGAGGGGAGGAAACCAAGGAGGATGAAGAGGTGTGCATAACCGAAGTGGCTCGTCACAAGGCGGATGTGGAGATGGAGCAGACGAGGATACTACGATCAACCAGGATAGAGCCGTGGCTATCATCTGACCTGGGTAGGGAGAGAAAATCACCTTAGGACTGGACATGGAGAGGTAATTTCAATACATCTTTTCACTATGGATCAACTGGCTTTCCCCATTGTAAGGATCAAAACGCCCAAGAGGGGGGGTGAATTGGGCTTTCTTTCAATTTTTTAAAGCAATTAAGATTAACGACCTCAAGCCCAATTCCCTATGCAATTAAACTATGCAATCAATGTAAATTAAATTTGCGGAATGAAGATTGCATAAGTGTAAAAAAGGGAGAGGGATGCAAACGCTCAAGGGACACGGAGTTTATCCCGTGGTTCGGTAAGATCACAAGGATCTACCTACATCCACGTTGTGGCACCCACCGAAGGGTTTTGCCACTCCCAAGTCACCGAGACAAGGGGGTTCTTCACTATTCTTCTCCGTTCGCCAACCTCGGCAAGGTGGAGCTCAAGCCTTGTACACTTTGGAATCCTCCGGGCTTCCACAATCTTCTTGGCAAGCTCCGGAAGTCGCACACACCAAGGGACACTCCCTTATGGCTCTCACTACACTAGAGACTCCAGTCACCAAGAGTGGAGGCACCCAAGCACTATCTCTAGCTAGTTCTAGCCTATCTCTTGGTGTACAAATGATGAGCAAATGATGTGAAAGTGGTAGCTCTATTGCTTGAATGCTCTAGGATGTGTAGAGTATGTCTGGGCTTCAAGTCTTGTCGATTTGACAGGTTGAAGGGGTATAAATAGCCAGCCTCCACGAGATAGCCATTGGAAAAGTAGGCTGACATCACTTCTCTGTGAACACCGGATGATCCGATGTCTCCCCTTCAGTTAACATCGGTCAAAGCCAAATTAGCTGATGTCACTGTGTCAGATATGACCGTTGTTAGACCGATGTTGATCTGTCTTCTCATCGGATGATCCGGTGGCTCTTCCTCCAGAATTTTGCTTGATCTTGAAGCTTACTGGAGTGATCGACCGATGTGTGTAAGTCTGCACATCGGATGATCCGGTGCTTTACTTGGTCCAACAGTGTTGCAATCTGTGATGATGGACCGATGTCACTGAGCCACCCACATCGGATGATCCGGTGAGTTCTTTGCTCTGAGGTCTTCTTCTTTTGTTGACACAACTCGACCGATGCAGTCAACTCAAAGACCATCGGATGATCCGGTGTGTTCAACTTGTTGACTTCGAGTTGTTTTGAGTTGTTATTTTGGAATTTGGACTTGTGACCTCTTTGACACTTGTTTGAAATGTTGTTTTGATTGTCTTCAAGCATTGAGTGATATCAAGTTAGAGCTTTCACTTCTTGTCTTCATATGATTTGATTTGATCTCATTCGTTGATTTTAAATGGGTCTCCAATGTAATTTAGATTTCATTTGATTGAGTGTTATCGAGACCTTGCATTCACAAATTCATTAGTAATATCGAATGGTTGTCATTAATCACCGAAACCGTACCTCATGGGGCCTAGATGCTTTCAATCTCCCCCTTTTTGGTGATTGATGACAACACAATAATCAAAGCGTGATAGTAATGAATTTGAGAGAATGAACCATAAGTAAATATGCAATGACTACGGATAATATACTTGAAGCTTTAAACATCAATAAATGACACAATTGAATTCAAAGAGATCATAATCATAGATAAACATCAAAGAGTTCAAATGATTAACAACTTAGGAAAGATGGAAATAGGTTCATTACACACCAAATGAGCAAATAGCAAATACAATTAAGATAAGACACTCGACTCACTCCCCCTAACACTAGGACTCCCCCTGACTCTCTAACTCTTCTCCCCCTTTGGCATCAAGACACCAAAAAGGGATCCGAGCACCTACAGACCCTGAGAGCTGGGCGCGATGACGAACTGGTCACTGTCGCAGTCGTCGGAGCTAGAGTCGCCGGTCGTAGGAGCTGCCGGAGCGGCGGGAGCTGGAGAGTCCGCTGCCGGTGCTGGAGGAGAGGAAGCAGGTACTGGAGGTGCCGGTGGAGCCGGAGGAAGTGGAGCGCTCACCACGGACGTCGGCGTCTGCTGGAACAAGATCGTCGCCGGCAGTGGTGAGTGAATCGGTGCGCTGGATGCCAGAAGTGGTGACATACTGATTGAAGGGATAGGAGTAGTAGGCACCTGAGCAACACCTGGAGCCAGTAGGGGGGACATGCTGAACGAAGGGATCGGAGTGGAGGGAACTGGAGCCACTGGTGCAGCAGCTGGAGCCAAGATAGGAGGCGGAGGAGCTACTCCAGGCAGCTGCGATGGAAGGGCGATCCCGGTCTGGGTGTAGAGGTTGGTGATCAACCCCAGGATCCCCATCATCGCCTGCTGCGTCTGCTGCTGCTGGTCCAGAGTGCGCTGGTGCATCTGGTCGATGAGCCCCGTCAGCCGATCAGTGTCTTCACGCCTCTCACGGGCGATCTGACGCTGCATCTCCTGCTGCTGCTGCTGGAGCTCAAGAAGACGTGCAGCCTGCTCCGCGCGGGCCTGCTCGGCGGCCAGCCTGTCCAGCCGCTGCTGCTCGACCATCTGCTGGAGGAGCGAGGTCAGCTCAGATGGCTGCGTCACCTGCGCCTCAGTGACTGGAGGTGGAGTAGGAGGTGGCACTGTAGAACCTCCAGCCTCCGCGTCGTGCTGCCGGGGAGAGGGGGGAGGAGGGAAGTACTCCTCGACACTGTCGTCGGTGTCGCTCTCAGACCAGATATGCTGCAGGTCCTCCCCCTGAGCCTCAGCCTCAGCAAGCCTCTCGTCCTCCCGCTCTAGGTCGGACCAGTCTTCCTCTGACAGACGGGCCCGGACCTGGCGTTCAACTGGACGACCAAGGCGACGGTCTCCAGGAGCAGAGGCACGATAGTGACCAAAGCGAGTCACACTCTCGTCAGCAAGCCGGGCCTGTGCTGTATGTCCCTCAGGCATCATCATAGAGCAAATGTAACTGATCTAGTGCCCGTAGACCATCTGCCTCATCATGCCAATCCCATTCGTGATTACGTCTTCCATCTCGCATAGGAGTATGTCCACGATATCGAAATCCATCCCGTTCATTATGTAGAACAGGAGGGTCTGCTGCAGACTCGTTAACCCCTCCAAGTAACCTGACCTTGGCAGGAGCGTGCGGCGCAAGGCGAGGTGCACAATGCGCGCAGCTGGGGTCAGGAGAGCTGGAACTCTCGGCTGGTCCGGAGAGAACGAGGGGCCAAACAGAGAGCGGATCTCGTCAAGCTATGGTGCTACCCCTCCAGTAAGTGGCCTCCTCGGTGGATCTGCCTGCCCATAGACCTTCTCGTGCACGCAGGTGTCATGCAGGTCCAGACCAAGAAGCTGCCCCAAAGTCTGCCTCGAGTGGTGGTAGCGCTGACCATTGAACATGAAGTCAATCGACCTCCTGCCCTCTGAGATGTACAGGGTCGCGTAGAAGACACGGACCCACTCTTCCACATAAGCACTTCTCTCATAAGCCAGCAGCTGCACCAAACCTCTGTATCTCTCAAAGAAAGGATGGACCTCAGTCTCCGCTGCCACTGCAAGCTGCCCCCAGTCCAGGTAGTTGTGCTGAAAAAGCTTGTGCCCCCGACGCCTGTAGGTCTCATAGAGAGACGCCTGGGTGACAGTCCAGAAGCGACTGTCCACAAGAGTCTCTAGGGGCTGTGGGAACCACTCCTCAAGCAGCACGCTCCAATGAAGCTTGCGTAGCTGCTTGGCCTTCATCTTCCGGTAGTCCGTGAGACGGACTCCCTCACCGACACGGACGGCCGTGTCCATCTCGTAGATGGCCCTCTCGGCTTCCCTGTCCTTACGACGGTCGGCAGCCGTCGGTCTCGGACGAGGAGCAGCCAGGGACTGACCTCCCCGTGTCCGGGCTGAGCGCCGGCGGACAAGCGGCTCGACCGGCTCCTCCTCGATGTCGGAGTTGTCGATCACAGGAGGCTGCCGAGCCTCGCGGATCCTCAGGGATCCCCCACGGCCGCGCTCACGCTCCTCGGCGGCGCGAGCGGCCATTAGAGCCTGCTTCTCATCCTTTGAAAGTTTACGCTTCTTCGCGGCGCGCTCCGCGATCGCTTTTCCCTTTCCTTTGCGGTCACTACCCATCTAGATGAAATGGAGAGGTAGGGTTAGCGACGATGAAAATGAACGACGAGAGAAACGAAGGACGTCGCACGGCACAGAGCAAACCTTAGCGACGATGGAGTTCGGGAGGCACACCGGAGTAACGGCGGCGGCGCTTAGGACGGTGGCGCTGTGGGCGGCGGCGGCCGGAGACGGTGGCGGCGGCGCCTAGGTGCGGCGGCGGCGATTAGGGCGAGCGGCGGTGCAACGAGCGGCACGAGTGTGGAGGCGGCGGTGCGGCGCTTGGAGGTGAGGCGGCTTGGGTGTGCGGCGGCGGCGCCCGGTGGGAGCACGACGGCGGCGCTGGGGTCGGCGGCGGCGGCGACCGGCGGCGGAGGAGGTGGCGGCGCGGTCGGCTGCGGCGAGGTGGGCGAGAGACGGCGGCGCTTAGGGCGCGGGAGAGCGAGGCGTCGGGGAGAGAGAAAAAAGGTGGTGGCGCACGGGTTAAATAGTGGACCCCAAACCCTAGCCGATATTTTAACACCGGATGGTCCGATGATAAGGGGAGTGAACATCGGTCGAATTCCACAGTAAGGTTTTCCAAAAAAGTGCAATTGACACCGGATGGACCGACGTCTAGGGTTTTGAGCATCGGTCGAATGGCACAGTAAGGATATTCAAGGAGTCACTGAGGACATCGGATGAACCGACGTTAGATGAAGAGGCATCGGTGGAATTCATCAAGGTTGCTGATTTGTGAACATCGGATGGACCGATGTTTTCCAGGATGAACTCGTCGGATCATTTTGAGATTCTGACTGAATTGGCACTGGAAGATTGAACATCTATTGATCCGATGGGTGAAGGACTTAGGCATAGGATAATCCGATGAGAACTAAACCCCAGCATCCCATATATGTCCTTTGACCAAACAATCAAACAAAGGGAAACACATGTCTTAGGACTTTTTGGGCAACTCCTTACCCCTCAAAAAGCTAATATGCCAATAGCTTGGCTAGACTTTAAAGTAAATGGAACACCAAAAAAGAGGAAAAAATGTCCAAATGAGATGTAAGGCCCATGCTTTGTGAGGTAGAGTATGAAGACTACTATCTCAATGAAGCATGCTCCTCTGGGCATTAACGTACCTAACATTTTATTCTTTCCACCTTATATGAGTTGAGATATTGCATTTCAAACAAGTCTCCTTCTCATGAGGTGGGTTCCCCTTTGTGACAATCTACCGTATGCAATGCCAAACAAATTATAGTGCAAGAGATTAAATGAGTGCAAGTTTATATGGCAGGGATCATGCAAGGCATAAAATAAATCTATCTTGCCAAGTTTGAACCTTCCAAAGGCTTCCTCAGGGAAAACTACTTCTAGCTTGCCCCTATCCTTTGGGAGTTAGACAAGACCTATATGATATGCATCCTTACATGAACATGGCAACTTACATGACGTTAGATGCATCTAGCACATTTAATTCACTTCTAAGTCTAGAAAAGGTTTTCTTGTCAAGTGGTTTTGTGAAGATATCCGCCAATTGTTCTTCGGATCTAACACCTTGCAAAGAGATGTCTTCTTTAGCCTCATGATCCCGCAAGAAGTGATGACGAATATCAATGTGCTTAGTGCGGGAGTGTTGAACGGGGTTTCTAGCTATCTTAACCGCACTTTCATTGTCACAAAGGAGAGGCACACAACCAAACTTAATTCCAAAGTCCAAAAGGGTTTGCTTCATATATAGAATTTGGGCACAACATGCACCGGCCGCTATATACTCCGCCTCCGCGGTGGACAAAGCCACGGAATTTTGCTTTTTGCTAGACCAAGATACTAGGGAACGCCCAAGTAGGTGGCACCCTTCGGAGGTACTCTTGCGGTCCACACGACATCCGGCAAAGTCCGAATCCGAGTAGCCTAAGAGATGAAAACTAGCGTTCTTGGGGTACCACAACCCTACACTTGGGGTATGCTTGAGATACCGAAGTATCCTAAAGACCGCCTTCTTGTGCGATTCTTTAGGTGCCGCTTGAAAGCGAGCACACAAGCACACACTAAACATAATATCGGGCCTAGATGCGGTAAGATATAACAATGAGCCAATCATGGAACGGTAATGAGATTGATCAATAGGTTTACCGTCCATGTCCGCGTCGAGATGGCAATTTGTCACCATTGGAGTGCTTCTTGAGCTACAATCTCCCATCTCAAATTTCTTCAAGAGGTCCTTTGTGTACTTCTCTTGATAGATGAAGGTCCCCTCTTGAAGTTGCTTGATTTGAAATCCTAGGAAGAAATTGAGCTCTCCAATCATTGACATCTCGAATTCCCTAGACATCATTTTGCCAAACTCATGGCTAAGAGCTTTGTTAGTTGAGCCAAAAATAATGTCATCAACGTAAATTTGACAAAGAAATAAATCTCCGTCGATGTCCTTGGTGAAGAGTGTAGTATCCACCCTCCCGATCTTGAATCCTTGCATGACTAGGAAATCCCTTAGTCGTTCATACCACGCCCTAGGTGCTTGCTTGAGTCCGTAGAGCGCCTTGTGTAACCTATACACATGATTAGGATTCCTCGGATCTTCAAACCCGGGAGGTTGCTCAACATAAACAAGCTCGTTAATATAGCCATTAAGAAAGGCACTTTTCACATCCATTTGATAAAGCATTATGTTATGATGTGAAGCAAAAGCAAGGAGTATACGAATAGCTTCTAACCGAGCGACCGGAGCGAATGTCTCTCCAAAGTCTAGTCCTTCAACTTGCGCAAAACCCTTAGCCACAAGTCTTGCCTTGTTGCGGACCACAACGCCATTCTCATCTTGCTTGTTGCGGTACACCCACTTCGTTCCGATGACATTCTTGTCCTTGGGTCGCTCCTCCAACACCCAAACTTCATTGCGGGTGAAGTTGTTGAGTTCTTCTTGCATGGCCATCACCCAATTTGGGTCTTGGAGTGCTTCCTCTATATGAGTGGGTTCTACACACGAAACAAAAGAGTAGTGCTCACAAAATGAAGCGACATGGCGAGAACGAGTACTTACTCCCCGTGACGGACTTCCGATGATTTGATCAATCGGATGCGCCTTGGAGATGCGTCCATGCCTCATAAGTGATTGTGGTACACTTGGCGGTGGTGAAGCATCTTGCCCGTCTTGTGGTTGGACTTGATCTTGAACTTCTTCTTGTTGTTGGTGTTGTGTGGCTTGTGAATCTTGCATTGGCAATGGATCATCTTTCTCTTCTTCTTCTTCATCAACTTGAGGCACCATGGAGGTGTTGATGTTGGAACTTGATGCTCCCCCTTGATCACTGTTCTCCTCAACTTCGGGCTTGATGTCTCCAATGGTCATGTTTTTCATGGCTTCTCGTAGAGGCTCATCATCTATATCATCATGACCAAAACTCTCCTCTTGGGAGCCATTAGTCTCATCAAACTCAACATCACAACTTTCTTCAACTAACCCGGAGGTTTGGTTGAATACTCGATATGCTTTTGAGTTTGACGCATAACCAAGAAAGATACCAACATCACACCTTCTTTCAAACTTACCGAGCCTTTTCTTGCGGTAGATATAGCATTTGCACCCGAAGACTCGGAAGTAGGAGATGTTGGGCTTTCTCCCAATGAGGAGCTCATATGGGGTCTTTCGGAGTAGTCGGTGAAGATAGACCCTATTTGCGGCATGGCACGCCGTGTTGATTGCTTCGGCCCAAAACTTCTCCGACGTGCCATAGTCATCAAGCATTGCTCTAGCAAGGGTGATGAGAGTCTTGTTCTTCCTTTCAACGACACCGTTTTGTTGAGGGGTGTATGTGGCCGAAAACTCATGCTTCGCGCCTTCACGATCACACCATTCCCCAATGTTGTAGTTTTTGAACTCGGTGCCGTTGTCACTCCGGACCTTGATGATGGGAAGTTGAAATTCCCTTTGAGCACGTTTAGCGAAGGTCTTGAAGATTTCCGGAGTTTCACCCTTGTCACCTAGAAACAAGGTCCAAGCATATCTAGAATAGTCATCAACAATAACAAGACAATAGAAATTACCACCAAGACTTTGATATGTGGATGGTCCGAAGAGGTCCATGTGGAGTAGTTCAAGTGGCTTGGAGGTTGACACCATTGTCTTCATTGGGTGGTGTGAAGCAACTTGCTTCCCGGCTTGACAAGCACTACAAAGCTTGTTCTTCTCAAACGTGACATCCTTCACGCCGGTCACCATCCCAAGCTTGAACGACTTCTTAAGCTTGCTCATCCCAATGTGAGCAATGCGTCGATGCCATAGCCAACCCAAGCTTGTCTTAGTGAAAAGACAAGTGGTCAAGCTAGCATCCTTGTTGGAGAAGTCCACCAAGTAAAGATGTCCATGCCGAAATCCTTTGAAGATTAGTTCTTTGCTTGATTCACTAGTTACCACAACACCATTCTTGTCAAAGGTGCACGTTAGTCCAAGATCACATAGTTGTGCAATGGAAAGTAGATTGAAACTAAGTGACTTAACATATAGTACATTAGAAATGGACAAATCATGCGAAATAGCAATTTTACCTAAACCAATTACCTTCCCCTTTGAGTTGTCACCAAAGGTGACTTGTTCATGATTATCGGTGTTCTCTATGGTGGTGAACATACCATCATTGCCGGTCATATGTTGAGTGCACCCGCTATCGAGTACCCAATGCTTTCCTCCGGCTTTGTAGTTCACCTACACACATGAAGTTAGTTTTTGAGTTTAGGCACCCAAGCTAACTTAGGTCCTTGTATGTGTGATACAAGTGATTTTGGGACCCAAAGTTGCTTGGGGAGCTTCCCCTTCATGCCCTTAATGTCTTTGCCGATGAACCTTGCCTTCACCTTGCCACCTACTTTGCTTAAGAGATAGTGATAATCATGGAAAGTAGATTTGTAGTTAGGAGGCAATTTGGGAGAAGGACGGTTGGGAAAAGGACACTCCCTCGTGTGGTGTCCGGTGACCTCACAATGTTGGCAATAGGATCCAACTTCTTTGATGAAGCTCGTCCTAAGCTCCGGTGAGGGCACCTTCCCTTTGTTGAGCACCGGGAAGGATCCAAGTCCTCTCTTGTTGAAGCCTTTGGCTTGTTGGTAGAGGATTTCCTTGTGCTTGTCCTCCCCCTTGGAAAGTCTCACCACACTAGTGCGGAGACTTTCAATTTCGTCCATCAATTCCTTCTCCCTAAGGCTTGCTTTCAAAGGCAAATACTTATCCAAAGTATTAGTGGCATGTGAAATAGTTGATATTTTGCCATCAAGGGTTTCCTTTTTCATGTTTTTCATTTTTAGTTCAATTGCTTCATAAGCAAGGTTAAGCACTTTATGTTCTTGAACCAAGTCATTGTGCTTTCCCAAGAGTGCTTGGTTTGCTAAGTCAAGCTCATGATGATCATGCTTGATTTGAGCATTCTCCTTCTCGATTTGCTCGACATGTGATTTGAGCGTGTCATGCTCTTTAAGTATGGTTACATACTTGTCATGCAAATCGAGCTTTGCACTCTCAAGCGTGGCACAAGCTTGTTCAAGTGCCTTAACCTTGTTCTTCTCCCTTTTTATGATGACATGGTATTCATTAATCATAGATGCTAGTTCATCGGGGGAGAGCTCATCATCATCATCGCTAGAATCGTCACATACCTTAGAGTTACCTTTATCCATGAGGCACATAGGAGGTGGACGAAGAGGTGAGTTGTCTTTGTCGACGATGGCAAGGCCCGCCAAGTTTTCTTCATCTTCACTCTCTGCATCGCTTGACTCTTCATCCGTGATCCACTCATTTGCCTCGCACATGAAGACTTTTTGAGGCCCTCTTCTCTTCTTTGGAAAGAGCTTGGTCTTCTTGCCCTTGTCAAATTTCTTCTTTCCAAAGGAGCGCTTGGGTTTGACCTATTCTTCATCTTCATCACTTTCTTCTAGCTTTCTATACTTTCCTTTGTGGTTGTCCTTCCTCTTGTCGGGTCTTGGACAATCATATGATATGTGGCCTTGATCACCACAATTGTAGCATGTCTTGTTTTCATCTTTTCTTGGGAGGAAGGCTTTCTTCTTTGGATCAAAAGAGTATCCCTTCTTTGCGATTTTGGAGTTTAGACGTGAGAATTTTCTCATCATCAACGCAAGCTCATCATCGTCATCTTCGCTTGTTGCTTGCACTTCTTCGCTTGAGCTAGGCTCAACCACTTTCTTTTTCTTGGGAGTTGTCTTCTTGGTTGAAGCCTTGAGAGCAATAGTTTTTGACGATGACTCCTCCATCATTCCAAGTACGCTCATCTCATGAGCATGAATTTCTCCAATGAGCTCCGAGACTTCAATGTTGTCAAGTGATTCCTTTTGGAGCATTGAGTTGATAATGTTGTACTTGGGCTTAGGTAGAAGCATGAGGATCTTGCGGTTGATAAGTCCCTTACCAAGAGAAGCAATGTCAAGTGCGTTAATCTCCTCAATGAGCACATTTAAGCGAGAAAACATTTGGTTAACATTCTCATGAGGAAGCATTTTGAATTCATCATACTTGGATTTTAGCAAGTGATATTTGAGTTCTTTAACACGAGATGAGCCCTCATGAATTTCAATTAGACATGCCCAAATTTCACAAGCTTTCTCTTTACTAGCAATTCTAGCAAAAACGTCTTGACTTATGCATTCATAGATGGCATTTCTAGCCTTAGCATCCCATTTTAGTTGATCACCAACATAATTGAGATCTCCAAATCCCGCATGGGTCGCTTCCCAAACTTCGGGAGCAATAGCCTCTAGGTAGGCACGCATGCGTGCTTTCCAATAGGCAAAGTTCTTGCCCTCGAAGGTGGGAACCGAACCCCCATTCTTGGCCATTTAAGCTCTCTAGCGGTGAAGCTAGAATGATCCTATGAGCAACCTTGCTCTGATACCAATTGTAAGGATCGAAACGCCCAAGAGGGAGGGTGAATTGGGCTTTCTTTCAATTTTTTAAAGCAATTAAGATTAACGACCTCAAGCCCAATTCCCTATGCAATTAAACTATGCAATCAATGTAAATTAAATTTGCGGAATGAAGATTGCATAAGTGTAAAAAAGGGAGAGGGATGCAAACGCTCAAGGGACACGGAGTTTATCCCGTGGTTCGGTAAGATCACAAGGATCTACCTACATCCATGTTGTGGCACCCACCGAAGGGTTTTGCCACTCCCAAGTCACCGAGACAAGGGGGTTCTTCACTATTCTTCTCCGTTCGCCAACCTCGGCAAGGTGGAGCTCAAGCCTTGTACACTTTGGAATCCTCCGGGCTTCCACAATCTTCTTGGCAAGCTCCGGAAGTCGCACACACCAAGGGACACTCCCTTATGGCTCTCACTACACTAGAGACTCCAGTCACCAAGAGTGGAGGCACCCAAGCACTATCTCTAGCTAGTTCTAGCCTATCTCTTGGTGTACAAATGATGTGAAAGTGGTAGCTCTATTGCTTGAATGCTCTAGGATGTGTAGAGTATGTCTGGGCTTCAAGTCTTGTCGATTTGACAGGTTGAAGGGGTATAAATAGCCAGCCTCCACGAGATAGCCGTTGGAAAAGTAGGCTGACATCACTTCTCTGCGAACACCGGATGATCCGATGTCTCCCCTTCAGTTAACATCGGTCAAAGCCAAATTAGCTGATGTCACTGTGTCAGATATGACCGTTGTTAGACCGATGTTGATCTGTCTTCTCATCGGATGATCCGGTGGCTCTTCCTCCAGAATTTTGCTTGATCTTGAAGCTTACTGGAGTGATCGACCGATGTGTGTAAGTCTGCACATCGGATGATCCGGTGCTTTACTTGGTCCAACAGTGTTGCAATCTGTGATGATGGACCGATGTCACTGAGCCACCCACATCGGATGATCCGGTGAGTTCTTTGCTCTGAGGTCTTCTTCTTCTGTTGACATTACTCGACCGATGCAGTCAACTCAAAGACCATCGGATGATCCGGTGTGTTCAACTTGTTGACTTCGAGTTTTTTTGAGTTGTTATTTTGGAATTTGGACTTGTGACCTCTTTGACACTTGTTTGAAATGTTGTTTTGATTGTCTTCAAGCATTGAGTGATATCAAGTTAGAGCTTTCACTTCTTGTCTTCATATGATTTGATTTGATCTCATTCGTTGATTTTATATGGGTCTCCAATGTAATTTAGATTTCATTTGATTGAGTGTTATCGAGACCTTGCATTCACAAATTCATTAGTAATATCGAATGGTTGTCATTAATCACCGAAACCGTACCTCATGGGGCCTAGATGCTTTCACCCATGGTGGTAGAGGAGGTGCTAGAAGATGGGATCAAAGGGGCTATAGATATGGTGTAGGAGGTAATGGAGGATGGAACCAAGACAGATTTAGAGGCAGTGGAAGTGGTCTTGCCAGGTGTGGAAATTACAATGTACCAAGACTATGGTAATCCCGAGGCACATTAAGAAGGACACTACAGGAAACTCGTCCATTTACGACGGCCAAAGTAAATTACAATGACCCGCCATTGTAAATAGACTAACTTACGATGGCCCACGGCAGCCTTCTTAAATAGGCTAGTTTACGACGGTTGCGAGCTCATAGCCATCGTAAATAAAAGGGCCGTCGTAAGCTAGGAGTTAACTTATGACGGCCCAACCCTAAACCATCGTAAGTAAAGAGGCTGTCGTAATTAAGAGCTTAACTTACGACAGCCCAACCCTAAGTTGTCGTATGCTACACAAACCATCGTAAATCAGGGGATATACACCATCGCGTGCGGCCCGCCCTCCTCCTTTCTCTCCCACACAACACAACGTTGCCGCCTCCATTGCTCCCGACACCGAGCACCTCCATTTCTCCCCGACGCTGCATGACTCCATTGCTCCCGCTGCCACCACCTCCATTGCTCCCTAACGCTGCGTGCCTCCCCGACACCCTCCAAGACGCCGCACGCCTTCCTGACGCAAGCTCTCCGACAGTCTCCCCGATGATGTGCGCCTCCCTAGCATCATGCACCTCCTCAAGCTGGCCATCTTCAGCCCTCGAAACCGCCTCCCATGCCGGCCATCCCTTCCACACCCGCCGACGGCCCTCACATGCCCTCTCCTTACCGGTCAATGACTCTTTGTGAGCTAGGTTATTTTTCCTATGCTTGTTTATATGAATTGATAATTATGCTTAGATTTAATTGATAATTGTGCTTAGGTTTAATTGTTATTCTTGTTATGCTTAGGTTTAGATGAATTGACATGTTAAGGTTTAATTCTTGCCTAGGTGTAAACTTTTGAAATGCTTATTATGCTTTGGTTTAATTGATATCCTTGTTATGTTTAGGTTTATATGAATTGATATGCATAGATTTTATTTTTGCCTAGGATTATTTGAATTTCCTAGATGTAAATTTTTTAATTTATTAGAATTGATATGCTTGTTAATTATGGTAATTATGCTCTTTTAGATAAATTATTAATTGCTTAGATTATTAATGCATGTGAGTTTAGCTTAGAAGTTTAATTGATTATTGTTTAATTATTATTTTGACTACCTGAAGTGTTTAATTACTATATGTACATAAACGGGCTTCAGGTCGGCTTGGCCTGACACAACCCATTTCAAGCCTAACAAGGCCCATTTAGTGGTAAAGTATGTGTTTAGATGGGTATAGAGGCGAACAACGACGGTGAGGATGGCAAGCACCCGCGCGTGGATGGCAGGCCCCGATGGAGCAGTTTCATCTTTGATCCACTTACGACTGCTAACCCTAAAGCTATCGTAAGTTAATGGCGGGTCCCGATAGGGCATAACATACAACGGCTAATCCTAAAGTCGTCGTAAGTTAATGGGGGGCCCAACAGGCCGTAACGTACTTTCTCTCGTTCTTTCCTCCTTGTCTCTCTTGTTCTTTCTCCTCTCTCGTAAATGACTCAAAAACGAAAGATTAACATAACCTATACAATATGCGTCACCCATTTTGAAGCGGGTCATCTCACATGCGTTACGCTTGTGAGGCGTGTAGGTTCGGAACTGTCTCTTTTTGGACAGCCTGAGAGTGATAGAGGGGGCGTTCTTATAATCAGACGCGGGTCTGGATTTGAACGATATTTTTTCGGTGTAACCCTAATGTTCTCCACTGCACCATTTTTGGGCGTGCAGTTGGAGAACAGCGGGGTTATGCTACCGAAAATTTGTCTGGATCCAGACCCCACATCTTTTCATAAGCAAGTTCCTCTCATTCACTCTTGGGTGGGTTTAGAACCTATCCTTTCCAATAGATGTAATGTCGTGATATTTAACAATGTATGAAGTAACGGTAATTCTCTGGCTTGAAACCGCAAAGTTAAATATGTGTGAAGATTGTAGTTGGATGTATACTAGTTGGAACAAGAAAAGTGGTGGTCACTCAGATGAGTGGTTCACCAAGAGAGATGATTTTATCGATCGAGAATTTTTGTTGCCACCGATCGATAAGGTGCGGTGCCCATGTACGAAATACTGAAATACAAAGTTTTTGGACAAAATGACAATGGTCACTAATTCGTGGGATGACTACACTCGCGTCTCTCACCAGGAGCATGGCACCGTTTAGAAGGCCGTATGAGCCGATTTTATAGTAAGTATGCTAAATAAATTTCTAAGTTTCAATTCTTAAACTTGTCGGCGTTTCAGAAACCAATGAGTACATTTTTATTGAACCGCGTCCGTCTTCATATGGCTAGTTGCAAAGAACAAGAGTTTTATCCTGGTTCAGGCAAAAAAGGCCATACGTCCACAGAGAGTCTTTTGTGATCTTTGTTAGCTCAAAAGGCGAGAGAATAAATTACAAGCAGGCCTGACCCTAGTATATGAACTCTAAGAAAATAAGATCAGCTATCAAAGTAATGCGTAAACATAAACACACACAGGTGTATGAAAAGTAAAGCACGAAGGCAAGTGCATCAAAGGGAAAGGGTGCAAGGGTACCAAAGGGAAAAGTGCGTAAGTAAATGCGTAAGGAAATGCAAAAAGTAAAATGCATATAGTAATTGCAAATAGAAAGTGAATTCGCCCCCCCTGCAGAAGGCCTTGAGGGTCCTTTTATAGGGGGAGGTGGCCCTATCTATCTGACATTCCTCATGGTGGGGCCGATTTTACAGTATTCATTCTATGTATCTAGTCTGCCAAAAGCTTCAGTCTTGACTTCTTCGTGGTATCCATGGCACTGCCTTGTGGGTGAAGTTACTGCCCTTCTGATGATGGATGGGATAGATGGCAGACTTATCCTGCAATGGGCTACATCGCGGTTTCATCCCCCTACTGAAGTTATCGCGCCCACCATCCGTCATAAATGCCCCCAACTACCCGCCTCTCCCGGGCTTGAGCCTGGAAGAAATCGTTGACCCCACCTCTCGGTTGGGCCTTGGGCAGGTTAAATACCCCAACTTCAAGGGGTCGTGGCATTGGTGGTGGTGTTGACGGTCCTTAAGTACCATATTTAGATTGTCAATTCACCTCATAATGTGCACAAAAGAGAAACACAACGTAGTGGTAGGGTTAAAAATATCCAATTCCACAAGTGTTGGTGTTTATTTGTATGCAGATGAATTTAGACCCAGAATACCAAGACATGCAGGGAGTAATCCATAAAATTTGATTTTGGCGAATCAAACAACGTCACATGTCATCACATGGATCAAATGGCCCACAAACAGAAGTATCTGAGGCCATCCAATGGTGTAGCATTTATATCACGGGATGGGACCCACCTGGCAGAGACCTAGAGAAAGCACAACCCCAATAGAGTTGTGACCAGATCTGCCGACCTCCATAGTCGGCCGACTAGGGAGTGGCGCCAAACCCGATAAAATGTCACGTGTTGGATTCTCCCGGCTTAAAGAAGTCAGTGGTGACTGATTCACGCCCAATTGGTGGTGGGAACCGACCCTTCTCCCCTCTATAAATAGAACCCACACCTCACTTCACACAGACACCAAAAGTTGAGAATAGAATACCACTCCTAAGGTTTAGAGTAGTCCTAGAGGCTACCAAGTAGAAGGAGAGTGAGGTGAGAGTATAGGAGAAGGAGGCTTGGGCTTGTCAAGTCCCTCTTCTTCACTTGTACCCCTATAAAGGTGTTATTCAATTCAAGTAAGCCCTTTGTGAATTTAATTCAAGTTTGATTCTCAATTCATAGTAGTTTGCACAAGTGGTTACTTGTGGGTTCATTGCTTTCATTCATTACAGGCTCTGGTTGTAGATTTGTGTTCGAAACAACTAGAGTTTTGATTTAGAACGTAAGCGTGGTGCTTAGGTTAGAAATCACCAGTGAATATCTCGTAAACCCATGGATTGAAGAGGTAGGCAGTAGGTGGTGACAACCCTATCTATCCTTACTAAAGATGGACGTTCGGCTATGCCATAGGCTCTTGGCAGGAGTCATCCTAGTGTTGCTAGGGGTAAACCTGTACTCGAAGCAAGCAGCTACCACAAATTCATTTGAATTAGAATCAATACTTTGAATTCCTCTCTCTTCCTTGCCTACAAAACACATTTGTGTCCTTGGGTGGATCAGTTCGTAAGATTAACACACACGTTTCTTTGATTCGAGACTCTTGGGAATACTCTCTTAAGGGAAAGTGCTACACGATAGTGTCTATGCGCTTGCGAATTTTTATCTGTGACGTAAGAAACTTTAACAAGCATTTCTGACGCCGTTGCCAGGGAACGGTTGCTGTTAATCTTCGAACCTTGTTCACCCTCTAATCTATCTTCTTATCTTATCTTTCCTTTTCTTACCACCACCACATACATGGAGCAGCCCACCATTCTTTCTTATTATGCCCCAAAGGGCATGTTCTGTGTGCCACCACTTTCGGCAGAACCCATCTGTTCTACCAGCTATGAACTTCGCCCTGGCTTCATAGCCATGGTTCGGGAACAATCCTTCTTAGGAATGGATTGTGAAAACCCTTACCACCAACTACAAGAGTTTGAACAATTGTGTTCATGCCTTCTAATCAAGAGTATGACACAAGAAACTCTCGAATGGAAGTTATTTCCTTTTTCCCTTAAGGAAAAAGCTAAACAATGTTACGACCACAATGTTGGGAAGACAAACGGAAGTTGGAATGAATTACGAGACAGATTTTGTCTTGCTTTCTTTCCAATTGCTCGAATTCTTTCTTTGCAGAAGGAAGTACTATTCTTCTAGCAGATGGAGAAGGAACCCATAGGTGCAGCTTGGGATACATTTTCTCTTTTGAGAAATTCCAGCCCAGATTTGCCCATCCCTGATCTGTTTCTTTTGCAACATTTCTACATGGGATTGAACAAAGAGTGAGCCGTACATCTTGACATTATGACTGGAGGATCTTTCCTCCATAAGACAATGGAAGAAGGCAATGATCTTCTAGACCAAATTCTAAAAAATTCTTCCTTCATTATGGGTCTTAATGAGCCTCCGCAAGAGGAAGTAGTGTCGAGATCCGAGGACAAATCCATGGACATGGAAGAACCTATCTCTTGCTTATCTCAAACCCTGCTGAAGGAATCCTCTCCCAAACCAGAAACTATGAAGGAAGAAGAAATTCAACATTCGGAGTTTCTCTTCTACTCGAGGAAGAGATATTTGAAGATTTTGGAAATACCTTGAAGTATTGTTGCCATAGGAAACCATCATTACTATTAACTCCACTTGACCCAACTAATGGAGTGGTCTTCCAATAGACGGTCAAGGAGTCATCATCTATTCTAAGAAGAGAATGGACTGTGGAAGTTGAGTAGTCACCCGAAATCCTTCGGATGACCTCACCTTTGGCAACCATTCTATGTTTCTTAGAGGAACACCAATGAAGGTCCTATACAACCCCACAGTTGGAGCAAATCTCATTTCTGATTCTTGTGCTCTCGCCATTCTGGGCGATGTGCCGTTGGCACCAACATGTAAATCCTTCCGAGATTCTTTCAGAAACATCCTTGAAGGATGCGTTTTTTTGCAATAGGTGTCTCAAAGACACAAAGATATTGAGACAATCCTAGATTTCCATGTGTTCGAAATTCAAGATTTCGACATCATGATTGGGATTCCCAATGAGAAACTTCTCATGGAAATTCCCTTAGAAGGAAACCTCAATGTCAAGCTTGGAGGGAGAATGTTCTCTATTCCTATCCTGCATTCCAAGAACACATCAGCAGAATCTCCCGTCCAAGATGAACCTTTAGAGGAGGTTAGAACTCTTCAATTCTTAGCACCCCTTGAAATTGAAGGAGAAGAAGATTTCATCCAAGAGGAGGATGAATTTCAGGAGGCAATTGAATTGCCAGAAGAAGAGCTCTTCCCAAAACCTCCTGTTGAGCTAAAAATTCTACCTCGAGGCCTACGTTATTCCTTTCTAGATTGCGATTCGGAAGCCCTGTCATCATAAGTGACAAGCTTTCAGATGATGAGACACTCAAACTCATTGCCATGTTAGAAAGCATAGGGCTGTTTTTTGCTATTTGCTAGAGGATCTCAAGGTAATTAGTCCAACGTTATGCACCCATCGCATTCCTGTTGACCCCGAGAGTGTCCCCTCAAGGGAACCTCAAAGGCAATTGAATAATGCAATGCGGGAAGTTTTCAAGAAGGATGTCTTGAAACTTTTGCATGTCGAGATTATCTACCCTGTTCTCATAGTGAATGGGTCATCCCAGTTCAAGTAGTGCCTAAGAAGGGAGGTATGACAGTTGTTCAAAATGAGAATAATGAATTAATTACTCAACAAACCGTCACGGGTTGGAGGATGAGCATTGATTACTGAAAACTTAACAAGGCTACAAGAAAGGATTATTTTCCACTGTCCTTCATTGATGAGATGTTAGAGCGGTTGGAAAAACACTCCTACTTTTGTTTCCTTGATGGGTATTCGGGTTATCATCAAATCCCAATCCATCCTGATGATCAAAGTAAGATCACATTCACATGTCCCTACGGAACCTATGCCTACCGGCGTATGTCCTTTGGACTGTGTAATGCTCCTACCTCCTTTCAGAGGTGCATGATGTCTATCTTTTATGACATGATT
Source organism: Tuctoria greenei (assembly GCA_036927565.1). NCBI lineage: Eukaryota > Viridiplantae > Streptophyta > Magnoliopsida > Poales > Poaceae > Tuctoria > Tuctoria greenei. The sequence goes on along the minus strand of JAYESD010000004.1, from coordinate 93,763,256 downwards.
GAGGAGATTATGGAAGTTTTCATGCACGATTTCTCCATCTATGGGAAAACTTTTGATCATTGTCTGGAAAACTTAGACAAGGTCTTACAAAGATGCCAAGAGAAGGACCTCATACTTAATTGGGAAAAGTTCCATTTCGTGGTTCGTGAAGGAATTGTTTTTGGACACTTAGTGTCCGAGAGAGGGATAGAGGTGGACAAAGCAAATATTGAAGTCATTGGAAAACTTCCACCTCCTATCAGCGTTAAGGGAATCTGCAACTTTTTAGGTCATGTGGGGTACTATTGGCGATTCATCAAAGATTTCTCAAAAGTCGCTAGACCCCTCACTATCCTACTAGCTAATGAAGATTCCTTTGATTTCGATGATGAACGCCTTAAATCATTTGGTACACTCAAAATGGAACATCTCAGCTCCAATTGTCCAACCTCCCGATTGGACGCTGCCATTGGAAATCATGTGTGATGCTAGTGATTTGCTGTTGGTGTGGTCCTAGGCCAAACCAAAGATAAAAAGCATCATGAAATAGCATATGCTAGCAAAACTCTGACACGACTCAACTTAGTTATGCCACAACTCAAAAAGGGCTCTTGACTGTAGTTTTTCCTATCAATAAGTTTAGGTCCTATTTGGTTGGAGCCAAGATCATAGTCTACATACACCATGTTGCCTTGAAGTACATGCTCATAAAAAAGAATGGTAAACCAAGGCTAATCCGATGGATTCTTCTACTCCAAGAGTTTTACATAGAAATCAAGGATAAGAAAGGAGTAGAGAATTCTGTAGCAGATTATCTCTCGCGTATGGAAGTCAATCAAAACATGGACATTCCTGTCAATGACTTCCTATGAGATGATATGCTTCTCAAGGTGACCGACTCTCACCCTTGGTATGCGGATATCGTGAACTTCATGGTCACGAGATACGTACCACTAGGAAAAAACAAAATGAAACTCATCTATGAGAGTCGTAGACACCTTTGGGATGACCCGTACCATTATCGAGTCCGTGCCGATGGCCTTCTTAGAAGATGTGTCCCATCATCCGAAGTCACCAAGATTATTGAGAAATGCCATGCTAGCCGCTATGGTGGCCATCACAATGTTTACCGTACCCAAGCAAAGATCTGGAAAAGTGGATTATATTGGCCTTCTATGTATAAAGATACAAAAGAATTCATTCGCAGATGTTGGAAATGCAAAAGCATGGAGGAATCTCAGCTCGCAATGCGATGCCCCTAACATATAATCTCCAAGTGGAATTATTTGATGTGTGGGGTATTAATTTCTTGGGACCTTTCCCTAGGTCCTATAATTGCGAGTATATCCTGGTGGCCATGGATTATGTGTCAAAATGGGTAGAAGCTTTGCCATGCAAAAATGCTGATTCCAAGCAAGCTAGGAAAATGTTCTATGAGATCATTTTCCAACGCTTTGGCACTCCCTGTATGGTCATAAGTGATGGAGGGTCTCATTTCATAGATAAGACCTTCTGGAACTTTTTGAGGAAGCTTGGTGTCCAGCATAATATTGCTACCCCATACCACCCGCAAACAAGTGGTCAAGCAGAAACATCTAATAAGAAAATTAAGAATATTCTGCAAAAGAGCATCTTTGAAATGGGAACGGGATGGAAGCATAAGATACCCGACACATTGTGGGCATACCGTACTACTTACAAAACTCCCATCGGCATATCTCCATTCCAACTTGTCTATGGGAACACTTGTCATCTTCCTATAGAGTTGGAACATAGAGCCTATTGGGCCATCAAGCGGTGGAACATGGACCTTCATGAAGCAGGAAATCACCGACTGAAGCAACTTTCGGAGTTGGAAGAATGGAGAGATAAGGCGTACCATAGTGCCAAAATCTACAAGGAAAGAACCAGAAGATGGTACAATAAGAGGATTACGCTAAAAGAGTTCAAACCTAGCGATAAAGTTCTACTCTTCAACTCTAGGGTTAAACTTTTTGGACATGGAAGCTTAGAAGTAAATGGGAAAGACCTTTCACTATAGTAGAAACCTCACCCCATGGAGCAATCACACTCCAAGGTGATGATGATCAGCTATTTAAAGTGAATGGGCACAAACTTAAATTATTTCTTGAATCTCAGGAGGAGGAGGTAGAAAAAGAAATATACGTGATAAATCTTATTGATTTTCATGCCGTTTCTTTAAGTTATATCTAAATTCTCTGAGTTCAATTAATGGGCCCATCCAGTTAATCATCCATGGGATCTATTGAGCCAGCCCACAAAATCCTAGCCCGAATAGAGCCAGGAAGGGCTCGGCCGAACCCTAGGGTCGGCCGACTCCTCCCTTGCGCCATCGACATTTTGTTTTCTCGTGTGGACTCTCCCGACGTATCCCAAAAAGACTGTTGGTGCTATTTTACTTTCCCCCCATATTTATTGACGGGAACATAGAGGGGAACCTTGCACCATCCAAAAAAAATCATCTCCTGTTCCTCCCATCCAAGTCATGGCTGACAAGAAAATTGTGCCTCATGTCTCCTTTAGCTCAACCTTCAACGGGAGCAGAGACATCGCGTCGGCCAATGACAAGTCCACCCTCACTTTGGAGTCTGTCATGGCATTAGATGTCATACCTCTAGCCATGATCTCGCCACCAACGACGACTCCGCATGGGCGTAGCACCACGCCTCGTGGTGCTGCATGGTCGCTCTCCCCTCGAAAGTCACCCATGAAGTTCGCGTTTCCTGTAGTGCAAGTCGTCTGACTACGGTTGGCCTTAAGTCAGTCAAGACCTGTCTTCTTCCTGAAAAAGACGAGTCTCTCCCAAAGACGAGTCTCCCCCAAAGCTGTAGATTGGCGTGGATAATTTGGCGATGGAGGAATCGACGGGCTTGTCACCCTCCAAGATTAGGCGTCGTCTCTCACCACCTGCCATCAGAGGGCCACCTGGCCAATGTCAGCACAACGACGAAGTTAGCTTCTGTCTGTTTGGAGAATAAGAAGCTATCAGACTTAGTGGCTGAAGGGTGCATTGAGAGGTCAAAACTGAAGGATGAGCTCATATCCCTGAAGGAGGAGATTGATGGTGTTCGCCGTGGCATGGGTGCCAAGTTGCGGCACGTATGCAATGCCGCCGGGAAGCCCGACATACACAACGCACCATAGTTTAGATATCCCAACCGTATAGGATGATTACTAGTTTAGTTTAGTTTTATTCCAAATTTTTATTCATTAAATTTAGATTGAACAATGTAAGCATCCCCAATATATTGAGTTCAATAAAGTGAATTTACCGGTTCATCTAACCCGATAAATTTCTCCCTTTAGTTTATTTTTGAATAAAGAGTCCAGGGAACAAGTGTGGGGGGAGGCACCCCAAATCGCGAAATCTCGATGTGCAGAAATAGTGTTGCATCCTAAAACACGTCGCAACCGAACATGCGACTCGACATGACGAAATAGAGCAACAGAGAGGCCAGATGGGGGTCAGCCGAACCCCCTGGTTGGCCGACCTGTTGTGAGCCCCACACAACACCGTTTCGCTCCACAAATTTGGTTTAGATCTCCTACATCTGAATATGCATGCTGCATTACTATTTGAGTTGATTTAGTATTTAATACAGAATATTTGATATCATCTCAACATTTAAAATTTAAAACTTGGTAGTCAAAATTTGCTTGAGCTGAAAATATGAATACTTTATATTTTGGTTTATTACCTTGTTTGTGATTCCCACAAATAAAATAGGAACAACACGTCATCTAAGTATTTGACTAGTGTTATTTGGTAAATGATTCGAGGAGAGATCTTCTTGCTTGAAATTGATTTTTTATGTTTGCACAATTGGGAGTCTTGAACTTTGCCTGATTCTCTCATTGGAAATTTAAATACCCACCACGGTCATATGATACAAATTCTTGAAAACCACATGCATATGCCACTTTGCTTTTAATTAAACTTTGTCAAACTCGTGACCCAATCGAGTGACATGCATGAACTTTGGACTTAGGAATTCTTGTGCGCCCTATTCATGCAAAATTTCTCATATTGAGAATTTGCATCCACCATTCATCCATCCAAATAAAGAAACTCCATACATTTTGGTCATCTAAATCTCTCTAGAAAAATAAAAAAGGAGTAGAAGACATGGCTACGAAAAAAAGAGAGAGAAAAGTATCTACTCTTCAAAAGAGGAAGTATGCCAAGAAAAAGAGAAGAAAAGAGAGTAGCCACGTTTCATCCTTAAAGAGAGAAAACCATGAAGTCCACATTTATGCATTCAATTCATGTGCAGAAGGATTTTCTTTGTCAATTTGTTTGTTGCATAAGTCTCTCATAGGATCAAGTCTTTGACTTAGTAGTATATGAATTGCAATGTGTGCCACATTTATTCCTACTAAGTCTAGATATAGCCATATTTAGTATAGGGACAAAATTGGCACAACATGCCAAGGTGAGGATCAAAACACTTTGAGAGATTTGAGAGATTCCAAATGAGAGATAAGGGCAACTGTTTCTTTGACTTTCCAAATATTGCAAATCGTCCGAACATTTCGGCAGGGGAAGATCCAAGAGAACTACATTCTAACCATTCCACTCTTCAAACACCCAAAATTTTATGTGGTAGCCAAATTCCACAAAGGGAATTCTTGAATTGAGGTATGAGTTGAAATATCTAGTATTCCCTTTTTCTAACTTATAGCAAATTTATGACAACACCTTAGCCTTCACTCCAGGATGAGCAAAGGACTAAGTGTGGGGGAGTTTGTTGACTGTTCTTAAGTACCATATTTAGACCATCAATTCACCTCATAATGTGCACCAAAGAGAAATAAAACATAGTGGTAGGGTTAAAAACTAACCAATTCCAGAAGTGTTGGTGTTTATTTGTATGCAGGTGAATTTAGACCCAAAATACCAAGACATGCAGGGAGTAATCCATAAAATTGGATTTCGGCGAACAGGAGAAGCCACGTGTCATCACATGGATCAAATGGCCCGCAAACATAAGTATTAGAGGCCATACAACGGTGTAGCATACATATCAAGGGATGGGACCCACCTAACAGAGACCTGGAGAAAGCACAACCCCAACCGAGCTATGACCAGTGAATGTAGGCCTAGAGGGGGGTGAATAGGCCTTCTTGAATTTTCTTGGTTCCTGTATCACTCAACAACAAGGTCAATACCAGAGATATCAGACTAGTCCGGTAATGTGCGGACTAGTCCGGTTTTCACGGGCTAGGTTGATCAAGTTCAGACTAATTGATTGACTCGTTAATGTTTGCAGCGGAAATATAAACTTGAATCTCAATTTGATAGTTGTATGTCAGATTCTATTGTAGTTAAAGCTCTTGATCAACAATTAGACTTAGATTGAACAAAGTGAATCAAACCCTAGATTAAGTTGATCAAATTAAATGAAGAACACAAAAAGGACAAGACACACGATTTATCCCGTGGTTCGGCTACCACGAAGGCAACCTACATCCACGTTGAGGGGCCCACAAAAGGACCGGGTCTTCTCCAACCCTTTCCTCGTCGGATCGCCACGAAGTCCAATCCTCTTCCACTAATCACAAAGGGTAAATAACCAAGTTGAAGGGGCGTTCTCACACGTTGAGAGCTCCCTTGATTACAACTCACAATGACACCAATAACACACTCGAAAATTACAAATTGAAATGTAAGAGTGTGTTAGAGAATCAAACCAAGAGCTCAATGATGTGTGCCAAGTGTCTCTCCAATGATCTAGAAGTGATCTTCAATGGATTGATTGATTTTGCACTTAATTTCGTGGAGAGAGATGGTTTTTGAGTCTCTTGGGAGGTGTGACGGCGCTAGGGTTCGAGAGAGGGTGAAAGTGGGCCGTGCACCTCTATTTATATGGGGTTTCTAAAAGTGACCGTTAGGGTTCAGAAAGATCGGACTAGTCCGGTGTGCTGTGTGTAGCAAACCCTAAGTGTCTAGGAATATCGGACTAGTCCGGTTGAAAACGGACTTGTCCGATTTTGCTACTGGAAATCTTCGGACTAGTCCGATTGCCATCGGACTTGTCCGGACATATGAAACCCTAAGTGTTTGGGATGACAAGTCCGCACTTGGAGGACTTGTCCGATTTAGATCAGTGTGTATATCGGACTAGTCCGTGTAGACACCGGACTTGTCCGAAGTGGATCAGAATGAATATCGGACTAGTCCGGTGGAGACCGGACTTGTCCGATCTAGTGTAGAATGTGATATCGGACTAGTCCGGCTGATATCGGACTAGTCCGGTCCTGTATGACTTTGTGCATTGTATGTGTGTGCTTGAAAGTGATTGAGCTCTTGGGTGTGTTTCCTTAACACACTCTATACATAATAATCTACTATTTTCTTCTTCTTGAGCTCAAGTTCACTTTGCTTCTCATTTCCCTTCTTTTTTGCATTTTGCTCATTTTTCATCATTTGCCTGCATTCATCTCAACAAAAGGATTAGGATCCCAATTGCTTGTCATAAATCATCCAAAACCCACAAGGGAGTCCTAGATGCACTTTCAATCTCCCCCTTTTTGGTGATTGATGACAACCAATTGAGATTTCACAAAATAAGACAAAAAAATGAGGTTTTCATAAAGTATGCACATATGACTCAAAAATACATCAAGCAACAAGAGAATTATCCATATGTGCATTCTTTATGGTGGGATACATACTAAGTGCATGAATACATTAAGAATGACAGAATTTGCATTAACCAACCGATATCAAATGCATATGACATTCCAGGGACAAAAACACAGTTTTCATCACACACTCCAAATAAATTAAGCAATTCATCACAGGACCAAATTTAATATGAAAACAGAGTTAAGCTATTACAACCACAAATAAAAGATAAAGAGAACTCTCTCCTCGCACTCTATCACAGCTAAAGCTAAGACTCCCCCTCAATCTCTCCCCCTTTGGCATCAAGACACCAAAAAGAAGGAGATGAGGGTCCTAGGGTCTTCACTCTTCACTGTCGGTCCTCTCGTCATCGTCTTCATCTTCTTCGCTTTCTGCTTGACGAGGAGGAGAGGGAGGAGGAGGAGCGGAGCTGCTCGAGCCCCCAATGCCAAAATAGGCAAGCTCGGAAGGGGTCAAGGGCCCGAGCTCGGTGAAATCCGGGTCAGACTCCTCAGATATCACTGGAGATCCAATGGGATCGATCTCCAGCTTCCGACAGATTTGCTCCACATTGGCCTTTATATACTTCATGTCCTCCTTTCTTTTCTTGTTGAGTTTGTGGACCTTCACTTCGGTCTTTTTGCAGGAGGAGAAGATTGCTGACAAGTATTTGAGGATCCCACTGGCGGATCCTCTCTGAGGAGCTTCCCTAGAGGTAGGGACCTCCCTGGCACTGCTTCTTCCTCGTGTCGGTGCCTCGGGACTGGAGACCGGTGAGGGAGCAGCCTGGATGCTCACTGGTTGAGGCTTCTGAGGCCTCAAGGGGGTGTGCTCCACATCCTTCATGAACTCAATACCTGTGACTTTCTCAATCACATACATGAGGTAGGGAGCATAGCCACATGACCTGTTAGGCGTACAGGATATGTTGACCATATCATTCCAAATGTACTCCGCTACATCAAATGGACGGTCCCTGCTTATGACTCTCATTAGGGTTCTGAGGTAACCCTGCACGCTCCCAGCATCTCCATCTTTAGGAGCAATAGTCTTCCTCAGCACTCTGTTGAGGACCACAAAGAATGGTTTCATGTGCTTTGTAGAGGGAGGAACATACTTTGAGTTAGGCTCATATAGGAATTTCATCCTATCCTTCTCCATGACACCAATGTTGTGGATGATCAGCCTGTCAGGTCCAGAGGTGTCCAGATGGAGCAGATTATTGAACTCTTCTTGAGTGATACTATACTTAGATCCATGTGTCATCCAAGTAACACTCTCTTCATCCTCACTTGAGAAGTGGCACGTTGCAAAAAACTGTGCAATCACTTCATCATTCCAGTTATGCCTGAAGGCAAAGAGATCCTTCAAGCCGTGCCTCTCAGCTGCAGCAATGACCTCATCAAAGGCTGAGCACTTCTTCTTCTCTAGGTGGGCCCAGTCAATCCACTGACTGCGCACCACTGGTGTCTTCATCGGGAGGTACACTGATTTGTAGAAGTCTGCATGGAAGTTGCACCAAAACCTTCTATCGACAGCTTGCCTTGGCCTGCCATACCAGTCAATGCTCCTGTATTTTGCTGCAGAATCACTGCCTTTTCCGTTGAACTTCTCCTCAGTGGGGTCCCAGACCCCTTCCCTGGGAGCATGGAGCCTCAAGGGCCCAACTGGCCCCGTTGCAACTCCCTTGCCCTTTCCCTCTGCTTGCCGAAGGCCGCTTGAAGGTGTAGCAGCCTTCGAGGCGGGCTTCTTGGCACAGACCTTCCTCCGAACTTGGGGAGGAGATGTAGCAGGCCCGGAAGGTCTTTCTTGGCGTTTGCCAAGACCCGCCGAGGACCGAGATGCCACCTCGTGGTCCAACTCGGCCTCAAAGTCGGAGATTTCGTTGTCGGAGCTCGACATGATCTGAGAATGAATGAGCAAGAGAAATGACAAGTTATGCAAGGCATAGGTGAGACATGATAGTAATGGATGGCATTAGGCGATTAAGGAATTAGGTTTAGGTTCAGAAACATCAGACTTGTCCGGTGCCTAGGCACGGACTAGTCCTGGGTACCGGACTTGTCCGTGCATGGACCGGACTAGTCCGGTGTTCATCCTCAAAAACCTAACAGATTGAACTGGACACAATCCCTAATGCAATGCTAGTCTAGCATACACTTAGTACATCAGATAAACATGTAACTAGTGCAGGGTGCTAGGCCAAACGATCAATGATTGAGAAAAATACGATTTCTAGGGTTTTGAAGGTTTTTACCGAAGAAATCGTTGGAGACTTGAAGTTTTGGGGGTTTGAGGCCGGACTTGTCCGGTGGAATCAATCCCCAAGTCTTCAAGCTTGATCTCCGCCCAAACTTGTGGCTTTTCGACGGAGGACACAAGAGATTGCTTTGGGAGCTCGAGCGCAAGAGAGAGAAAGGCGTGAGCAAATGTGGGGATGAGTGGATTAGGGTTTGGTGGCGGCTAGGGTTATGGACACGAGAAATCGGACAAGTCCGGACTTGACCGGACTAGTCCGAAGTCATCCAAAGACCTATATCGGACTAGTCCGTGGTCCGTCAGACTAGTCCGGCCTAACCGGCACTCTGCGGACTAGTCTGCATGGGCGGACTAGTCCGGATAACCACGGACTAGTCCGTGGTTACCAGGAAAGAATTGCATAGCCCATTCATATATATTTGAAGGTTCAATAATAGAGAATAGAGAGGCAAAACAATTCAAGCAATCTTGATGATTTTGACCAGTAAGCATACAACAATCATACAATGATCAAAATTCATCAAGATCTAATAATTGACATAGTTTTTCGAGACAAAAATGGGGAGGGGTAATTTTCACAAATCAATCAACATTTTTGAAGTAATCATACAGGTATGCAACTTTTCAAGCCACACTCCGAGAATCAAGAATATTTAGCTCATTTCGGAGTTCGCAAAAACGCTTTTCATCAAGTGGCTTGGTGAATATGTCGGCCAATTGTTTTTGTGTGTTGACATGTGAGATGGTTATGTCTCCTTTCATGGAATGGTCTCTCAAGAAATGATGTCTTATGTCTATGTGTTTAGTCCTAGAGTGCTCAACTGGATTGTGGGCTATTTTAATGGCACTCTCATTGTCACAAAGGAGAGGAATATGGTTCATATTGTAACCGTAATCCCTTAGAGTTTGTCGCATCCAAAGAATTTGTGCACAACAACTCCCGGCTGCAACATACTCCGCTTCGGCTGTGGATAAAGCAATGGAATTTTGTTTCTTAGATGGCCAAGAAACCAAGGATCTTCCTAGGAATTGGCATGTGCCAGAGGTGCTTTTTCTATCAACTTTGCACCCGGCATAATCTGCATCGGAGTAACCGATGAGATTGAATTTGGAGCCTTTTGGGTACCACAGACCAAGGTTGGGTGTATGAACTAAATATCTCAAGATTCTTTTTACGGCTGTCAAGTGACATTCCTTAGGGTTGGCTTGAAATCTTGCACACAAACATACACTCAACATAATATCTGGCCTAGATGCACATAAGTAAAGTAAAGATCCAATCATGGAGCGATATACCTTTTGGTCGACGCTCGGTCCATCTTCATTGATATCCAAGTGGCCATTCATAGCCATGGGAGTCTTTATGGGCTTTGCCTTGTCCATGCCAAACTTCTTGAGTATGTCCTGCGTGTACTTGGTTTGGCTTATGAATGTTCCTTCCTTTTGTTGCCGCACTTGGAATCCCAAGAAGTACTTCAATTCTCCCATCGTTGACATTTCAAACCTGTCTGTCATAATTACTAGATTCTTCACAGAAAGATTGGTTAGTTGACCCAAAAATTATGTCATCAACATAGATTTGGCAAATAAAAAGATCATTATCTAGGTTTTTCGTGAATAATGTATAATCTACTTTGCCAATCTGAAAGCCATTGTCAATTAAAAAATCTCTAAGACACTCATACCAAGCTCTAGGAGCTTGTTTGAGGCCATAGAGAGCCTTACGCAGTTTATACATGTGGTCGGGGAACTCTTCGTCTTCAAATCCGGGTGGTTGCTCCACGTACACCTCTTCCTTGATCGGTCCGTTGAGGAAGGCGCTTTTCACGTCCATTTGGTACAGCTTGAAATCATGGTGAGTAGCATATGCAAGTAATATTCTAATTGATTCAAGCCTAGCTACTGGAGCAAAAGTCTCATCGAAATCCAAACCTTCGACTTGTGAGTAACCTTTGGCCACAAGTCGTGCCTTGTTTCTTGTCACCACCCTGTGTTCGTCTTGCTTGTTGCGGAAGACCCACTTGGTGCCAACTATGTTTGCATTGGGTCTTTCCACAAGTTCCCAAACCTCGTTTCTCTTGAAGTTGTTCAACTCTTCTTGCATTGCCACCACCCAGTCCGGATCCTTCAATGCATCCTCAGTCCTGCGTGGTTCCAAAAAGGAGACAAACGAGTAATGCTCACAAAAATTAGCTATACGAGATCTAGTGGTTACTCCCTTTTGGATATCACCGATGATGTTGTCGATTGGGTGATCCTTTTGAGTGCGTTGGTGTACTCTTGGGTGTGGCACTTGGGGAGTTGAGTGTTGGTGATCATTTTCTTATCCCCCTGAGTGGTTGCCCTCATTGATTTGTTGATCATCTTCATATTCTTGTGATTGATCTTGTATCGAGACTCCCCCTTGATTGTTGATCTCCTCTTGTGGTTCACTTTCCTCTTGTATTTGTGACGATGACTCTTGTGGACGAACTTCGCCTAGAGCCATTCTCTTCAATGCTTGATAAGGAGCTTCTTCTTTACCTAATTCACATTGATCAACTTGCTCCTCTTGGGAGCCATTAGTTTCATCGAACACTACGTCACGTGCCACTTCAACAAGTCCGGAGGCCTTGTTGAAAACACGATAGGCGTAAGTGTTCGAATCATAGCCAAGAAGGAAACCTTCATCGGACTTCGAAGCGAACTTTGAAGTCCTGGGTTTCTTGTTCAAGATATAACATGGAGAGCCGAAAACTCGAAAATATGAAATGTTGGGTTTGTTACCGGTGAGTAGCTCATAAGGAGTCTTCTTGAGTAGTCGATGAAGGTAGAGTCGATTTGCGGCATGGCAAGCGGTGTTAATCGCTTCTGCCCAAAATCGATCCGAAGTCTTGTATTCATCGAGCATTGTTCTTGCCATCTCTATGAGCATTCGGTTCTTCCTTTCGGCGACTCCATTTTGTTGTGGAGAGTATGGTGCTGAAAATTCGTGCTTGATTCCCTCCTCATCAAGGTACTCCTCCACTTGTATGTTCTTGAACTCCGTGCCGTTGTCGCTCCGAATACTCTTGATCGATAGTGAGAACTCGTTTTGAGCTCGCTTGAAGAATTTCTTGAGCGTTCCTTGTGTTTCTGACTTGTCATGCAAAAAGAACACCCAAGTGAAGCGGGAAAAATCATCAATAATGACTAAACCGTATTTATTACCGCCGATGCTTATGTAAGCAATTGTACCAAACAAGTCCATATGAAGTAGTTCGAGCGGTCTTGTCATAGTCATAATGTTCTTTGCAGGATGATGTGCTCCTACTTGCTTCCCGGCTTGGCACGCGCTACAAGGCCTGTCTTTCTCGAAAACAACATCTTTCAAACCTCGGATGTGATCGCCCTTGAGGAGTTTTTGAAGATTCCTCATACCAACATGTGCTAGCCGTCTATGCCACAGCCAACCCATGTTGGCTTTTGCAATCAAGCATGTGTCGAGTTCGGCTTTATCCTTGTTGAAGTCAACAAGGTAAAGCTTTCCCTTTAACATACCCTTGAATGCAACGGAACCATCACTCCTCCTTGAGACGGTCACACCCTCGTTAGTAAACAAGCAATTATAACCTTTGTCGCATAATTGAGATATGGACAGCAGGTTATAATCTAAAGATTCAACATGTAGAACATGAGAAAGAGTGTGTTCAGAGGATATTGCTATTTTACCGGTACCGAGCACCCTTCCTTGACTATTATCTCCGAAGTAGATGCCTTCGTTTGGGTCCTCGTTTTCTTCATATTCCATGAACATCCTCTTTTCTCCGGTCATGTGGTTGGTGCATCCACTATCTAGCACCCATTTGGATCCACCGGAGGAATAGGCCTGCAGAAACAAATTATGCCTTGGTTTTAGGTACTCAAGCTTGCTTGGGTCCTTGGAGGTTAGTTACAATACATTTGGGCACCCACACATGGGATTTTGTGTTCCCATGGCGTGGCCCAGCATAGTAAGCATAAACTTTACCAATATTGTTTCTCATTAATACATAAGAGGCATCAAAGGTTTTGAACAAGAGTTGTTGTTGTTTATGGATCGGACTAGTCTGGGTAACCGGACTTGTCCGAATGACCGGACTTGTCCGAGCCTCCACCGGACTAGTCCGGCGTTTATGAGAGTTCAAATTCTTAATTTTTGAGTTACCAGGTTGTGAGGGTCCTCCCTTCACAAAGGTAATCCTTCCCTTGTTATTCTTATGACTTCCAGCATTTTGCTTTCCATCGTAAGAGTAACCAATGCCATACTTGACGTTAGGAGGTCTTTGGACCAAGTATGCACTACGTGCATAGTTGATCCTCTCCTTGTCAAATATTCCACATTGGGTAGGATTTTTATCCTTTGCGGAGATAGACTTTTCCTTCAAGCTGATATCGACTTTGCCACATTTGCACATATGAACAGGATTAGTTGAAGTGTGTTGAGAAGGTAGACTTGAAGAGGAGGAAGGTTCACTTAGCTTGAGTGACTTAACTTGCACTTCAAGGATCTTGTTGACCTTGATCAGGTCATCAAGTTGATCCTTGATTGCAACGTTTGAGTTGGTTAATTCCAAACAAGTTTTCTTGCTTGAAGCTAGCTCAAGCTCTAGTGAGTTGTTTTTCTCCTTTTCAAGAACTAGAAGATTGTCAAGTTCGACATACCTCTCCTTTTGGGAGATAATCATGTCTTCTTGACGATCAATTAACGATTCCTTCTCAACAAGTTGGGCAAGTAAAAATTTCATTTTAGCAGCAGTTTTTCTATCTAATCCAGTTAACATATCTTCATCATCACTATCTAGTTCATCATTACTTGAGTACGAATGCATGGATGGAGTTTTGATGTTTACCTTGCGTTTACCTTCCTTTGCCATGAGGCAAGTGCCATGTCCCTTCTTTGCACCGAGCGTGGGGAAGAGTGTGGGATTCTTGGACGAGCTTTCAATGGCTATGCTAGCCATCTCTTCTTCATCGGATGATGAGGACTCATCGTTTGAGTCCCACTCTTTTCCAATGTGTGCTTGTTCAGCTTGTTTCTTCTTTTTGAAGAATTTCTTCGGTTGAGGCTTGGTTTCTTTATTCTTCTTCTTGTTGTCCTCATACGGGCAATCGACTATAAAGTGGTTATACTCACCACAATTATAGCACGCCCGCCTCATCTTCGGCTTTGTCCTTTCCTTGTACTTGCCTTCACCAGATTTTGTTCCTTGTCTTTTCTTCATTATTCTTTTGAACTTTTTCATGAACAAAATCATATCCTCTTCGTCCAGCACACTGCTTTCGTCATCGCTATCCTCCTCAAACTGAGCTTCTCTTGCTTCTTTGGATAGAGGTTTGAGTGTGGATTTTAAGGCAACTCCCTTCTTCTTGGCCGATGTGAGGTCGGCTATTTCTTTGACGTGCTTGGCTTGTTTCTCCATCATTTCAAAATTGATGATTTTGCCAAGCAATTCATCTGGAGTCATCCTCTTGTACCCGAGACTTTCTCTGATCATAGAGCATAGTGTGAAATTGCGAGGCATAAAGGCTCTAAGGATGAGCTTTACAACCTCGTGGTCATTCCACTTTTTGCTCCCATATGATCGAACCTTGTTTACAAGTGTCTTCAATCGGTTGTACATGTCCTGGGAAGACTCATCTTCCTCAATTGGGAACCTTCCTAGTTCGCCCTCAATCATTTCAATTTTGGCCTCCCGCACATGCCGGTCACCTTCATGGGCTGTTTGCAGTGTGTCCCATATTTCCTTGGCAATCTCCAGTCCGTCTACCTTTGTGAATTCATCTCGACTTAGAGAGGAGGTGATCACGGCTGCAGCTTGAGCGTTTCTGTGGATGGCTTGCTCTTGACTTGGAGTGAGCTCTTCGTCATCATCTGGGATGTCTATTCCTGTGCACACAATATGCCATAAACTTGGGTTAAGGGAAATCAAGTGCATCTTCATATTTTGCCTCCACATGGAGTAATCACTCCCATCGAAGTGTGGGGCTTTTCCAAGAGGAATAGATAGGTAATGGCTGTTGTTTGAATTTAAACGATCATAGTTGAAAGGATATCGGGAGTAGTCGGCGTGACTATTCCCCTTCTTCTTTTCTTCAACTTTAGCTTTCCCTTTGGAAAGTGCTTTCTTTCGGAGTAGTGCTTTCAGCTCCAGCGTCTCCTCGTCATCATCATCGAAGTCTTGAATTGCTTCGAGATACTTTTCCAGCTTTTGGTTCTTGTCTTTGTTTACTTCTTCCTGGTTGTTGATTTTCTGAACATCTTTCATGTCCGACATGATCTCTTCGAGTGGTTGCACTCTTTCTTGAAGAACCTGCTCTGATACCAATTGAATGTAGGCCTAGAGGGGGGGTGAATAGGCCTTCTTGAATTTTCTCGGTTCCTGTATCACTCAACAACAAGGTCAATACCAGAGATATCGGACTAGTCCGGTAATGTGCGGACTAGTCCGGTTTTCACGGGCTAGGTTGATCAAGTTCAGACTAATTGATTGACTCGTTAATGTTTGCAGCGGAAATATAAACTTGAATCTCAATTTGATAGTTGTATGTCAGATTCTATTGTAGTTAAAGCTCTTTATCAACAATTAGACTTAGATTGAACAAAGTGAGTCAAACCCTAGATTAAGTTGATCAAATTAAATGAAGAACACAAAAGGACAAGACACACGATTTATCCCGTGGTTCGGCTACCACGAAGGCAACCTACATCCACGTTGAGGAGCCCACAAAAGGACCGGGTCTTCTCCAACCCTTTCCTCGTCGGATCGCCATGAAGGCCAATCCTCTTCCACTAATCACAAAGGGTAAATAACCAAGTTGAAGGGGCGTTCTCACACGTTGAGAGCTCCCTTGATTACAACTCACAATGACACCAATAAAACACTCGAAAATTACAAATTGAAACGTAAGAGTGTGTTAGAGAATCAAACCAAGAGCTCAATGATGTGTGCCAAGTGTCTCTCCAATGATCTAGAAGTGATCTTCAATGGATTGATTGATTTTGCACTTAATTTCGTGGAGAGAGATGGTTTTTGAGTCTCTTGGGAGGTGTGACGGCGCTAGGGTTCGAGAGAGGGTGAATGTGGGCCGTGCACCTCTATTTATATGGGGTTTCTAAAAGTGACTGTTAGGGTTCAGAAAGATCGGACTAGTCCATGGTGGTCACCGGACTAGTCCGGTGTGCTGTGTGTAGCAAACCCTAAGTGTCTAGGAATATCGGACTAGTCCGGTTGAAAACGGACTTGTCCGATTTTGCTACTGGAAATCTTCGGACTAGTCCGATTGCCATCGGAC
Organism: Tuctoria greenei; assembly: GCA_036927565.1. Taxonomy (NCBI): domain Eukaryota; kingdom Viridiplantae; phylum Streptophyta; class Magnoliopsida; order Poales; family Poaceae; genus Tuctoria; species Tuctoria greenei. The sequence goes on along the minus strand of JAYESD010000004.1, from coordinate 93,747,076 downwards.
TTGTCCGGACATATGAAACCCTAAGTGTTTGGGATGACAAGTCCGCACTTGGAGGACTTGTCCGATTTAGATCAGTGTGTATATCGGACTAGTCCGTGTAGACACCGGACTTGTCCGAAGTGGATCAGAATGAATATCGGACTAGTCCGGTGGAGACCGGACTTGTCCGATCTAGTGCAGAATGTGATATCGGACTAGTCCGGCTGATATCGGACTAGTCCGGTCCTGTATGACTTTGTGCATTGTATGTGTGTGCTTGAAAGTGATTGAGCTCTTGGGTGTGTTTCCTTAACACACTCTATACATAATAATCTACTATTTTCTTCTTCTTGAGCTCAAGTTCACTTTGCTTCTCATTTCCCTTCTTTTTTGCATTTTGCTCATTTTTCATCATTTGCCTGCATTCATCTCAACAAAAGGATTAGGATCCCAATTGCTTGTCATAAATCATCCAAAACCCACAAGGGAGTCCTAGATGCACTTTCAACCAGGTCGGCCGACCTCCCTAGTCGGCCGACTAGGGAGTGGCGCCAAACCCGGTCAAATGCCGCCTGTTGGCTCCTCCCGGCTTGAAAAAGTCAGTAGTCACTGATTCACGCGCAATTGGTTGCGGGAACTGACCCCTGCCCCCTATAAATAAAACCCCACACCTCACTTCACACACACACACCAAAAGTTGAGAATAGAATACCACTCCTAAGGTGACAACCCTATCTGTCCTTAGTAATCCTCCACATTCGGCTATGCCATAGGCTCTTGGCAGAAGTCGTCCTAGTGTTGCTAGGGGTAAACCCATGCCCGAAGCAAGCAACTACCGTAAGTTCATTTGAATTAGAATCAAAACTTTGAATTCCTCTCTCTTCCTTGCCTACAAAACAACTTTGTGTCTTTGGGTGTATTAGTTCGTAAGATTGACACACGTTCCTTGGATTCGATACCCATGGGAATACACTCATAAGGGGAAGTGCTACACGACAGTTTCCGTGCGCTTGCGGATTTATATCTGTGACGTAAGAAACGTCGACAGGCGGGCCCCTCCTTCAACGGAGGGTAGCTTCAGTTCATAGCCGCATAGTGGTCACGTACCGTCGGGTACCGTATGTTTGGTACCCCGGGTACAGAACTCCATCAGTAGCCACCTGAGCTTTTGTTCGAGTCTTTGTGGAGTTGGTCGTAGGTTGAACTTGCCCTTGTGTCGGGAACCATGAAAAACAAGAGCTCAAAAACATGTTAGTATCGGTTCTGATTACACTCCTAACCAATAGCGACCCGAACTTATTCGAACAGGGCGCAAGTGCCCCATCATTGTTAGTCGAGATTGTGTGGCGGACCTCGAGCCTCTTATGAGGTTAGGTTGTTAGCCACAAGTTGGTTTGTGCCCCGCTGGCGAGCCATTCGTCTGCTAGGAGGGGTGAGCAGGACAGGAAGTCCCAGAGTAGGGTGAAAAATCCTGCACTCGGTGAGCTATCAAACGTGTGATCTAGGTAAAACTCGATCACACCATTTCATCTGGGATGATAGGAATGCATCCACTGCTGTTCATTAGTGATGGTAGTACACCGAGACACAAGTGCCCGCGTTATATATATCTACTCGTGGACATCATCATAGTTCTCGGGTCCCAAGGGACCCAAAGGCTCAGGGGCCAACCCATCACTGGGATATCAAGGAGTCGCGAAGCTAAGTCCTGGACATGATTAGTTGGACATGTCAGAGGAGCTAGACCCCTGAGTACGCACTTACGCCGAGCATCTCGAGTCATTCATCCCTCACTCTTGTTCGTTCGGGGTAGCAACGCTACGACCTGTCCCACAGGTAGGCACCCCGAACAAAAACGGACCCCAAAAGTGAGCCAAAAAACTTACCTACTTACCCAGACCCTCTTATCTTAAAGCTTCACGACCCTCGAGTGAAATGGAGAGGCACGGGGATGTCGCACGACTTGGACTCAACGCCGGTTACGAGGAGGCAGTTGTTAGGCAAAATTTATACCCACCACTATACAAAGATCTCGCTTTCATGAGATCTCCAAAGCGGTGCCGGTTATGAGGGGCGCGTGGCACATGCTCTGGTGCTCAAGTCCACGGGCCTTCGATGGTGCATGACTAGTGAGACAAGGTGCCTTAACACCAAGGCTTGCTGCATGCATGTCTTTTCGTACTCACTTTCCATAACCTCCCCGCCGAGTGCTATCAAAAAGCCACGATGTATATGCTAATGTCTTCCTCCTTACCCATCGTCTCTAGGCCTTGCACCTCCCTCCACTTCTTCTGCAAAGCTTAGAACAATATAATCCTTAGGTAATACGAAGAGAGAGTTTCAGGATAAATGTCATCATGGTTGAAAAGGGCGGTGGAGTCTAGGAAAGACCGCGTCAAGAAGAGGGCCATCATGTGCGTAGAGGATGATTTGTCGCCGTTCGGGTATCCCGTCACCATGGTACCAGCAATGGTTACCAGTTTTCTTTCTCCGCGACCCACAACCAGGGGTGGGAACTCGTCCAGGGCTCGTGGACTTACCGACTCCCGCCATTCCTCCAGGTTGGAGTTTCTCCTGATCTGTTCGCCACGTGTTTGTGTTTTCTTTTTTCTTACTGTGATTCTTCATTAGGTTCTAGGGAGTATTGCCCCGACATGACGGTTCAAGAGAGGGGCTCGGGCCCCGCGGCCTGCTCGTCCGGACGGGTACCTTCGAGCTCGGAGACATCCCCGTCTTGGTAGGAGCGGGTGTCATCGTCCTCGGCGGTGGCTTCTGTGGCAACGGAGCTGCGCCCGCTCCTGCCGTCTCTAGCGGTTGGTGTAGCGGCACGTATCGTCCCGGAAGATAACGAGGGTGCCCCGTCGAGCCCATCGGAATGGCAGCCCATCGATGAGTCAGCTACGCGGGCTACGGCCTCTGAGGGGCTGCAGTGGCTTTCTGAGGCTAGTGCCGAGGGCATCGCCTCGTCATCTTGGCCTATGTTTTGTGCCCCAGTATTCGCCGAGGGCGAGGCTCCATGCACCGATAGTCCTTGAGTTCTGCCTTCTCCGGCTTAGGATGTTTTTGAGCCAGGCAGAGGTGAGGATCCTGCCCTGTCAGAGGTTGTCCATTAGGATGCCCTCGTCCTCGGCCACCTAGGTAACTTTTCTTGGGCATCGCCTGTGTTTGCTTTCAATTTTTACCCTGGTATTTTTTGCAGGCATTAGCCCAGGAGTCCGCTGAGAGGGAGCAACTCTCATGCAAAGGTGGCGCAAGTTCCGAACAGGATGGGTAAAGATGCGTTGTTTGAGGAGCTCGAGCGGCCCTGGCAAAGGCGGAAGCAACCCAGATGGGCTCCGAGGGATCGCGCATCGAGTTTGTACGGCTGCATGCTACTGTGGTTGCTTCCTTCTCGGAGGCGGCGCGAGCCATCAAAGAGCTCTGGTCCCTTCGCGCCTTTGTTTCTGACGTATGTGGGGCTGTGCATGGTCCTTCTATGTAGGGCTTAAAGCCGAACATCCCCCTTCGGGAGATCTCGACCCACTTCATCATCGTTTAGGGAGAGATCGCTAGAGTTCGTGAGGTAGTGATGGTGGCGTGAGATTGGATCCTCGACCAACTGGGGATCGGTATGTTGGACAATGCCACCCTGGGGGCCAAGCTTTGGGAGGTCACTCGTCGCCATGTGGAGGCGGTGGCGAAGCTTCAAGGGATCTGTTCTTCCGGGATTGCCATCTATGGGGTAACGTATAGAGCTTCCTCTATGTCATAACTGGGCGCCCAGATGCGGAGCTCCCGAATAGGGTGGCCTCGTAGCTTAATGCAATGGCCACCATCGAGGCGAGCCTCAAGGCATGCCTCACCTTCACAATCGTGATGTCTCACTACGACAACATCGATGTTCGCATCGTGGGAGAGGGCTAAGCAGGCGGCCGGTCGGAGGCAGATCTGGAGATGTTGGAATGGGAGTGTGAGCCCGTTGCTTCCTCGCTGTGTCATCTGATTTCCCCGACATCAGCTGGGGAGCTGGCTCGAAGGTTGGACTGGATGTAGGGTGTCCTGGTCATCCTCCTTGATGTAAATATCTGCACCCCTGAGTGCTTTTGTAATGATAAATGAAGTTGTTTTGTTTGCCTCTTCTTTCTAAATTTGTTTTGCCATCACGAACCCTTGACACTCGTTCGATGCTCATCTCGATTCTCTGTCTCACAGATCCATGTTAACTTCACTCGATAGGTTAGGCGGGCACTCGGTCCCCGAGCTACCGTAGGAGGGAGAAATGATCCCCAGCTCGGGACCTCTCGGGGTCAGGAAACTCTTTGCTCCCTATGTTGATTCGAGAGCCCCCGAGCCGGGCAAGGTAATCAAGACCGCTCACTTTGTTATGTTTGCGTTTGGCTGGTGCATGCCTCAGATCCGGGCCTGGAGGATCCGATGGCTAGAGATCCGGTTTGGCTCCACGCTTCGAAGACTAACTTTGCGAGGAACGAATAACCGAGAGGGAAGAGATGGCTTATCTTTGTTGATGATGTGTTGGAGCGGTCCCCGTTTGGTCTGCTTTGGTGTGGGACGTGGCAGTGATCCTCGATCCCCTGAGGTTGCTGCAGTAGGCCACATGACTTCAAGTCGATGCCCGTCAAGAGGCGGAGGGGGCGTGGTGCACCATGACTACGTCTAGTCTCGTTATCCTTCAATGTCACACAATTCGCGAAGAGTCAGTGTTGCGTGCTGTGCGAGTCTTCGTAATTCCATGAGCCTTCATTGGGGCACCGGTTACGAAGTAGCATAACGAGCGGCAGAACCCTCTAGTTTGTTGCAAGCCTTTTATTGCAGCGTCGGTTATGATGTGCCATACACCATGATCGTCGTTCTTATCTCTTTGGCTTCCTTGGTGGGAATATAAATAGCTAAGCACGGTTCCTCCGTTTCTTATTGCCTCAAACTTTCTTCCTCAAAGGTCCTCCCTTTTCCTACCGCTTCTGCTCGCCGTAGTCCTAAGCCCTTGTTTGGTGGTGAGGGAGCCGATGGACAGCGGGGCCGCGACCGATGAAGTCTCAGAAGGGGTTTTGGAGGGGGAGGAGCCATTGGGAAGTTCAAAAAAGGGAGAGGTCTCTCGAAGGTTTGAAGGCGGCATATTCGGATGGGAGTTCAAAGGGGAGGCCGATTTGGTCCCGATGCAGAGCGTATATCCGCGTGAGTAAAGCCTTCTCGCACGGCAACGAGTCAATCGGGAAATAAGTTGGACGCTTTGACTCCCCAACCATTCTCAATGGGCTGTGGCATCCCACCCACCTCGACTGACGGCGAGGTGTCGTTGTCTTTGGTCTTGGACATGAGAGGCCCTCTTACTAGGCAAGGGCAGGATGTCCTATGTTTTCCAGATTAGTAGCCAGTGCGCCCGTCGGGAGATCTACTCCTCCCAACCACAGACGTCTCGGTTTTCAGAAGATCATTTCCCTGCCAGAAGCCAAATATGCTTTGGTAGAAACTGCGGCCGTGTCCCCAATGAAGGGGAGAAAAAGCAAGACCGCTGATTCTTTGAGGGTAGGATAGTCCTATGCAAGAATTGAACCCCATATGTAATCTTTTTCTTCTTCTTTGTACTTGTCCGAGTCATGATGTATTATGAATCCTTTATAATGACTCTAAAATTGTTTTTTGCTAAAATCTGTTTTCCATCTCCTGGCCTCATTGAATTGCAACAATCGGAACCTTTGTCGTTCGCTAGCTGCAGTTCATATGAAGTGTGGAAACACTCAGGCGGCAGGTGTTTCTAAGGAAAAAAGGCTCCAGGACAAGACCGGTCCCTCGACCGGGCGGCAACCCCTGGGTCATGGCGTCGTAGCCGTGACTCTGGTCTCAGTCCGAGGATCTGATCATCGTGGCGCTCGTCCTCCAGGCGGCGTGTCCGGTGCGATCAGTCGCTGACCACTGTACTAGTGATGTCGCACTGTGCCTTGGCTTGGTGATATGGATGTCACGTGAGTCCCGCCCGCCAACGCGCGCGAAGGGGCGAGGGGGTAAGCTTGTCATAGATCCGCCGTGTGTGTTCTTCTGTCCTCTAGGCGAGACGTCTTGACCCGAGCTTGTCTCGGTCGGTCTCGCGATGTGGCTCGAAGGACTTTCTGATGCTTTTGTCAGGCATGGAGACATGCAGGGACAATGAGCGATTGAGGTCACACCGGATGTAGACTTCTACCCCAGGTGCTTCGCCTAGTGGAGGTGTCGTCTTTGCCGAGGTCTCACCTCGGCCATACAGTTCACACAGTAGGGCCAGTTGGATTGTGAAATCCACGACAATGTCCCTTCTTGGTCCTGGGATCTTCAGCTTGAGGTAGGTGTAGTTTGAAACCACCTTGAGCTTGGCGTAGTAGGATCATCTAATGATGGCTGGTAGGATCCAACGAGGTTGCCTATTTCAAATGTAAGGATCCCTGTGCGAGAGTTCATCCAGCTCCCAAACATGACCTGGAGGTCGATGCACCCAAGGGGTGTCGATCGTACCCCGGGCATGATCCCTTGGAAGGGTCCCTGCGGAGGACGGAGCTGACAGTGTGGGATCTTCATCAAGTCAAGAGTGGCGACGTACAAGATGTTCAGGCTGCTTTCACCGTCCATCAGCACTCGTGTGAGGTGTGCAGGCCCTACGACCGAGTAGACTACTATAGGATATCGCCTCGAATGCGAGTTGGAATTGGGATGGTCTGCTTTGTCGAAAGTGACTGCCATTTCGGACCATCAGAAATAACTGGGGATACTTGGACCGGCGAGCCCCATCCTTGGGAGTGCCTTCTCCTACTCGGGCAAGTTCCCTAGCATGGAACCATCTTCGTTGATCACGAAGCAGTCGCTGTCCTCATCAAGGGTAGATTCCGCTGAGCAAAAGCCCAGGGCGACTGGCCTTTTCCTCCTGCCACTTAGAGCATCGATCTTTCTCTCTAGGAAACGTCGGAGGAGGATGCATTCCTTCAGTGTGTGATTTGTCGAATAGGAGTGACGAGTGCAGGGTTTCTAGAGCATCTTTTCGAATGGGCTGGCCAATTGTTTGGCTGATCTCAGGCCTTTGCGTTAGTCGGGGATTGCAGCTACGTTGGGTGCCAGCATCTGCGGGCCGTCCTTGTTGGGGCCGACCTTTCTGCCTTCTCTTCTTCTAACCAGCTGTCAGGCCCCTTCTGGTCTCTTGTCTGTTAGGCCTTGGTTTTGGCACGTTGGTGCCGCCCCATGCCGTACCTTTGTCTAGGGAGCCTCGGGACGCAACGTCGAACATTTCCTTCGCGCACCTTGGCTTTGCGCGGGCGAGCATGGACGTTGGGTCTCGTGCATCACCCCGAGAAAAACGCTCTGATGACGTTGGCGTCGACGACATCAGGGGACTTGCTGCACTTCTCAGAAAAGCATCGTATGTACATATGAAGTGTTTTGTCCGGCCTTCGCCGGCACTCTTTGAGCTTCCAGAGGTGGGTGCGGCATTCATACGTCTCGTAGAGGTCACTGTCGATGGGGGTAGTCTTGAGACTAGCTTCACTCTGTGCAGGGCTTGTGATCCAGTCCCTGCCGTCACTATAGCCATCTTCCATAGAGCATCACATCAGCTCATAGGAGAGCCGCATGACCCCCTCCCGAGCAATCTTGCGAACACCAAGGGCCAAGCGAAGATAGGGAATCACTTCTCACATCTGGGCCAGTAGAGACAAGCGGGTGGATGACTCGGTCCAGTCGGTGACTCTCGTCTGGGCTGGGGCATCATTCAATGGCGCGGGTGTAGTGCTTCTGTCGGCGCCCATCCGCGTATTCGCGGTCGGTGTGGTCCGGGGAATGGGGATCCTGACGGGCCGAACCGAACCGAGTTTTAGCTAGTACGGGTGTGGTACACCATGAGGAGGCTGCTGCCATGATGAGCTTATTCGCTTGAAGCGTCGGGCATTGGCGGTATCAGTGGTGGCACTTGTCCATGTGGAACGCGCATGAAGGCGCGCCAAGTTTGGATTGGCGTGGTGACAGAACTGGGTGCGGAGTGCGGTCTCGCCCGGTTTTGGTCGCATTTGGTCTGAATCGAGCGTGGCGCGTCCTGGCTAAAAGTGGTTATGGGGGACGGGACCGTGTGCAGGTTCCTTTCTAAGTTCCTGGTGCCTCGTCTCATGTTGTGGAGACGCAATCCGTGAGTGTGCTCGTACGCCGTTGTAGGCGTCCGTGTTGTTCTGGCCTTGTCACTCAACATGCGGGGCATTGGCAATGCCAGCGGTGATGCTGGTCCAGGCGGAATGCTCATGAGAGCGAGGTGTCTGGATCAGCATGGTGGCGGAACTTGGTTCGGAATGCGGTCTCACCCAGGTTTGGGCGCGTCTGCTCATAGTTGAGCGCGGCGCGCCCCATCCTAAAACTACCCTTGGGAATGGGACCGCGTGTAGGTTCCTTTCCAAGCTCCTGGCATTGTGTCCCTCTTTGCAGGGATGCGGACTGTGAGAGTATTCGTACGCCAATGCCAGTGCTCACGGGCGGCGTTTCCAACAAAAATGATCACTTATCTTGATGCCTGAGTTGGAGCTGAGATTGCAGCCAACATAAACGTCTAGTATCTTGAAAAGGGATGGAGACTCGTCATAGTCCTTTCCTTCAAAGGGAACTTTTTGGGCATCATCGGTGATGTCGATGTTGTTGAGTCTTTTTGGGCCGTTGGCGATGCTCCTCGGTGTCGATGAACCCATACGAATCTGGCGAGAGCGCGCAATAGCGTTCCCCTTCCTGGCGCACCAACTGTTGGTGTTTCAAATACCGACTTGTATATTTTTGTTGAATCACATTCATCTTCGTATGGCTAGCTGCAAAGAATAATAGATTTATCCAAGGTTCGATCAAAAAAGGCCCTACATCCAGAGGAAGTCTTCCATGATCTTTGTTAGCTTCAAAGGCAAGAGAACAGTTCAGGCCCGAGTATATGAACTCTAACAAACTAGGAACTGCTACAAAAGTAATGCATAAACATAAATGCACACAGTGTAGGATTGAAGAGCAGATGAAAGGCTACCAGAGGGGGGGTGAATTATAGATTCAAACTTTTTCAGCAGAAGCTATAAAAACCCCTTGTCAGAAATTGATCTCTTGGAGAAATCAGTGTGTGCGACTAATCCAAACGTAATCAACTGTGACTAACTTTTGTAGATTTTAGAAAATCAAGTCACTAATACACGACAACAAGAATCACGGAAATTCATCGAGAAAAACTCAAGTTATGATCAAAAGATTGAGCAAAGGTCTGTCCTACCCGAGTTGAATTCATATCTGCAACACTGGAAAAAAACCCGTGTAACTCAAAAACCACAAATTCAATGAACGTGAAATTTTCACAGATGATAGAGAATCAAGTTTTGAGGACAACACAAAAAGAACCACATCAATTGGATAAGTAAAACGTGAGTTATGATTGAAGCACCAATGCAGCGTCTGGCTGTCTAGAAACTCGACGAGAAAAACATGCCAAAAACAAGTCGGACGAACAAGGCATAAAATATTCTCTAAACTACAAATTTTATTGATAAAAAACACAAGAGGAACAGTCTCAAAGTCATGCACCCACGAGCTTTGGCCTCCCTTTCTTATATAATCAGCCCTTAGGCAACCCCAATTCTAACTAGGACTCCTACTCCTACTCAGTTTCAACTGAAACTTTTCATAACTGCTCAAGACTCTTCCATACATAGATAGAAGCAATTTAAGACTTCCAAACACCTTAGAAATGTCCTAAACATTCCTAAAATAACTCAACTTTATGCTAACCACGAAATCTAACCAAAACCAACTCTAAACTTTCTATAAACGAAAAATAACCGCCTTAGCCGCAACCTAAGACATAATCCAGCTGGTTGGACCTTTCCAGCCATATCTTCATGTCCATACGTCTTCACCACGCCTTGAAAAAATATTTCCACGTCCATGCATCCCTTGCACACATGCAAACACCTTCCAACGATGTCCATGATACCTTCATATGCATTGTTCTTTACCCAAACATGTTGTGTGACCTCCCAATCAACTCAACCACAATTCCTCCCAAACTTGGTTGTTGAACCTTATCTCCTCCCATAGACAACTTCAATGGATCACCATCACCAGCCATGTCTTGACCTCAAGCAACACCTGCACATGAATAAACAACCAAATCTTCCAAGCACAAGTCCACAACTTGACTCACATTAGTCCGATAACCACAACACCTTATGTGAGCACCTCACATAAGCATGTTTCAAACATACCAATGTAATGTCTGCCATGATCAGCCAAAACACTCCAAAAGATTAGTAAATGAATACTAAGCAAACATCTCATAAGTGTAAAACAAGTTTGAAACATTGCAAATGAAAACATAGCAGCCGCACGATTATTTCAGCACATAGAAAGTTCTAATAGTCCAAAACAGCCACTATGCATTATACAAAGAAAAGTTTGGACAATCCATAGTGAAAAACACGTGCAACTCATGTGCGTGACAAGTTCGGACATACCTCCGTGACGTAGAACAGGACGTTCTTCGTCCTGTAGTTCTTGGGTGTCCCGAAGATCACCCAGATGTGGATGTTGTCACACAGGCTGATGTTCCCCGATCCCACCCCCAATAACGGGCTCACAGGGGTGAGCTTGGACATGGGAATTTGCAACTTGTCAAGGGCCGCACAACTAATGAATTTGAGGCCGACCCTGCCATCAATCAAGACATGGTAGAGCTTGACATTGGTGATGGTCGGGGCGACGAGGAGGGGCAGGAGTCCGGCTCCCGCCGTGTTCTTGGGGCAATCGGAGGTGTCGAAGCCGATCGGCGTCTCTATCCACTTGTGGTGCGGCGCCGGAGTGGGGGTATGAGCTATCGAGGCCACCGCCCTGCGTGGGTTATTGACCGTGTTTCGGGACACGGGGTTCTAAGACCCCCCGTCGATGACATGGAGCATCTTGCAACACTCGTGGTTGCATCTAGAGTCGGAGTCCCTGCCTTGGTGGACCGTCTTGAAGACCCGTTCGGGCTCCTGGTACTCCATCTCCTTGTCCTCGTTAGCCTGCGGGAAGACTTTCTGCTTCCCCTCCCGCTAGAGGAAAGGCTCGCCACCAGGGCGCTCCTGTGCTTACTCGTGGTATTGCTCCGCAAGCTTCTTGATCTCTCAGCAGTCGTTAGCATTGTGGACACTAGCATCGTGCACCGGGCATTGCTCGCTGCTGTCTCCACTAGTTGGTGGCTGTGGTAGGCGTTTGTCAGAGCATGGTGGTCTGGGACCATCGGTCGCTGCTGCTGCAGTGATAGGCGCCCCCTGCAGCGGCTTGTTAGGGACACCACCATTGTTCTTGTTATTTTTGTTTTTCTTGCCGCTACCTTGAGGAGCAGCACCTATGCCAGGCTGGTCAGCCTTACCCGCCTTGGGGGCTGGTTGTGAGTGCTAGTCACGGACTTCTACAGCCTTGGCACATCGGTCGGTGATGGAAAAGAGCTCAGAGACATCTTGCACGCTGTGCGTGGCTAACTTCTTGAGTATCTTCTTATCCCGAACACCTTGTCAGAATGCTACTATGAAAGAAGCATTTGGGATGTTTGGGATGGAGTTGCGTACCTGGGAGAAACGCTAGATGAATGACTGTAGTGTCTTTGCGGGACGTTGTCGCACGACATGGAGGACGAGCTTCATGCCGGGTTGCATGTAGAAGCTCCCAAAGTTCACCGTGAATGCCGATAGAGCTCCTCCCAAGAGGCTGTGGACCCATTGGGCAAGTTCATAAGCCATGACTGGGCTGAGCCGGTCAGGGAGACGGAGAAGTAGTTCGCCAAGATGGACTCATCTGCCCCTATAGCAAGGAGTGTCGTGGCATAGATCTGCAGGAACTCGGCGGGGTTGACACTCCCATTAAACTTCTTCACCTGGTGTGGCCGGAGTTTGCGCGGCCACGCCGTCATACTGTGGTTCAACGCTAGGGCTATGCACCCTCTGATGGCTTTTGATGCACGGCGTATGGCGGAGGTGGTGGCGCAACCTACATGACATACGGCTGCTGCGGCGCTTGCTACACCATGTATTGCTGCAAAACATGCAGCTGTGAAACATGCTGTTGTGGAACATGCTGCGTGGCTTACTCCCAGGGAACTGTTTTCCTGTGTAGTCTAGATGTGGAGGTGGTGCAGGGTTTACCTATGATGCAACCTGCGCAACAAATCCTGAGGCTCAGGCACTTGAGTGTTGTAGCCAGCCTCAAGGTTGCATTGCCTCTCCCGCTGCAGCTCGATGGTGATGTGGCTGTCTTCATTTGCACGACGAAAGTCGAGCTCGGCCCTAAGGTCGGTTGTGGGGATCCTGCCAGTGCCAATGGGCCTGGTGGTGTGGGAGTCAGCCATATAGCTGCCGATGGTAAGCGTCAGTGATAGTGATATGTGACGTCTCTCCTTGATGGGAGAGTTGATGGCTACAACAACGAGGTTGTCGATGTTGTTGATCCACTGTTGCGCCGCTCACTGAGAGGCATTCATGGAAGGCGGGTTGAAGAGGAGGGCTCTAACTGCTACCAGAGTGCTCTTCTGAGTTGGATCCGGTGGCTCCAGGGGCGCCGACAGGGCCGACAAGTGCCGGGAAGTGCCGGCCTGGTTAGCTGTATCCGTGTGCGGGCGTGACAGACTGGAACGCGCTCTGGAGCGGGATCTAGTCATGGCACCATCTGTGTGTGGCGACGGTCTCGGGGATCATCCAAATCCCTGATGTTCACCATTGCGGTGAAGGCACAACTTCTTGAGAGAAAAAGCTCCCTACCTGGCGCGCCAAATGTCAAAGTGTGCGAACGACACTTCCCTCGGACCCGCCTTGAGAGCAGCACACGGAGGTTCTTTTTTAGGCAGAGGCTTAGTCTCTGATGAGGTAGCACGTTTGAGGTACTAAGGTGATATGGTGATTTTACATGGTTCGAGCCGCCGGAGCATGATACCCTACTCCATGGGGGCATTTGTATTGCTTGGGTGTCTTAGTGTGTGTGAGTGTAAAAGATTGAATCCTTTGTAACAGTGACTGCCCGATACTTTTATAGTAAAGTCGGACACCTTACAAGTGGGGTCTGGGGCCCGACAGGTGGCCCCGGGGTGATCTTATCCCGTACAAGATCTAAGGATTCTTGCATATGCTACCTTCGACCACGGCCTGAAGACCTGCTGTCTTGCCGCGTCGGATGCCAGTGGCCATGCATAGTAGTTGATGATGACAGAGAATGTCCCATCCGTCTTGTCGCCGTAAACTACCCACTTGGCAGTGTGGGGTAGCTCTATGGCGCCTTCGCTGCGATGTTATTGGATGCAGCGATACCTGATCGGGGGCGTGTGCCACATCATGTGTTTGTAGAAGGCGCATGCCTTCAAAGACTGACTTGGACAAGGCGCACTGCCCATTTACTCCCGCAACCTACCGGTCAGGGCAAGTTGCAAGACGCGTTGCAGCACCAGAGCCCGCCCCTGTGGGGGAGGCCGAGTCCTAACCTGTGGGCCACGTGGCAGCCCTAGATCCCAACTCCAAGGGAGTCGGGGGCCCGAGACTACTGGACATGTGGTGGTTCTAGAGCCCGCCTCTACAGGGGAGGCCAGTCCGGAGCTACGGGCCATGTGGCGGCACCGAAGCCCACTCCTGCGGAGGAGTGGGTCTAGTCCTGCTGGACACATGGCAGCTTAGGAGACCGTCCCTTCAAGGGAGCCGGGTTCCATATTGAGACCACGTGGCAATTATGGAGGCTGCGCCAAGGAAGGACGAGGTCCGGGCTTGCTGGACACATGGCGCTACTAGACCCTGCTTCACCGAGCAGGAAGGGCACTCTGGCCTTTTATCCTGTGCACGGGGGTACCCAGTCTACTGGGTACCAACAACTGTGGTGAGCGTATGCCCTATGTCCGACGTGCCCGCTGAGGAGGGCTCCAGCGCAGCGACGTGCCCTGCGGTAATGGACGACCAACCGTGGAGCAGCCCACTACAGATTGCTGGACTCAAGAGTAAAGGAAGGCGACGTTCCCATTAGTGTGCCTTCAGGGCGACATTAGTGCGCCTTCAAGACACATTAGCATGCTATTAAGACTGTCGGTACTATGCGGACCGGGTACCCCGCATACAAGGAAGAAAAGATGTTGAGTCCCACCTCCCAAGAGGGGAGGACGGGAGGTACCCAAAGGCTACCACGTGCTTTGTGAGGCCGAACTCCGCATTCTTGCCGAGGAGGGCTCCGACATAGCCACATGACCTGTAGCTCTGGACCCGACCTCCCCACTGAGGAGGCTTTGGTGCTATCACATATCCTGCAGCTTCGGACCCAACCTCCTCACTGAGGAGGGCTCCGATGTTGCCACGTGTCCCGCTGCTCCGGACCTGACTTACCTGCTGAGGAGGGCTCCAGTGCTGCCACATGTTGTGCTGCTCCGGACCTGACATCCCTGCTGAGGAGGCCTCCTGTGATGCCACGTGTCCCACTGCTTCGGACCTGACCTGCCCGCTATGGAGGGCTCTGGCGTAGCGACGTGCCCTGCGGTAATGGGCTGCCAACCGCACAACGGCCCACTACAAATTGCAGGCCTCAAGGGGAAAGGGAGGTGATGTGCACATTAGCGCACCTTCAAGGCAGCATTTGTGCACCTTCAAGACACATTAGCACGCTATCAATACCCATTAATTTGTCATCAAGACCATGTTAATACGTTATCAAGACCTATTAACGTGCCTTCAAGACCACGTTAATGCTCTTTCATGACCAGCTAACCCGAGGGCCACCTGTTGGGTCTCGGTCATAATGTAAGTTGTGGGCCCTTGGCATATAAAAGGACCAAGCAGCCACGAACTATGGAGGCTGAACACACCACACGCTTAGACATAGATCATGTGCTCACCACAACAATACAGCTCTCTCCCGCAAACGTAGGGTATTATGCCTCCCGGCGGCCTGAACAACATAAATCCTGGTGTTCAACTGTGTTCATCGTGCTCGTAGATCCAGGAAATTCGCCCCTCCTAAAAAAGAACCTCCGCGGGCTGTTCCATTTCGGTACTAGGGGAAGTGTCGTTGCTACACTTCGGCAGCTGCCATGAATACGTGGGATCTCTATGCTCTCACTATTCTAAGCACCCATTCAAGCTCAAGGGAGTTGCCACTATCATTGGGTGCACGTTGTTCTTCTATGGCTAAAGGTTATTTTAACCTTAGCCAAGGAACGATGGATCACACCCAGCACATGTTTCTTTGTGGCTAAATGTTATTTTGACCTTTAGTCAAAGAATGGCCGGTCACACCCAACACATGATGGGTACACCTTATTCCTTCGTGCTTCGAGGTTATCGTGACCTTAGCCAAGGAATGAAGGATGACACCCACATATGGGAGACCTTGAGGTGCGGATGAGCGGCATAGACAACACCCTCCTCGACCACTCATGGCACCCATGGGATGAAATACAAAATCGACACTCAAAGCTCCAATGTCAAAGTCACTCTACATCAAGGTTAGGCCAACCTCATTGCTTACCTCCGCTGTTAGGGGGTTTCAACCCCTATCGCGGACCTTGACCAAGGACAAGCTTGGGGAAGGACCCCCACTTGAGGTAACTTGTACCACACCTCATTTGCATTCCTTTATTTTATTTCTTTCTTTCCACCACATTTGCATCTAAAAAGTATAATAATGTAGTATATGTTAGGTTAATAAAATAAAAGATGTGCGGTAAGAATAATTTTACTTTGCATAAGTTGATATGATGAATAGTTGCTCTGTTTTATTTTCCCTAGTACCTTGCATACAACTTAGTATTCTCCAGGTATTGCATTTATTGGCTTTCAATATCCTTGCCTTAACATCGGGATTTGTGGGTAGCAAAGTCCAAGTCCAATTCTAGGTTGCTGAGGGGTATGACATAGTGATAAGAGCTACTAATATCCTAGTTGAAAGTGAAACTTGATTTTTCGGAGAAAATTTAAAATGGGAGTTCCTCGTTTGATAGAAATTCCTACCAAAGCATGATGATTTGAATTTGATAAACCCTATGCATATGCTATTTTCCTTCACATTGAGCCTAGTCAAACTAGTATAGACCTATGTGAGAATCTTTTCATGCTTTAAGATCAAGATTGCACAGGCACATGCTAAACTTCTACTCTAGAAGTTAGCAAAATTCCATCATACCATCTCACCGTAAAAAAGATACTTTGTGTATTCCTTGCATAATACTCTCTTCAAAATATTTGAAAAGAAAAGAGGAGTAGAAGACTTGGCTACAAAAAAAGGAAAAATGCATGATTATGTATAAGAGCATGAGGAAAAAAAGAATAAGTAGCCATATTTCATCCTCACAAAAAATAGAGTGCATACAAAGGAGTCATCTTCATATTGCCACTCCACAAATATTCCATCACACTTGCACAAATCATGATCAAAAAGTATGATTTTTTTCTCCTAAGGTTTACTCTTTTGACTTAGCAATATATGTGTTCCAAATATGCCTACTCTTGATCCCTACCAAGCTCGACATACGAGCCTTATTTATATATAGGACAAGAAAGGCATTGACTTGGTGAGGATACAAATACCACTTCACATATAGGAGTGATTGAGTTCATCATTTGAGTAACTTAAATTCAAACATCATTTAAAATTCTTTAGAAAGTTGATTGGAACTCATACATTAGGTTATGCATGCTCATTTTACTGTTCTGTTCTTCAACCACCTAAGAAAATGATGAGGGATAAGCCCCATAATGTCTAAGAAAAAGTGTTAGGTACCATAGCCAATTTATTCAATGCAAGGTAGAAGATTTTGTTGTGCATTTTGTACTTTTGAAAAATAGAACATTGTAGCAACTCCTGATCAACAACCTAAGTCTTTATCTTTGCTTCGGGACGAGCAAAGGGTAAGCTTGGGGGAATTTGTTGACGTTCATTATATACCAATTTCAGCCGTAAATATAACTCAATTATGTGAGGGAAAAATATTTCTTACACACATCATAGTTAGAAATAACCTAGTTCAACTTGTACTTGGAGAAAATGGTGCATGTAGGAATTATATACAGAACTGAAGTGAATTCAAGGGAGAAATCCTAATGAATACCTTCCCATCAAATAGATGCTTACATATGGCAGAATATGGTTTAAATGGCCCACCTACAGGAGTATTCGAGGGCATCCAACGACTAGCGAACCAAAATGGTCAGAGGACTCACCTATCAGCCACAAGGAAGAAGCACACCACGATTGGTGCCAGGACCAGGTCAGCTAACTAGGGGGGTCGGCCAACCACTTCCTGGCGCCAAACTTGATCAACATCCACGTGTCGGCTCCCTGCAGTGAGCTGATAGTGATGGAGACTGATTCATGCGCTTTTTGTGGTGGTAACCACCTTTACTCTATGTATAAATTGGGGGGGGGGAGGCTTCACTTCGCTGCATACACTACTCAAGCATTCTCTCTTGTATACACAACTTCTCCTAGTTCCTTAGTGGAGGTTCGACTGTAGAGAGGAGCCTTCAGTCCCAAGTCCAAATTGGGAAAGGTATGGCTCATGTATCTTTTCTTTACTTTATGACTTTATGCCTTATTATAATTTTATTATTAGTCTTTATTTATTCATGTACTTAGACAAAGCGTTCCTTGTTTGATTGTGGATTCATTGCATGTGCTAGGCGAAGATGTTATTATGGTTTAGTCATATTGTTCATATCTTGTTATCATAAACACCATACACCACCACTATAGTCTAATTAGGTAATAATATGATTATGTTAATGTGAATATGTTAGTGCTTGGTCCCAACATTGGTTCAACGGTTTTTAGGTTTATCATTGCCTTAGGATGGATCTTGTATTTCTACTCCTAAGGTATTTAAATAACATGTAAGTGTGGTGCTTAGATAGTTAAGTAGCATTGGTTGCCTCGTTCACCCAGGGTTTGTAGGGGTAGGCGGCAGGTGGTGACAGCCCTGTCCTTCCTCTGTAATTCCCCACATTCAGCTATGCCACAAGCTTGTGGCAGGAATCATCCTAATGTTGTCAAGGGTAAATCTGTGCCTGATGTGTTGGACCACTAAGCCATAGTATTCATCTTTGGAATATTCACGTGTACATTATTAGGCTATGTATATGAGTAATTAGAGAATAATAGGATCAGCCCCTTCTCGTAGTCTAACCCTCAGTAGGACAACCTTACCCTTAGAGTAGATTGCTTATGTGTATGTCACACTACCCCTATTATCATCTTAACCTGTTCTGATAAATACTTAGTACCCTATACCTTGATCATAAGAATAGTGTTTACTTTACTTCATCGCCTTCTTTTGGGATAAATACGATACCCTTGGGAATACTCTTGGGTGAAATGCTACAACGGTATTCTTCGTGCACTTGTGGATCTCATCTCCTACTCGAGATGATCTGTGATGTTAAGAAATACCAAAAACCACTCCATTCTCATATTGCTTGTTTCGGAAGACCCATTTGATGCCCATGATGTTTGCTTTTGGTTCATCCACAAGCTCCCATACTTCATTCCTTTTGAAGTTGTTCAACTCTTCTTGCATGGCCATCACCTAATCCGGATCTTGCAGTGCTTCATCAACCGTATAAGGTTCCAAAAGACAAAACAAAAGAATAGTATTCACAAAAATTAGCAATACGAGATCTTGTGGTTACTCCCTTTGCAATATCTCCAATGATGTGGTCGACGGGGTGATCTCTTTGTTTACTTCGATGTACTCTTGGGTGAGGCACTTGTGGTATTGTTCCCTCTTCATCTTCTTCATTTTTTTCATCTCCCACTAGATTGTTGCCTCCATCATTATGTTGACCATCTTGATCTTATTGAGGTTCATCTTGTATAGAAGCCCCCCCCCTTGATCATTGCTCTTCAGTTGTGGTACATTTTGAGCACTTGAGTTTTATGATTGCTCTTGTGGTCGAATATCACCAAGCTCCATTCTCCTCAATGCTTGACATGAGGCTTATTATTGATCTAGCACGCACTTATCAACTTACTGGGGGCCCATCAGTCTCATCGAGTACTATGTCACGTGCTACTTCAACAATTCCAGAGGTTTTGTTGAAGACACAGTAGGTGTAGGCGTTCAAGTCATAACCAAGCAAGAAACCTTCATCGAATTTTGAAGCAAACTTCGATGTCCTAGGTTTCTTATTCAATATGTAAAATTTAGTACAAACAACTCTGAAATATGAAACATTTGGTTTGCTACCCGTTAGGAGCTCATATGGCATCTTCTTTAGAAGTTGATGAAGATATAGCCAGTTCTTGGCGTGACAAGCGGTGTCCACCGCTTTCACCCAAAACCGGTCTGAAGTCTTGTATTCATCTAGCATTGTTCTCACCATTTCAATGACCCTGTTCCATTGTCACTCCTTATGTTCTTGATTGTTGTGGAGAATTTGTTTTGTGCCGTCTTCAAGAACTTCTTGAGGATACCTTGTGTTTTTGATTTGTCATACAAGAAAAACACCCACGTAAATCTAAAAAAGTCATCAACTATGAGAAAATTGTATTTGTTACTGCCTATGCTTATATAAGCAATTGGACCAAAAAGATCCATGTGTAGAAGTTCCAGAGGTCTTGACGTAGTCATCACATTCTTTGCCGGATGTGATGCTCTAACTTGCTTTCTAGCTTGGCATGTGCTACACAGTCTGTTTTTCCCAAATATGACATCTTTCAAACCTCGAATGTGACCACCTTTTAGAAGATTTTGCATATGTCACATGCCAACATGGGCTAGCCGTCTATGCCACAGCCATCCCATGTTAGTCTTTGCAATCAAGCATGTGTCGAGTTTGGCTTTATCTTTGATGAAGTCAACAAGATATAGCTTTCCCTTCAACATACCCTTGAATGCAACTGAGTTATTGCTTTTTCTAAAAACTGTTACACCATCATCAGTTAACAAGTAGTTATATCCTATGTCACATAATTGAGATATGGAAAAAAGATTGTAATCTAAGGAATCAACATGTAAGACATGAGAAAGAGTGTGTTGAGATGATATTGTTATTTTACTAGTACCATGCACTTTTCCTTGGCTATTGTCTACAAAGTAGATACCTTCACTTGAGTCTTCATCTTGGTCATACTCTACGAACATTCTCCTTTCTCTGATCATGTGGTTGGTGCATCCACTATCTAGCACCCATTTTGATCCACCGGAGGAGTATGTCTGCAAAACAGGATTATGCCTTGGTTTTAGGTACCAAGCTTGCTTGTGTCCTTTGAGGTTAGTTACAAGTGATTTTGGCAGCCACACGCAAGATCTAGAATTCTTGTTGTGCGGCTCAACATATTTAGCATAAACATGACCAAGTTTATTTTTCATGAGAACATAAGATGCATCGAATGTATGAAACAAGGTTTGTTGTTTCAAGTTTATATGAGTTCTCTCTAACAAAGGCAATATGTTCCATATCATTCTTCTGAACATTAGTAAATTGCTGTTTACCTCTAGTGTACCGAAGACAATCTTTGATGTTAGGAGATCTTGTGATCATATATGCACTACGTGCATATTTGATCTTTTCCTTGTCAAATATGCCACATTGGGAAGGATGTTCGATTTTAGGCGCATTAGGTTCATCCTTCACATTATTATTCAAGTTGGAACATGTGCATGTTTTAATAGGCATGGACTTGACATTTTGAGAGGATGAGCTTTTGGAGGAGGAAGGGCCACTTTTCTTGAGTGACTCAACTTACACCTCAAGAATCTTGTTAACTTTAGTCAAGTTAGCAAGTTCATCCTTGATTGCAATGTGTGAGTCCTCTAGCTTTATGTAAGTCTCCTTACTCAAGGCTAGCTCAAGCTCAAGTGCCTTGCTTCTCTCCTTTTCAAGCTCAAGAAGCTTCTCAACCACAAGATATTTCTTTCTTTCAAGAATGATCATATCTTCTTGATGATTGACAAGCTCCTCCTTCTCAAAGATCTCATTCGACAATAATTTCATTTTCCTTAAAGCAGTTTTACTTAAACCTTTTAACATATCTTCATTCTCACTAGCACTATCAAAATCATCAATAGAGGAATGCAAAGAGGAGGGTTTAGATTTGACCTTTTTCTTGCCCTCCTTGGCCATGAGGCAGGTGTGGTTGGAGTCCTTCCATCCTCCCATGTTTGGGAGAGTGTGGACTTCATGGTAGGCTTCTTGATGACAATTGTTGCCATCTCTTCTTTATCCTCGGAGGACTCATCATTCATATCCCATTCCTTGGCGATGTGAGCTTGGTGAGCTTGCTTCTTCTTCTTGAACATTTTCTTTTCTTGTGGCTTTGATTCTTTCTTTTTCTTCTTATTATCTTCATATTGGCAATCGACCATGAAGTGACCATATTCACCACAGTTGTTGCAAGTACGCCCAGTTTTGGACTTTCCTTTGTCTTTATTTGAGTTATCACCTTTTATTCTTCTCATCATGCGCTTGAACTTTTTTTATGAAGAGTACCACTTCTTTATCATCCATATCGGTTCTCACATCATCACTGTATTCTTCTTCTTGTGTCTCACAGGCTTCCTTTCCATTGGGTTTGCATGTCGCCTTGAAGGCAACCTTCTTCTTCTTTGATAAGGTAAGCCTGCAAGATCTTTCACGTATTGAGCTTCTTTTTCCATCATCCATGATTTATGATTTTTCCTAAACCTCATCGGGTGTCATTTTGTGAAACTTTGGGCTTTCTCTTATCACTGAGCACAATGTGACATTGTGGGGCATGAACGTCCTTATCATGCTCTTGACAACCTCATGGTCGGTCCACTTCTTGCTTCCATCGACGCGGATATTGTTGATAAGTGTTTTCATTCGGTTGTACATTTCTTGAGGAGTTTCACCATCCTTGATGGCAAATCTCCTCAATTCTCCCTCAAGAATTTTGATCTTTGCTTCGAGGATGGAGCGATTTCCTTCGTGCGCAGTCTTGAGGGTGACCCATATGTCCTTAGCAATTTCCGGTCCATCCACCTTGGTGAACTCCTCTTGAATCAAGGATGAATTGGTCCCCGCAACTGCTTGTGCATTGCGATGAATTGCTTGTTCTTGCTCTGAGGTGAGTTCATCATTGTTTATATGCCAAAGATTTGTATTAAGTGACATAAGGTGCATTTTCATGTTGTATTTCCACATAGTATAGTCACTTCCATCGAAGTGAGGAGGCTTTCCTAAAGGAATATAAATATAATGGTTATTAGCATTGAGACAATCATAATTAAAAGGATTAGTAGGAGTAGTCTTAGTGACTATCCCTTTTGGCTTCTCATCTTCTTTCTTGCTCTTTTGGCTCAAGAGCTTCTTTCTAAGAAGTGCCTTGATCTGGAGGACTTCTTCATCATCATGCTCGTACTCCTTGAGCACATCAATCATTTTAGTCTCGTGAGCATCTTCACCAATGAGCATTTCTGGAATTTTGTTTTCCTTCTTGTTGGCCATTTGTCTCTCTGAGTGATTCATCTCTTGATGGATAGTATGGCTCCATTACCAATTGAATGTGGCCTAGAGGGGGTTGAATAAGCTTTCGAAACATTTCCCACAACACTTAGCAAAATCGATAAAAACCAGTAAGGTCGGACTAGTCCGATGTTAGGTGCAGACTAGTCCGGTGTTGTTGCAACACCTATAAGAGATTAACTCTTTTTGGTATTTTCATCGAATAGTAAAGCAGTAGAATATGTAAATTATCTTAAGAGTAATAACAAAATGTGTAGAATGATCAAGTTTCACAAGAATTACAAATTCTAATGCCAAGTTGGAGATTTATCAATTTGTGCCCTAGCTAGTTGCAAGTATGAATCAAATAAGAAAAGGCAAAAGATGTAGTTATTTTTACCAAGGTTGTATCCCATAAAAGGGATCTACGTCCTCGTTGAGGAGCTCACATAGAGCCGGGTGTCAACCAACCCTTTACTTTGTCAAGTCACCAGGAAGGCTGACTTGAACTCCACTATCAACAGGGTAATCACCAAGTCAATGGGGCAACCTCACAAGCTGAGGGCTCCCACAAGATTACAATGAAAGAACAAGTCAAACACACTAGAATGATTTATACGAACAGGAAGAGTGTGAGAGAGATCAAACCCCAAGAGCTCAAGATTGCATAGACGTTGCTCTCCCTTTCCCAAATCTCAAATACCAAAAGATTGAATCTTTAGGGTCTTAGATGTGTGGATAGGAGTGTTTTCGTGCTCTTGCGTGGTGTAACGGCGCTAAGGTTCTTAGTTTTTAATTATAGGGTCATGCATCTCTTATTTATAGACATTTAAAAAAGTTACCGTTTGAGATCCCGATGCCCGAACTAGTCCGCTGTGGGGACGGGACTAGTCTGGTGTGCTGAGTGAATTATACGTGAAGTTGTGCAGCACACTAGAAAATCCTAACTTTTTTAAGTGTACAATACCAATCTGCATAAGACCGGACTAGTTCGTTTTGTGTCTAGAGAAGAATGGGACTAGTCCGGCTAAAATCAGACTAGTTTGGTGCGTTGTGAATGTGAAGAGGAAAGGACTAGTCCACATCTGAGGACTTGTCTGGTTGAGCACTAGAAAGATAATGGACTAGTCTGGACAATATCGGACTAGTCTGGTTTCTACTTCGAGAGGAATAGTACTAGTCCGCACATTATCGGACTAGTTTGGTGCTTGACTGATTTTTCAATTAAGTGTTTAGCCCTTACTCTCTATGCAAAGATTGGATCTCTTGGGAGATGTGTCTCTCACACACACCCTATACATTTTGAACTAATTTCCGCTTCTATTCTCAACTTGTGCTTTTCCCTTCTTGTTCCTCATTTTCACCTTTTTGCACTCTTTGTTCCATTCTTCGAAACCTATTCTGAATTCAACAAATTTCATTAGGATCTCGCTCGTTTGTCATCAATCGTCTAAAACCCACAAGGGTGTGCCTAGATGCGCTTTCAATCTGCAACTGTGCCAATTTTTTTCAAAAGTTGAAAAGTGATCCGAAAGAGGCAAAGGGAAAACACACTCCAAAGAGTGGCATCTTTGACCAGGAGAAGATCAAATATGCACGTAGTACATATTCAATCTCAAGGTCTCCACTTGCCAAGGATGGCCTTTGTTATTTAAAGGGGGGAGAGCAAAAACTGCTAGACTCTACAAGAATAACAAGGAGTTTGTCGCTTTTGTCAAAGAAGGCTCATCTCAACCCAAGAACAACACTCATGCATCCAACTAACATGAAAATGCCAAAAAAGCCAAACATGCTAACCCAATTTATTTCATGACTTTGATGCATCTTATGTACTCCTGAAAAGCAGTTTAGACATGTGTATGCTAAATATGTAGGGCCACACCACTATAGGAATCGATCAAAAGGCCGTCGGCCTGAAAGCCGTCGGTTACCTCTTGTAGCCGACTGTCTAAAGTTATCAACATCAGTGAACCGACGGCAATAGATGACGACTTAAAGTTGACATATTTAAGTATTATGACCGTCGGTGCCGACATACTTAAACTCTAAGACCGTCGGTGTCATCTAGCCGACGGTTATAACTCGTCGGTGGTCCACCGATGGCTTTAAGGATGTTATGACCGTCGGGCGTCTGAACCAATGACTTTAAAGCCATTAAAACTTTTGGCCTGCACTGCTGAACCGACGGCTTTAAATGCCCTATGACCGTCGGACTATAGGCAACTGACAGCTTTAAAGCCACTATGACCGTCAGCCCTGTGTAAAAAATCGACAGCTATAAGGATTATGACCGTCGGCCCAGAAGGAAACCGACAACTATAGTTCCTTTTTTTTTTAAAAGATAACCGCTATAATTCCTACCTCCAGGCTGGGAGCCTCCGGCTGCCGAAGCAGCAGAAAACATACATTCCACAAATTTATAACAGCAACAATATACACACATTCAACAAACTTAAACAACAGCAGATGCACAAATCACAAATTTGCAAAGTAAAGTACATTAACAGCATACTAGTTTACATGTCCTCCTACACACGTTCACAAGTCCCATGTTCTTGCACATAATAAAGTTCATACAAGGCAAAAAAAGTCAAGACAACGGAAAACACATTAGTTATCGGAACCTCCATCACTCCCACCACCACTCCCACCTTGTATAATCGCACCTTCGCCACTAGCACCTGCGTTGTTCAAATCAAGGAAACCTTCAACTGCATCTCGTGTTCCTTGACGGGAAACCTGCAATAAACAAATACAAGTTTACATGGTTACTTACAATGGACATGTTGAAATCTCTATATGGTCAAGTTATAGAATACATAAGACATACATAACAAGAGAGGATCAAAAATGAGGAGGATCAAAACTTAACTAAAAGCATGAGAGGATCAAAACTTAACTAAAGGCATGAGGAGGATCAAAACTTAACAAGGCAATATGCATAGCCATGAGGAGGATCAAAACTTAACTAAAAGCATGATGAGGATCAAAACTTAACTAAAGGCATGAGGAGGATCAGAACTTAACAAGGCAATATGCATAGCCATGAGGAGGATCGAAACTTAACCAAAGGCATGAGGAGGATCAAAACTTAATTAAAGATATGAGGAGGATCAAAATTTAACAAAGAGAAGTCATACCGCTGCAAGTGAAGGTGCTGATGGTTGAGGTTGCAATGGACCAAAAGGCATAGGCGGGAAAACAATCGGATATGGTGACCATCCTGGATGATTTGCGGTCAACATTGACATAAATCCTTGAGGAGGAGGAAAATATGTCTGAACGCTCTCAGAACCCTATAAAAACTATGGTTAGTATTTGAATTGCAACTCGGATTAATGAAACATGCACTTATACCTGCGACGAGGGACCAACAGGAGGACAAGGCGGACCATACTGCCATCCAATGCCACCTTGAGGTAAGACCTGAATCAAGTAATATTTAGTGTTTATCAAACACATACTATGGTAATTATTGGAACTCAAATGAAACAGACATGTACCTGCGATATTGGGTCGAACTGAGGCCGTGGCATACTGAACTGAGATCCGATATTACTATGAGACGAGTACTACATCAATTAATTTATAAGATCTAAAGTAGAACTATACAATTCCTAAATCTCAGTAAATTGCAAAATTATTAAGAATACATGTTACCTGATTGATACATAAATTATGTATCAGTTGCTTCATCTGGTGCATCTCCTCCTGGGTGCGTCGCAATTCATCCCTCAATTCATTATCCGTACTAGACCTAGACCGACTAGAACTAGTAGTGGAGGCCCGCCGTTTAGCATAAGCCGCGCTCCACATATCCGTCTTCTAACCCAAGTATATAAAAGATGTAAGTGTTCCAGAGAGTTCATAATCATTAAGTAATCAATTAACCAAAGATATGTCTACACTTACCTCCCATGTGGTAGACCTCCGCCAGCTTCATACGCAGCAGCCACATCAAACGGCTCTCTGACGAAGTCCACGTCATCTCCACGTGTTTTCTTTAAACACATAATATAGCTTTGCTGCAACACATTTAAGTGACATGTAGATATAATAAAAGAGAAATGAACTCGATAGATAGATTTTACAAATGGTGATCATACATACCAATTTTTTGAGTTGACGCCTCGTCACACAACTACTCCAGGTGATTCGGGTCTGGACCTCTGTGCCCCTTAAGGTATACCTCTATAAAAGAAGGAGACACACCAGTTTCAGCTGCCTGCAATACAAACATACATCATTTTAATCAATATAATTATTTTAAGCAATGTAAGTATGAAGGTAAGTGTTTATACCATCCTTTGCTCAGTCCGCACATATCCATCTGACCCAAAGAAGTGTGTTCCAGGCTTGCTCTTCCGATTTCTTTGATTTCTATCCGATTTCTCTTTGAAATCTTCTGAGGTCCAGTGCTCGCACAACCATTCCCAAGCTTCCCTGTCCACACATATCCAATCTACACTACTACCCAAGTACACCTCCTTAGTCAGGTGCGTTTTGGCTGTTGCTTTGTTTGTCATGTGCTGGAACAACTATGTCTTGTAATACACGATCACAGTTTTGATCCATGCATCAGAGAATGAATCCTTGGTACGTCTACGTGCAACATTCTGAAAAACCTGAGCTGCATAAGCCTGACTCACACCTTCCTCCAACCGATAGGCACCGTGCATACAAGAAACAATTAATGACAATCAAAGAAAGATGCAATTTAATTGAGACAATGAAAACATACTTACCCAGAACATGTCTGTCGGTGGTTTTGATCAGGCAGATCTCCCGACACTACTAAGGTGTTTGCAGAGTTTGAAGTTAGGTGTGGGCGCATGGAGATTCCAGAAGGTGAAGTGTAAAATGACGCAGGAGACACGATGATTTACGTGGTTCGGGCCGCCTAAGCGTAATACCCTACTCCACGGGGTGTGTTGGTGTTGTATTGGTTGTATGAGCTCAACGTTAGTTGAGAGTGTAGAAACAGCGCCTCCAGTCAGCGTGTCATATGTATCGTCGGCCTGTCCTTTTATAGTACAAGGGCAGGCCGTTACAAGTTAGCCTGGCCTGACATGTGGCCCCGACGGTTACTAATATTGATACACATTTGATGTGCTTAATTACCCTTAAAAACCGAGTTACGGGCTTTGATAGCACCATTACTGGTAATTAAGGTCGTCCGATCGTGTGTCATTAATATAGTATTAATGACACTTAATCGGGTCTTGAAGTCCTTGATTCCCCTTTGAAGATCCAGAGCCGTTGTGAAGTCTTCCGGAGGTTGGAGGCTGAAGATCTGATGGTTGTACACGTGGCAGCTCTGGAGCGTACTGTGGGGAACAGATAGGTCCGGTGCCACCTAACACATGTCAGTTCCGGAGCTTACCTCGGTTTGGGGTTAGGTCTGGGGGTGCTGCTATGGTACATAGCCCGGAGCTTCCCCCATGTGGGCGGTAGCTCCGTTTTGATAGTACACGTGGCGACCCTGGGACTAACCATGTTGGGGAAGCGGGTCCGATTATGTCTGACATGTGGGCCTCCGAAGGTCTTCAAATCAAGTAGATGATATTCCCTTGAGATCTTTGCAACCCCAAGGGGTATATGGTACCCAGGGTACCGACAGTGGCCCCTTGGGCCCACCTCTGGGGAAGACCCCTTGGGTGAAGTCATTCCGCCGGAGGTGGGTCCATCCTTCGACTTTTGAACTGAGTCTTCAAAGGTCTTCGGATGTGCCGTTGGCGATGGTTTGGAGTTAAATCCTCGCCGCGTGGCATATCCCGTGTGCGGCAAATGAGATCTTTGGCGTGCGGATCTCACGCAATTGAAGGTCGCCGGTTCCCGATACAAAAATCGTATCGGTTCCGCGCGCCTTGTCAGGCCGCCGCCTTCGGGCTTCCTGCCTCATGATGACAACCGTTCGCCTGGGTAGGAACCTCGACTTGATCGTCCGGGTGCTCCCGGGCCCTCTTGTCATCGGCTGGGTGGAATTTTTGAGTAGTATCTTCAACATCCTTCCAGTTTCCATCCAAGCGTTGTGAGGGCTTACTTAAGAAGGAAAGCGCGCACCGTCTGTGGTTCTTTACGCCTCTCATCTGATCTTGCGCTCAAACTCCCAACTTGTGCTCGCTTTTCCTCTCTTGCCTTGCTGTGCCGCGATGGAGTTAGGTCTCCGCGAGAGCCGTTTGAAGACCGAAGGTGACCTGAAGAAGGTCCGGGCCCTCATGGGATGGTCCCTGGACATCTTCAACCGCTTGGTCCGCGCCGGGGGAGAGCTCCCGTTCGAGAAGGAGCACGCCGGCGAAATGGTGTACTTCTCTTTGTACGCCATGGTGGGGTTGATCACACCTTTTTCCTACTTTTTCTTGACGCTGCTAGACTTCTATGGTCTGCAGCTGTACCACCTTGGCCCCCACTCCATTCTTCTTATGTATGTCTTCGTCCACTTCTATGAAATGTGGGTGGGCATCCCCCCTGCATTGAACTCTTCCAGACCTTCTTCACCATCCATACCACCAGTAGGAGTAATGTGTACCTTAGCTTCTACTACTTCGTGAAGCGCAAGAAGTGCCCATTCAAGTACCTTTGGTCGTTTCCCTCTGGTAAGTGGGATGATTGGAAGAAGGACTAGATAGTCATCCGGGTGGAGGAGCATAAGAAGCTGGAGCTGCCCAAAGGCCTCCCCAACATCG
Organism: Tuctoria greenei; assembly: GCA_036927565.1. NCBI lineage: Eukaryota > Viridiplantae > Streptophyta > Magnoliopsida > Poales > Poaceae > Tuctoria > Tuctoria greenei. The sequence continues at coordinate 93,717,990 of JAYESD010000004.1, read as the reverse complement.
ACACTGCAGTCTGGAGTGAAGCTCCGGTGCTGTTGGATGCCTTCAACCCTGCTCTGACCAGGATCTGCCAGTCTGCGGAGGGAGGATTAACTCCTCAGGCGGTATTTTGCAATTTCCTGGTCAACAGGTGGGCACCGCTGAAGAGGAGAGAAAAACTCGCTTGGGCCCTCAAGAGCGTGATGGATGACGACCGGGTCGAGACCGGGCTGAAGTCCAACATGGCGGGGGCAACCTTGGAGTTTCATCTCAAGAAGTTCCAGCACAGCATCGACATCGCAGGTGATGACTTGACCCCGCCACCAGCTTTTCTCCCTCTGAACGTGGAAGTAGAGTTCAACAGGGAGCTCCGGCGGACGATGCCGGTGCTTGACGACCTTGGTGTCATCGAGAGAAGATCGACCTCCAGGGTGGTGATCCCTGGGGCTTCCGAAGGTGGATCTGACCCAGCCCCGAAGCCAAGGATCGAAGTCGTCGGCAAGGGCAAGGAGCCGGCGGACGAACCCTTGAGCCGGAAGAGGAAGCTGCAGCATGCCGACGGAAGGTCCGTCAGCCCTGCAACCTCTGCATCAGCACCTTCTCCCCGGAGGGGGAAGTCTTCTACAACTGCGGCAACTGTACCCGCAGCGGCGTCTTCCCGGGGTGCTAGCTCCGGGCATGCGACTCCAGCACCAGGGCCAGTTGAGGCCTATAGGTCCGGGGGTCCTTCCCGATCGAGGGGGGCCTCGACTAAGGAAATTCCCATGGCTGCAACGAGTTCCGGGGGGCCTTCCGGAGCTTCCACGCCGGCGGCGGCTATGGTTAGCCCAGAACACCCAGAAAAGAGGTTCCGTGCAAGCTGGTGCGGAAGCCTCCCGGGGTAATTTTTAATCTTTACCTCAGACAGTTGTTTTATTGTAGTAACTATTTTTTCAGTTTCTTCATCCATCATCTGCAGCGTTCCCAAGAAGAGGAGTGAGGCTCCACCCTCAGCCACAACAGCTGAAGCTGTGAGGGCGGAAGCTTCTGCTCCTGTCCCGGCGCCGCCCCAAGTGGTGACTGAAGCTGCGACAGCTCCGGTGCCAGCTGTCGTGGTCATGGACCTCGACTCATCCCCCGAGACTCCCTGGTAGCGCTGGACCGCGGGAGAGAAGATGCGCCAGTGCCACCTGCCCCGGAGGTTGAAGCTCTGGGTCTTGATGCTGAGATGACGGAAGCTTCGGCCGTTGAGCCAGAGGAAGCAGTAATTCTGGCCCTAGAGCCGGAAATTGTCAAAACCCCGGCGGTTGAGCCGGAGGTTATTGAAGTCCCGGCAAGTGAGCCGGATGTGGAGGAAGCTCCAGCGGTTATGCCGGCTACCTCTGAAGCTCCAGCCTCGGAGCCGGTTGTAGTTGAAGACCTTCCGGCACCCGAGCCGGTTGAGGTTGAAGCTCCGGCCTCAGGGCCGGTTATTGTGGAGGCATCAGCACTCGAACCCATGGTCAAGATGCCAACAGCCGAGCCATCAGAGGAGGAGGGGCCCAGGCTGGAGCCGGAAGTAGCACCTGCTCCGGAAGTGTTGTCGGCGGAGGTGCCTGCCACTGAGCCAGAATGCCCAGATGAAGTCGCTGGCCCCCTGCTTGAGGGGGCAAATGAAGACCTGGCGGCGGGGCCTTCGGAACCACTTCTGAAGGTCGGAACTTCTTTCCCGGGACCCTCCTCAATGTCAACTGAGGCAATCCCGGAGGACGACCCTAGTGCCGTGGAGGCTCAGGGGACCACTCTTGTGGAGTGGGACCCAATTTTTGTAAGCGAGAACCCGCTGGAACCAGCAGAGGAGGCCCCAGCAGGTCTGGAACCCATTCCCCTGACATTGTCTATTGACAACGCTTGCTCCAGCCTGCATCAAGTTTAGCCGGCGTTCTACCACGACAGCAAGGCTCTTGAAGAGGAGCGCCAAACCCTTAGGCGGCGGCGTAACCGGCTCTACTTCGAGATCAAGCTGGCGCAGTCAAGGCTGGCAGATGACAAAGAATGGATCAAGCAGGAGAAGGTCCGCCTGGAATACTAGGGAAAATTATTGGATGACAGGGAGAGCTTGACTCACGCCCTCGACGCTCAATCCCGGGCCATTTATGAGCAGACCAAGGTAGCTAATAGTGCGGCTGATGAATGCCAAGAAAGGCTTGAAGCCATTAACACTACTCTCATCAAGCGCCGGGAGGCACTTGAGGAGAGGGAGAAGAGGCTCAAAGATGAAGAGCAAAAACTCCTAGAGCTGCGGGATGACGTCTTGAAGAGGGAGGAGGAGCTCGTCGAAAAGGTGGCTCTGGTTGACAAGGGCCTCGAGGAACGCGCCAAGAAATTGGAAGAGCATTGCGCTGAGGAGGAGGAGAAGGCCTGGGTGCGAGGGCAGGAACTCTACCAGCAAGAGTGTGCCATCGCTGCTAGGGAGAAGAAAGTGAGGGGCAGGGAGAAGGACCTGGTTGACCGCCGGAACAAGATCTACCTCCGAGAGGAGGAGCTCAGAAAACTCGAGAAGCAGGATTCTAAAAAGATTAAGCAAAATGCCAAAGAGGTTGAGCGCCTCGCTCGCGAGAATTCTGAACTGGCGGCGGCCAAAAGATCCTTGGAGGAACTGAAGGGCTTGAGGGCTACGGACTCCCTACAGGTTTGGGAGTTCCTGAGCAAAGCCAATGACGTGCTGACACCGATGGGCTTCAGTCCCGTGCGTCCGGATGATCCGGAGCCGGAGCCAGACCTGGCGTTGCAGGCGTTGAGCTCGGCGGGTAGCAAACTCTCCAAGGTGGGTGACGTCATCGCGGACCAGTTGGAGGTAGAGGGGCAGTCCCTGGCGAAGAACGTCGCAGAATATGTGCTGACGTGCTACACCAGCCGGGATCCCCAATTCCCTCTGGACCCGGTACTTGAAGGTCCCGTCGAAGGAGAAGGTGAAGCCACCTGAGCCAATGTGTCGGAGGTTGCTCAGAAGGTCGCCCAGTTCTTCCATAGGGTCTAGGACCATCTCTGTAGCTCCCACTTGTATTCTCTCTTTTTCTTCCCCAATTTTGTAATCCCTTGTCTCCGGATGAATGAAATCCAAATTTTTGCGAATTTCATTTTTTGTCTTCAACACTTTTGTCTTCACTTGGCACCCTGGTAGATGTACACAATTTGATTTTGAACATGTACCAAGAGGATATTGTGTTTTGTTGAAGACTCGTTTGCTTCGAACTTGTAGAATGTAGGTCCGAAGTGTTCGATAGTGAAGGCCCCCTGAGGTTGTCGGAGCTCTGAAGCTCCGGTATTGACTACCGTCGGGGCTCAGTAGCTCCGGCAATAGTTCCTATCAATGCGTAGAGCATCGATAGTTAGACCTCCGGGGTGTCAGGGCTTAGTAGCTCCGGCAGTGACCTTTGCCAACGCGTAGTTTGTCGGCAGCAGACTCCGTTTGTGGAATCTTCTCACCATCTTTTATTCTGCGGGCTGGCCCCCCTAGCTTTACCGGAGCTTGGTTGCTCCGGTGATGCTCGTTTTCAATGTTTAACATTGATTATAAGCCACTTAGGGGGAGTCGGAGCTTCGTCAGCTCCGGCTTTTCTCCATCAACGTGGATTCTTCATTTTTCCTGCACATTGAAGCCAAGAAAAATAGTAAAATTCGCTCCTTGCCTATAACTTCGTCGTGGCTTATGATTCTCAAGAAAATTTTAGGTCAAACACGATTCTGAATGCAACCGAATGCATTGCCTTCTTTCTTCCGGATCTAATTGTACTTGGACCCGCCTTACTTTGGCCTGCCGGGGTGTAGGTAGAGTGGCGTACTTAGGGTGCTTGACCAGGCTAAGTCGATAGCACACTCTGGCCCTAGATTGGCTTGGCGGCATTCAGGCGAGTGGGCCATGAACAATATTTGAATCCAAAAGAATCGACAATACAGCTCGAATCGTATATGAACCGATCGAACTAAAATTTCTTAAGAATTGCACGTCCTTGTTATAGACAAGAAAGAGAAAAATAAAAAATGTTGAGCCTGTACAAAGTAAATGCATGTAGAGTCTGTTTCACATGAAGATGTCTTTCATTATAGGTTCGGGGTACAGGGGAAACGAGTACACTCTTAGGGTACGGAACCAGGCTAAGCGTGTTTCATTTCTCGTTTGACCCAGGGTACCTAGCCACACTTTTAGTCCTGAGACTGTGACAAGCGTTGCATGAACTTTGCAGACCTTCCGGGAAAGGTCCGGCTGTTCTCCCGGAGGAACTACCCGACTCTGTACAATGACTCTATAACATACACCTCAAGTTACTACAGACTCACCTCCGTGATATTAGGTGTAGAACTTACGGAGGTGCTCAATGTTCCAAGGATTTGGGAGAGGTGTCCCATACTCGGTTGCCAAGCGAACGCTTCCGGGACGGGATACTTTAATCACTCAGAAGGGTCCTTCCCAGTTGGGGGAGAGTTTGTTCAACCCTTCTCTGGATTGTATTCTCCGTAGCACCAGATCGCCTTCCTCAAGCCGTCGGTTGTGTGCATGCCGTTGATGATAGCGCCGAAGGGCTTGGCAGTATCGGGCATTCCGAACAGCTGCTTGGCACCTTCCCTCCTCAAGGAGGTCTAGGTCTTCACGCCGGAGCTGGTCCTGCATGGCTTCGTCGAAGGTCCGGACCTGGAGTGATCCCAAGGTGATTTCCGGAGGAAGGATTGCTTCAACTCCGTACACCAGGAAGAAGGGTGTCTCTCCAATTGACTGGTTTGGAGTTGTCCTGTTGGCCCATAGAGTGGGCGGAAGATCTTCAATCCAGTTGGCTCCATGTTTTTTCAAGCGCTCATAGGTGCGCATTTTGAGTCCTTTCAGGATTTCAGCATTTACTCTCTCGGCCTGGCCATTGCTTGCCGGGTGAGCTACAGAGGCATAACAAACTTGAATGCCGAGGTCTTCGCAATACCCTTGAAATGCAGAGCTTGTGAATTGGGTCCCGTTATCAGTAATGATTTTGTTTCGGACTCCAAATCTACATACGATGGACTGCAAAAAGTTGATAGCAGATTGCTTGTTTATTGTCACAACTGGAGTTGCTTCCGGCCACTTGGTGAACTTTTCAATGGCGACATACAAGAACTTACCATACTGCAGGCAGCATGTAAAATCCCTTACCAGGTGCAACTAAAGCTGGATTAACACCATCTGGCTTCGGATGGAAGTATCTACATGAATCCCCATACTTGCATGTTCCCTGCAATAAAAGTTCAGATGGAAACTAACTCAATAGTGTGAGTTGAACATGTCGACAAAGGGAAGGCTCCTAAGGTTGTATACACTACGCATGCAAATATAAAGCAATTGGCCCAAAGTTTTGAGTCGCTCTTGCATGAATTTTTTTTATTAATATACGATTTCTAAACGTTTTTAATATAAACAACACACAAAATGAAAAAAAATCAAAATTGACCCACATTCGTATGTGTCATGGACGAAATTCAAATTTCGTATGTGTCATGTACGAAATTCAAATTTCGTATAGGTCAAGAACGAAATTCGTTTTAAGCTGGTGCACGTATATTTTATTGAGTTTTGAACAAAATTCCTCTTGCACACCGCGAATGTGATCCTCTGATGGTAGGAAGCCTACACGTTCTCGTGATTCGTCTGATTGCGTACAGAACACTAACTAACAAGCAACCAGCACAGGATTACATGAAGCCACCCGTGAACAGGGGGAGCGGGGGGGAGCCAGGGGCAGATGGACTCACCGTGCGGACGAAAAGGTTGCAGACGCCCTTGGCGAGGGTACCGTCGGGCAGGAGGAGCGAAGGCGCGCCGCCGAACTGGTCTGCCAAGAAGAACGAAAAAAAAGGAGTCAGCCGGGCGGACTCGGGCGCGGTGGCAGGCGACCTGTTCGACGAAACGCGGAACAGAGACAGGCAATGAGTCGACCTGACCTTGGTGGCGGGTGGCGTCGTACCAGGCGGCGCGCGCGCGCTGGTGCTGGGCGCCCTGGAGGTGGCGCTTCCAGGCGGCGGGGGTGTCCTGGAACTGCTTCTCGCAGTAGTCGCAGTAGTACTTGCCCAACGGCATCTCCTTTGCGACTTCGCTCTCTTCTTCCGCGTTTCCCATCAATGTATCCCAAGCGACAAGGGTGGTTAAACTAGACTAGTAAACTTCTATCTTGGATTTCCCATCAATTTGACACAAGCAATGCAGTTTTGCAAACAAAACATTTAAAAACATGATCAATATGTTCAAGGACACTTGCCTTGCTCTTGGGCTTGATTGGGATCAAAGACTTCAAAGTGCTGGTGCTGGAGGTCTTCTGCAGCACCCTCTAGTGCAAATCTGTCTAATCCGCGCAACGAACATACAAGACAAGAATCACAATCAATAGATGCTCATATGTTACTCAATATGACATGGCATGCATGATTAATGCAAATGCGAATTGAAACGAGTTACTATTAATGTTTACTAATCGTTCACAATGGTTATTAACAAGTTTTAACATGTTCAAGTTGATTCAATTAAATTCATAATTAATTTAATAGTAGTTAGATCTAGAGGCCGGACAAGTCCGTTGTAGGGCCGGACTAGCCCACCCTACGCAGAACCGGCGAGCTAGGGTTTTCTATATCGACGTGAATTTGGAGAAACGAGGCTGAATTCATGTGAGAAAGATAAAGTAGAAGGCATACCATGTGTTTAGAACTCCAAAGAATCAAGAGTTTTGAAGGCAACACTTGGATCTTGACGATCTAGGGTTGATGAACAAACATGAAGGTGACATGTTGATGAAGAACGAAAACTTGATGGAGATCTTGATCACTTGGTCCTCTTTTGTTTCCTCCTCTTCTTATTCTTGCTCGGGATCTCCTTCTCCCCCTTGGTGTCGGCTCCCACGAACTAGGGTTTGGGTGTGTTTTGAAAGTAGCAAAAAGATGTAAAGTCGAGGTGTGGGGTTGTTTATATAGAGGTGGAGGATTAGGGTTGTAACACCCCAACCACTATGGGCCTTGCAGTCGTTACTCCTGGAAGCTCTATAGGATCACATACTAGCTCCACAAACTAACACTAGTCTTTTCTGCACATTTTGTTCTCACTCATGCGCACCCGGAAAAACTTCCCGTTCGGTCACTCATCCGTAAATAGCTCCGGGCCAAGCACGCTTAACCTCAGAGTTCTTTGCAGATGAGCTTCCAGAAAAGAAGGTATACCTTGGTGGTATGAGTTATTCTATCAATCCTATTAAGCCTCGAGTCAGGATGTCGCAAGGGTTTGATGGAGGTTGGTTTTAGAGAGGGTGGAGGCCGGTGTGGGGTCCCACATGGGCTCCAAAGGGTTAGACATGACGTCTTTAGGCCTACTTAAGGTAAAACCCAAAAACACATCATGGAACAAAAGATCAACTCGGAGTCGCGATGATCGGACAAGTCTGCACTAGGCTAGACTAGTCCAATCGCTAGACAGAGAGAAATCGGATAAGTCCGGACTATATCGGACAAGTCCGAACTTAGTCAGAGGAAAACGGACGAGTTTTGCAAAAATCGGTCAAGTCCGATTTTAGTCAGAGAGAAAAACAGACAAGTCCACTAGATACCAGACAAGTCCAGGGACTTGGTGAAAATTCAAGGAATCGGAATACTAGACTAGTCTGAAATGGATCGAACAAGTTCGAAAATTGTACAAAGACAAAATTGGACTAGTCCGCTCAAAAACAGACATGTCCGAAATGAGATCAGAGAGAAATCAGACTAGTCCGCACCAAAAACGGACAAGTCCACACTTCTGAGAACTTCTAAGTGGGATTTTACTTCTAATTCATTTTAAACTTGTTCCTTTTTATGTGGATTAATGCTAAACATATTTAATGATGTATGCAATGCATGATGCATGAAAATGAGGGTGTTACGAACCTACCCCCTTAAAATGAATCTTGCCCTTGAGATTCGACGTAGAAGGAAAGAGATATAGAAATTCCTTCTTGAGGTCATCTTCCAGCTCCCAAGTTTCCTCTAATTCTGTGTGATGCTTCCATTGAACTTTACACCATCTAATAATCTTGTTCCTGGTGACCCTCTCCGTGGTTCCAAGATTTTGACCGGTTGCTCGGCATAAGTCAAATCTGCCTCTAGTTCCAATTCTTCCATTGGCACTTGTTATTCTGTTAACTTTAAACACTTCTTAAGTTGGGAAACATGAAACACATCATGTACATCTGAAAGATTTGCCGACATCTCCAACTTATATGCTACTTCTCCACGTTTGTCCACAATCTTGAACGGTCCAATATAGCGAGGTGCTAGCTTGCCTCTGATACTAAACCTCTTATGACCTCACATGGGTGACACTTTAAGGAAGACGAAGTCTCCTACTTCAAAGGCTAGTTTTCTTCTCCTATCATCCGAATATCATTTTTGCCTTGATTGTGCAGCTCTCAAATTTTCACGAATAATCTGAACTTGTTTCTCAGCTTCTTGCAGCATGTAAGGTCCAAACACTTGATTTTCTCTTGTCTCATTCCAGAACAAGGGTGTCCCACACTTCCTCTCATATAGTGCTTCATAGGGTGACATTTTCAAGATTGCTTGGTAACTATTGTTATATAAAAATTCTGCATATGGCAAGCTTTTGTCTCAACTTCCTCCATGCTTCAAAGCACAAGCTCTTATCATCTCCTCTAAAATATGATTGGTCCTCTTAGTTTGTCCATCCGTTTGAGGGTGATATGCTGATTTAAAATTCAACCTTGTTTCCAATGCTTCATGCAATTTCTGCCAAACCTGGAGGTAAATTGAGAACCTCTATCCCACACTATCTTCCTTGGAACTCCATGCAAACATACTATTCTTCCCATATACAGTTCATCAAATTTCTCCCCATTAAAGGTGGTTTTGACAGGAATAAATTGAGCTGACTTAGTTAACCGATCCACGATTACCCATATGGAGTCATAACCGGACTGGGTACGCTGTAAACCAACTATTAAGTCCATTCCAATCTCTTCCCACTTCCACTCCGGAACCTTTAATGGCTGCAATAATCCAGCTGGCCTTTGATGTTTAACTTTGACTCGCTGGCACACATCACACAAAGCTACATATTCAACTATGTCCTTTTTCAAGCTAGCCCACCAATAACATGTCTTCAAGTCCTTGTACATCTTTGTACAACCGGGATGAATTGAGTATGGCGAGTCATGTGCCTCCTTCAATATCGTTTCTCAGTTATGCTTATCATTGGGCACAACAATCCTCTTTCCGAGCCAGAAAGTACCATGTTCGTCTTCATCAAATATGAATTTTCTCCCTTCTTGGGTCCTTTCCTTGGTTTCTTGAATCTCCTCATCCCTTGTTTGTGCTTCTCGAATTTCTCGCTCCAAGGTCGGATTTTACTCCATTATTGGTGGTGGAATGAAGATGTACAAAAAGCTATTAAGGAGAAGAAGGAGTCTTATAAGGGCTGGCATCATGAGAGAAGTGCAAGTAACATGGCGAAGTATAAAGAGGCTATGAAAAATGCTAGGCGTGTTGTGAGTAAAGCAAGGAGGCAGGCCTATGATGCGCTATATGAGAGGCTAGGGACAAAAGAAGGCGAAAAGGATATATACAAGATGGCGAAACTTTGCGAGAGAAAGGTGAGAGATCTCAACCAAGTCAAATGCATTAAGGATGAGGCAGGCCAAATTCTATTGAAGGAGGAAGAAATTAGGGACAGATGGCGGGACTACTTCAATGGACTATTCAATGACGGGAATGAGAGTATTAGGTTCAAGTTGGATGACTCATTTGATGACATCAACAGACGATTCATGCGGAGGATACAAGAGTCCGAGGTTAGAGAGGCCCTAAAAAGGATGAAAGGAGGAAAGGCCCATGGCCCCGATGATGTCCCCATTGAGGTGTGGAGATGTCTAGGGGATGTAGCAATAGTATGGCTCACTAAACTATTCAACCGCATTTTTCAGTCAAACAAAATGCCTGAAGAGTGGCGGAAAAGTATTTTAGTATCCATCTTCAAAAATAAAGGAGATGTTCAAAGTTGTACTAATTATCGAGGAATTAAGCTCATGAGTCATACTATGAAGCTATGGGAGAGAGTGATTGAACACCGCTTGAGGAAAGTGACCAATGTCACTAAAAACCAGTTTGGTTTTATGCCTGGGAGGTCCACTATGGAGGCGATTTTCTTACTCCGTTAGCTTATGGAGAGGTATAGGGAGCAAAAGAAGGATCTACATTTAGTGTTCATTGACTTGGAGAAGGCATACGATAAGGTACCAAGACCGGTCATGTGGTGGGAACTAGAGAAACACAAAGTCCCAACAAAGTACATTAACCTTATCAAGGATATGTACGATAATGTGGTGACAAGTGTGCGCGTAAGAGATAGTGAGACCGACACTTTTCCTATCACAATAGGGTTACACCAAGGATCAGCCTTAAGTCCTTACATCTTTTCCTTAGTGACGGATGAGGTGTCGAAGGATATACAAGGGGATATTCCTTGGTGTATGCTCTTTGCTGATGATGTAGTGTTGGTAGATGAAACTAGGGATGGTGTTGATAGAAAATTGGAGCTATGGAGGCAGACCTTAGAGTCTAAGGGGTTTAGACTTAGTAGAACCAAGACCGAGTATATGAGATGCGACTTTAGTGATGTCGGGTGCGAGGATGGTAATGTTAGTTTACAAGGACAAGTAGTACCTAGGAGGGACACATTTCGATATTTAGGATCAATGTTACAAAGCAATGGTGATATTGATGAAGATGTTTGCCACAGGATCAAGATCGGGTGGATGAAGTGGCGACAAGCATCTGGAATCTTATGTGATAAGAAAGTTCCACAAAAATTGAAAGGAAAATTCTATAGGACGGTGATCAGACCTGCGATGTTGTATGGAGCAGAATGTTGGCCAACTAAAAGGCAACATGTCCAACAAATGAGTGTTGCGGAGATGCGCATGCTACGGTGGATGTGCGGTCACACAAGAAGAGACAAAATTAGGAACGAAGTAATACGTGATAGGGTAGGGGTGGCTCCGATTGAGGAGAAGCTAGTCCAACATCGCCTACGGTGGTTTGGGCATATCCAGCGGAGACCTCCAGACGCACCGGTTAACAGTGGGATTATAAAGAGTGGAGAAAATTTTAGGAGGGGTAGAGGTCGACCAAGGTTGACATGGCAGGAGGCGGTGAAACGAGATTTAAAGGAGTGGGACATACCTAGAGATTTGGCTCATGATAGGACTGCATGGAAATTAGCAATTCATGTGCCAGAATCTTAGTTTATTCGTAATTTGTTACTCTTATCTTCTTTCTTATTAACCCATTTCTAGAATAAATAAAATGTATATCTTTTTCATCTTATTTTCTATTACTTTTCTTCAAAATTGTTGGGTTTCATTTCTATCCGACCCCAACTTGTTTGGGACAAAGGCTTGGTTGTTGTTGTTGTTGTATTCCCATCTCATTCACAAATTCGAGATTCAACCGTTCAAACTCCTTTCATAGCTCGAATGGCAGCTATCAAACTGTGAGCTGGTGACTTACTCCTTTTCTACTCAATGCATCGGCCACGACATTAGCCATCCCCGGGTGATAATTGATTCCCACATCATAATCCTTGATGAGCTCCAAACATCTTCGTTGCCTCAAATTCAGGTCCTTTTGCATGAATATGTAATTGAGACTCTTGTGATCCATGTAAATCCCACACATGTGATCAAGAATATAATGTCTCCAAATCATCAAGGCATGCACTACGGCTGCAAGTTTGAGATCATGTGTAGGATAATTCTGCTCATGTTTCTTCAATTGCCTCGATGCATAGGCTACCACTTGACCTTCTTGCATGAGCACACATCCAAGTCCCCGTCTTGATGCATCACAATAAATATCGAAGCTTTTGCTCACATTCGGCAAAACTAATACAAGCACGATGGTTAACCTCTTCTTTAGCTCCTCAAAACTGACTTGACAAGCTTAAGTCTATTGGAATGCTTTCCCCTTTCATTAACAGTTCCGTCATTGGCTTGGCTATTTTGGAAAAGTCCTTGATGAACCTACAGTAATATCCAGCAATCCCAAGAAAACTCCTGATTTCCTTCACATTCTGCTGTGGCTCCCATTTCAACACATCCCTCACTTTTCCTGGGTTGATCGATACTCCTCCTCCTGAGATGATATGACCCAAAAATGACACTTCCCTTAACCAAAACAGGCACTTGCTGAATTAGGCATATAATTGATGTTCTCTCAATTTCTGCAATTTGAGCCTCAGATGTTCTTCATGCTCCTCCTCGCTTTTCAAGTATATCATAATGTCATCAATGAACACCACAACAAATTTTTCCAAGTACTCCATGAAGACCTTATTCATGAGGTACATAAAATAGGAAGGTTCATTTGTCAATCCAAAGGACATCACGGTGTACTCATAAGATCCATATCGTGTCTGTAAAGCTGTTTTGGGTATATCCGACGGTCTTATCTTCATTTGGAAGTAGCCTGACCTCAAATCAATCTTGGAGAAAACACAGGCATCCTTCATTTGATCAAACAAATCCTCTATGAGGGGTAAAGTATACTTGTTCATGATTGTCACCTCGTTGAGTGCTCGGTAGTCCACACACATTCTTTGGGATCCATCCTTCTTGTCTACAAAAAGTACGGATGCTCCCCAAGGTGAAGATCTTGGGCGAATAAAACCCTTCTCTAGCTGCTTTTGAATTTGCTTCTTGAGCTCCGCTAACTCCTTAGTAGACATCCTAAATGGCCTCTTAGCTATAGGTGCAGTTCCAGGTATTAAATCAATAACAAACTCGATGTCACGATCAGATGGCATACCCGGCAACTCATCCGGAAACACAACTAAGAATTTACACACCACTAGAATCTCCTCAATTGCGGCACCATTCATGTGATTCAGCTCCAATTTCTTCAGTGTATGTTGAGATGCTTAAAATTCTATGGTGATCCCTTCCTCATTGGTCAACTTTACCGTCTTTGTGGCACATTCAATGAATCCATTGTACTTCCTCAACCAGTCCATACCAAATATAATGTACAATCCTTGAGAATCCAAAACAATGAGGTTGGCAAAGAAGTCTACCCCCTTATTCTAAGGCTTACTTTTGGACATACTATATTTGTCCTCATCTCTCTTCCAGGACATTTAACCAACAAGGTATACTTCATATGAGAGATAGGCAAACTATACTTGGAAACATAGTTTGATGCAATGAAAGAATGCGATGCTCCAGAATCAAATAACATAGTCGTCGGGTTGGATTTTGCGAGAAACATACCAATTCCCACGTCATCTGTTTGTTGAGCTTCCTCCGTAGAGACATGGTTCACGTTGCCACGTACCAGGTTTTGCTGTCCACGGTACTCTGGTGGCTGTCCTCCATTGAGTCTTGGTTTCTGTCTTGGCGCATTGCTTCCTTGGTCGAGGCCCAACTTAGGACATTAAGATGCAAAATGTCCTGCTTCTCCACATGTATAACACTTCATAGCTGCACCAGAATTTGGACGGACTTGATTCTGCACATTTGCTCCAGGAAAATTGGCACGAGGTGCATAAGTCATTGGAGGCCTAGGTACTTGCATGACGAGGTGCTGCTGCACAAACTGAGGCTGAGCTGGGCGAGGTTGATAACCAGGGCGATGAGCAGGCGCAGAGGGGTTGTAGTATGGCGCATATGGTGGTGCAAAGCAGGGGCGAACATTGCTTCCTTGTGACTGTCCTTGATATGGCACCTTCCTCTTGTTATCTTGCTCCATCTCACGAACCTTGTTCTCAATCGCAATTGCTTTGTCCACAAGCTTTTGAAAGTTGGCATAATCAAAGTTGATCAATTGCACTTGGATCTCATTGTTAAGGCCCCTCATAAACAAATATTGCTTCCGTCTGTCCCGACTGGCATCTTTCGGCGCATACCTTGAAAGTTGACTGATCTTATTGAGATATTCACTCACACTTGACCTTCCTTGCCTCAAGTTCTCAAATTCTTGCCTCTTTAGGATCAAAACACCTTCCGACACATAATGAGAACGAAAGATCTCCTTGAATTCAACCAAATTAATCCTCTCATGGTTCTCATGGGTGCTGCATAAAGAATCCCACCAATCCACTGCTGCTCCAACTAGTTGATGGGAAGCAAATAGAACCTTCTCCCGGTCACTGCATTAGAAAATAGCTAGCTTCTTCTCCACAGACTAGAGCCAATCATCAGCGTCCATAGGGTCGGTGGCCTGAGCAAAGGTTGGTGGCCTAGTCCTCATGAACTCTCCCAACCTTTTTTAAGGTAGTGCGGGTGGCGGCAGTGGAGGCATATGGGGCTGATCGTTGTTGTTGTTACCAGCATGCAGTTGTCCCATAGTTTGTATCATGGTATGTGTCGGTACCCCGCAGACCGGGTACCCCCGCGCACAAGGAGAAAACGGCTTAGGACCCGACCTCTACTTAAGAGGCCAAACACGAGGCTGCCACGTCATGGAGGGAAGGACCAGATCCTACCTCTCCGCCGGGGAGGGCTCCCGGGCTGCCGCGTGGCCGGCAGAATTGCACCCTCGCCTCCCCGCTGAGGAAGGCTCCGAGGCTGCCACGTGGCCAATCGGAACCTCGGGGCCAGGCCCGCTTCCTCGCGGGGAAAGGCACTGGAACTACCACGTGGCCCGCAGGGCTGAGCCTCCACCCCTCCACAGGGGTGGGCTCCGGGTGCGCCACGTGGCCTGTACCATCGAGTGCTCGACTCCCACAGAGGCGGGCTCCGGCACAACCACGTGGCAGATGGCCAACTCGGTGCAGTAGGACGCCGCAGTAAAGGAAGGCATGTGCTGCTCGAACAGACATTAAAGCACGCGCTCCTTCCCCAGGCGAAGCGGAGTCGCGCAAGCGTAAGTCAAGGCCCCAGTGTCCTGTCTTGTCCAAGTAGCCGGTTCAGACCCACGCCGCAAGACGGACGAATGGGCCGCAAGGAAAAGACGGGCGGGACGTGCACCGCCATCATCACCAACTATGTGTAGCCCTGGCGCACGACGCGGTGGGACGGCGCATTGACGCTCCTGATAAGGGGAAGTAGATAGCATTTAATATTAGATCTTGTATAGGATTTGGCTCTCCCTGGGACCACCTGTCGGGGCCTGGGGCCCACCTTATGACTGCAGAGTCCTTGGACTATAAAAGGACTCTGCAGACGACCTTCACGGGGGATCGAACAATCAGACTAAGGCTCATACATGCTCATGCAAGGCAATACACAAACACTCCTGTGGACGTAGGGTGTTACGCTCCGACGGCCCGAACCACGTAAACCCTCTGTGTTCACCATCCCGTTGCGCTCAATCTCCTGGGACTAGCCCTCATCAATCCAAAGAACCTCTGCGGGCTGCTTTCTAAGCAGGTCCGGGGGAAGTGTCGTTTTAGACCTTCAACATTTGGCGCGCCAGGTAGGGGGCTTTTTTCCCGTTAAGACTTCCACCAGCAGCAATGGTGAACGGCCATTCCAACGTCGGTACATCCAGGCTGCAGTCACGGCGACAGGCAGTAGCTGAGGACCA
The DNA here is from genome assembly GCA_036927565.1 of Tuctoria greenei. NCBI lineage: Eukaryota > Viridiplantae > Streptophyta > Magnoliopsida > Poales > Poaceae > Tuctoria > Tuctoria greenei. The sequence continues at coordinate 93,702,474 of JAYESD010000004.1, read as the reverse complement.
GGCATCATCTCGCTCCAGGGCGGGATCCCGCTGTAGAGCAGCGAGGCCGGGACCTTCACGTCGCCCTGCTGTCACCTCGCCGGCTGCAGGTCAGCACGCCACACCATGGCGTACTCCAGCCGTGACGGCAGCTACAGCGCCGCTGGCAGCAAGCCCGGAGAGTGCGCTCGCAGCAGCGCACGCACTACTCCACAACCCACCTGCTAGAGATGCTCCTCGGGGAGCAGCTCAGCAGTGGATCAACGACGTCGACCACCTTGTCACCGCTGCGCTCAATGCACCTCCACCAATGGAGACACATGCCCAGCCGATGCATGGGTCGTTGTCACGGACTCCAACCATCGACCGATGGACAGCAGACTCTCGCTCGACCAGGATCTCGACAACAGACCTGAGAACTAGGCTGCAGCGCCGTAGGTCGGGAGAAGACTGCCGAGTTACCATCGAGTGATAGAGGGAGCGGCGGCGCAACCTTGAGGCGGACTACAGTGTGACGGGCCCTGTTCCCCAGGCTCATGTCGTGCCACCGCCGAATCCGACGTATGTTACGCCACCTCCATACCAGGCGTACGTCGCGCCCCCACCTCCACAGGTGTATGCTGCACCACCCCAGCCTCAGGTGTACGCAGGTCCGCCTGTACACCAGGGGTACGCAGTGCCACAACCGGCGCGAGCCAGCCCCACCCAAGGGTGTGCGGCTCTGGCACCTCACCTCCGTTTCGTGGTATGGCCACGAAAGTTCCGGCCACACATGCCAGAGAAGTACGACGGGGGTGTCAACCCGAGTGAGTTCCTGCAGATCTACTATACCGCGATACTAGCTGCAGGAGGCGACGAGGCCGTCATGGCCAACTACTTCCCCGTCTTCCTGACTGGCCCAGCCTGGTCATGGCTCATGAACCTGCCCCAGGGGTCCATAACCTCCTGGGATGAACTGTGCCGACAGTTCGTGGCGAACTTCGGCAGTTCCTACAAGCGCCCCAGCACGAAGCTAGCCACACATGAAGTGCGTGATGTCTCCGAGCTGTTTGTCCTGGTAGACAGATGTGCTAGGGCAGCTGAGGGACGCAACTGGCACTCCCAACCTTCCTCAGGGGCAAGGGAAGCCACACAGACTGAGGAAGGAGCCTCTGCAAAAAGCAGCGGCAAGAAGAAGAAGAAGGGCATTGGCAAGAACAAGCCAAAGCCCGGAGCCCATGCAGTGGCAGCCGCGGCTCCCGGCAGAGCCCGGCCGCCGCGCCGAGACAAGTGCCCTCAGTAGTCACCTGAACCCGAGGAGCCTGACTTCAAGTACCCGGTGCACCGCACAAATAGCCATGGTGCTAGCGAGTGCCGGGAAGTGAAGAGGTTCGCGGAACATTTTCGCGAGCAGAAACAGAAATAGAAGCACCAGGAGGGCGCACCTCCCCGCTAGAGGGAGGGCAAGCAGAAGGTCCATCCTGAGAAGGAGGATGACAGCGAGATGGGGTTCCAGGAACCCCAGAGTGCGGTGAAGGCCATCTTCGACGGCGGCGACTCTGACTCCAGCAGCGATAAAGAGCGCCGCAAGACTCTTCACGTCATCTACGGGGGAGTCACAGATCCCACGTCTCGGAACGCAGTGAAGACTCTGCGACGGGCAGTGGCCGTGGTGGCCCCCGCTCCAAGCCTGGCTCCCCACCACAAGTGGATGAGCACGGCAATCAGCTTCGACGCCTCTGACTGCCCGAAGAACATGGCGGGAGCAGGGGTACTCCCGTTGCTGGTGTCCCCGACCATGGACAATGTGAAGGTCTTCCACGTGCTGATTGATGGCGGGGCATGCCTCAACCTCATCTCCACTGCGGCCTTCCGGAAGCTGCAGCTGCCGATGTCCCGGCTCACACCGTCGAGACCGTTCTCGGGTGTCGGACCCAGGCGAATCCTCCCGTACGGTAACATGCACCTCCCGGTGACCTTCGGGTCCCCGGAAAACTACCGTACAAAGAGCGTTTTGTTCGACGTGGCAGACATCGATCTCCCCTTCAACGCAATCATCGGAAGACCAGCGCTCTACAGGTTCATGGCTGTAGCCCACTACGGCTACATCGTCCTGAAGATGCCGACGCCTTCCAGCGTCCTCAGAATCAGAGGGGACCGCTCTGCTGTAGTGTGAGCCTTGGGGCAGCTCCAGGCACTTGCAGCGGGGAGGGCTCCGGCTCCGGGAGGCCCGAAGGAGAGTCGACCAGAACAGGGTCCAGCGCAGCGGGCCTCCACTTCTGCACCCCGTGTGCAACCAGTCGGCGACGACGTACCAGTAAAGGTCGTTAGGATTAGTTCCGAGGCTGCCCAGACAACTCGCATCGCAGGGAACCTGGACAACAAATAGGAACTCGCGCTCGTCACCTTCCTCCGGGACAATGTCGATGTGTTTGCATGGCAACCATCACAAACACTACAGGAATATCGATCACTTACGTCGGCCAGATCAACTTACGTCGGCTGGCCGACGTAAGTAAGTAACTTACGTCGGTCCCTGGTAGCCGATGTAAGTTAAATAAATTACGTCGGCAGACCGACGTAAGTACATGGACCGACAGTAATAAAAATTACCCACGTCGGCCTCGGCCCATAGCCGACGTAAGTTAACTGGCCGACGTAAGTTAAGCCTAACTTACGTCGGCTCTGACGTAGGCCGACGTAAGTTAGTCGGGCCGACGTAAGTAGTTGTTTAACCTAACCGCGCGAGCGGTCCGCGCTCTCATTTCACGCGCGCTCTCCTTCTCCCAACCGACGCCGCCGCCGCCCCGCCGCCGCCGCCCCGTCGCCGCCCCGCCGTCGCCGCCCGGCCGCCCGACGCCGCCCGGCCGCCCCGCCGTCGCCGTCGCCGCCCGACCGCCAGGTAATCCCTCCTCTCCCCTCCCTCCTCTCCTCCCCGACCCCCCCACCCCACGGGCCGCCGCCGCCCTGCCGCCGCCGCCGCCCTGCCGCCGCCGTCCACCTCCCCATCCCGACGCCGCCCTCCCCGTCGACCTCCCCTCCACGGCCGAGCGCCACCCTTCCCCTCCCCTCCCATCCCGAGCCCCTTCTCTCCCCCTCCTCCTCCCCAATTTAATTGATTAATTGTTTAAATTCTTAATTGTTTGATTGATTAATTGTTTGATTGCTTATTTGTTTAATTGCTTAATTGTTTGCTGAAATTGTTTAATTGCTTAATTTAAATTTGCTGAAATTCCTTAATTGTTTATTAAATTATGCTGAAATTATTTAATTGCTTAATTGTTTGATTGATTATTTGCTTAAATATGCACGGCCGTCTTGCCGGCCGACGCGACCGCCGGCTCCCCTCCACGGCGAGCGCCGCCCCGCCCCGGCCCCTTCCCCTCCTCCCCTCCCCTCCTCCCCTCCTCCCCTCCCTAACCGCCGGCTGCCCGGCCCCGAGCGCCACCGCTGCCGATTCCCGGCCGACGCCACCGCCGCCTTCCCGGCCGACGCCACTGCCGGCTCCCCTCCACGGCGAGCGCCGCCCCGCCCCGGCCCCTTCCCCTCCTCCCCTCCCCTCCTCCCCTCCTCCCCTCCCTAACCGACGGCGGCCCGGCCCCGAGCGCCACCGCCGCCGCTTCCCGGCCGACGCCACCGCCGCCTTCCCGGCCGACGCCACCGCCGGCTCCCCTCCACGGCGAGCGCCGCCCCGCCCCGACCCCTTCTCCTCCCCTACTCCCCTACCGTCCCCTCCTCCCCTAGCTCCCCGACCCGGCCTCCCCTCCTCCCCGACCCCCTCCCCCTAGCTCCCCCGGCCCTCACCGCCGGTGGCCCGACCCCGAGGAGCGCCGCCACGGCTTCCCGGCCGACGGCACCGCCGCCTCCCCCTCCCCCTCCCCCTCCCCTCCACGGCGAGCGCCGCCCCGGCCCCTTCCCCTCCCCTCCCCGACCCCCCTCCCATGGCCCTCACCCTTCCTGACCGCCGTCCCGGCGCCGATCGTCTCCCTCAGCAACATAGACGACTAGATGACATGACATAGATATCTTGCAGCCCTTCCCGGCCGACGCCACCACCGCACCGCTGCCTCCCCCTCCCCCTCCCCTCCACGGCGAGCTAGCGCCGCCCCCATCCCCTCCCCTCCCCAACCCTCCCCGACCCCCTCCCCCTCACCCTCCCTGACCGCCGGCCCGGACCCGGAGCGCCGCCCCGCCATTCCCGGCCGGCCCCGGAGCTTAATTTGCTTATTTTTGCTTAATTTACTTAAATATGCATGAGTGGTTTATTTTATTATGATTAATTTGCTTCATTATGCTTAATTTCCTTATTTTTCCTTAATTTGCTTAAATATGCATTAGTGGTTTATTTTATTATGATTAATTTGCTTAGTTATGCATAATTATGCTTAATTTCCTTATTTTTGCTTAATTTGCTTAAATATGCTTAAGTGGTTTATTTTATTATGATTAATTTGCTTAATTATGCATAATTATGCTTAATTTCCTTATTTTTGCTTAATTTGCTTAATTACGCTTAGGTGGTGTATTTAATTATGTTTAATTATGCTTAAATTGCTTAAATTATGGTTACAATTTTAATTTTGATTGCTTGAGTGTTCTAGTACTATATATACATAAATGGGCTTCGGACAGGCTTGACAAGGCCCGACAAGGCCCATTTAGTGGTAAGGTAAAGTATGCGAACGACGACGGTGAGGATGGCAAGCACCTGGAGGACCGTCGCTGGAGTAGGGGTATCGAGGAGAGAAGGGGATCGTCGCGGCTGCCGTATCTGGACTCTGGAGCGATGGAATCGTGGAGAAGAGAAAGGAAAATGAGTAGGACTCTGAAGTGTGGACTGTCGGATATTATCTGACGGCTCACTCGCCTCAGTCCTCCGCCTCCCCCGATGGCTTAGTCCTCTGCCTCCTTCTCTAAGACCAACTTTCCTCTCAGTCTTTCTCTAGTTCTTTCCTCTCTCTTAAATGACCTCAAAATGAAAATGAGCAACGTAACCTATAGCAATGTGTTACCCGTTTCGGATCGGCACGTCTCACATGCCATTGGCATGTGAGACGTGCAGGTTCGGAATTGTCCCTTTTTGGACAGCCTCGGAGTGACCGAGGGGGCGTGGCTTGTGACGAGACGCGGGTCCGGATTTGGACGAGATTTCGGTGGCGTAACCCTGTTGTTCTCTGCTGCACCATTTTTGGGCGTGCAGTGGAGAACAGCGGGGTTATGCTGCCGAAATTTCGTTCGAATCCGGATCACGCGTCTCGTCATGAGCACGCTCCGCTCGGTCACTCTTGGGTGGGTTTAGGATCTATCTGCCTAGGTTGTAGGGCCGTGACACATAACATAACAATACATTAACGACAATTTCTTTCGCGTTAAACTGCAGAGTCAAACATGGGCGAAGACCGTAGTTGGATGTACACTGGTTGGAAGAGCAGAACTGGTGGTCACTCAGATGAGTGGTACGCCAAGACAGAAGCTTTTGTGGAACGAGCTTTTTCGTTGTCAAATAGCGATAAGGCGCGGTGCCCATGTACGAAATGCCGAAACGGAATGTTTTTGGACAAAGTGGAACTTACGTTGCACTTGTGTCGAAACAGTTACGTGTCACATTATGAGTTGTGGAACTTCCACGGCGAGACAGCTTCTCAAGCTGTACAAGAAGTGGAAGCTGACAATGATGATGCTCAAGAGGTTGATATGATGGATGAGATGCTGGAAGCTATACGACCAGAGCTTACAGAAGATACTCAAACAGCAGAGGTTAAAGAGTTCTTCAAACGTCTCAAAGATTCAGAAGAGGCTCTGCATGAACACACTAAAATGTCAATCCTCAATTTTGTGACTAGACTTATGGCAATTAAGTCTAAGTTCTTCTTTTCTAACAATTGTTACAACATGCTCATCGATTTGTTCAAAGATGCTCTTCCACAACCCAACAAAGTGCCTAAGGATATGTACAACTCGAAGAAAATTCTTTCTGGTCTCGGGATGAAGCACGAAAAGATTGATGTGTGTCCGGACAACTGCATGCTTTTCTGGAGAGAGCATGCCAATGAGAACAAATGTTTGAAATGTGGTCAACCGAGGTTTGTCGAAGTTGTTAATAACGATGGTAATACAGTGACGACGGAAGTCGCACGTAAGCAGCTTCGTTACTTACCTGTGACACCGAGGTTGAAGCGGCTGTTCCTTTCAAAAAAACGGCCAGACACATGAGATGGCACAAAGAAGGTGAGCGTGAGAACAATGGAGTCATGACGCACCCGTCCGATGGTGAGGCATGGAAGGCTCTGGACCGGTTCGACCCAGAATTTGCTCGTGAAGCGAGAAATGTTCGCATCGGGTTGGCGACAGATGGGTTCACGCCGTTCAGCACAAACGCCGCACCATACTCCTGTTGGCCCGTCTTTGTCATTCCGTACAATCTTCCGCTGACCTTTTGCATGAAGAATGAGTTTATGTTTCTTAGCCTCATTGTACCTGGGCCAGATCATCCTGGGTCACGTCTCAACGTGATGTTGAAACCGTTGATCGAAGAGTTGAAAATGTTGTGGACAGGAGTCGAAGCGTACGACTGTTATAAGAAATAGAAATTCAACCTCCGAGTTGCTTATTTGTGGTCCGTTCATGATTTTCCGGCATACGGCATGTTTTCTGGATGGAGCACTCATGGTCGGTTGACGTGTCCGATATGTGCCTCGGACACCGATTGCTTTCGACTTACCCATGGAGGCAAGATATCTTACTTCGATTGTCATAGACGTTGGCTACCTCCGAATCACTTGTTTAGACAACAGAGGAATGTCTTCAGAAAGAACACCGTTGTCACTAAAGGACCACCGAAACGTCTTGACGGGTCAGAAATATCTGATATGTTGGACAAATTGGTGCCAGATGAAGGTCGTCCTGGATATTTCGAAGGTTACGAAGACAAACACAATTGGACTCACATATGTGGACTTTGGGAGTTACCGTATGTGAAGTCGTTGATTCTAAGGCACAACATTGATGTTATGCATCAAGAGCGTAACATGGCCGAATGTATCATAAGCACATGCATGGACATGACGGGCAAAACAAAAGACAATTTAAAGGCTCGAAAGGATCTTGCCGAGCTTTGTAACCGTCAAACTCTTGAGCTCTCCGAAAATGGTGGTAAACCACGCGCTCCTTTCTGTCTTCGACCTAAAGAGAAAAAAGAAGTTCTCGAATGGTTGCAAAGGTTGAAATTCCCAGATGGTTACACAGCTAGTCTGAGACGAGCCGTGAATGTGAAAACGGGAAAGCTCATTGGGTTGAAGAGTCATGATTATCACATAATCATGGAAAGACTTCTGCCTGTTATGTTTCGAGGCAATTTTGACGATGCAGTGTGGAAGGTGTTAGCCGAGCTTAGCCACTTCTATAGGCAACTCTGTGCTAAAGAAATCACGCCAGAGATGATGACTAAATTGGAAAAGGAGGTTCCGGTACTTTTGTGTAAGATGGAAAAAATTTTTCCACCGGGATTTTTCAATCCAATGCAACATCTCTTAATTCATCTTCCATTTGAAGCGAAAGTGGGCGGTCCCGTGCAATATAGGTGGATGTATCATATTGAAAGATCACTTAGATATCTGAAACCAATGGTTGGTAACAGGACAAGGGTTGAAGGTTGCATCGCCGAAGCTTTTACTCTTAAGGAAGTAGGATACTTCTCAAGTGTTTACTTTGCAGAGGAAAACAATGTTAATACTTCGGTAATGCGATACAATATAGATGAGCAACCTCCTTGTAGCGATCTCTCCATTTTTGCAACAAGAGGCACTACTGTTGGTACTTACACTTCGTATGATGTTAGCGAAAAAGAAAGGCGTGCTGCATTCTTCTACATGTACGCTAATATGGAAGAAATGAATGAATATTTCAAGTAAGTGTTTCTCCTACACTTATGCTTTTCACCATCTTTTCCGACACATGTATTCTAATAGGTTCTCTTTGTCGTGTAGTATGTTCGACAAGCAAAATTGGAGACATAGACATCAACCCACGAGCAAGCAAATAGAACATATTCGACGGGAAGGAATAAACGGGGGATCTAATTTTCTCTCCTGGTTTCGAGATCATGTAACGTTTTCTCGATAACTAATCAATGTTAACAATGTTTTCTTATAACTTAAGAATGCTTACGTTTTCTAATAATTCCATATCTTGGACAGTGCCAAAAAGATGCCAACGTCCATGAAGATTTGCGACAACTATCCCGTGGAGTGGTTAATGTTAGAAGCTATGGTCGATATGACGTCAACGGCTATCGATTCCGTACAACTCAATTTGAATCTCTTCGTCCTCTCGCGGCAACATGTAATACCGGAGTTGTGATGAGGGCAATCGATTCGCAAGATCATGAAACGCAGTACTACGGGATTATTAAAAAAAATCCTTGAATTCACTTTTGTCGCAAACAAGCCAATTCGAGCGGTATTCTTTGACTGCGAATGGTTTGATTCCATTCGTGGAATTCGAGTAAACGAATTTGGCATGGTCAAAGTAAAACACAAGGAACGGTTGAAAGGATTCGATTCATTAGTTCTTGCACACCAAGTAGAGCAAGTGTACTATCTACCTTATCCATGCAATAAATTCAAAGCTTGGTGGGTGGTACATAAGGTGAATCCTCGTGAGCGGTTATACGCTCCAGGAGATGATGATTATCACGACGAAGCTGAGGTTGATTGTGTCTACCAAGAGGAAGAGTTGCCAGACTCCTTCTCAGTCGAGCCCGGTGTAGGACTCGATAACTTAGTTGGAGACGCTCAAGATATCGAGGCTGGCACGGAAGCGGAAACAGAATCAGAATCAGAATCTGAAGATATCGATGACATAGTCGAACCTGCTGATTTGCGCAAACGAAAACGATATGCGCAACAAGAAGATCGATGGGCTGGTTTAAGGAGTAGGGTGCATGATCGTGATGTTGATGAATTTTGAAGTAACGTTTTATTCACTAATCTAACATTAATTTTGTATATTATCTTTGTATATTAATCATTTATTCCTTGCAATAGGATGTCGTCAAAGGGGAAGGGGAAGGGGAAGCCAGTGAGAGGGTTTGAGCCGCCAGCAGACCCTTGCTCAGGGAGCTCGTTCTGTTCTAGTCGACGTGAGCTCTTTCTGGCACACGCTCCACCCTCAGCTGTCGTGTGCTTTCAGCGGAGAGAGGTAAACTTTAGTTACTATAAAGTTATTTTTGAAATTGCAATTGTTATTAATTATTAATAAAGTCATTCCTTTTGTGCAGTCTGGCTCAGAGACTTCTGAGTCTGAGTCAGAGTCTGAGGCTAGGGGGCCGCTACAGGAGCCCGACTCAGAGGCTAGGGGGCCCTCTAGCGCTAGCCTCCCTTCGGAGCCGGCTAGCGCTAGCCTCCCTGGGCAGCCCTCTACCACTAGCCTTCCTGGAGGCTCCGGGGGGTCTGCAGAGCCTTCAGGGTCACAGGACGCGGCAGCGTCGCAGCAGAGGCGACGGACGAGGAGGACCCACTTTGCGGCTCCTCCTCCGGTTACTACTCAGCGGACCACGATCCGTCCCGTTGGAGACAGGTATAAAAACTATAAATAGTATACTAAATATTAGATGTTGTTTTTCTTTACTTAATGATTTAATATATTTTGTAGATGTTGGTACGACTTCTCGTTCACGGGGGCCGAGAAGCACCACAGGCAGGTTAACAGTGTCCTCGGTGCTATCGTCAAGTTGCACTACCCCGGTGTAATTGACGGTTTTCCTGCCCTGTCGTGGGATGACTACGCTCGGGTCTCTCACCCGGTGCACGGCACGGTTCAGGGAGCCGTGTGGCATGATTTTATGGTAAGTTTAACTGTTTCATTTTTTCAACTCCTTTGAATTCTTAATTGCATATCACTTAAATATTTGTTTGCTTAAAGTTGAGGTACCAAGTAGAGGAGCCGGGCATGGAGGACCACGCGAGACGCGTGTTCCATTACAACGCTCGGAAGCTCACGACGGCGGCGTTGTCATACGCCCGGATTCAGGCCGTCAACGCTTACTACAAGCGGCACCCCCGGGAGCAGGTGCAGGAGCAGCAAAGGGGTGTCTTTAGGAAGGACTCGGACTCCTACTTGACAGAGGAGCAGTACGCGGAGGTAAGTTTTTAATATTGTTAAATATTTACAATATCTACGTATGTTAACCGCGTTGATGAAAATGAAATATGTGCAGGTTAGTATTTCCTGGTTACAGGGTAACATCGAGGCGTACTTAGCTCTCTGTCGGTACTGGGCTAGCGACGCTTTTATCAACAAGTCCACGAAGGCTAGACAGTGCCGCATGGGGTCCGAGGGCAAGCACAACTATGGCGGTGACGGCTACTTGCGTTTGGCTAAACGCATGGTAAGTACCTTTTTATTTTATTTATGTGTTCTTAATATATTATTTATCTCACTAACACGGATGTACAGGAGCGAGAGCTGGGTCATGAGCCGACCCCGACCCAGGTTTGGAAGAGAGGTCACAAGGGAAGTGACCCTTCTCAGCCAGGGCAGTGTAGTCAGGTCGCAGCCGACCGACTGGTAAGTTTTCGAAATTCATCAATTTCATTATAACTAATACTATTATTGACATACTTACAAGATTTATTTGTTTTGTAGACAAAGTACGCGCAGGAGGTCGCGAAGATACACGGTGCGGATTACGATTGGGAAAGCGCGCCGATCGACCCCCAAGCCGCGTACGCAAGCGGAGGCGGGAAGGCCCACGGACGGTGAGTTCTTCGTGTGTTTCATTTCTTTTTCAATTAATCTTCTTCTACTTAGTGTTTTCATTCTTTTGCAGGTTTGCCATTTTCGATGGAGTTGTCGACTCGAGGTCGACGCGACCTTTGAGAGGCGCTTCATCATCGCAGGCTTCGACCGCTGGGACCAGTGGTCGTCTCTCGCAGACGCAGCTGGAGCTCCAGGCCATGAGGGAGTCGCTGACGCAAACTCAGGCAGAGCTGGAGAGGACGAGGGAGGAGCAGCAGAGGACGGCCTTAATGATGGCCCAGATGCAAGCAACGATGGCGGTAAGTAATTTAAAGTACCGTAGTTAAATTTCACAGCACTTAATAACATATATCTGCTAATATCTTGCAATGGCAGGCTCTTGCTCGACAAAGCGGTCAGGACATCCAGATTCCTACGCTTCCGCCACAGCAGACACCGGAGCAGGTAATATTGTCTATACCTAGGAGTTTGATTCCCTTTTCATTATGTTAAAAAGTTATTTGCATCACATTTAATCCTAATTATGATTCTTTTGCAGGGTTCCGGAACGCGTCGAGATCCCGGAGGCAGTGGAGGGGGTAGCGTGTAGACACTGGAGCAGGTGAGAAACTCTCTTTAAGTGTATCTAATCAAGCTTTAGTAGTTTTTGGCCATGGTAGAAATGATTAGTATATAGTGAATAAGTTGTCAGTGCTTCCATTTAACAAAAGGGCTAGTGATTATCGCTGATGTTTCCTTCTTATGTCGAAACTGATGTTCACTGAGTTAACAAAGGGCTAGTGCTTCCATTTAACTAGTGATATAGTACATTACTTCATTTGAAACTACATCATGCTTCCTTCTTTTGTCACTGATGTTCTTGGCCTCTTATGTTATCACTGAGTTGACATTGATGCTTACTAGTGATTATGTTTCTTTTGCAGGGATCCGGAACGTGCCGAGAAGATCCCGGAGGTAATGGAGGGGCTAGCGTGTAGCCCGGTGGTTGTTGATGTTGATTGTTGCAAATTGTGTTGTTGTTGATGTTTTGAACTATATATTGAAACTGTTATGTTGTGTATGATATTATTTGTTTGTTCTGTGTTCTCGCCATCGAGCGAGGTAGTCAGTTTCTGTTTTTTAAAAAAAATCGAAAACTTAACTTACGTCGGCTACGGGCAGGCCGACGTAAGTTAGCCCAGGTTAACTTACGTCGGTCAGGCCATACCGACGTAAGTTAAACCACTAAACTTACGTCGGTTTGCCCTGGCCGACGTAAGTTACAGCACTTTACTTACGTCGGCCTGCCCAAGCCGACGTAAGTCCTCAGGCCCAGCCCAAGGCCCATCTCGACACTTAACTTACGTCGGCTTCCGCAGACCGAGGTAATTAAGTTAACTTACGTCGGTGGCCGACGTAAGTCACCTTAATTACGTCCAAATGCCTACGTCGGCTGAAAGCCGACGTAATTAAGGGAAAACCGACGTAATTAAGTTACTTACGTTGGTTTAAGCCTTACTTACGTCGGCTTTGGCCGACGTAAGTGACCGTTATTCCTGTAGTGAAATGCTCGGGATCCATAGGGAGGTGATTGAGCACCATCTGAAGATCTACCCTGACGCCCGACCGGTGCAACAGAAGCCCAGGAAACAGTCCATCGAGCCGCAGAACTTCATCCGTGAATAAATCAAGAAGCTGCTCAATGCTGGTTTCATCTGGGAGGTCCACCACCCACGGTGGTTGGCTAATCCTGTTTACGTCCCCAAGGCTGGCGGGAAACTCCGGATGTGCATCGACTACACCAACCTGAATAAGGCATGCCTAAAGGATTCATTCCCTCTTCCTAGGATAGATCAAATAGTAGACTCAACATCAGGTTGTGATCTTCTGTGTTTCCTAGATGCGTATTCCGGTTTCCACCAAATACCAATGTCCAGGGAAGATGAGGAACACACTGCTTTCATAACAGTAGATGTCCTGTATTGTTATGTCTCCATGCCTTATGGACTCAAGAATGCTCTCCCCACCTTTGTGCGTGCAATGCATAAGACATTTGGGGACCTCATTAGAGATCTGGTAGAAGTGTATGTCGATCACATCGTGGGAAAAATTAGAACCCGCACATCCTTATTAGACAACCTGGCCCAGGTCTTCAGTAAGCTGCGCATGACGCGCACGATGCTGAACCCAGACAAGTGCGTCTTTGGGGTTTCAGCAGGGAAGCTCCTTGGTTTCTTGGTCTCACACCGAGGAATTGAAGCTAACCCAGAGAAGATCAAGGCGATAGAGCTGATGCGGCCGCCGGCCCGCATCAAGGATGTGCAGAAGCTTGCAGGGTGTTTGACGACCCTCAGCCGGTTCATCTCAAGACTGGCTGAGCGAGCGCTCCCCTTCTTCAATATTCTACGGAAGTCAAGTCCCTTTGTGTGGACTGAGGGAGCGGAAGCGGCGTTCCAGGAACTCAAGAAGCACCTGACGATGCTCCCCATCATGGTGGCGCTGGAGCCCGGTGAACCACTCCTGCTCTACATCACCGCAACAATGGAGGTGGTTAGCATGGTCTTGGTTGCAGAGCGGCTGGAGCTGCCGCCACAGCAAGCACCCGAGGGAGCCCCCGGGGAGGAAGCTGAGCCTCAGGGCCTGCATCCAGCAGAGGATCCCCTTGTTGTGTGCTCCAGTGACCAAGATCCCTCCGGGTCCCAACCCTCGGAGGTCCGACTAGACCCTGGGAGCCACATTCCCCAGGATGCAGATGCATTGCAAGGATCCCCGGACCCCCCAGGGAGGGTTCGGACCTCCCAACGGCCAGTCTACTACATCAGTGAGGTGCTCCATGAAGCAAAAACAAGATACCTGGAGGTACACAAACTGCTGTATGCAGTACTCATATCGTCGAGGAAGCTCTGTCATTACTTCCAGGCTCACCGGGTTTCAGTGGTAACCTCCTTCCCACTAAAAACCGTGCTCCACAGCCCCAACTCGACTGGCGGAGTTTGAGCTGGAGTTCCTACCTCAACATGCAGTCAAGAGCCAAGCACTGGCGGACTTCTTGGCAGAATGGACTCCATCGCCAAGCAACCCAAGGGGCTCGGACAACGGAGAAACGGTGCCCAAGGCTCCAGTTTTCACCGAAACTCCCTGGACGCTCTACTTCAACGGCTCCTCGCGGAAGCAGGGGGCCGGGGCCGGGGTCCTGCTCCTCACCCCGACTGAGGAGCAGTTCAAGTACATGGTGCACCTCGACTTCAAGGCGACAAACAACATGGCAGAATACGAAGCCCTTATCTTCGGGCTAAAGACTGCCCTAACTCTCAATGTCCGTCAGCTTCTGGCTAAAGGTGATTCCCAGCTGATCATCAAGCAATCCAAAGGGTAGTGCAGCTGCAATGACACATAACTAGCAGCATACTTGCTGCACATCCGGAAGCTTGAAAAGGATTTTGAAGTCTTAGACTTGTTCCATGTACCCCGAGCCGACAACTAAGTCACAGACGACCTGTCAATGAAGGCCTCCACAGGGGCCCTAGTTCCTGAAGGAGTCTTTGCAAGGACGTTACCATGACCAACCGCACGAGCAGCTAAACTGGGCGAAGGGGCGAGCCCAGCACCTCGAAGCTTGCAGTCCCGGCGGCCCTGCTACCATGGAGCCTGCCAAGGACCGTATGCGCCACCGGGAGCTCCGAGCTACCGGGCGCCCAAGATCCAGAGGCTCAAGTAAGTCCCGATGCATGGATCTAGGAGGTCCGGGACTACTTGAAAGACAACATCCTTCCCGAAGAACATGCCCTGGCAGAAAGGATAGTCCGCATGGCTAAGAGGTACACGCTGGTGGAAGGGGATCTCTACCGGCGTGGCGCCAACGACATCCTGCTGCGTTGCATTACCCGGGAGGAGGGCTGCGACTTGCTCGCAGAGATCCATGGAGGCGAGTGTGGGAACCACGCATCATCCTGCACGCTGGTCAGTAAAGCCTCTCGGCATGGCTTTTAATGGCCGACAGCACTCCAGGATGCCGCCGAGATGGTCAGGAGATGCAAGGCGTGCCAGTTCCATGCCAAGCAGATCCACACACTAGCTCAGGCGCTGCAGATGATCCCACCCTCATGGCCATTCGCTGTATGGGGGGTTGGACATCCTGGGACCCTTTCCCAGAGCCGTTGGAGGATTCTGGCACCTCTACGTCGCCGTAGACAAGTTCACCAAGTGGCCGGAAGCCACCGCAATCGTCACCATCAACAAAAAGTCAGCAGTCAAATTCATCAAGTCGATCATCTGCCGGTTCGGGGTCCCGAACAGTATCATCAGTGATAATGGGACCCAGTTCACAAGCGCAGCGTTCCAGGAATACTGCGAGGACCTTGGGATCCAAGTCTGTTATGCATCTATCGCTCATCCAGAGAGCAATGGATAGGTTGAGAGGGCCAATGCAGAGATCCTCAAGGGCCTCAAGACTCACACATTCTCACACCTTGAGAAGCATGGTGCAAACTGGGTAGACGAGCTTCCGTGTGCACTGTGGGCTAGCCGGACATCAACCAACCGGGCCACGGGGGAAACGCCTTTCTTCTTGGTGTACAGGGTAGAGGCCGTCCTCCCCCCAGAAATTACCAGGGGCTCCCCCCGTGTCCGGGTGTATGACGAAGTCGCGCAGGACCAGCTCCAGCGTGAAGACGTGGACCTCGTCGACGAGGGACGAGTAAGAACAGCTCTCCGAAATGCACGGTACAGGCAGACGCTCCAGCGCTACCACCAGAGGACCGTGCAGAGTAGGGAGCTAAAGGTAGACGACCTGGTGCTGCGTCGCATACTCTCCCGGGAAGGGGCTAATAAACTCTCTCCCAGATGGGAGGGCCCCTTCCAGGTTATGGAGGTATGCCGCCCTGGGTGCGTCCGCCTAGCTACGGAGGATGGAGAGCGACTGCCCAACCCCTGGAACATCGAGCACCTCCGTAAGTTCTACCCCTAGACCAGCGTTAGGACAACTTTCTTTCATTGTAAAAGGTACATGGTTCCTAGGAACGGTACTTAGGGAAACAAAGGTTCCGCGCGCAAGGCTCTGAGTGCACATTTCGCTTAGCCTGGTCCGGAACCCTAAGTAGGTGCAATCAACTTCCTTTGTCGCCCGAGTCGGGTGGTTCCCCTTGTAAAACCTATCCCATCTTATGGGAGACCGCAATGAAAGATTGTTGTCCTACCCTGTATAGGGTTCCTCATTCAAAAAATTATCTTTAATTTTTTATGATATTACTATACGTTTGCTATAGCTCGTGATCTATCATGAGCACTGTCATTTTTCCATGCTCTAGCAATAGTGGGAGCCTTGCTGTCTGGTTGCAGGTAGGGTAGCTTGAGGTACCTGCAATGTTCCTGGGGCCTCAGATGTTCCCATACTCGGGGGTAAGTGTCTCTAGATGGTCTCCCCTGGGAAAAGCTTACGCCGAGAGGGAGGTCCAGGGGCACAACCTGCTTAGCCTGGTCCTGTACCCTAAGCTTGTGCGCCCTGCCTCCCCAGCACTACAGCTGAGTACTGGGGGCCAAATGGACCACCCTTAAGTAGTATGGATCGCGAGCCCTAGGTGCAGATGCACTGAATTACCCAAGCCCCATGAGTCAGCCCAAGATCGTAAGTCAAGCGATACTAAAAAGGAGCAGGGAAACAATGACCAGCCGACCGAATTACTTCTCCTGTTTTTTGATCTATACGCAGGTCTTCAAGGTGTTATCCTGGCGATAACCGTCAAAGTACCCACAAAGATGGTGGGCACTGCCGGACCAAGGCTCCGGTGGCACCCCAGGGGGCCCGCCGTCGACCTTTCACCATAGATGGTGGGCACCGCCGGACAGAAGCTCTAGTGGTACCCATAGGGGGCCCGCCCTTGACGTTTCATAGAAGATGGTGGGCACCACCGGACCAAGGTTCCGGTGGCACCACCGGGGGCCCGCCATCGACCTTTCACCAGAGATGGTGGGCACCGCCGGACCGAAGCTCCGGTGGTACCTCCAGGGGGCCCGCCGTCGACGTTTCACAGAAGATGGTGGGCACCGCCGGACCGAATCTCCGGCGGCACCCCCAGGGGGCCCGCCGTCGACGTCCCTGCGTACTCAGCTACGGCAATGCTACCTACGCATCCTAGGCTCCCTTGCCACCGTCCGCCCTAAGTCCCAAGTGTTGACGGGTGTGCCCACAACAACTGGCCACACCTGTCAGGGGGCCACACTCCGGGGGACGGCAGGTCCTGGAAGCTAAGGAACAACAAGAAAACATAAGATATTGCTGGAAATAAAAGCATGCTGAGTATAAGAGGCACCACAGGCAGATTTTTTGTTCCAAAATAAAAATTTTGCCACCACAACCAATGACAGACAAAAGCTGAAAGAAACACAAAACATAAACAGCGCACGGGGGGCCCTCAGCCGCTCTGCTGGAACCTTGAGGTGATGAGCACCACCACATCCGAGACTTCAGAATTGGCGGCCTCTTCCCTCTCAGCGATGGGCCCCTCGAGGACCGGCTACAAAGAGACGTCAGGGTACCAGCACCGGTAGCAGAACAGGATGTGCGTCGCCACCTCCTTCACCAGCATCCTCCCCTCTTCCTCCAGCTGTTTGTCGATGATGGCCCTCAGCGAACGCATCCTCGAGCTGGTGGAGTCAAGTGCCGGGAACACCTGGCTCACCTCCTGTGCTGGTTCCCCCACGCGCACCGGGCTGAATCCGAGCAGCACCAGAGCCGAGTCAGCGCCGCCAAGGAACTCCCAGACCTTCCGGGCCTTAGCAGAGCACGACGCCCGGAGCTCTTGCTCCTATTGTTGGGCCGCCGCCAACACCCGGGGGCCACCGTCCAGGAACCGCTTCTCCTTGGCCGCCAGGGCCCGCTCGCGCTCGCTGACCTCCCTCTCGCGACGGCTCAAGTCACCGTCCTTGAGGGCGACGTTGAACTCGCGGTCCAGGAGGGCCTGGCGCTCGGCGAGATGGACTTGCTCCGCTTCAGCCAAGGCAGCATCCCGGCGGTCTAGCTCGGCAGCGCGGACCCTCGCCCCTTCCTGCTGGAGGACGAGCCAGCGGGAGGTCGCCTCCACCTTAGCCTGCTTCGCCGCAAGATCCTGCTTCCGTTCGGCAAGAGAAGCTCCCCGACGAGATAGCAGTTGCTGAAGGTCCTCGCAGGACTGGAGGCGGGAGCTAGCCTCAGCGTGGATAGCCGCGGCATCCTCCTTCAGCTTCTGTGTGACAGTGTCCATTTGAGCGATGAGCTCGCGCTCCTGCTCGAGGATCTTCATCTCCTCCCGAACAACTGCCTCCCGCTGAGCCGCTCAGCTCTTCGCCAGCCGGGTTCGGGCCTCCAGGATCCTCGCCCATTCCTGGAGCCGGTCATCCTCGTCTTCAAGCTGCCCTTTCTCCCGGGAGAGGGCCGCCTGAGTCTGCCGGAAGCTGGAGTAGGCCACGGCCATGGCCTCAGACAGGGGGAGGGGCTCCACCGTAGCAGTGGGTCCCTGCCTCCCCACTTCTTCAATATCATCCTCCATTTGGAGGACCACTGGGTAGATGGGGACCAGAGCTCCCCCAATCGGAGAAGGCGAGGGGGGGGGATCATCGCCAGAAGCAGGCGCGTCGCCCCCAAGGGCCCCCTCCCTGGCAGCGGCACCCGGGGCGGCAGCGCCAGCCGATGTAGCGGCGTCGGACGGCGCGGCGGCATCGGTCGACACGGAGTAGCTGGTGGATGCGGAGTCGTTGGCGGGTGCGGCAACAGTCGCCGGCGTGTGCGGCTGGGCTTCAGCAGCCGCTGTGGGGGTCTCGGGCACGGAGGCCAAGGGCACCCCGGCGGCAGCAGCCCGGTGCATTGGAGCGGAGCCTGAGGCCACAGAGGATCCCCGCGTGCCGGCTGGAGCTGCATACCCTCCAGCAGAAGGGCCCGCGGGTGGAGAAGGAGTAACTGTAGTGGTGCTGAAATCAAGCAAACCCGGATCATAAGAAAATGACAGGGTAAGCGCACAGCGAAGAGCACCCAAGATAAAATCTATGCCGACTTACCGGGGGATGTTGAAGTTCCAACACATCCCGAAAGGGTTGGGGGGGTTCAGACCCCCCGAACCCACGGCGGGGGCCGCTGAGTGTGCTGGGGGGCCCTGTGGTGGAGGAGTCGACGGCACCCCCGAAGTCGGGTGCTCCTCCGAATGGCGAGGGAACACTGGGGTCCCGTCGGCGTTGAGGAGCCTCCCCCTCTTACGCGTCGAGGACTCGGGCGGCAAAGTGGCGCTATCAGCGCCCCCTGACGACGCATGCGGCAGGGCACCGCTGTCCTGATGAGGAGCAGAGGAGGCCGGCGGCTGTGACCGGGCGCGCTTCTTGGGGCTCGGGTCCAACACCGGAATCAGAGCTTTCCCTTTCGCCTTGTCAACAGAGGCGCCGTCGCCTCCCCATTGACGGTGCTGGGGCCTGCTTGAGGCGTCGTCGCTTGAAGGATCTTCGTCGCCTGAGGGAGCCCTGCCTCCCTCAGCGTCGTCAACGATGTTGACCCCCCGGAACGGGTCCCCGATCTGGCGCTGCGCCAGCCCAGACTCGTCGAGTGTTGGCATCGCCTTCAGCAGCTGCCTCCTCAGCTCGGAGTTTGAGCACAAGGGGCGGCAGGCCATCGGAAGAGCCAGCTCCTCAGGGGAAATGTCGTCGGGGCAGACCCGGGTCAGCATGTCGTGCAACTACTGCTCGTCCAGGTTGGAGTCAGGGCCGGTCTCGAGCCAGGTGCAGTCTGATAGGCCGGTGAACATCCATGCCGTGCGGGTGCGGCGCTGGAGCGGAGATATGCGGCGGGACATGAAGTCCCTCAGCACCATGGCAGACGACAGCCCGCGGTCCGCCAGCATCTGGATCCTCTCCAACGCTGGGTTGAACAGCTCCTCCAGCTCTGGGCGCTCCTCCCAGAACGACCGCTCGGAGTAGGGGATCCCGGTGGGGAGCCACATCCGGTCGTGGGCTTCGACCTTGGTGATCATCCAATCGTCGCACCACTGCTCCCATCGTGCAGAGTTGAAAGAAGCAATGTACCTCGTGGGGACCTTGGTGCGGTGCTGGAAGTAGTAGGCACCGAGGTGCTCCTTCGAGCTTCTGCCGGTAGCCCTCAGTACAAAAAAGTACCTGAAGAGCTTCACCGACGGCATGACCCCCACGAACATCTCGCAGAGGTGAGCGAAGACCGCCAGCATGGCGATCGAGTTCGGCGCGAGGTGGTGGAGTTGGAGGCTGAAGATCTCCAGGAGCATGACCAGGAAGGCGGATGCAGGTGGGACGAAGCCGGCCAACACGTACGACGAAAATAGCACCATCTCCCCGGTGGAGAGGCTCAGCGGCAGCCTCCCGGGACAGAGCCACTTCTCCTGCTCAGGAGCGTGCCAGCCGAGAAGCCGGCGCATGGGGGCCAGGTCAGCGGACCTGGACAGCCGAGACTTGGGCAGGATGCTCGCCATGAGGATCAAAGGAGGAGGCTCTGGAAGGGGAGATCGGGAGCTAGAGCGCAAGAACTGGGCTGGCAAGAAGGCACGAGTGCAAGGATGCAGAAGCGGAAGAAAGGACCCTTAGGGGGAAAGGTCTCTTTTTATTCACCTCTGCGAGCCAACATACTCATCGTGTGAATCACCGCAGCCTCAGTAGAAGAGCAACAGACCTGCATAGGCGATGACATGAGGGCCCGAACCGCTCGACAAGGAAGGCGAACCGAGTGGCTAACTATGCGGTAGGTAACTCGGCGGTTTCTGAAAAGGCAAAAGCAGTGGAAGTGCAGGAGCCACCTTGGGAACGGCCACAGCTAACGCACAATTGAAGGCGGAGGTCATGTCGCGCAGCGCCTGTCCAGTGCCTCAGCTTACCAGGAGGAGACGCGTCGCCACAACGGCAGGAATGTTTTGCCCGGGGAACTGCCCCGAATTGGAATCGAAAGAGTTGCGCGGGAAGAAAGGAAAGAAGACCCCACCTGTGGTATCGAAGACTCTCCCGAGGTGGGCTCGGGGGCCACTGTCGGTACCCCGCAGGCCGGGTACCCCCGCGCACAAGGAGAAAACAGCTGAGGACCCGACCTCTACTTAAGAGGCCGAATCCGAGGCTGCCACGTCATGGAGGAAAGGAGATCCTACCTCTCCGCCGGGGAGGGCTCCCGGGCTGCCGCGTGGCCGGCAGAACTGCACTCTTGCCTCCCCGCTGAGGCGGGCTTCGAGGCTGCCATGTGGCCAATCGAAACCTCGGGGCCAGGCCCACTTCCTTGCGGGGAAAGGCACCAAAACTACCACGTGGCCCGCAGGGCTGAGCCTCCACCCCTCCACAAGGGTGGGCTCCGGGTGCGCCACGTGGCCTGTACCGTCGAGTGCTCGACTCTGTGACACCCGGTTCCGAATATGAACCAAGCGTAACGCATATGTGTGCCCAGGATGTTCAACACACATACACGAATGATTCACAAATGATAAACAGAATTTAACCACGTCTTAACTAATAAATAAGTACTTTATTACAATAATCCAATAGTTCACGAATAATAAAACTCTAAATAATTGCAGCGGAAAATAAACTAAGCAATACGACTCCAATCCACAGGCAATTGACGGCGGTACGCAACCTAGTACTCCTCGTGATCCTCAGGGTACTCCCAATTGTCTCCAGTAGCTGTTGGGTGGGGGATTGCAAGAGTGAGTACATGTCGTACTCAGCAAGTGTGGAAAGTATGACATGTGGCTTATTCAAACGACGAATGTAATAATGGCTAAGTGCTGAAAAGTGCAGTAAAACATTTGAAAAGCATTATACTATGTCTATGTGAAACAATCCCATCATAACCATCTTTTAACAGAATATAAACCATATCCAATTATTGCCAACATTACCATTATCCATGTCCATAGTGCATAAACCATAACCATTACCAGACCACAACCATAAACCAACCATAACCATCCCAAATCCCAATTCCAACTCTAATCATGTAGGTCATCCAGGCGCTCATAACCGGGAGCACGGCTATCATGATAGTTTTTAACACTCTGCAGAGGTTGTACCACTTTACCCACATGTTTGTGATTTTATCACCTTTCGATGACTAAGAAACCTCCATTGTGCCATCTCACACTTCCGTAGGTGTGTGGCCAAGAGATCACAAAATAGCCTTTCAAAAGGGACTACTAGTATGTACGGGCCCACTAAGGTTTCACCGGCAGGCTTGAATCTCTATTCTCTCACCCACGGGTCCCCTCGTGTGCCATGCGGATCCCAGGGCAGTCCTCCTCGACTCCCATTCCCCGCGCCATCCAATGGTCCATACAATACTAGCAGCGCTCCTAATTATTCAGCTACGCCGCACCCATACTTGGCCTTGTGGTGGCACTGTTGACCTGGCATATTCTCGCATGAACCGGTCCTTAGATCTAAGGCAAGCAACCCACCGTAACATCCAACCCATCCACAAAACCATGCTTGCTTAGATCACCCATCGCATTGACCAGTTCACATTAACTAGAATATCATTGATACATAATTAAATGTGTAGTGTTGTTTGCCATCCCAAATAATTAAGCGAAGCAAAAAGGTAAAAATCCTTCCCGACTCTCTACCATAATTCCAGGTGACAAGGGTGGTCAAACAAAACTAGTAAACTTCCTACCATAGGATTCCCATCAATTTGACACAAGCATGCAAGTTCGCAAACAAAACATTTAATTTAAAATAGGATCAATATGCTTCAAGGACACTTGCCTTGCTCCGGCGGATGGGGTTGCTCAAGCGCTTCGAAGTCTTGGTTTTGGAAATCCTCGTATGCAACCTCTTGAGCACGTTCCTCTACACGTGATCATACATACAAGAAAACATATACGATTCAACATAATGCACACAAAATAATCAACATGCAATGACATGCATGCATGCACAGTTTAATAATTAATTTACTACGGTCGTTTATTAATTAGATGCGACTAGTTCATATGTGTTCATATGAGTTTATGGGGGTTTTAGAGTGGATTAATGCTGCTGAAAATAAAATTATGGTGCAACTAAATTTAATTTATGCCTACTAGATTCAATACGGTCGCAAAAATTCGCATCGGGAACGAACCCTACCGTAGATCTGACGGTGTGACGGTCGCGGAATAAACGCGACGCGTAGACGAAATAGGTGGTGCAGCAGTCCTTCGGCGGCACGACGACGGCGGCGCGATGTCGGCGACGATCTCCGGCGAACGGTGGTGTCCTCCTCTTTTTCTCCCTCTTCTTCCCCTTCTTTTTCTCTTTTTTTTCTTCCCTGGGTGCCTCTGTTTCTCTGTTCCCGGCGGCCTTTTCTTCTCTGGAAACGGCGGCTGGGTTTCTCCAGGCGGCGGCTCTGCATATCGGGAAAAAAAAAACCTAGGGATCCTTTTTATAGGGGCGTGGACGCGGCAAACAACCGACTCGGTTGCGATTTTGGCGCGTGGCCGGCTGGGAGTCGCGCGGTTCGGCGCCTCGGGGTCGGACGCGGGGTGGGGCCCGGGGATGGCGCTGCGCGCGCGAGCGGGAGTCCGACGCGTCGCGGAGTCGGAGCGGGGCGGTTGCGGTCGGGCGGCCAGGCGCGAACGCGTCGGGGGGAGAGAGGGGACCGGGGCGGGGCCCGGGCGCCTCGGGCAGCACGCGGCCGGGCGGGCAGGCGGGCGGCGTCGCGTCAGGGGGGCGGGGCCCGGCGCTGGCATCGGGGCTGGGGCGCGCTCGGCGCCTGTCGGCCGAAGCGGCGGCGGTGGGGCCCTGCTGCGGGAGCGCGGCCGCGGGCGATGCCGCTGGCTGGGCCGGCTTGGCCTGGCCAGCGGTGATTTCTTTTTTTTTCTTCTTTTTTTTTCTTTTCCTTTATTATATAATTATATATATATATATATTTTTAATATTATATATTTATTATTTATTATCTATTATTTTTATAATATATATTATTAATGTTATATTTTTTCTATTATATTTTTTTTATATTTTGTTATATATATATTATTTATATATATTTATATTATTTTTTTTTCTATTCTTATTCCCTATTACAAGTTTTAGCCTATAATTATTGTTTTCTTTTCTTCTTTTGCCACACGTATTTGTATATGCATATGTTTTATTATTTTTCTTTTATTCTACTAGTGTTTAATACATGACCATGTATGCAATGCGTAATGCGAAAATTTAGGGTGTTACAAACCTACCCCCCTTAAAGTGAATCTCGCCCTCGAGATTCGATAACGTGGGGAAAAGATGAGGGAAATCTGCCTTCAGGTCTTCTTCATGTTCCCATGTAGCTTCGGCTTCCGTATGGTGTTTCCATTGCACTTTGCACCAACGTATCCTCTTATTTCTCGTGACTCTTTCCTTCATATCCAAAATTTTGATAGGTTGCTCGACATAGGACAAATCCTCTTGAAGTTCTAACTCGTCCATCGGCACTTGTTCTTCCGGTACCCTGAGACACTTTTTGAGTTGAGAGACGTGAAACACGTCGTGTACATCGGAGAGATACGTCGGCAGCTCAAGTCGATAAGCTACCTCTCCTCGCTTGTCCAGAATCTTAAATGGTCCGATGTAACGTGGTGCGAGTTTTCCCTTGACGTTAAACCATCGCTGACCTCTGATAGGTGACACTTTGAGGTATACAAAATCTCCAACTTCAAAAGTCAAACTCCTTTGCCTATTATCAGCATAACCTTTCTGTCAAGACTGGGCAGCCTTTAAGTTTTCCCGTATTATCTGGACTTGCCTTTCAGCTTCTTGTAACACGTCGGGACCAAACACTTGATTCTCTCCGGTTTCATTCCAAAACAAGGGCGTCCTACACTTCCTTCCGTATAATGCTTCATAGGGTGACATTTTCAAACTTGCTTGGTAACTATTGTTGTATGAGAATTCAGCATACGGCAAACTTTTATCCCAACTTTTCCTATGCTTTAAAGCACATGCTCTCAACATGTCTTCCAAAATTTGGTTGGTCCTCTCGGTTTGTCCATCTGTTTGAGGGTGATACGCCGAACTAAAGTTCAGCCT
Source organism: Tuctoria greenei (assembly GCA_036927565.1). Taxonomy (NCBI): domain Eukaryota; kingdom Viridiplantae; phylum Streptophyta; class Magnoliopsida; order Poales; family Poaceae; genus Tuctoria; species Tuctoria greenei. The sequence goes on along the minus strand of JAYESD010000004.1, from coordinate 93,677,760 downwards.
TGTTCCCATTGCTTCATGCAATTTCTGCCAAAATCTGGAGGTGAATTGAGAACCTCTATCCGAGACTATCTTCTTCGGTACTCCGTGTCGGCACACAATATGTTCCATATACAATTCTGCTAGCTTCGCGGTGGTATATGTGGTCTTGACAGGAATGAAATGAGCTGACTTTGTCAATCGATCCACAATAACCCATATTGAATCATAGCCGGACTGAGTTCGCGGTAATCCAACTATAAAGTCCATACCAATCTCTTCCCACTTCCACTCCGGGATCTTCAATGGTTGTAACAATCCGGCTGGCCTTTGATGTTCAGCTTTAACTCGTTGGCACACATCACAAAGTGCAACATATTCGGCTATGTCCTTTTTCATGCTGGCCCACCAATAACATGTCTTTAAGTCCTTGTACATCTTTGTACAGCCGGGATGAATTGAGTAAGGCGTGTCATGTGCCTCCTTCAATATTGCTTCCCGGATATGCCTAACATTAGGTACCACAATCCTCTTTCCAAGCCATAAGGTACCCTGTTCGTCCTCATCAAATCTGAATTCCTTTCCTTCTTGGGTCCTTTCTTTGATTTCTTGTATTTCCTTGTCCTTGTCTGTCCTTCCCGTATTTCCTGCTCCAATGTTGGGTTGACTTCCATCGTTCCCATCTCATTTATGAATCCGAGGTTCAACCGTTCAAACTCCTTGCATAACTCGGATGGCAGTTCTTGAACTGTAAGTTGATGACTTACTCCCTTCCGGCTCAAAGCATCGGCCACTACGTTGGCCTTCCCTGGGTGATAGTTGATTCCCACATCATAATCCTTGATGAGCTCCAACCATCGGCGTTGTCTCAGGTTCAGATCCGTTTGCGTAAATATGTACTTGAGACTCTTGTGGTCCGTATAAATCTCACATCGGTGACCAAAAACATAGTGTCTCCATATCTTCAAGGCGTGTACCACGGCTGCGAGTTCAAGGTCGTGTAGGATAATTCAACTCATGTTTCTTTAGTTGCCTCGATGCATAAGCTACCACTTGGCCTTCTTGCATGAGCACACATCCTAATCCTTGTCTTGATGCATCACAGTATATATCAAAACTCTTGCTCACGTCCGGTAATACTAACACTGGGGCGGTTGTCAATCTTTTCTTTAACTCTTCAAAGCTATCCTGACAAGCTTGAGTCCATCGGAATGCCTTTCCTTTCATGAGTAATTCGGTCATAGGCTTGGCTATCTTGGAAAAATCCTTTATGAATCGACGGTAATATCCAGCCATTCCAAGGAAACTTCAAATCTCCTTGACATTCTGTGGCGGTTCCCACTTAAGCACATCTCTCACCTTCCCTGGGTCAACTGATACTCCCCCTCCGGAAATAATATGGCCTAAGAAAGAAACTTCCCGTAACCAAAATTGACATTTACTGAACTTGGCATACAATTGATGCTCCCTCAATTTCTGCAGCGTAAGCCTCAAGTGTTCCTCGTGTTCCTTCTCATCCTTCGAGTAGATCATAATATCATCGATGAACACTACAACGAACTTATCCAGATATTCCATGAAGATCTTATTCATAAGATACATAAAGTACGCAGGCGCATTCGTCAATCCAAATGACATGACGGTGTACTCATAAGATCTATATCGTGTCCGAAATGCCGTCTTGGGTATGTCTGATGGTCTAATCTTCATTTGGAAGTATCCTGACCGCAAGTCGATCTTGGAGAAGATACATGCACCCTTCATTTGGTCGAACAAATCCTCTATACAGGGCAGTGAGTACTTGTTCTTAATTGTCACTTCGTTGAGAGCCCTATAGTCCACACACATCCTCTGGGTTCCATCCTTCTTATCTACGAAGAGCACTGGGGCTCCCCACGGGGATGAACTTGGGCGTATAAAACCCTTCTCTAGCTGCTCTTGAATTTGCTTCTTGAGCTCTGCTAATTCCTTAGGAGGCATCCTATACGGCCTCTTAGCTATAGGTGCAGTTCCGGGTATCAACTCAATGGCGAATTCTATGTCACGATCAGGTGGCATACCTGGCAACTCATCTGGAAACACGTCTGGGTACTCGCGAACGATCGGAATGCTTTCCAATGTCACTTCTTCCACGTGATTCAGCATCGCTTTCCCTCTTGCAGGTTGGGCTGCTTCAACTTCAATGCGTGTACCATGTTCACTTGTCAACTGCACAATCCTCTCGGCGCATTGAATGACTCCATTATACTTGCTCAGCCAGTCCATTCCAAGTATTATGTCTATTCCTTGGGAGTCCAAGACTATGAGGATTGCGAGAAAGTCTACCCCCCTTATTTTAATGCTTACTTTCGGACATACTATATTTGTCCTCATCTCTCCGCCAGGAGAACTTACTAGCATAGTTTGCTTCATATGAGATATAGGCAAATTGTACTTGGCAACATACTTTGATGAGATGAATGAATGAGATGCTCCTGAATCAAATAAAATAGTCGCGGGGTTGGAGTTGGCGAGAAACATACCAATCACGACGTCATCAGCTTGCTGAGCTTCCTCAGTAGAGATATGATTGACATTACCACGAGCAAAATTCTGCTGTCCACGGTTGCCTTGTGGTGCTCCTCCATTTGGTCGCGGGTGATTTGGCCTTGGTGCATTGTTCATAGGTCCATTGTTTCTCTTGGGGCATTGACTTGCAAAGTGTCCGGGTTCTCCACACGCATAGCATGTCTTACCACCCATAGCATTGGGGAAGTTTGGGCGCATCTGGTTTTGAGCATTTGCCGCCATGTTAGGACGCGGCGCAGGTGGCACAGGATTGCGAGGCGCTTGCATGGCGGGGCGTTGCTGCGGTGGCTGATTTGGGCGGGGCGGATAAGTAGTGCGGTATGCAGGAGCAGAGGGGTTGTATTGTGGTGCAGTAGGTGGTGCATAGCGGGGGCGAACATTGCTTCCTTGCTGCGGTCCATGATGTGACATCTTCCTCTTGTTGTCCTGCTCCATCTCACGAATCTTGTTCTCAACCACAATAGCCTTGTCAACCAGCTTTTGGAAGTTTGGATAATCAGTATTGAGCAACTGGACTTGAATTTCATTGTTGAGACCTCTCATAAACAGATACTGCTTCCTACTATCAGTTTTGATGTCTTCTGGAGCATATCTTGATAATTGAGTGAATTTGTTGAGATACTCACTCACACTCATCCTTCCTTGCCTGAGATTTTCAAAGTCTTGTCTCCACAATATCATAACTCCTTCAGGTACATAGTGGGAACGGAAACTCTGTTTAAACTCAGCCCAAGTGATTGTTTCCTGATTATCGTGAGCGTTGCAAAGAGCTTCCCACCAGTCAGCGGCTGCTCCAACTAGTTGATGTGATGCAAAGAGAACCTTCTCCCTGTCAGTGCACTGGACAATAGCAAGTTTCTTCTCAACGGACTTCAGCCAATCATCAGCTTCCATTGGGTCTGTGGCTTGTGCAAAGGTGGGCGGTCTAGTCCTCATGAACTCTCCCAAACGGTTGTGATGTGGCGGGGGTGGCGGTGGAGGCAGGTGGGGCTGATTGTTGTTGCCAGCTTGCAGCTGTCCCATGGTCTGTATCATGGTCTGCATGAGCTGGTTCTGCATAGCTAACAGTTGTTCAATGTTGATAGCTCCATGAGCATGTCCCTGGTTGTTCTGAGGTACTTCATTGCGCTCCTCCTCATCGTTAGCATCCCTCTGGTTACGAGTTCTCACCATCTGTTGGCGAAAGAAAAGTGGGGATAGAAGGATTTAGAATTTGGAAAGAACGTCCCAACTATATGCATCAAGGTATGTGACACTAAATAATCCTTTATTAATATAGACCTATATTAAGAGGATGTGGACAATTGCCGAAGCATCCCACAACTCTCTACTAAGCACACAAGCACTCAAACAAGCACCAAACAGAATTTACAAAGATCCTAAAAGAAGTAATACAACTCAAGGTCACACAAGTATATCTACATCGCTCTTATTTACTAATGGGGATGTGCCTATCCTTGAGTCGTGGCATAGGTCGAGGACTACTCGTCGTCGAGCGGGAACTCATCCGGGTCCTCGTCGTCGTCGGGGTCCTCGGGGTCCTGTGGGTCCTGGGGTGGTGAGGCAGCAGGCGGCGGTGGTGCGGTAGACGCCACACTGGAAGGTTCCTCGTCAGAGGACTCCTCAGAGGATGACTCACGCTGACCGTTGCGACGGTCTGGAGAGTCCGGGGTCCACATCGGGGTGTCGGACGCGTAGTCGTCCGGGTCCTCGTCGGTGATCCGACGATACCTCCTGATTATCGCCTCGTGACGCTGGGCGAGGTCGCGTCCATCCTGGATCTCCTGCTGCGCCCTCTGAAGTCGGGCACTCAGCTGGGTCACGTCGCCAACAGTCTGACGAGACTGCGGGAGGTCCAGGGGTCCCTCCACGTGCCTGGAGACGAAGCGCGCAGTACCACTGGGACGCTGCGGGACGAAGGCGTGAACCGTGTCCTCCAGACGGAAACGGCGGGCGTGGCTCCAGAAAGTGGCTGCTTCCCAGCTAGCATCCTGCTCTGCAGATCGGCGGGAGCTCCTCCAAGCAGGGCTGCTGTGGGTCTTCACCAACTCGTCGCCGTAGTAGATATAGATTTTGCAGCTCCACTCCTTCCTGCCGGGGCGCTGCACTCCAGTGGTGTTGTAGGAGAGCGAGAGACTGTGGTGGCGGTAGCCAGCCTCACGGAGTAGGGCACGGAGACGGTGCCGCAGCTGTCCTGCGGCTCTGCCGTCAGAACGGATCACCACCGGGTGACGGGGGTCGACGGCCGGAGAGCGACTAGCCAACCTACGCGGGGGCACGAGTCCACCGGTCGACTTACGGGGGGTTGTTTTGGTGCGGGCCATCTACAAGAAACAAGAATACATTAGAAAAATAATGAAAAACAAATCTGAAAATTTCAGCAGCTAAACGGCGGACAAAGAGCGGTGCAGCGGTTCCAAAAGAACGAAAAAATAAAGAGAAAAATTACAGCAACCAACACAATAATTTTACCCACACATAATAGCAGCAAAACACACCGTTTTCGCGAAAATTTATACAGCAAAACAGCAGCACTTAATATTGCTCACTTCTGAAAATTTTTATCAAAAACGCAGCAGCGATCAATACTTTTTGCGGCCGAAAATAAAGGAAACAAAACAGCAGCAAAAATTTTCGAAAATAGCATATTAGAAGAGTGTTCCTAAGTGCTCTAGAGTGTCCATTCTACCTAGGCTTGCGTCCTACGGTCAACCTGGCTCTGATACCAAATTGTGACACCCGGTTCCGAATATGAACCAAGCGTAACGCATATGTGTGCCCAGGATGTTCAACACACATACACGAATGATTCACAAATGATAAACAGAATTTAACCACGTCTTAACTAATAAATAAGTACTTTATTACAATAATCCAATAGTTCACGAATAATAAAACTCTAAATAATTGCAGCAGGAAATAAACTAAGCAATACGACTCCAATCCACAGGCAATTGACGGCGGTACGCAACCTAGTACTCTTCGTGATCCTCAGGGTACTCCCAATTGTCTCCAGTAGCTGTTGGGGGGGGATTGCAAGAGTGAGTACATGTCGTACTCAGCAAGTGTGGAAAGTATGACATGTGGCTTATTCAAACGACGAATGTAATAATGGCTAAGTGCTGAAAAGTGCAGTAAAACATTTGAAAAGCATTATACTATGTCTATGTGAAACAATCCCATCATAACCATCTTTTAACAGAATATAAACCATATCCAATTATTGCCAACATTACCATTATCCATGTCCATAGTGCATAAACCATAACCATTACCAGACCACAACCATAAACCAACCATAACCATCCCAAATCCCAATTCCAACTCTAATCATGTAGGTCATCCAGGCGCTCATAACCGGGAGCACGGCTATCATGATAGTTTTTAACACTCTGCAGAGGTTGTACCACTTTACCCACATGTTTGTGATTTTATCACCTTTCGATGACTAAGAAACCTCCATTGTGCCATCTCACACTTCCGTAGGTGTGTGGCCAAGAGATCACAAAATAGCCTTTCAAAAGGGACTACTAGTATGTACGGGCCCACTAAGGTTTCACCGGCAGGCTTGAATCTCTATTCTCCCACCCACGGGTCCCCTCGTGTGCCATGCGGATCCCAGGGCAGTCCTCCTCGACTCCCATTCCCCGCGCCATCCAATGGTCCATACAATACTAGCAGCGCTCCTAATTATTCAGCTACGCCGCACCCATACTTGGCCTTGTGGTGGCACTGTTGACCTGGCATATTCTCGCATGAACTGGTCCTTAGATCTAAGGCAAGCAACCCACCGTAACATCCAACCCATCCACAAAACCATGCTTGCTTAGATCACCCATCGCATTGACCAGTTCACATTAACCAGAATATCATTGATACATAATTAAATGTGTAGTGTTGTTTGCCATCCCAATTAATTAAGCGAAGCAAAAAGGTAAAAATCCTTCCCAACTCTCTACCATAATTCCAGGTGACAAGGGTGGTCAAACAAAACTAGTAAACTTCCTACCATAGGATTCCCATCAATTTGACACAAGCATGCAAGTTCGCAAACAAAACATTTAATTTAAAATAGGATCAATATGCTTCAAGGACACTTGCCTTGCTCCGGCGGATGGGGTTGCTCAAGCGCTTCGAAGTCTTGGTTTTGGAAATCCTCGTATGCAACCTCTTGAGCACGTTCCTCTACGCGTGATCATACATACAAGAAAACTTATACGATTCAACATAATGCACACAAAATAATCAACATGCAATGACATGCATGCATGCACAGTTTAATAATTAATTTACTACGGTTGTTTATTAATTAGATGCGACTAGTTCATACGTGTTCATATGAGTTTACGGGGGTTTTAGAGTGGATTAATGCTGCTGAAAATAAAATTATGGTGCAACTAAATTTAATTTACGCCTACTAGATTCAATACGGTCGCAAAAATTCGCATCGGGAACGAACCCTACCGTAGATCTGACGGTGTGACGGTCGCGGAATAAATGCGACGCGTAGACGAAATAGGTGGTGCAGCAGTCCTTCGGCGGCACGACGACGGCGGCGCGATGTCGGCGACGATCTCCGGCGAACGGTGGTGTCCTCCTCTTTTTCTCCCTCTTCTTCCCCTTCTTTTTCTCTTTTTTTTTTCTTCCCTGGGCGCCTCTGTTTCTCTGTTCCCGGCGGCCTTTTCTTCTCTGGAAACGGCGGCTGGGTTTCTCCAGGCGGCGGCTCTGCGTATCGGGAAAAAAAACTAGGGATCCTTTTTATAGGGGCGTGGACGCGGCAAACAACCGACTCGGTTGCGATTTTGGCGCGTGGCCGGCTGGGAGTCGCGCGGTTCGGCGCCTCGGGGTCGGACGCGGGGTGGGGCCCGGGGACGGCGCTGCACGCGCGAGCGAGAGTCCGACGCGTCGCGGAGTCGGACCGGGGCGGCTGCGGTCGGGCGGCCAGGCGCGAACGCGTCGGGGGAGAGAGGGGACCGGGGCGGGGCCCGGGCGCCTCGGGCGGCACGCGGCCGGGCGGGCAGGCGGGCGGCCTCGCGTCAGGGGGGCGGGGCCCGGCGCTGGCATCGGGGCTGGGGCGCGCTCGGCGCCTGTCGGCCGAAGCGGCGGCGGTGGGGCCCTGCTGCGGGAGCGCGACCGCGGGCGATGCCGCTGGCTGGGCCGGCTTGGCCTGGCCAGCGGTGATTTCTTTTTTTTTTTCTTCTTTTTTTTTTCTTTTCCTTTATTATATAATTATATATATATATTTTTAATATTATATATTTATTATTTATTATCTATTATTTTTATAATATATATTATTAATGTTATATTTTTTTTATATTTTGTTATATATATATATATTATTTATATATATTTATATTATTCTTTTTTTTTCTATTCTTATTCCCTATTACAAGTTTTAGCCTATAATTATTGTTTTCTTTTCTTCTTTTGCCACACGTATTTGTATATGCATATGTTTTATTATTTTTCTTTTATTCTACTAGTGTTTAATACATGACCATGTATGCAATGCGTAATGCGAAAATTTAGGGTGTTACAGACTCCCACAGAGGCGGGCTCCAGCGCAATGTGGCAGACGGCCAACTCAGTGCGGTAGGAAGCCGCAGTAAAGGAAGGCGTGTGTTTCTCGAACATGCATTAAAGTACGCACACCTTCCCCAGGCGAAGCGGAGTCGCACAAGCGTAAGTCAAGGCCCCAGTGTCTTGTCTTGTCCAAGTAGCCGGTTCAGACCCACGCCGCAATATGGACGAATGGGCCACAAGGACAAGACGGGCGGGACGTGCACCGCCATCATCACCAACTATGTGTAGCCCTGGCGCACGACGTGGCGGGACGGCGCATTGATGCTCCTGACAAGGGGAAGTAGATAGCATTTAATCTTAGATCTTTTATAGGATTTGGCTATCCCCGGGACCACCTGTCGGGCCTGGGGCCCACCTTGTGACTACAGAGTCCTTGGACCATAAAAGGACTCTGTAGACGACCTTCACGGGGGATCAAACAATCAGACTAAGGCTCATACACGCTCAAGCAAGGCAATACACAAACACTCCCGTGGACATAGGGTGTTACGCTCTAGCGTCCCGAACCACGTAAACCCTCGGTGTTCACCATCTCGCTGCGCTCAATCTCCTCGGACTAGCTCTCATGAATCCAAAGAACCTCCACGGGCTGCTTTCTAAGCAGGTCCGGGGGAAGTGTCATTTTAGACCTTCAACAGTATGTATGAGCTGGTTTTGCATGGCCAATAGCTGCTCAAGGTTGATAGGTCCTTGGGCAAGTCCCTGTCCATTGTTGTTTTGAGGTGCCCCATTCTTCTCCTCCTCATTATTGGCATCCCTCTGGTTGTGAGTCCTCACCATCTGAAGAAAGCACAAGAGATAAGAATTTAGAAGATGTCCCCAACTATATGCATCAAGGGATATGAAACTAAGGAACTAACTATACAACCTATATGGACATGGCAATGCTAAAGCATCCCAAAATCCTCTACTAAGCACACAAGCAGCAGTACATAGCAATCAGCACACCAAGCAAAAACACATCGATTCCTAAGTGCTCCTATGTGCTCTAAAGTGTCCATTCTATCTAGGTTGCATCCTATGGTCAACCTACGGCTCTGATACCAATTTTTGACACCCGGTTCCAAAAAATGAACCAAGCGTGACACATATGTGTGCCCAGGACGTTCAACACACCTACACGAGTGTATTAACAAAAGGATATATAGAAAATTACCACAAAACAAGATTAATTAAGCACTTTTATTACAAAATTTAGAGTATCCTCAAATTACAACTCTAATGATTATAAATGACAAGTCTGAGACTAATGCAGTGGAAATAAACTAAATCTGAGCTAAACGAAATAAGAAAGCTAAGCAAAAAGGGTAGCGCGGCTCCAAGCAACACCATAGGCAAAGCTGCCGACAACACATGGCCTATAACTCCTCATTAACGTCGTTATACTCCAAATCCTGACCTGCAACTGTTGGGGGGGGGGGGGGGAATTGCAAGGGTGAGTACATGTCGTACTCAACAAGTGTAGGAAAGTATGACATGTAGCTGATACAGATGATGACAATAATAAAGGTTAAGTGCTGAAAAGTACATTAAAACTTTATAAAAGCAATATTATATGTGTGTTAAGTAAACCCATCGTATACCATAATGATTATCATAGTATAAGTTCATATTCCATCTCCATCACCATTATACCAGATTTTACCATTACCATTAATCATATCCAACACCATAATTCAATCCATAACCAGCCATAACCATATCACCAACCATAACCAGTATCAAACCGTTCCAATACCAAAACATAACCAAACCATCCCAAATCCCAAGTTTCTATCTAATCATGTGAGGGTCTAGGTTGCTCATGATCGGGAGCATGGCTATCATGATAGTTTTTAAGACCCTGCAGAGTTGATTTTGTACTGCTTTACCCACATGTTTGTGATTTCATCACCTTTCGATGACTAAGAACCTCTATTATGCTGTCTCACACTTCCGCTGGTGTGTGGCCAAGATATCACAAAATAGCCTTTACAAAGGGACTACTAGCATGTACAAACCCACTGAGGTTTCACCGGTGGCGATGCCTCCAACTGAGCACATCTTCAACCAAGGGCCCCCTCTTGTGCCATTCGGATCCCAAGGAGTCCCACCACAAATCCAAACCCAATCGAACTCTGCTTCCCCAGTGCGCCAAATGATCCGCGCAATACTAGCAATATCATAATTAATCAGCTATGCCGCACCCATACTTGGCCTCATGATGGCACTGTAAATCCTGGATGGTCTCTCCATGAACCGGTCCTTAGATCTAAAGTAAGTGAAACCACCATAACATCCAACGCATCCACATACCATGCTTGCTTAGATCACCCATTACCATGTTACCATTAACCATGTTCATTAGTGTACATTATCCATCATCTCAATAATCTATAATTAAGTGCCTTGGTTGTTTTCTCATCCCAATTAATTGAGTGAGGCCAAAAGGTAAAAGCCCTTCCCGACTCTCTACAATGTATCCCAAGTGAAAAGGGTGGTTAAATAAGACTATTAAACTCCTATCTTGGGTTTCCCATCAATTTGACACATGGAATGCAGTTTTGCAAACAAAACATTTAAAAACAGAATCAATATGTTCAAGGACACTTGCCTTGCTCTCGGGCTTGATTGGGATCAAAGACTTCAAAGTGCTGGTGCTGGAGGTCTTCTGCAGCACCCTCTAGTGCAAATCCCTCTAATCCGCGAAAAGAACACATAAGACAAGAATCACAATCAATAGATGCTCATAGGTTACTCAATATGACATGGCATGCATGATTAATGCAAATGCAAAGTGAAACGAGTTAATAAGTTACTATTAATGTTTACTAATCATTTACAATGGTTATTAACAAGTTTTAAAAGGTTCAAATTGATTCAATTAAATTTAGAATTAATTTAATAGTAGTTAGATCTAGAGGCCGGACAAGTCCGTTGTAGGGCCGGACTTGTCTGCCCTACGCAGAACCAGCGAGCTAGGGTTTTCTAGATCGACGGGAATTTGGAGAAAGAGAGGTGAATTCACATGAGAAAGAGAAAGTAGAATGTATACCAGGTGTTTAGAACTCTAAAGAATCAAGAGTTTATGGAGGCAACACTTGGATTTTGACGATCTAGGGTTGATGAAGAAGCTTGAAGGTGACTTGTTGATGAAGTACGAAAACTTGATGGAGATCTTGATCACTTGATCCTCTTTCGTTTCCTCCTCCTCTTCTTCTTGCTCGGGAACTCCTTCTCCCCCTTGGTGGCGGCTCCCACGAACTAGGGTTTGGGTGTTGTCGAAGGGTAGCAACGACACTTCCCCCGGTACTACTAAAGTGTAGCCCGCGAAGGTTCTTGTTATGGTTGGGGCACGCAGAGATCAAGATGGCGACACCAGAGATTTACGTGGTTCGGGCCGCCTGAGCGTAATATCCTACTCCACGGATGGTGTGTATGTTGTATTATGAATCACTCGGGAGCACCTTCTATGGCTCAGCCTGGAGTTCGTTGCCTTTGTATCGTGTGGCCAGTCCTTTTATAGTCCAAGGGCTGGCCATTACATCATTCACCTGGCCCGACATGTGGCCCTGGTGTATTAAATTGCCTAATACACTATCTACGGGTATTAAGAATGGTTAATAGTATGATAATGTGCCTTAATGGCAGTGTTACCTCTATTAACAGTGCTCTGATTTTGTGTCATTAATACAACATTAACGACACATAATCATGTCTTGTAACTGCCGCTTTTATTGTCCCCTGAATGTCCGTGTTGAAGGAGATCTGCTAGTGTATACATTGATGAAGGTCCGGAGGCCTCACACGTGGTAGCTTCGGAGTTTCCCTTTGCGGGGAGGTAGCTCCGGCATCGATGTGCACGTGTCAACATCGTAGCTTCCCTCTACTGGGGGTTAGGTCCGGAGTAATTATACATGTGTTGATCGCGGAGCTCCCTTGTGTTGAAAGGTTACCTCCGGATTTACATTACACGTGTCAATCTTCGGAGCTACCCATATGAGGGATGCGGGTCCGGTGTAATACGACATGTGGGGCCTGAGGAGGCCTTCAATTTTGATGGCAGAACTCTTTCGCACTTCATGCGGTATCATGGGGTACTCAGTATGCAGGGTACCGACAGTGGCCCCCAGGCCCACCTTTGGGAGAAATCCTTTGGGTTAAGTTATTCTACCAAATGTGGGGCCATATTTGATTCCCGCACTTAGGCTTCAAAAGTCTCATAATGTGCCATTGGGGCGATGGTTCGAGGTTAAACCATCGTCGCGTGACTTGTTATGAATGCGACAGATGAGATCTTTGATTGTGGATCTCACACAATTGAAGTCGCCAGTTCCGATATAAAAACCAAATCGGTTCCGAGTGCCTTGTCAGGGTGCCACCCTTGGGTCTCCCACCGTCCATCATAACAACGGTTCGCCTGGGTAATAACCTCGATCTCTTCGTCGAGGTGGCCCCGGGCCCATTCATCATGGACGGGGTAGATTTTTGAAATGTGGCCCCACTCTTGTGGCGGTTTCCATCCAAGCGTCGCGGATGCTACTTAAGAAGGAAAGTGTGTGCGGTTTGAGGGCCCTTTACGCTTTCGACCAAACTTGCGCTCTGAGCCTCCAAACTTTGCCTAGCTTTCTCTTCCTTCACTCCACATTGCCACGATGGAGTTGCGTCTTCCCAAGAGCCGCCTCAAGAGCAAGGACAATTTTATGAAGGTATGGACCTACATGGGATGGTCCAGTGACTCCTTCAACCACCTAATCTGTGCTGGCGAGCTCCTGTTCAAGAAGGAGCGCAATGGCGACATGGTGTACTTCTCGGCGTACGCCATGGTGGAATTGATCCCACCTTTTTTCTACCTTTCTTTTGATACTTCTAGACTTTTATGGTCTCCAGCTGTATCACCTTGGCCCCCATTCTCTTCTTCTAGTGGCGACTTTCATCCACTTTTGCGAGATGTGGGTGGGTGTTCCCTCATGCGTCGAGCTGTTTTGCACCTTCTTCACTATCCACACCACCGACAAGGGGACTGAGCATCTTGGCTTCTACTATTTCGTGAAGCACAAGAATTGCCCCTTCAAATACTTGAAGTCATTTCCTTCCAGCAAATGGGATGACTGGAAGAAAGACTGGGTCATCATTGCAGTGGAGGAGCACGAGAAGTTGGAACAGCCCGAAGGCCTCCCCAACGTTGACACCGACGCTTGGAGTGTAGTTCCGGTGCTGTCAGATGCCTTCAACCTCGTCTTCATCAGGATCTGCGAATGCATAGAGGGTGGAGTGAATCCTCAGATGGTCTTCTGCAACTTCCTGGTCAACAGATGGGCTCCGCTGAGGAAGAGAGAGAAGCTCGCGTGGGCCCTCAACAGTGTGATGGATGATGACCGGATTGAAACTTGTCTGAAATCAACCTTGGATGACGAAGCTTTGAGGCTTCATCTCAAGAAATTCTAGCATGGGATAAATGTTGACGGCGATGACTTCGTTCCGCCCACAACTTTCCTCCCCCTGAACATGGAGGTGCAGTTCAGCAGAGAGTTCCGGAGGAAAATGCCTGTGCTTGATGACCTTGGTGAGGTGGAAAGGCGTCCGACCACCAGGGTGGTGATCCCCAGAGCTTCCGAAGGAGGGCCTGCCTCCGCCTCGAGCCGGAGGGTTGAAGACACAGGCAATGGCAAGGACATGGAGCCAGCCGAACCCTCCAGCCAGAAGAGGAAGCTGAAGCATGCTGATAGAAGATCCGTCAAAGCTGATCCCTCTACGACAGCTTCTTCTCCCTCGTGGGGTCGATCCTCTGTGACTGCACCTTCCCCAACGTAAGCGTCTTCAAGAGGCGCCAGCTCTAGGCAATCAACCCCGGCCTCAGTGCCGGCTCAAAGCTCCAGGTCCGGGAGTTCTTCCCGGCCAAGAGAAGCTCCAGCCGAGAGGACTCCAGCTGCTGCAAGTGGCCCTCAATAGAGGTCCGAAGCCATTGTCTCACCAGACTTGGTGGGCTCTGGCTCCGAGCCTCAGAAGAAGAGGTTCCGAGGAGACTGGGGTGGTAGCATCCCTAGTTAAGCATTGATTGCTCACCTTAAAATGCTATTCTTATTTTTGAAGTGTCTTTAATCTTCTCTTCCTTTTATTTCTAGGGTGTCGAAGAAGGGGTCAGGGACTTCAGTGCCTGTCGCAGTGATCGGGGCAGCACATGCCAAAGCTCCGGTTTCAAGCATTGAGCCTCCTCCTCAAGTGGTGGCAGAAGTTGCGACAGCTCCTGTGCCAGTTGTCGTGGACTCGGATTCAGATTCCTCACCCAAAGCTCCTGTGGTAACACCAGACCACAGGGAGAAGTCAAAGATGTACCCCTGGCGACGGTGGCGGAGGCTGATGCTCCACCATCGGTGATGCCAGAAGTTCTGGCCTTTGAGCTAGAAGTCATTGAAGCCCTGGCCGCTGAGCCAAAGGTAATTGAAGCCCCAGCCATTGAGCTGGATATAGTTGAAGGTTCGACCCTTGGGCCAGAAGATGTTCAGTATCCGGCGGCTGAGCCATAAATGCTTGAAGTTCGGGTCGTTGGACCGGAAGTGATCAACGCGCCGGTGTATGAACCGGCTGTGGTAGGGGCACCAGATGAAGCCCCAACTGCTGCCCCGGAAGTAGTTGTCCCGGAGGTACCCAGGCCAGAGCTGGAGCAGCACGAGGAAGTAGCAATGGGTCTTCCACCCTCGGAGCCAACAACTGAAAGCCCAGAGGTAGCACCTTCAACTTCTGCTCCGGGGGTGGGAGTTCCTCTAGTGGGTTCCTCTTCTGCTGCTGCTGAAGGGCTCCTTGAAAGCGGCCCCAGTGCCGCAGAAGCTCAAGGGTCCTCTCTTGTAAAGTAAGACCCTATTTTTGTAATGGAGAATCCTCTCGAGCCTGTAGAGATGGTCCCAGCAGGTCCAGAGCCGATTCCTCTGGCGTTGTCCATAGACAATGCCTATTCCAGTCTCCGACAAGTCCAACTCGCCTTCGATCATGAGAGCAAAGCCCTGGAGGAGGACCACAACACCTTGAGGCGTTGGCGCAATAGACTCCATTTTGAGACCAGGCTTTCTCGGACGAGGCTGGCTAACCAGAAGGAGTGGATTAAGAGGGAGAAAGCCCAGTCAGAATACTGGGACAAGCTGCTTGAGGAGAAAGAGGCCGCCATCTGGGCGCTCGACGCTAACTCCATGGAAATCCTTGAGCAAGCCAAGGAGAGGCGTCATGCCGCTGATGAGCATCACAAAAACCTCAATGAATTGAATGAGGTTCTCCTGAAGCGCCGGGCGGACCTGGAGGCGAGGGAAAAGAAGCTCCTTGAGCAGTAGGAGGATGTTGTGAAGAGGGAAGCGGAGGTCACCCAAAAGTTGACTCTAGGTGAACAGAATTTGGCAGATCGCAGCAAAAAGCTGGATCCATGGAGCAAAGAAGAGAAAGAGAAGCACTGGAAACTGGGGCAGGAGCTCTCGAAAAGAGAGGCTGACGTTGCCACCAGGGAAGGGAAGGTGAAAGGTAGGGAGAAGGACTTGGCGGAAAGGCGGAATCGCATCCACCTCCGGGAGACGGAGCTGACCGACCATGAGATGCAAGTTGCTGAAAGTATGAAGCAACATGCTAAATTGGTCCAGCGCCTTGCTCGGGAAGGTTTAAAGCTTGCGGCCGCCCGGAATTCACTAGAGTAGCTGCAAAGCTTGAAGGAGGCAGAGTCCATTCAAGTGTAGGACTTCTTGGGGCAGGCCAATGACGCCACTGACAACATTAGGCTTCAGTTCCGTACATCCGGACAACCCGGAGCTGGACATGGACCAAGCTCTGGTGGCCCTCAATGGTGCTGGCAGCAAACTTGACGCAATGGGCGACGTTATTGCGGACCAGCTCGAGACAGGGGACAAGTCTTTGGCTACTAACGTCGCAGAATATGTGCTGACGTGTTACGTAAGCCGAGACCCCCAATTCTCCCTGGACCTAGTGCTTGAAGGTCCCATTGCCGAAGAGGAAGACGCCGCCAAGGCCGACATTCAAGAGTTTCCCAGAAAGTCGCCACATTCTTCAACAGAACATAGATCCTCTAGTAGCTAGGACTTCTTACCTTTGCCTTCTACTGTAGTCCCAATTTTGTAATCCAATGCTTCAAATTAATGAAATTCATTTTGCCATGAACTTCATTTTTATTTTTATCTTCAATATAGTGTGTTCTGTCATGTTGGCCCCCTGGTACATGTGTACAATTGAAGTGTGTAAATGTAATAAAGGTTTTGACAGTATATTGATGACTTGAACACTTCGCACTTGTAGATTTTAGGTTCGAAGTCTTCAATTCTGAGGCATCGACAGCAGGCCCCTTGGGATTGGTGGAACTTGGTAGCTCCAACAGTACCTAGTATCAACATATAAACGTTGACGATCAGAGCTTGGTAGATCCTGATGTCACCGCACGAATAGTTGAATTTATGCTCAACCACCACTGCTTTGAATTTTTGTTTTTCCTGCACATTAAATACAAGAAAAAAGAAAAATTCGTCCTCTCGTTTATAAAATGTTTGTGACTTAATGTTCTTACTTGAGTTTTATTCCAAAGTAACTCTATACAGTAACAAGTATATTTATATAACCCTTTTGGACTCTTATACTTTTCTAGTACTCACCCTACTAAGGCCTGCCGGAGTGTAGGTAGAGTGGCGTACTTAGGGTGCGGGACCAGGCTAAGTCGATAGCTCACTCCGGACTTATGTTGGCTTGGCGTTCAGGCAAGTAGACTATACAACATGTTAAGACGAAAAAAGATCAACAATATAACTTGCAATGCATATGAGTAACTTGGGTAAAAACTCAAGAAGAATTGCACAACTTCATTATAGAAAAGAAGGTTAAAAACAATAAATTCATAGATCAAGCCTTGTACAAATAAATGCACGTGGAGTCTGTTTATACACAAAAATGTCTTTCATTATAGGTCTAGGTTACAGGGGAGACAAGGACACACTTAGGGTGTAGGACCAAGCTAAGTGCGCTATACATCTTGTACTAACCCAGGGTAGGTAGTTACACTTTTAGTGCAGTGACTGTATGAAGTGTACTTGAACTTCCCAGACCCTCTCGGAGGGGTCCGGAGGTTCTCTCGGAGGACCTACTCCTGTCTGTTTATCGACTCTATAACATACATCATGTGTGATTACAGGCTCACCTCCGTGATTCTAAGCATAAAACTTATGGAGGTGCTCAATGTTCCAAGGATTGGGGAGCGGAATCCTATCCGCAGTTGCCAAGCGAATGCATCCAGGACGGGAAAATTTAATCACTCGGAATGGACCTTCCCAGCTGGGGAAAGTTTGTTCATTCCTTCACGAGTTAGTATCTTCTGAAGCACCAGATCGCCTTCCTTGATCTGTCGGTTGCTCACATGCCATTGATGATAGTGTCGGAGCGCTTGGCGATAACGTGCATTTCGAACAGCTGCTTGTCACCTTCCCTCGTCGACGAGGTCAAAGTATTCATGCCGGAGCAGGTCCTGCATGGCTTCATCGAAGGTCCGGACCCGGAGGGACCCCAAGGTGATCTCCAGAGGAAGGACTGCTTTAGCTCTGTACACCAGAAAGAATGGAGTTTCTCTGGTTGACCGATTTGGAGTTGTCCTGTGCGCCCACAGTGTGGACGGAAGTTCCTCAATCCAATTGGCTCCGTGCTTTTTCAGGCACTCATATGTGCGCATCTTGAGTCCTTTTAAAATTTCTGCATTTGCTCTCTCGGCTTGGCCATTGCTTGCTGGATGAGCTACTGAGGCATAGCTGAGTTGAATGCCGAGGTCTTCACAATATTCTTAGAATGCAGCACTTGTGAACTGAGTTCCATTGTCAGTTATGACTTTGTTTGGAACTCCAAATCTGCATATAATGGACTTCAAGAACTTGATTGCTGATGGCTTGTTGATACTGGAGTTGCTTCTGACCACTTAGTGAACTTGTCGATGGCTACATACAGGAACCTGTATCCTCCGATAGCTTTTGGGAAAGGTCCCAATATGTCCATACCCCACACAGCGAATGGCCATGTAAGAGGTATCATTTGTAGTGATTGAGTCGGTGTGTGAATCTGTTTTGCGTGGAACTGACACGCTTCACATTTTTTCACTAGCTCAACCGTATCCTGGAGTGCTGTAGGCCAGTAAAAGCCATGACGAAAGACTTTACCGACTAGCGTGCGAGAAGAAGCATGGTTCCCACACTCGCCTCCATGGATTTCTGCGAGGAGCCCGCGGCCTTCTTCCCTCGCAATGCACCACATTAGGATGCCATTGGCACCGCGCCGATAGAGATCCCCTTCTACCAACATGTATCTTTTAGCCAATCTGACAATCCGGTCAGTGGATATATTGTCTTTAGGAAGGATATTTTCTTTCAAGTAGCTCCAGATCTCTGAGATCCATGCATTGGATCTTACTTGAGCTTCTGAGTCTTGCGTGCTGGGTTGCTCGGAGCTTCCGACAGCACCTATGACCCTTGGTGGATGCCATGGTAGCAGGGCCACCGGGACTACCAGCTTCGTGGTGCTGGTCTCGCCCCCTTCGCTCAGTTCGGCAGGCTGAGCTGTTGGTTTTGACAACCTCCGGACGATGATTCCGTCAGGAGCCTGAGCTCTGGTTGAGGCTTTCGTCGAGAGTTCATCGGCTTCAGTGTTATGAAGACACTGAACATGGTGGAGATCCAGGACTTCGAAGTCCTTCTGAAGCCTCTGGACTTCAAGGAGATAAGCAACTAGTTGAGAATTGTTGCAGGAGCATTCACCTTTAACTTGTTTGATAATGAGTTGTGAATCTCCCTTCACCAACAGCTGTTTGACACCATGTTTGCAAAACTGCATGCTTGTGTCAAATTGACGATAAACCCATCATAGGTGTTTACTAGACTTGTGCGATCACCTTGTCGCTTGGGCTACATTGTTGAGAGTCGGAAAGGGTATTTTACCTTTTTGCTCTGCCTTAATTAATTGGGATTGGAAACGACCAAATTGCTTAATTAAGAATTAACGAATTTATGGACGATTAGAAGTGATGAATATGACTATGTGGTGACATGGGACTTGAGCGATCTAGGCAAGCATGGTTTGTGTACTGGGTTGGATGATATGGTAGTTCCGCTTGCCTTAGATCTAAGGACCGGTTCATGTGAGAATAAGCCAGGACAACAGTTCCACCACAAGGCCAAGTATGGGTGCGGCTTAGCCAATTAATTATGTGTCTTGCCAACATTGTTTGGATCATTTGGATGGCTCGGGGAATGGGAGTCGGTTGGGTTTGTATTAGTAGCGGGACTGCCCTAGGATCCTAAAGGCACAAGAGGGGGCCCTTGGATGGATGTGCTGAGTTGTGAGACATTACCTCTGGTGAAACCTTATTGGTTCTAAACATGCTAGTAGTCCCTTTGTAAAGGCTATTTTGTGATCTCTTGGCCACACACTGTTTGAAGTGTGTAATGTGACCGATGGGTCATGGGCATGATGGAGGTTCTTAGTCACCAAAACGTGATGAAATCATGAACACGTGGGTAAAGTGGTACAACCTATACAGAGTGTTAAAAAGTATTATGATAGCCATGCTCCCGGTTAAGAGCACCTGGACAACTTCCATGATTAGAGTTGGACATGGGATTTGGAATGGTTCGGATAGGGTTATGAGTTGGGTTATGCTATATGAGTATGGATGGTTATGAAGGTGAGAAATTGGCATATGGATGGTTATTAAATTGATGGATGAGGTATGTTGGTAATTGAGAATGATGGATATGGATTATGATGTTTACTTGGGGTACGCTGGGAATTAATCTCACCTAGAAATTTTAGGCTTCTTTTACATAATTGTGAATTTGAATGTACTTTTATGCAATTTGCCATTTATTATTGTCTTTTGTTTTAGCTACATGTCATACTTTCCCACACTTGCTGAGTACAACATGTACTAACCCTTGCATTCCCCCACCAACAGTTACATGTGATACTTGGGAGTACACGAGGATCATGTGGAGTACTAGGTTGCGTGCTATCGTCACTTGCCTGTGCAGTGGTGTCGTGCTATTTAGTTTAGCTTAATTTCCCGCTGCAATAATAGTAATAATTTGTGACATTGGAATATTGTAATCAGGTACTTAATTATTATTTGGACTTGGTTATTTTCTGTTTATCGTTTGTGATGATCTTGTGTATGTGTGGTGAACATCCTGGGCACACATACACTGCACTTGGTTCATTCTCGGAACCTGGTGTCATAGGTAACAACTCAATCTCGTATAGTAAATTGTTCTGCACATTACTCTTTTGTGTCTACTTTAGAACCCTACAAGGTAGAAGATGCAATACGATATCAAACTAGGGTGATAGCAATGCAAGAAGAACTGAACAACTTCAAGAGGAATCAAGTATGGAAGCTCGTGAAGAGACCAAATGCCAATGTGGTAGGCACCAAGTGGCTATTCCACAACAAGCAAGACGAATACAGGATAGTGACAAGGAACAAGGCACGACTTGTTGCAAAAGGCTATGCACAAGTCAAAGGTTTGGATTTTGCTGAAATCTTTGCTCGCTTATCTAGGCTTGAATCTTTTCACATTCTTTTAGTCTATGCTACTCACCATGATTTCAAGCTATATCAAATGGATGTGAAAAGCACCTTCCTCAATGGTCCAATCATGGAGTGAGTGTCTGTGGAGCAACGAACCTGGTGTGAAGACAATGAGTATTCTAACCATGTCTTTAAATTACACAAAACTCTTTATGGTCTCAGCAAGCTCCTAGAGCTTGGTATGAGTGCCTTAGAGATTTTTTATTAAGAATGGTTTTAAAATTGGAAAGATGATTATACTCTCATTACTAAGCATGTTGATAATAATCTCTTTGTATGCCAAAAATATGCCGATGACATTATATTTGGTTCTACTAACAAATCTTATTGTGATGAGTTTAGCAAGATTATCACTAAGAGGTTTGAGATATCAATCATGGGGGAGTTGAAGTTCTTACTATGATTCCAAGTCAAGCAACTCAAGAAAGGCACGTTCATATGTCAAACAAAGTACACTCAAGACATAATCAAGAAGTTTGACATGGACAAGGCCAAACCCATCAAGATGCTCATGGTGACAAATGGACACCTCGACCTCAACCAAAAGATGGACCAAGTGTGGACCAAGAGGTATATCACTCCATGATCGGTTCCTTACTTTACCTTTGTGGATCTAAGCCTGATATTATTCTTAGTGTGTCTATGTGTGCAAGATTTCAAGCCGCACCCAAGGAGTGTCACTTGACCGCCGTTAAGAGGATATTGCGTTATTTAGTTACACACCTAACCTTGGGCTTTGGTATCCACAAGGGTCGAAGTTTAATCTCATCGGTTATTTCGATGCAGATTATGCCGGATGTAAGGTAGATAGAAAAAGCACCTCCAGTACATACCAATTGTTGGGTGGGTCCCTAGTATCATGGTCATCCAAGAAACAAAACTCTGTTGCTCTATCCACAGCCAAAGAAGAGTGTGCCGCAGCCAAAAGTTGTTATGAACAACTTCTTTGGATGCAACAAACTCTAAAGGATTATGGTCTCAATATGAAGCATATTCCACTTCTATGCGACAATGAGAGTACCATTAAGATTGCCCATATAACCCCATTGAGTACTCTAGGACCAAACACATAGATATCTGGCACCACTTCTTGAGAGATCATTCTTTATAGGGGGATATAGTCATTTGTCATGTTAGAACTGAAAAACAACTAGACGAAGACTTCACCAAGGCACTAGATGAAAACACTTTTGCGAACTTAGGAGTGAGCTAAATATCCTAGATTCTCAGAATGTGGCTTGAGATGTTGCACATCTGAAATGATTTAGTTTAGGATCCTCAAAATCTTGCATGTTTTCGAAAACTCACCTCCCTCAATTTTCTTTCAAACTATTTTACCATATATTGCCTTTTTTGGATTCTCGGTCATTGTATGAATGTTGATTGCTTTACTGACCAAAATCCATCAAGGATATTTGTGAAAACTAGTCCTCTCTGTCACCACACTTATATGTGTTACTATATGTACCTCCCTAAGAAACACATTGTTTTCCGTTAAGAGAAGTTGGGTATGTCTGATCATTAGGTCTGTACATGTCCGACATGGGTTTTGAATCTACTGTTTTGTTGCCCGTCAAACTTGTCCGACTGGGCCTCGGACATATTGGATGGGGATCTAGTTCGAGCCCTCTATCATAATGTCCAACACATCCTATTCCATTCTCCATTTCAACCATTCCAATCCCATCCAAAATCCCTCAAATCTTTTGGCGACTCCACTGTCCATTTGAGCAGTTCTTTGAAGGAGATCTTGGATAAGACATTCCAAGTCAGAGAATCACGTTTCCACTTGATTTCCCCAACATTGATCCCTCTCCTTCAAGCTTTCCTTGTCCTCAAGGTATTTTTTGATGATTCCTTCATTTCCATTGAATCTGGAGGCATTCCACTTCATGCAACTCAAAAATCCTATTCTAAAGACCTTGATCCCAGTCATTGCAAAATATTGCATTGTTTGCATTAGGTTTGAATGATTTTTGCAATTGCTAGGGTTAGAGCTGTCAGCGGACATGTTCGACCGGTGACTCGGACAAGTCCGAGGCACCTTGGACAAGTCTGAAGGTTTCCTTTCAATATATCCGACCTGCTCAAACATATTCGACTGAAACTTTAGACTTATCCAGGTTTACACATTTTCTAACTCAAACTTTGCAAAATCTTTGGCCATTAGCTTCGATGACCTTGCATCTCTTCCTAATCCTATTTTATCTTCATCAGATCATGGTTGGTGACTCGCAAATCAAAAGGAAGTCCAAGAAGCACAAAGATCGAGGGGATTCCTCCCTTGTACCTCAACCAACAAAGAGGACCCCTCCAAGCACTGCAGGGGCTATTCATGCGCTGAGTCAGGGTCAGGGTAGCAGTTCAGGGGGAGCAGGCCCCGCGACACAGATTGGCCTCTCGTGTCACCGCTGTTGACGTTTCTTATGTCACAGATCATCTCTTGAAAGAGATGAGATCCGTAAGCGCAGTAAAACTGTAGTGTAGCATTTCACCCAAGAGTATTCCCAAGGGTATCATATTTATCCCAAAGGAAGGCAATGGAGTAAAGTAGGCACTACTCTTATGTTCAAGCTATGGTATACTAATCAATTATCAAGACAGGGTAAGTTGATAATATATGGGTAGTGTGACACACACGTAAGCAATCTATTCTAAGGGGTAAATGGGTCCTAGTGGAGGTTAGACCTAGAGTTGGGCAGTTGCTCCTTTAATGCTTGTAATATACATATACATAGACTTGGTTCGGTACTAATGAGCATGTCAATAGTTAATACTTATGATAAGTTGTTCAACACATCGGTCACAGGTTTACCCCTAGCAACACTAGGCGACTCCCGCCAAGAGCCTGTGGCATAGCCGACATGGAGGATTACAGAGGACAGATAGGGCTGTCACCACCCTACTGCCTACCTCTTCAATCCGTGGGTCTACGAGACATTCCACGCTACTTTCTATCCTAGCACCATGCTAGCATATTAAGTAAATACCTTAAGAGCCCGGGCACATGCCATCCTAAGGCAATGAACTAAATCATCGTTGAACCAATGTTGATACATAGCACAAGTGATTCATATTAACATGATCATATCATAACTAATTAGACTATAGTGGGGGTTTGTAGTGTTTATGATGATAGATTAAGAGTGATATAGCATAATCTTGAGGACTACTCCTACCACATACATGGAATCCACAATCAAACAAGAAACGCTTTATCCAAGTATATGAATAAAATAAGACTAAAGATAATATATTTATTATGCATAAAGTCACAAATATAAGAAAAGATACATGAGCCATAGCTTTCCCAACTTGGACTTGGGACTAGAGGCTCTCCTCTCTATAGCCTAACTCCACTAAGGACTAAAAGAACTAGTGTATACAATAGAATGATGATCAAGTGGTGTGTGTTGAAGTGAGGGGTCCTATTTATAGCTTGGAGAAGGGTTAGTTCTCACCACCAAAAGCGCGCAAATCAGTCACCCATGACCTCTTCAAGCCGGGAGGATCCAACACATGGCGTTTGACCGCGTTTGGCGCCAAGACCTAGTCGGCCGTGTAGGGCAGTCGGCCGACCTGGTCCTGGCTCCAAATGGCCAGTTCTTCCTCTAGGTGACTGACAGGTGGGTTCTATTCCATGATATGGGTGCTACACCGTTGGATGGTCTCGGATACTTTTGTTTGTGGGCCATTTGATTCATGTAGTGCCACGTGTCGACGCTTGATTGGCTGGGATGATATTTTATAGGAACCATCCCCTTGTTTCACTTCAATTCCATGTAAAATGCCCGCATGCACCAATTTCTCCAAGTACAAGTGGAAATAGGTTAAATAGAAAGGTGATGTGTGCAAGAAATGATATTTCCTTCACATAATTGAGTTATATTGACGGGTGAAATTGGTATATAACAACTATCAACAAACTCCCCCAGTCTTATCCTTTGCTTGTCCCGAGCAATGTTAAGACTTTAGGTTGATGATCAGGAGTTGCTACAATGTTCTATTTTTCAAAAGTACCATGCACACAACAAAATACTCTACCTGGTATTGCAAAAATTTTCATGGTACTTCACCCAGCTCAAGTCATTATGGGACTTATGCCATCTCCTATTCATGGGTAGTTGAAAGATAGAACAGCAAATGGACCACACATAGCATAGAAATCAAGTTTCACTCAAATCCCAGAGAGTTCAATTTAGTTTATAAGTACCTCAATTTCATTCTCTCGGTCTCTCCTTTGTGTGAAGTGGAAATATTTCCTCACCAAGGCATTTTGCCAAAATCCATCCTACCACTAAATAAGGCTTGTATGTGGAGCTTGGTACGGAATAGAGTAGGCATATTTGCAACACATAATATTGCTAAGTCAAAAGATCAAGCCTTAGGAGAAATCAATTCAAAACTATTTGATTCAAGACCTGTGCATGTGTGATGGAGTGGAAGTGGATGTGGATATTTGAGATGACTCCTATACATGTAGAATCTCTTATTTTGCGGGGATGAAACATGGCTACCATTTTTTTCTTCTCTTTTTTTCCTCATGCTTATGATGTAAGCGTGCATTTTTTTTCTTTTTTTCTTGCTTATGATGTAAGCATGCATTTTCTTTTTCTTTTTTCTTGTAGCCATGTCTTCTACTCCCTTTTTATGCAATAAACTTGGAGAGAATACTAAGCATGAAGGGTATGGAGTTTCTCTTTTTATTGTGGAATGATGGTAATGATGGGATTTCGCTTACTTCTGTGTAGAAGTATAGCATGTGCAAGTGAAGTCTTGAATTCAAAAAGTAATGAATGAAATCTCACATAGGTCTATACTAGTTTGACAAAGCTCAATGTGAAGGCAAATAACATATCATAAGGTCTATCAATGTAATGTATCATACGGCTTTGGTAGGTATTTCCAATCAAATGAGAGTAACTTAAATCTTTTTATAATTTCTCCAGAAATCCAAGTTCCACTTCCGAACCAGGAATAGCATCCCTATCACTATATCATATCTCACAACAACTTAGAATTGGATTAAGCTTTTGCTACCCACAATTTCTAAGTCAAGCCAAAAGCAATTTTAGCCAATGAGAACAATATGTTGGAGAGTAGTAAGTTGTAAACTAGAGACTTAGGAAAATTAAAATAGAGCAGCTATTCATCATTTCATCTATGTGAATTCCAAATCATTCTTACCGCACATCTTTTATTTTGTTAACCTACCCTATACTACATTATTATTAATCACCTTTTTTTAGATGCAAATGTGGTGGAAAGAAATAAATAAAATTATGGAATGTAAATGGGATGTGATACAAGGTACCTCAAGTGGGGGTCCTCCCCATGCTTGTTCTTGTTCAAGGTCCGCGATAGGGGTTGAAACCCTAATGATGGATGTAGGCCATGAGGTTGGCCTACCCTTGTTGCAACATGGCTTTGACATTGGAGGGGTTGAGTGTCGATGTTTGGTTGCCTTCCATGGGATCCATGCATGTGGTCGACGAGAGTGTTGTCGATGTCGCTCATCCACACCTCAAGGTTTCAATAGGTTGGATGTACCTAGTTATTCCTTGGCTAAGGTAATGATAACCCTTGGCTACAAAGGAATGACTTGCACTCAACATGTGTTGAGTGTGTTTCATCATTCTTTGGCTAAGGTGTATCATACCTTCTTGCCATATAGGAATAACTTGTACCTCTCATTCATTGGGTGTGATCCGTCACTCCATGGCTAAGGTAATGTTAACCTTAATCACAAAGGAGTGACATGATCCCAACATGTGTTGAGTACGATCCGTTATTCCTTGACTAAGGTACACCATACCTATAACCACAAAGGGATGACGTGCACTCAACATGGGTTGAGTGTGATCTGTTGTTCCTTGGATAAGGTATAATATACCTTTTGGCCACAAAGGAACAACTTGCACCCAATATACATTGGATGTGATCTTGTCATTCCTTCGTTAAGGTGCATCATACCTTTTTAGCCACGAAGGAATAACTTACACCAAATGATGGTGGAAATTCCGTTGAGCTTTAATGATTGATTGGAATAGTTGAGAGCATAATGTTCTCATATGTTCGTAGCAGCCCATTGGTTGCTCACGGAGGGTTTCCATGTCAAATCTCCGGCCTTGTATAGTTATGGTTGACCTTCGGGCTTAATTTCCGATAGGTAGCAACCATCCTAATTTACTCCTTGGCCAAGAGATATTAAAATAGAATCCTCTTAGGGTTTCCAATAATCGAATCTTTTAATGCCTACATAGTTATTTTACTCCTGCAAACTTCCTCTCTATGATAGAGAGTGATGGTTAGCTCCCAATACTTGTAAAAATGAATTTTCAGGTTAGGTAATCGAATCTTCATTTGTACGTACGGGGAAGAACAAGACCAAAGATGCATTGGGCCCAATTTCCAGTGTATCATGAACAATGTATGAATCATTGCTAGAAGTGGGCTTTATGGATAAATCAAGTTGAACATTTTCTAAAGCTCCTACTCATAACAATGCAAGTGATATACATACACTATATGGATACCTTCATCTTGTAAAGTTTATAATCATCATAGTTTTTTTACAAGAGCAAATATTTATCATTTAGGTCATGGCAAACAATATTCTCAATTTTATCCCCCTAAACATTTTTAATTTATTGCCTAGGAATTTGAAATTTAGTGATCCATGCATGAATGAGTTTCAAATCAAAATTATGGACATCACTATTCCTAGGTTGCTACATACCAATTCAACCATTAAGTCATTACATAAGCATTACATAGGCAGAAAATGTCTAAGCCAATTTTAGCAATGCTTATGAAATTCTAGGTACTTGCCTAAATTTATTCCCAAGTAAGGTGACATTCCTTTTTGAATAAAAAAGTGTAATGTCAACACTTACTCTCGTGAGGATGCATGAGAATTAAATGATGAGAAGGTGTAAACCTTCCTTACCAATGTAAGAAAAAATCATCCAATTCTAATGCAATTCAAACGATGGAAAATTTTAAACTTTTACCACAATTGAAGAGCAGTCTTGGTTGAAGGTTGTTGAGTGAGAAACTCACAACCATGAATTTTTGTATAGCCTTCATGTTCAATGTCAAGTTGAGGATGGAGTTGAATGGGCTTCGTCTTGCTCCTCCATTGGGCCACCATCTTGAGCATTCCTCCACCATGAACTCAAAATGAGATCCATGGAGGGATATGCGCTTGATTGGGCCTTCCAACCTATTTACAAATTTTGTCTTAACTGCACTAAAATCAAGAACAAACAAAACAACTGAAAAATGGGTTACGTTAGCTCAAAAGCATGTTGTACCCTTTGCCAAATTGTTTTGCCCAACTTGAAACAACTTGTAAATGCAATGAATATTATGGGAAATATTTTTTTATTTGAATTAGGTAGATGAATTCAAGTGTTTATAGCAAAGGTTCATATCCAAATAAATTTATTTCTTGATTCAAAATTTTAGTTTTAGGAAGGTTGGAAATTTAACTTTCCAACATGCATGTGTGAAAATTCAAACATGCTAAATGCAAATGCAAATGCAAGATTTGATGGGAAATTCAAATATGCAAATTGGGAAATAAAATATGAGATACCTACCAATTAACCTATTGGCAAGGACTCACCGAATTTTGAAAGTCCAATGAGTGGGACTTACCTCCGTCCTGTTTTGTGCAATGATGTGTTGAAGAGTCCCAGAGTTGAAGATGTCGACACTTCTCTTAATGGACATGCCAAGTCTCCTTTGGCATGTCAGTTGGACATATGGGCCACATGGTGGCCCTAGCCTTTCCGTCATCTTGATGAAGACTTGTTGATGTAGTGACGGCTTTTCACTCTTGAAGATACTCTCTTATGAGCATGGTGAGGCTTGTCCTTCTATAGGGGTGACACTTTGACCTTCTTGATGTTCTTTTGAGTTAACTCATACTTTGATCATGGATCAAAAGCTTCCTTGGGCATGGTGACATGTGGACTCCACAATCAAACAAGAAACTCTTCATCCACAATGTCACTTGCCCTAGGTTGCATGGGCTTGGTCTAAGGGTAGGAATCCCAACAAGTCATTGTGGGACATCATGGATCTTGAATGCTCCTTAAGTTTCTTGTCCTTGGCCAAGAGCTTCATGAAATGTTGTCTGGATTTCATGTTTGGCCATGGACAAGATATTCCAAGTTAGGCTAGTTGAACTTAAATCCCTTGAAATCCTCATAGGCTCTTTGATTACAAGGGTGATGTTGATTCCACCCTTGACCTCCTTGTAGGTGATAGCCATTGGAGTTGTGTTTGAAAGGAAGAATCCTCATGGGTCTTAGGAAACTATTCCCCAAGTGGCCCATGTTGACATGGATTTTCACAAATCATGGATCATCCAAACACTTCTCCATTGGCTTGATCTATCATGATACTTCAATGAGGAGTGTAGTTCCATAGCTAGCATGTCCATCTTGCGAAGTGGTGTGCATGCAAAGCTATGGGAACTAGAGCATTATTCAATCCACCCCTTGAGTAGAGACCATATCTCATCCATGATGAATGAGAATAGGACTCCTTCAGCTCCAGCACAAGTGTGGTCATGGATTGATGGACCAACCCATGACATGAATATTGGATGAGGAGCCAACTATCCATCCTATGGTGGAGGCAAACCAAGAAGAACTCATGGAGCCTCCCCCAAGCTTGGGAATGAATGTCTTTGGCTCCTACTGGAAGCTGAAATTCTTTCGCGAAAGGCAATGGTGTTGCCTAGCGGATATTTGTTGAGGTACCCCTTGAATCATCTGGTTGAGCACTTACATCCTCGTTGGCCATCCCATGAAATGGTTTAGCCAACACTACCCTGTTTTTGCCACAAAAGGAGAAAACAAACAAGGGTAATCCTATCTAATAACTATTAGTACCTATAGCTTAATCACAAGTGATAGCTATCCTTCACTTCTTTTGCCTTCCCCGGCAGCGGTGCTAGAAATGCTTGTTTATATTTCTTACGTCATAGATCATCTCTCGAAAGAGATCAGATCCGCGAGCGCACGAAAATTTTCATGTAGCATTTCACCCAAGAGTGATAGGAAAATTGGTCCCGATCTTCCGAAAGGTAATGGGTAAGTCGATCGATGGAGATCTCGACGTTGATGATCTGAGGCTCTCGAGTAGAACACCAAAAGCCCCTGCAATCGCTACGCCACCACTCCGTTGGTTATCAACCGTGCTTCACACGATTGACCTTGCCAAGAAGTCTGATCCCTGCAAGTGCAACCGAGAACACAAGCAAGAACGTAGAAGACACGATCTAAAATCGTGAAGTTGGGGTTTCACAAACCATAGAACGGCGATATTATAAATCTAAGCAAAACCCAATTATTCATGGCGGCTACTACGGAGTATATATAGGTGGGAGGACGTCCAAGGGGGTGTTGGGGTCGTGACCTAACCCTAACATACGAAAATAATGGACTTAGACTTGATACAAGGCCCAATGGCCCAATACGGTGGCGCAGCACCCTGACAGATTCTGTACTTGATTTTGTTTCGTCGATTCCCGACGACTCTGAAGGAATTTTTACATGGGAACGGTGCCATTGGAAAGGTTATCCTCTCCACTTTCCGTGCATATGTAGAACGTCGAAAACGGAGTTTGTTTGCGTCCTGGGCGTCCGTTTTAGAGCGTACTGCTCCTGGACTCCGAGTTGGATACGATTTGGAGTTTGGTTCGGTTTCCATCTTCTTTGAACGAATTCTCTGGTCTTCCACGTCCCTAATACTCCCTCCAAGTACTCCTTGAACCTCTCCATGGATCCTAATCACAAATAAATCATTAAGTAGCAATTTATTCTCAAAAACATATAAGGAAATATATAAGAACGAGTTCACCTCTGAAATTAATTGTTGTGTATGAACTCTATTGATTGCATCTTGTATGTTCAATGGAGTGTTGTTTGTATCCATAGAAGTGATGTCCTCATCATCCTCCCCTTCTTGAATTGGAGTCGTCCTCGACTCAAGTTCATCTTCTATCATGTGTGGGTCCGTACGTGCAACGCCATCAAATCTTCTTGTAAGCATGAAAGGAGGAGGCCAAGGTGGTGGACGGCATAGTGCACCATCTTGATCTTGTCCATCAAATAAGAGTGCACATTCACTTGAGCCAGGATCCCAAACAAATAAACATTGTGTCATATTTGTAGGTGCAATAATAATATGCATGATCTCATCATTCTCCCCTTCTTTATGACAAGCCATCCTCGGCTTGCTCGTATGTCCAGCAAAATGTCTTGCTTTGGGGGTAGAGTTTAGGCCCGAGTGAGCACTTTCCATATTGCACAACCGCAGTGAAAATTGTTTTTGTTGTCCCTGCTGCAAGGAAAAAATACTAGAAAAACTTGACAAGATATTATTAGCGTTAGTACATTCATTTACTTGACCATGTTGTTGCAGCACAAAAGGAGCTTCCTCATTTGAACATATGTAAACTTTCTGCACCATAAACATACCACTATGTTCATATTTGCCTATAGCATAAAAAATATTTCTACTTAACAAAGGCAATTGAGACTGAGAAAATATTATCTCCTCTACGATATCTAGATCACAAAGAGTGTCAAATTCAATATAGCCCAAAGTATTTAGAGAAGATAACAATTTCAGCTCATCCCTTTCACATGTAGTTGGGATCAAATGCTTAATTTCAGCACAAGTGAGTAATAAAGTATCAAATTCATTTGGTTGTTCTAGCATAGGTACAATATAATTATCACCACACAACTCATTTTTGTTGTAAGAATCAGTAGGAAAATCAACTAATGGTAAAAGTGTATTATGAAAAGGTTCATCTTGTTGCTGCTCATCGATAGTATGATTGGTAGCAAAATTCAGCACATCTGAAAATGTCATACCTTGGTTAACTGTATAGCATTGTCCATTAACACTACTCTCATTTTCAGCAAGAAATTCAAATGCATTATGAGTTGATTCATCAAAAAATTCAGAAGAGTTGTTCAACACCTCACTCTCATTTGCATCTACATTTATTTATTCATGTTCCTGCACAAGGTTAGGCAAAGGAGGAGGTACAACAAGAAAATTCTTCTCAAGTTCATGTATTTCATCTTTGCAATTAGATACATTAGCAAAAATTTCTCGCATAAGAATTTTCATATCTTTCCATGTTCGAGGTTTTTCTATATCGCTTAAGTTGTCCCACCAAGTTAATGCACAATAACCCAACGCACTAGAAATATTTCTAATCTTTCTCCTCTCACACATATGCAATTTTCCAAAATTTTATCCAACTCTATTTCCCAAGCAATATATTCATCGTAACCAAAACCATCATAAGAAGGAAGAGATGGGAGAATGTAATTACTTCATGTGAAAGGTGTTGTAAAGGTGGTCTGAATGTCATGTGAATCCTTGGTTGATATTTGATTTTTACTGAGCAACTCCATCGTCGTCTTCATCATGTCCATCATCTCAGCATATAATGCATGATTCTTTCTTTTACCTGACATTGTTAGTAGCAAACAGAAGACAACACAAAAAATATGTTATCCCTATCAACTACAAAGGATAATGGCAAAGTGGAAGTGGAATCACACACTCTCAAGCGTCTTACCACGCTCTTACAAGTGTTCTTACCGACACTGCAGGTGGCAAACGGTGGACGGTATGAAGAAACCAATGAAGCATGGGATGATTGCAAAGGTGTATCGATTCTGCTCAAGAGTAAGGTGTAGCTTGGATGGCACTTTCTATGTATCAAGGGTTAGCAACAATGAAATCAGATAGTAAAGTTGAATAAGTGTCCAAAGTATTTGTCAAAGTTGCTGGCCTAAATGTGCTCCTAGTAGTTCAAGCTAGTAAGACATGAGACAAAACTAGATGACACAAAGAATGCAAGCACTTCTGTTTTTTTTGTTGTTTTTTTCCTCTTTTTTTGTGCAGCTTTTCTTTCTTGTTTTGCACTTGCCTTTTTCTTTTTTCTTCTTTTTTTTTTTCAGAATATGCTGCAAGGGAAGAACATAATGAAAATCAATCCAAGATATCTCGTGTGTCTGTTGCAGATTTTCTGCTCAATCTTCCAAGGATAAATAGGCACACTTATAGGCTCTAAATTGGAAAACTTAGAACAGCATGATTGTAGATATATCTCTTCTCTTTAATTTCAATATATGTAAGACCTATTTTGGAAAATAACAATATTAGATATTGCCCCCGAAATACAGACTGTTCAGAATTTTTAGGTCAATAACAGATTCGGATCCAATGCAATTTAGACATCGATAACTATATTTTCTGGGCAAATGATGAATATGAAAGTTATAGAGCACTTCTTAAGATTTCCATAAAGTACAAGAATACCAAAATCCGAGTTCGTATGTGCGAGATATGATGAAAATACCAAACTGGACAGAGGTGAATCTAATCTGGATGTGATGACGTGATTCAAAAGGATGAATCACACAATGCAAAACTCAAACTAAGACCAAAGACACTTTCTAAACCAGCAATATGACTCAACCACGGACACAAACTCAACAAAACCAAACTGAATAACAAGGTTGCAAAGGCTCAATGTGGTTTGGACAAAGTAATGAACGGATCTACTAAACTGCAAGTTTCTTTGTGGCTTTTTTTGTGGACTCTAGGTATGAAAAACAAAACTAATATAATGTATAGATGAATTACCTAACGGGCAACCTGGAAATCTGATACCAATTGATGAGTAAAAGATGAGTCCCGATCTTCCGAAAGGTAATGGATAGGTCGATTGATGTGGAGATCTCGATGTTGATGATCCGAGGCTCTCGAGTAGAACACGAACAACCCCTGCAATCAATACACCACCGCTCCGTTGGTTATCAACCGTGCTTCACACGATTGACCTCGCCAAGAAGGCTAATCCCTGCAAGTGCAACCGAGAACACAAGCAAGAATGTAGAAGACACGATCTAAAATCGTGAAGTTGGGGTTTCACAAACCATAGAACGGCGATATTATAAATTTAAGCAAAACCCAATTGTTCATGGCGGCTACTATGGAGTATATATAGGTGGGAGGACGTCCAAGGGGGTGTTGGGGTCGTGACCTAACCCTAACACACGAAAATAATGGACTTAGACTTGATACAAGGCCCAATGGCCCAATACGGTGGCGCAGCACCCTGACAGATTCTGTACTTCATTTTGTTTCGTCGATTCCCGGTGACTCCTAAGGAATTTTGACATGGGACCGGTGCCATTGGAATGTTTATCCTCTCCCCTTTCCGTGCATATGTAGAACGTCTAATATGGAGTTCGTATGCGTCCTGGCCGTCCGTTTTAGTGCGTACTGCTCCTGGACTCCGAGTTGGATACGATTTGAAGTTTGGTTCGGTTTCCATCTTCTTTGAACGAATTCTCAGGTCTTCCACGTCCCTAATACTCCCTACAAGTACTCCTTGAACCTCTCCATGGATCCTAATCACAAATAAATCATTAAGTAGCAATTTATGCTCAAAAACATATAAGGAAATATATAAGAACGATTTCACCTCTGAAATTAATTGTTGTGTATGAACTCTATTGATTGCATCTTGTATGTTCAATGGAGTGTTGTTTGTATCCATAGAAGTGATGTCCTCATCAAAGAGTACTACAAGGGGTATCATATTTATCTCAAAGGAAGGCAATGGAGCAAAGTAGCCACTACTCTTATGATCAAACTATGGGATACTAATCAATTATCGAGATAGGGGTAAGTTGACAACATATGGGTAGTGTGACACACACCTAAGCAATCTATTCCAAGGGGTAAATGGGTCCTAGTGGAGGCTAGACCTAGAGTTGGGCAGTTGCTCCTACAATGCTTCTAATATACATATACATTGACCAGGTTAGGTACTAATGAGCATGTCAATAATGAATACTTATGCTAAGTTGTTCAACACATCGGGCATGGGTTTACCCCAAGCAACACTAGGGGACTCCCGCCAAGAGCCTGTGGCATAGCCAAACATGGAGGATTACAAAGGACAGATAGGGCTATCACCACCTATTGCCTACCTCTTCAATCCGTGGGTCTACGAGACATTCAACGCTACTTTCTATCCTAGCACCATGCTAGCATATTAAGTAAATACCTTAAGAGCCAAGACACAAGCCGTCTTAAGGCAATGAACTAAATCATCGTTGAACCAATGTTGATACATAGCACATGTGATTCATATTAACATGATCATATCATAACTAATTAGATTATAGTGGGAGTTTATAGTGTTTATGATGATAAATTAAGAGTGATACAGCATAATCATAAAGACTACTCCTACCCCATACATGGAATCCACAATCAAACAAGAAACGCTTCATCCAAGTATATGAATAAAAGAAGACAAAAGATAATATCTTTTTTATGCATAAAGTCACAAATATAAGAAACGATACATGAGCCATACCTTTCCCAACTTGTACATGGGACTAGAGGCTCTCCACCTATAGCCTAATTCCACTAAGGACTAAAAGAACTAGTGTACACAATAGAATGATGCACAAGTGGTTGGTGTTGAAGTGTGGGGTGAGGGGTCCTATTTATAGCTTGGAGAAGGGTCAGTTGCCACCACCAAAAGTGCGCAAATCAGTCACCCATGACGTCTTCAAGTCAGGAGGAGCCAACACGTGGCGTTTGACCACGTTTGGCGCCAAGACCTAGCTGGCCGACTAGGGGGGGTCGACCGACAAGGTCCTGGCTCCAAAGGGCCAGTTCTTCCTCCAGGTGACTGATAGGTGGGTCCCATTCCATGATATGGGTGCTACACCGTTGCATGGCCTCGGATACTTCTGTTTGTGGGCCATTTGATCCATATGGTGCCACGTGTCGATGCTTGATTGGCTGGGATGATACTTTATAGGATCCATCCCCTTATTTCACTTCAATTATGTGTAAAATGTCCGCATGCACCAATTTCTCCAAGTACAAGTGGAAATAGGCTAAATAGAAAGGTAATGTGTGCAATAAATGATATTCCTTCACATAATTGAGTTATATTGACAAGTGAAATTGGTATATAACAGCCATCAACAACCGCTCGAATTGGCGACACAAGGCGGGGTCATCAAAGGATGGATTACCATTGAAATATCAAGAAAGCAGCATGATAGCAAGACTTGCCCTACTATGCTTCTGAGAAGGTTGCTAGTGATCCCAGATTTTGGAGCAACTTCCATATGGATTATAACTGGTCAGTGTTGATGACAAACAGAAGCCCTATGCTGGAGATGCAATGGATCGATTGGGAAGCAATGAAGACAAAATCAAGCTCTATTTTCAATGAAGTGATTAATTCTTGTGAATTTCACAATGTGAAGAACCTCATGGAGACCCAATACCCATGGAATGTGGAAGTGATTCTTCAGTTCTTCACAATTGTCTTCTACAACTCTGACAAGAGCTTGACATGGATGACACACGGAGAGACATACATCGTTTCCTATGAGGAGTTTGCTCAGATTTTGGGTCTCCACCGGACCCTTTGATATGAGGACAAGATCCATGAAGAAGACATCCTTCGAGCGGATGAGATTCTTGATTTCTATGACCCGGACCTCGGAAGGAACCCTCCTCTCACCCATGGGCTCCTTTCTTTCTTCCAAGTGATGACCTACATCACTAGGAATACATTAAAACCTAAGAACGAGGACGCAACCGGTTGAACTCCAACTCTTGGAACCTTCTCATGTGGCTTCGTGACGAGAACAAGTTCAATGTTTTCGACTACATCTATGAGGAGATATATATTGCCTCTGAGAACCCTGCTCGGTCCTGCTGCAATGCACCCTACATCATGAAGATAATTGAGCAAGTATCTCAGAAGAAGTTTGTGAAGGATATGCCCCACCGCCAACTTGATCCTCAAATGCCTTTGAGGGCTTTTCATCCAGTGAGGACTGCCAGGGAACCTCCTTCGGCACCTCCTTTTGAGCCCGGCTTCACTGGTCGACGTCGTGGCTCACCCTCTCCCAGCACCTAAGTAGCCCTCTTGCACCACTGGAATCTTCAAGATGTTTAAGAATATCTTCACCGCCTGCTGCTCAACTCCGATAAATGCTCAATAGGCAAAGGAGGTTTCCAAGAAGAATGAGTGTGACCTTGCTGCGATCCGAGAGCACGTGCAGCTTCCTCCTTGGGGAGCTCTAGTCTTCGATGACCATGAGGATGAGCCTCCTGTCGAGCTCTCGGAGTTCACTAAGGAGGAGCGAGCTTTCTTCACCATCAGAGCTTCTTCGAGCACTCCACCTCCTGCAACTGTTTCTTCCTATTCGGACGATGACGACTACTTGCAGAACGACGACATCGAGGAAGAAGAATACGTGGAATCGTTTCCTAGGGATTTTCTCCTTTTTGCTGTCTTGATGGCAAAGGGGGAGAAGTAGTGTAGTTTTCTCTTATCGTGTGTGTTGGCTTGGAGACTCATGGACTTGTAATATTGCTACTGTTTTTAAGCTTATCGCAGTTTATGCCTATTTTGCAATATGTTATGCATGGTTAATGCATTATAAATCATGTTGTCTTTAATGGTGCCTTATATTATTTCTATTTTGTGAATAGTGTGATATATGTACAAATCTTGTCAAATGTATGTCATATGTGCATCACGGATTATCACTTTGAACACTTTGCATATAGGCACCCCACAAGTGTTAAGTGAGTATGAGATTATTCTCAATGTCTTATTCAACTGCTCATACTCACTCAACACTTAAAATCATTAATTACCTCTTAATCGAAAACTTTAATAGGTTGTCATCAATCACCAAAAAGTGGGAGATTGAAAGTGCATCTAGGACCCTTGAGGGTTTTGGATGATTAATGATAAACAATTAAAGAGCCAACTAAATTGTTGAGATATTGCAGAAATAAAATGTTAGGACAACCTTTATTGAAAAAACTTTGAAAAGGGAGAAAAGGCGTGAAAAAACAAGGACTCGAATTTGGTTTTAACTTTCTTGAGTCGTAGGAAAAACCGTAATAACAAGAGGGACACGGCTCTTGTACTTAGGGAATCAATGGGAGCTCAACCCCTTGGGAAATATTTCAAAACCTTAACAAACCCTAAGTCCGGACTCGTCCGAGCCATGGGCTCGGATATGTCCTAGTTGCCTCTGCACAATTCTGGAGTTGTCCAAATTTAATCAGACATTTCTGAGTTTTCTCTACATGGCCAAGAATTAGAAAAATTCTAATTCTTTTGGCCCCTCGAACTTGTTCGAGTTGGGTCAAACATGTTCGAGTCCTCTCTGCATAGACAGGACTTAGAAAATTTCTAAGTCCTCTGGCCCCTCGGACTTGTTTGAGTTGGATCTGACACGTTCGAGTCCTCTTTGCATAGCCTGTACTTAAGAAAATTCTAAGTCCCTTGGCCCCTCAGACTTGTCTGAGATTGGCCAGACATGTCTGAGTTCACTCTGGCTAATCACGAACATATCCGAGGTCTTTTGGACTTGTCTGATGCGGACCTGTTCGAAGGGTTCAATGCGGGATAAGTCAGACAAAAATTCCACCTTGGAATCTCGGACTTGTTGGATCCATGTCGGACATGTTCGAAACGACTTTTACTCACCGACTCAAAATCAAATACTTAGCCGTACCATCACTGGGCTAATTAGCCCAGACATGTCCGAACAATTTTTGGACTTGTCCGACGTGGGCAGCCTAAGAACAGTCAAAATAACTTTTTGGCTATAAATAGGGGACCCAATCCCCTCTCAGCTATACCCTAATGTCTCAAACACTCACCTGCGCCCAGGACTCCCTTAAGAGCACTTATCCACCTAGTTTTCACCTTCAAGAGCCAAAACTTGAGATTTTGGGAAGAGTGAAAGAGATGTTATGAGATTGAAGAATAAATGCCTTTGGGGTTGAGATTTGATGCGATTCGCTTTGTTTGCCTAAGTTTTTCGTGTTTGTTACTCTTGGGTGCAAACCTTAGATGATTAGGCATTGCCCGATGATTTCTTGTGTGATTTTGGTGTCCGGGAAGTGTGTATCACCCTTGTGAGATAGTGGAAAAATCAAGGAACAACACTTGTGGGCTCTAGGTGAGGGAAGGGATAGTGAAAGCCCGATCCTTTGTGGACTCCTCAACGGGGATGTAGGTTTCTTTGTGAAACTGAACCTTGATGAAAAATCCCGTGTTTATTATCTCTCTTCTGATTTCCGCACCATTTTTACTATTTTTGTGATTATCTAGCGCTCTACTTTCATCTACCTGTTTTAGCACATCTAGAGCTTGCTTTACCCCCTATACTACTTCTAGAACTGCTAGGGTGCATTTTGTTTCATAAACATTGTAAAAAATCTCTCCTTTGATCAAGTCCTGCGTAGAAGCTCGTACTTATCCAACTTTTGTCACACTTGTCCGAGCACTGTTAGACAAGGTCAGACCCAACGCGAACTTATCCGAAACCTGTTATCAGAATAAAGGTTAATGTACTGCATAATTGTTTTAATTGCCTATTCATCCCTCTCTAGGCCACCTTTCAATAAATTTTTCCATCTGGATGAGACTCGTGTTTTACAAAAGAAGTACAAAGAGCGATGTATCAGATGGAACATAATAAATCTCCAGCCTGATGGGTTTCCTCCTGAGTTCTATCAATGTTTCTAGGAAATAATGAAATATGATCTTATGACACTATCTCGAGAATTCTATGTTGGAGACAATTATTCAGATTAAATTTGGTACAATAATATTGTTACAAAAATACGTAGATGCAAATAAAATACAACAATATAGGCCCATCTGTCTTTTCAATGTTAGGTTCAAAATGTTCACAAAAGTAGCCACAAACAGGATCCTAAATATAGCACAAAAAGTAATTAGCCTGACATAGACTGCATTCTTACCCGTTCATAAAATAATGGAGGGGCTAGTAATTTTACATGAGATTATACATGAGCTGCACAAGAAGAAAAATGGAGCTGTATTGAAAATTGATTTTTGAAAAAGCTTATGAAAATGTAAAGTGACCCTTTATAGACATATTATAAACGAAAGGATTCTCACCAAAGTGCTGCAACCGGATAGGAAAATTCACACAGGGGGAATGTGAAATTAAGGTCCATGATCAGTGCAATGAAAATTTCGTGATGAGGAAAGGCCTAAGACAAGGAGATACCTTATCTCCGGTGATGTTTAATATAGTGGTTGATATGCTAGCCGTACTAATAAATAGAGCAAGAAGATGTGTATGGTATCAGGTGTCTACCACATCTGGTCGACAGTGGATTATCCATATTACAATACGCGGATGATACTGTGATTTATGTAAACCATAATTTTGAATGAGCTAAGAAATTGAAAGTTTTACTATGTGCATTCAAACAGTTGTCTGGATTGAATTTAAATTTTCATAAGAGTGACGTCTATTGTTTTGGGGAGGCACAGATGTATCATATGGATTATTTTCAAATGTTAGGGTGTCAAAAGGGTGATCATCCGCATAAGTATTTGGGGATACAATTGCACTATAGAAAATTGCAAAATTGAGGTACTTAGAATCTAAATTGAAACACTCCGGAATTTAAGTGGAACTTGATATCTAGGCTATGCTTGCTCCATTTACTATTCTATCTTTCAACTACCCATGAATATGAAAAGCATAAGCCTCATAATGACTTAAGAAGTAGCCAATTTTTGCAATACTAGGTAGAGTATTTTGTTGTGCACTTGATACTTTTGCAAGATAGACCAATTTATCAACTCCTGATCATCAACCTAAAGTCTTGACTTTGCTCGAGACGAGCAAAGGATAAGCTTGGGGGAGTTTGTTGATGGCTGTTATATCCCAATTTCACCCGTCAATATAACTCAATTATGTGAAGGACAAGTCATTTCTTGCACACATTACCTTTCTACTCAACCTATTTCCACTTGTCCTTGGAAAATAGTGCATGCAGGTTTTTTATGCAGCAATTGAGGTGATAGAGGGGAAACAATCCTAAAAATTACCACCCCGACCAATCATGCGCTAACACGTGGCATCACATGGATCAAACGACCCACAAAAAACGTATCCTAGGAGATCCAACCATGTATCACCCATATCAGTCAATAGGACCCACCTGGAAGTCACCCCGAGGAAGCACACGCGGAGTGGCGTGAAGACCAGGTCGGCCGAACAGGTGGTTCAGCCGACCTCTTCCTGGCGCCAAACACGGTCAACTTTCACGTGTCAACTCCCTGTGGTGCCCTGATAACGATGAAGATTAATTCACGCGCTTTTGGTGGTGGCAAATGACCCTTCTCCTACTATAAATAGGACCCCCTACCCCTTACTTCAACACACACCACTTGAGCATCATTCAATTGTATACACTACTTTTCTTAGTTCTTAGAGGAGTTAAGCTGTATAGAGGGGAGTCTCTAGTCCCAAGCCCAAATTGGGAAAGGTGTAGAGGGAGTCTATCTTCCCAATACCAAATTTGGAAAGGTATGTCTCATGTATTCCTTCTTGTATTTGTGACTTTATGCATAATAAAGATATTATCTTTAGTCTTCCATTATACATATGCTTGGATGAAGCGTTTCTTGTTTGATTGTGGATTCCATGTATGTGGTAGGAATAGTTTTATGATCATGCCTTAATGTTAATATGTTATCATCATAAACACTATAAATCCCCACTATAGTCTATGTAGTTATGATATGATCATGTTAATATGAATATATATGCTATGTATCAACATTGGTTTCAACAATGATTTAGTTCATTGCTTCAAGATGGCTTGTGTCGCGGCTCCCAAGGTATTTGCTTCGTATGCTAGCATGGTGCTAGGATAGTTCAGTAGCGTTGAATGTATCGTAGACCCACATATTTAAGAGGTAGGCAGTAGGTGGTGACAAGCCTATCTGTCCTTTGTAATCCTCCACATTTGGCTATGCCACAAGCTCTTGGCGGGAGTCATCCTAGTATTGCTAGGGGTAAACCCGTGTCTGATGTGTTGAACAACATAGCATAAGGATTCACCATTGACATGCTCATTAGTACCTAACTTAGGCTATGTATATGTACACTAGAAGCATTGTAGGAGCAACTCACCAACTCTTAGTCTAATCTTCACTAGGACCTATTACCCTTTTAGAATAGATTGCTTAGGTGTGTGTCACACTACCCATATTATCAACTTACCCCTGTCATGATAACTGATTAGTATCCTATAGCTTGATCATAAGAGTAGTGTGTACTTTACTCCATCGCCTTCCTTTGGGATAAATACGATACCCTTGGGAATACTCATGAATGAAATGCTACAACAGTATCTTCTGTGCGCTTATGGACCTCATCTCTTACTAGAAATGATTTGTGGTGTTAAGAAATACCAACACACACCACATGAGTCTCAAATATTGTGTGTGGGTACCCAAATGCCTCGTGACTAACCTCAAAAGACCCAACCTAGTTCGGGTACCTAAAACAAAAGCCTAACTTGTTTTGTTGGCTTACTCCTCCGATGGATCAAAATAGGTACTCGATAGTGGATGCACAAACCACATGTTCGGAGAGAGGAAGATGTTCGTTGAACATGGGGAGAACGATGATCCAGCGAGGGCATCTATTTTGGCGACAATACTCAAGGTAGGGTCCTCGGTGTTGGTAAAATTGTCATTTCTCCTCAACATTCTCGTTCACACGTTTTACATGTTGACTCTTTAGATTATAACCTCTTGTCCATACCTCAACTATGTCAAAAAGGTTATAATTGTTTATTCGCTAACGAGGGTGTGACCATTTCTAGAAGAAGTGATAACTCAATTGCCTTCAAGGTTGTGTTAAAGGACAAGCTTTATCTTGTGGACTTTACCACGGATAACGGCCAACTCGACACATGCTTGATCGAAAAAACCAACATGGGGTGGCTTTGGCGTAAGAGGCTAGCCCATGTTGGTATGAGGAATTTGTAAAAGCTTATAAAGGGCTATCACATCCGTGGACCAAAGAATGTTGTCTTTGAGAAAGGTAGGCCATGTAGCGCATGTCAAGTTAGGAAGCAAGTTGGAGCTTCTCACCCTGCCAATAACGTGATGATGATATCAATGCCGCTAGAGGTGCTTCACATGGACCTCTTCAGTCCTATTGATTACATAAGCATTGGAGGTAACAAACATGGCCTAATAAATGTTGATGATTTTTCTCGCTTCACTTGGGTATTTTTCTTGCATGACAAAGGTGAAACACAAGATGTCCTCAAGATATTCTTGAGGAGGGCTCAAATGAGTTCACATTGAGGGTCAAGAAGATTAGAATTGACAATGGCCCCAAATTCAAGAATACTCAAGTGATGGAGTATTTGGACGAGGAGGGCATCAAGCATGAGTTTTCGACCCCCTACCCCCCTGAACAAACTAATGTGGCTGAAAGAAAGAATGTCACTCTTATAGAGATGTCTAGAACCATGCTTGATGAGTACAAGACATCCAACCGATTTTGGGTGGAAGCGGTCAAAACCGCTTGCCACGCCACGAAGCGCCCCTACCTACATTGCCTATTGAAGAGAACTCCGTATGAGCTCCTAATCAGTAACAAACCAAATATCTCATACTTTAAAGTTTTCGGTAGTACATGCTACATTCTTAACAAGAAGTCTAGGTCTTCAAAGATTGATTTGAATCCGATGAAGGTTTCTTACTTGTTATGACTCAAACACCTACACCTATCGTGTCTTCAACAAAACCTCTGTTTGTGTTGAAAGTGCACCTGACGTGGTGTTTGATGAGATTAATGGATCTTGTTGACGGTCCTTAAGTGCCACATTTAGACCATCAATTCACCTCATAATTTGCCCAAAAGAGAAGCATAACGTAGTGGTAGGGTTAAATACTAACCAATTGCACAAGTGTTAGTGTTTATTTATATGTAGATGAATTAATACCCAGAAGACCCAAGACACGCAAGGGGTAACCCATTAAATTGGATTCCAACATATCAGGTGCTGCCATGTGTCATCACATGGATAGAATGGCCCACATACAAACGTATCTAAGGCCATCCAACGGCATAGTGCCCCAAAACAACAAGAGGCCCACCACTCAGCGACCTTGAGAAAACAGACACAAATCAAAGTGAAGACTTGTTTGGCCGAACAGGGGGTTCAACCGAATCCTTTCTGGTGCCAAACTAAGTCAAATGGCGCGTGTCGACTCCTCTTGGCTTCCTGATGGCGGGGATGACTGAATCGCACACATTTGGTAGAGGGAACCAACCCGTCTCCACCTATAAATAACACCCCACACCGCGCTTCACTCACACACACACAAAGTTGAGAATAAATACCACTCCTAAGGTTTAGAGTAGTCCTAGAGGCTGCCGAGTAGAAGGAGACTGTGG
Source organism: Tuctoria greenei (assembly GCA_036927565.1). Lineage (NCBI taxonomy): Eukaryota > Viridiplantae > Streptophyta > Magnoliopsida > Poales > Poaceae > Tuctoria > Tuctoria greenei. The sequence continues at coordinate 93,633,681 of JAYESD010000004.1, read as the reverse complement.
TGAAGAGTTCAAAAGAAAGAGGCTTGGGCTTGTCAAGTCCCTATTCTTCACTTGTGCCCCCATAAATGTTTTATTCAAAGTAAGCCTTTTTGAATTCAATTCAAGTTTGATTTTATATTCAAATTAGTTTGCACAAGTTGTTACTTGTGGGTTCACTGCTTTAATTTATTACAGGCTCTAGTTGTAGCTTTGTGGTTGAAACAACTAGAGTAGTGATTTAGAACGTAAGCGTGGTGCTTAGGTTAGAATTGACCAGCAAATATCTTGTAGACCCACGGATTGAAGAGGTAGGCAGTAGATAGTCACATACATATCTATCCTTTGTAATCCTCCATGTTCAGTTGTGCAATATGTTCTTGGCTGGAGTCGTCCTAGTTATGCTAGGGATAAACCCTTGCTCGAAGCAAGCAGCTACAACAAATCTCTTTGAATTAGAATCAATACTTTGAAATCCTCTCTATTCCTTGCCTACCAAACAACTTGGTGTCCTTGGGTGAATAAGTTTGTAAGATTAGCACACACGTTCCTTGGATTCGATACCCTTGAAAATACTCTTTAAGGGGAAGTGCTACACGATAGTTTCCGTGCGCTTGCAGTTTTCTATCTATGATGTACCAGCAGTCAACAAGCATTTATGGTGTCATTGCTGGGGAACGGTTGCTGTTGATCTTCGAACCTTGTTCACACTCATATCAATCTTATTATCTTTCCTTTTCTTACCACCACCACATATATAGAGCAACCCACCATTCTTTCCTATCCTACCACAAATGGAAAGTTCTCTGAGCCACCGCCTTCGGCAGAACCAATTCGTTTTACTAGCTATGAACTTCACCCTAGATTCACAGCCATGGTTCGGGAACAGTCCTTCCCAGGAACGGATAGGGGAAACCCTTACCACCATCTACAGAGTTCGAACAACTTTGGTCATGCCTTCTGTCGATACCCGGCATACCGGGTACCCTTGCGCACAAGGTAGAGCCGCCTAGGTACCCCGCCTTCCAGCAAAGGCGGGGTCCAAGGGCGCCACGTGTTCTAGAGACCTAGACCCATCAGCCTCAGATGGGTGGTCCAGGGTACCCTCAAGAAGCCCCGAAGGAGAAGCTCAACACCCACTTTGGAGACGAGCCCCCAGGTAACCACGTGTTCAGCAAGTAAGGATCCCTCCTCCTCATGAGACAGGGCTCTGGAGCTGCCGCGTGGAACAAGACATTAGACGGTCCACCTCCCATATGGGCGAGCTCTGACGCCGCCACGTGTCCTGCAAGGTGGGACCTAATCTCCTCTGGGAGGGTGGGCTCCTGAGCTGCCACGTGGACCGCAAGATGGGACCTGAACTCCTACGCGGAGGTGAGCTCCCGAGCTTCCACGTGGTCTACAAGGTGGGACCTGACCTCCTTCGTAGAGGTGAGCTCCCAAGCTACCATGTGGACTGCAGGATGGAACCTGACCTCATTCGCAGAGGTGAGCTCCCAAGTTGTCACATAGTCCAGCCACTTGCCCTGGACGGAGGGACGCTGGAGTTAAGAGGGCAGTGCACCTTGTCCCTGTCAACGTTTCACGATACGCGGCTTGCCCAGACGCATGGTGCGGCACATGCCTAATGTCAGGTACCGCTACGACCAATCGTATCATAGTGAGGACGTCGCAGGCCTATCCCTCTCCGCCAAGTGGATAGCTTACGGCGACAGAGACAGTTGGACGAGACATCCCCTGCCAATGTCAGCAGCGGCACATGGGATAATGACGACTCAGGCGGCAAGACGACTGTCGTTACCCCGCATATTGGGTACCCCATCATACCGCAAGAAAATCTAGGGAGTTCCCCCCGTTCATGTTGAAGATCTCTAAAGGCCACACGTGTTACACAGTACTGGACCTGCCTCCCTCATTTGGGTAGCTCTGACACTCACACGTGTATCACAAGGCCGGACCTAACACCCGTCATAGGGAAGCTCTGGCCATGCCACGTGTCCAGTGACCCTGGACCTCACCCCAGATAGAGGGAAGCTCCGGTGCTATCACGTGTATAGCGGCTCCAGACCTGCCTCCCTACGATGGGAACCTCCAGACCTATCACGTGTCGAACCTCCAGAGCTAGGACTTCAACAAAAGACAGAGAGATCTCCAATGGCTCGGACCTTCTAGGGACAGTTAAAGCGATAGTTACAAGACCTAATTATGTGTTATTAATGCCATACCGATGACATGCGGTCAGTGTACTGTTAATAGGGGTAACACCATCATTAAGTCGTGTTACCACTCTATTAACCACATTTAATACGCGTTGATCGTGTATTAGGCAGTTAACTATGCCAGGGCCAAATGTCGAGCCAGGCCAGTGATGTAACTGCCAGTCCTTCGACTATAAAAGTGTTGCGCTGCGTGGTACATGACAACTAAGCTGAGACGCAAGCTCCAGTGAATCCTCAATACAACAACACACACCTCGTGGAGTAGGGTATTACTCTCAGGCGGCCCAAACCACCTGGTGGACCTGTTACCATGGCGTCCACCAAGGGTTGTAGGTGCTACAGGAAGCTTCGAGCAACCTGGCACGCAAGATTCAGAATCTTAAGTTAGCTCCGATGCATGGATCTTGGAGATCCGGAGCTACTTGAAACACAACCAACTTACTGAAGACGGTGTATCCGCTGACCAGATCGTCAGATTGGCTAAAAGATACACGCTGGTAGAAGGAGATCTCTAGCGGCGCGGTGCCAACAGCGTCCTAATGTGGTGCATTGCAAGGGAAGAAGGTCGCGGGCTCCTCACAGAGCTCTATGGAGGTGAGTGTGGGAACCACGCGTCTTCCCACACGCTGGTCGACAAAGCCTTTCTGCATGGCTTCTACTGGCCTACAACATTCCAGGATGCAGTAGAGTTGGTAAAAAGTGTGAAGCGTGCCAGATCCACATAAAAAAAAATTCACACACCAGCTCAGTCACTGCAAATGATTCCTCCTATATGGTCATTCACTGTGTGGGGCATGGACATCTTGGGACCTTTCCCAAAAGCCGTTGGAGGTTACAGGTTCCTGTATGTCGCCATCAACAAGTTCACCAAGTGGCCGGAAGCTTCTCCAGTTGTGACTATCAATAAGCAATCAGCAATCAAGTTCTTGAAGTCCATAGTATGTAGGTTTGGAGTTCCGAACAGAGTCATTACTGACAACGGAACTCAATTCACAAGTGCAGCATTTCAAGAGTATTGCGAATACCTCAGCATTCAAGTAAACTATGCATTAGTAGCTCACCCGACAAGTAATGGCCAGGCCAAGAGAGCAAATGCAGAAATATTGAAAGGACTCAAGACGCGCAATTATGAGCGCTTGAAGAAACATGGAGCCAACTGGATCGAGGAGCTTCCGTCTGCACTATAGGCAAGCAGAACAACACCTAACCGGTGAACTGGAGAGACACCCTTCTTCCTGGTGTACAGAGCTGAAGCAGTCCTTCCTCCGGAGATCACCATGGGGTCACTCCGGGTCCGGACATTTGACGAAGTCGCGCAGGACCAGCTCCGACGTGAAGACCTTGACCTCGTCGACGAGGGAAGGTGTGTAAGGATCGAAACGCCCAAGAGGGGGGGGGGTGAATTGGGCTTTCTTTCAAATTTTAAGGCAATTAAAAACTAACAACCTAAAGCCCAATTCCCTATGCGATTAAACTATGCAATCAATGTAAATTAAAGTTGCGGAATGAAGATTGCATAAGTGTAAAAAGGGAGAGGGATGCAAACGCTCAAGGGACACGGAGTTTACCCCATGGTTCGGTAAGATCACAAGGATCTTCCTACATCCACGTTGTGGCACCCACCGAGGGGTTTTGCCACTCCCAAGTCACCGAGACAAGGGGGTCTTCACTATTCTTCTCCGTTCGCCAACCTTGGCAAGGTGGAGCTCAAGCCTTGTACACTTTGGAATCCTCCGGGCTTCCACAATCCTCTTGGCAAGCTCCGGAAGTCACACACACCAAGGGACACTCCCTTATTGCTCTCACTACACTAGAGACTCCAATCACCAAGAGTGGAGGCACCCAAGCACTATCTCTAGCTAGTTCTAGCCTATCTCTTGGTGTACAAATGATGATCAAATGATGTAAAAGTTGTAGCTCTATTGCTTGAATGCTCTAGGATGTGTAGAGTATGTCTGGGCTTCAAGTCTTATCGATTTGACAGGTTGAAGGGGTATAAATAGCCAGCCTCCACGAGATAGCCGTTGGAAAAGTAGGCTGACATCACTTCTCTGCGAACACCGGATGATCCGATGTCTCACCTTCAGTTAACATCGGTCAAAGCCAAATTAGCTGATGTCACTGTGTCAGATATGACCGTTGTTAGACCGATGTTGATCTGTCTTCTCATCGGATGATCCGGTGGCTCTTCCTCCAGAATTTTGCTTGATCTTGAAGCTTACTGGAGTGATTGACCGATGTGTGTAAGTCTGCACATCGGATGATCCGGTGCTTCACTTGGTCCAATGGTGTTGCAATCTGTGATGATGGACCGATGTCACTGAGCCACTCACATCGGATGATCCGGTGTGTTCAACTTGTTGACTTCGAGTTGTTTTGAGTTGTTCTTTTGGAATTTGAACTTGTGACCACTTTGACACTTGTTTGAAATGTTGTTTTGATTGTCTTCAAGCATTTGGGTGATGTCAAGTTAGAGCTTTCACTTCTTGTCTTCATATGATTTGATTTGATCTCACTCGTTGATTTTATATGGGTCTCCAATGTAATTTTGATTTCATTTGATTGAGTGTTATTGGGACCTTGCATTCACAAATTCATTAGTAATATCGAATGGTTGTCATTAATCACCGAAACCGTACCTCATGGGGCCTAGATGCTTTCAATCTCCCCCTTTTTGGTGATTGATGACAACACAATAATTTAAAGCGCAATAATAATGAATTTGATGATACAATACTCAAGTAGATATGCAATGAATACAAGATAAGACACATTAAGCTTGTAAAAAGCAAATGAAATTTATGGTGCGAAAAGCTCAATTGATTAAAACCATAAGCAAATGAGACAAGCGGAAGAGTGCTTAATTAAAATTACAAAAAAGTACTCAAGCACTAATACAAAGGATAAACACACACTCCCCCTGAGACTACTACTACCACTCCCCCTGACTCTTCTACCTCTTCTCCCCCTTTGGCATCAAGACACCAAAAAGGGATCAGAAAGCCTACAGACCCTGAGAGCTGGGTGCGAAGACGAACTGGTCACCGTCGAAGTCGTCGGAGCTGGAGTCGGCGGTCGTAGGAGCTACCGGAGCGGAGGGAGCTGGAGGGTCCGCTGCCGGTGCTGGAGGAGAGGAAGCAGGTACTGGAGGTGCCGGTGGAGCTGGAGGAAGTGGAGCGCTCACCACGGACGCCGGTGTTTGCTGGAACAGAGTCATTGCCGGCAGTGGTGAGTGAATTGGTGCGCTGGGTGCCAGAAGTGGTGACATACTGATCGAAGGGACAGGAGTAGTAGGCACCTGAGCAACACCTGGAGCCAGTCCCAGTCCAGGCTGCTGTGGAGGAAGGGTGATCCCGGTCTGAGTGTAAAGGTTGGTGATCAACCCTAGGATCCCCATCATGGCCTGCTGGGTTTGCTGCTGCTGGTCGAGGGTACGGCGGTGCATCTGATCGACCAAGTTGGTGAACCGGTCCGTATCCTCTCGCCTCTGACGGGCGATCTCCAGCTGGAGCTCCTGCTGCTGCCGCTGCAGCTGTGCCAGGTAAGCAGCCTGCTCTGCCCTGGCCTGCTCAGCAGCGAGCCTGTCCTGGCGCTGCTGCTCGATCATCTGCTGGAGGAGAGACGACAGCTCTGACGGCTGTGACACCTGCGCCTCGGACACAGGAGGTGGTGTCGGTGGCGGAGCAGCTGATCCTCCTGCCTCGGCGTCGTGCTACCTCAGTGAGGGTGGAGGAGGAGGGAAGTACTCCTCGACACTCTCGTCTGTGTCGCTCTCGGACCAGACGTGCTGCAAGTCTCCACCTTGAGCTTCTGCCTCAGCCAGACGCTCATCTTCCTTCTCGAGGTCAGACCAATCCTCCTCAGTCAAGCGGGCCCTGACCTGGCGCTCAACTGGACGGCCAAGGCTGCGGTCTCCAGGAGCAGGGGCACGGTAATTTCCGAACCGTGTCACACTCTCGTCAGCAAGCCTGGCCTGTGCTGCATCCCCCTCAGGCACCATCATAGAGCATATGTAACTGATCCAGTGCCCATAGACCATCTGCCTCATCATGCCAACCCCATCTGTGATCATGTCTTCCATCTCGCACAGGAGGATGTCCACAATGTCGAAATCCATCCCGTTCATTATGTAGAACACGAGGGTCTGCTGCAGACTGGTGAACCCCTCCAAGTATCCTGACCTCGGCAGGAGCGTGCGGCGCAAAGCGAGGTGCACAATGCGCGCAGCTGGGGTCAGAAAAGCTGGAACTCTCGGCTGGTCCGGAGAGAATGTGGGGCCAAACAGGGACCGGATCTCATCAAGCTGTGGTGCTACCCGTCCAGTAAGTGGCCTCCTTGGTGGATCTGCCTGCCCATATACCTTCTCGTGCACGCAGGTGTCGTGCAGGTCCAAACCAAGAAGCTGCCCCAAAGTCTTTCTCGAGAGGTGGTAACGCTGTCCCATAAACATGAAGTCGATTGACCTCCTGCCCTCAGAGATGTACAGGGTCGCATAGAAGACACGGACCCAATCTTCCACATATGCACTTCTCTCATAAGCAAGCAGCTGTACCAAACCTCTGTACCGCTCAAAGTATGAACGGACCTCTGTCTCCGCTGCCACTGCAAGCTGCCCCCAGTCCAGGTAGTTGTGCTGAAAAAGCTTGTGCCCCCGACGTCTGTAGGTCTCGTAGAGAGACGCCTGGGTGACAGTCCAGAAGCGACTGTCCACAAGAGCTTCACAGGGCTGAGGGTACCACTCCTCAAGCAGCACGCTCCAACGAAGCTTGCGTAGCTGCTTGGCCTTCATCTTCCGGTAGTCCGCGAGACGGACTCCCTCACCGACACGAACGGCCGTGTCCATCTCGTAGATGGCCCTCTCGGCCTCCCTGTCCTCACGACGGTCGGCAGCCGTCGGTCTCGGACGAGGAGCAGCCTCGGTGTGACCCCCACGCGTCTGGGCTGAGCGCCGGCGGACGAGAGGCTCAACCGGCTCCTCTTCGGCGTCGGAGTCGTCGACCACGGGAGGCTGCCTCGGACGAGCCTCGCGGATCCTAAGGGAACCCCCTCGGCCACGCTCACGCTCCTCGGCGGCGCGAGCGGCCATAAGGGCCTTCTTCTCATCCTTCGACAGTTTGCGCTTCTTCGTGGTGGGCTCCGCGATCGCCTTTCCCTTTCCTTTGCGGTCGCGACCCATCTAGGCGACGGAGAGCAAACGGGGACCGGGTGCGAAGTTGAAACGACGGCGGCGAGGAGAGGCGGCGACGAGGTCGGTGGAGACGTCGATGGTGAAGGCGGCGCATGGACGGCGGCAGTGGAGGCGGCGAGTGGTGTGGAGAGGCGGCGGCGTCGGTGCTGTGGGCGGCGGCACTGGTGGCGCGGATGTGTGGCGGCGGCGCTAGGCGGCGGTGCTGCGGGCGGCGGCGACGCTGGGCGGCAGCGCTGAGAGCAGTGGCGGCCAGGGACAACGGCGGTGGCGCTTAGGGCGGCAACGGAGGTGGTCGGCGGATGGAGGGAGAGGCGGCGGTGCGCGGGCGAGAGGGAAGGTCGGGGAGAGAGAAAACGGCGGCGGCGCGCGGGTTTAAATAGTGGGACCCAAACCCTAGCCGAAAATTTAACACCGGATGGACCGATGCTAGGTGAAGTTAACATCGGTCGAATGCCACAGAAAGGATATTCAAGAATAGCAGTTGACACCGGATGGACCGACGTCTAGGGTTTTGATCATCGGTCAAATAGCACAGTAAGGGTGTTCAAAAGAGTGAAGTTGACACCGGATGGTCCGACGTTGGAGGAAGTGAACATCGGTTGAATTGACCACAGCTCCAGAAGAGTGAACATCGGATGGACCGATGTTCACTCTTCTGGAGCTGTGGTCAATTCAACGACCGATGTTTTTCGGAATGAACGCGTCGGATCATTTGAAAGTTAGACAGAATTGGGCTTTGAAGATTGAACACCTATTGGACCGATGAGGGATTGACATAGGCATCGGATAATCCGATGACAACAGAACGAAAACATCCCATATATGTCCTTTGACCAAACAAACAATCGAAGAGAAACACATGTCTTAGGACTTTTGGGCAACCCCTTACCCATCAAAAAGCTAATATGCCAATAGCTTGGCTAGGCTTAATGCAAATGGAACACCAAGAAAAATAGAGGGAAAAATATCCAAATGAAATGTAAGGCCCATGCTTTGTGAGGTAGAGTATGAAGACTGCTATCTCAATGAAGCATGTTCCTCTAGGCATTAACGTACCTAACATTTTGTTCTTTCCACCTTATATGAGTTGAGATATTGTATTTCAAACAAGTCTCCTTCTCACGAGGTGGGTTCCCCTTTGTGACAATCTACCGTATGCAATGCCAAACAACTTATAGTGCAAGAGATTAAATGAGTGCATGTTAATATGGCAGGGATCATGCAAGGCATAAAATAAATCTATCTTGCCAAGTTTAAACCTTCCAAAGGCTTCCTCAGGGAAAACTATTTCTAGCTCGCCCCTATCCTTTGGGAGTTAGACAAGACCTATATGATATGCATCCTTACATGAACATGGCAACTTACATGATGTTAGATGCATCTAGCACATTTAGTTCATTTCTAAGTCAAGAAAAGGTTTTCTCATCAAGTGGTTTAGTGAAGATATCCGCCAATTGTTCTTCGGATCTAACACCTTGCAAAGAGATTTCTCCTTTAGCCTCATGATCCCGCAAGAAGTGATGGCGAATATCGATGTGCTTAGTGCGGGAGTGTTGAACGGGGTTTATAGCTATCTTAACCGCACTTTCATTGTCACAAAGGAGAGGCACACAACCAATTTTAATTCCAAAGTCCAAAGGGGTTTGCTTCATATATAGAATTTGGGCACAACATCCACCGGCCACTATATACTCCGCTTCCGCGGTGGACAAAGCCACGGAATTTTGCTTTTTGCTAGACCAAGACACTAGGGAACGCCCAAGCAAGTGGCACCCACCGGAGGTACTCTTGCGATCTACGCGGCATCCGGCAAAGTCCGAATCCGAGTATCCCAAGAGTTGGAAGGTTGTACCTTTAGGGTACCACAAGCCCATTCTAGGGGTATGCTTAAGATACCTAAGTATCCTAAAGACCGCCTTCTTATGCGATTCTTTAGGAGCCGCTTGAAAGCGAGCACATAAGCATACACTAAACATTATATCGGGCCTAGATGCGGTAAGATAAAGCAATGAACCAATCATAGAGCGGTAGTGAGATTGGTCAATAGGTTTACCGTCCTTATCCGCGTCGAGATGGCAATTTGTTCCCATTGGAGTGCTTCTTGAGCTACAATCTCCCATCTCAAATTTCTTCAAGAGGTCCTTGGTGTATTTCTCTTGGTAGACAAAGGTTCCCTCTTGAAGTTGCTTGATTTGGAATCCAAGGAAGAAGTTGAGCTCTCCAATCATTGACATCTCGAATTCCCTAGACATCATGGTGCCAAACTCATGGCTAAGAGATTTGTTAGTTGAGCCAAAAATGATATCATCGACATAAATTTGACAAATGAATAAATCCCTGTCGATGTCCTTGGTGAAGAGTGTAGTGTCCACCCTCCCGATCTTGAATCCTTGCATGACCAAGAAATCCCTTAGACGTTCATACCACGCCCTAGGTGCTTGCTTGAGCCCGTGGAGCACCTTGTGTAACCTATACACATGGTTAGGATTCCTCGGATCTTCAAACCCGGGAGGTTGCTCAACATAAACAAGCTCGTTAATATAGCCATTAAGAAAGGCACTTTTAACATCCATTTGATAAAGCATTATATTGTGATGTGAAGCAAAAGCAAGGAGTATGCGAATAGCTTCTAACCGAGCGACTGGAGCGAATGTTTCTCCAAAGTCTAGTCCTTCAACTTGTGAAAAACCCTTGGCCACAAGTCTTTCCTTGTTGCGGACCACGACGCCATTCTCGTCTTGCTTGTTGCGGTACACCCACTTCGTTTCGATGACGTTCTTGTCCTTGGGTCGCTCCTCCAACACCCAAACTTCATTGCGGGTGAAGTTGTTGAGTTCTTCTTGCATGGCCATCACCCAATTTGGATCTTGGAGTGCTTCCTCTATATGAGTGAGTGGGTTCTACACACGAAACAAAAGAGTAGTGCTCACAAAATGAAGCGACATGGCGAGAACTAGTACTTACTCCCCGTGATGGACTTCCGATGATTTGATCAATCGGATGCGCCTTGGAGATGCGTCCATGACTCATAAGTGATTGTGAGGCACTTGGCGGTGGTGAAGCATCTTGCGCGTCTTGTGGTTGGACTTGATCTTGGACTTCTTCTTCTTGTTGTTGGTGTTGTGTGGCTTGTGAATCTTGTATTGGCAATGGATCTTCTTTTTCATCAACTTGAGGCGCCATGGAGGTGTTGATGTTGGAACTTGATGCTCCCCCTTGATCATGGCTCTCCTCAACATCGGGCTTGATGTCTCCAATGGTCATGTTTTTCATGGCTTCTCGTAGAGGCTCATCATCTATATCATCATGACCAAAACTCTCCTCTTGGGAGCCATTAGTCTCATCAAACTCAACATCACAACTTTCTTCAACTAACCCGGAGGTTTGGTTGAATACTCGATATGCTTTTGAGTTTGACGCATAACCAAGAAAGATACCAACATCACACCTTCTTTCAAACTTACCGAGCCTTTTCTTGCGGTAGATATAGCATTTGCACCCGAAGACTTGGAAGTAGGAGATGTTGGGCTTTCTCCCAATGAGGAGCTCATATGGGGTCTTTTGAAGTAGTCGATGAAGATAGACCCTATTTGCGGCATGGCACGCCGTGTTGATTGCTTCAGCCCAAAACTTCTCCGACGTGCCATAGTCATCAAGCATTGCTCTAGCAAGGGTGATAAGGGTCTTGTTCTTCCTTTCAATGACACCGTTTTGTTGGGGGGTGTATGTGGCCGAAAACTCATGCTTCACGCCTTCATGATCACACCACTCCCCAATGTTGTAGTTCTTGAACTCGGTGCCGTTGTCACTCCGGACCTTAATGATGGGAAGTTGAAATTCCCTTTGAGCACGTTTAGCAAAGGTCTTGAAAACTTCCGGAGTTTCACCCTTGTCACCTAGAAACAAAGTCCAAGCATATCGAGAATAATCGTCAACGATAACAAGACAATAGAAGTTACCACCAAGACTTTGATATGTGGACGGTCCGAAGAGGTCCATGTGGAGTAGTTCAAGCGGCTTGGAGGTTGACACCATTGTCTTCATTGGGTGGTGTGAAGCAACTTGCTTCCCGGCTTGACAAGCGCTACAAAGCTTGTTCTTCTCAAATGTGACATCCTTCACGCCGGTCACCATCCCAAGCTTGAACGACTTCTTGAGCTTGCTCATGCCAATGTGAGCAATGCGTCGATGCCATAGCCAACCCAAGCTTGTCTTGGTGAAAAGACAAGTGGTCAAGCTAGCATCCTTGTTGGAGAAGTCCACCAAGTAAAGATGTCCATGCCAGAAGCCTTTGAAGATTAGTTCTTTGCTTGATTCACTGGTTACTACAACACCATTCTTGTCAAAGGTGCACGTTAGTCCAAGATCACATAGTTGTGCAATTGAAAGTAAATTGAAACTAAGTGACTTAACATATAGTACATTGGAAATGGACAAATCATGTGAAATAGCAATTTTACCTAAACCAATTACCTTCCCCTTTGAGTTGTCACCAAAGGTGACTTGTTCATGATTGTCGGGGTTCTCTATGGTAGTGAACATACCATCATTGCCGGTCATATGTTGAGTGCACCCGCTATCGAGTACCCAATGCTTTCCTCCGGCTTTGTAGTTCACCTATACACATGAAGTTAGTTTTTGAGTTTAGGCACCCAAGCCAACTTAGGTCCTTGTATGTGTGATACAAGTGATTTTGGGACCCAAAGTTGCTTGGGGAGCTTCCCCTTTATGCCCTTAATGTCTTTGCCGATGAACATTGCCTTCACCTTGCCACCTACTTTGCTCAAGAGATAGTGGCAATCATTGAAAGTAGATTTGTAGTTAGGAGGCAACTTGGGAGAAGGACGGTTGGGAAGAGGACACTCCCTCGTGTGATGTCCGGTGACCTCACAATGTTGGCAATAGGAACCAACTTCTTTGATGAAGCTCGTCCTAAGCTCCGGTGAGGGCACCTTCCATTTGTTGAGCACCGGGAAGGATCCAAGTCCTCTCTTGTTGAAGCCTTTAGCTTGTTGGTAGAGGATTTCCTTGTGCTTGTCCTCCCCCTTAGAGAGTATTGCCACACTAGTGCGGAGACTTTCAATCTCATCCATCAACTCCTTCTCCCTAAGGCTTGCTTTCAAACGCAAAGACTTATCCAACATATTAGTGGCATGTGAAATAGTTGATACTTTGCCATCAAGGGTTTCCTTTTTCATGTTTTTCATTTTTAGCTCAATTGCCTCATAAGCACGGTTAAGCACTTCATGTTCTTGAACCAAGTCATTGTGCTTTCTCAAGAGTGCTTGGTTTGCTAAGTCAAGCTCATGATGACCAAGCTTGATTTGAGCATTTTCCTCCTCGATTTGCTTGACATGTGTTTTAAGCGTGTCATGCTCTTTAAGTATGGTTACATACTTGTCATGCAAATCGAGTTTCGCACTCTCAAGCTTAGCACAAGCTTGTTCAAGTGCCTTAACCTTGCTCTTTTCCCTTTTTATGATGACATGGTATTCATTAATCATGGATGCTAATTCATCGGGGGAGAGCTCATCATCATCATCGCTAGAGTCGTCACATACCTTAGTGTTACCTTTTGCCATGAGGCACATAGGAGGTGGACGAAGAGGTGAGTTGTCCTTGTCGACGACGGCAAGACCTGCCAAGTTTTCTTCATCTTCACTCTCTTCGTCGCTTGACTCTTCATCCGTGATCCACTCATTTGCCTCACACATGAAGACTTTTTGAGGCCCTCTTCTCTTCTATGGAAAGAGCTTGGTCTTCTTGCCTTTGTCAAATTTCTTCTTTCCAAAGGAACGCTTGGGCTTGATCTCTTCTTCATCTTCATTGCTTTCTTCTAGCTTTCTATGCTTTCCCTTATGGTTGTCCTTCCTCTTGTCCGGTCTTGGACAATCATATGATATGTGGCCTTGATCACCACAATTATAGCATGTCTTATTTTCATCTTTTCTTGGGAGGAAGGCTTTCTTCTTGGGATCAAAAGAGTATCCCTTCTTTGCGATCTTGGAGTTTAGACGTGAGAATTTTCTCATCATCAACGCAAGCTCATCATCGTCATCTTCGCTTGTTGCTTGCTCTTCTTCGCTTGAGCTAGGCTCAACCACTTTCTTTTTCTTGGGAGTTGTCTTCTTAGTTGAAGCCTTGAGAGCAATGGTTTTTGACGATGACTCCTCCATCATTCCAAGTACGCTCATCTCATGAGCATGAATTTCTCCAATGAGCTCCGAGACTTCAATGTTGTCAAGTGATTCCTTTTGGAGCATTGAATTGATAATGTTGTACTTGGGCTTGGGTAGAAGCATGAGGATCTTGCGGTTGATAAGTCCCTTACCAAGAGAAGCAATGTCAAGTGCGTTAATCTCCTCAATGAGCACATTTAAACGAGAAAACATTTGGTTAACATTCTCATGAGGAAGCATTTTGAATTCATCATACTTGGATTTAAGCAAGTGATATTTGAGTTCTTTAACACGAGATGAGCCCTCATGAATTTCAATTAAACATGCCCAAATTTCACAAGCTTTCTCTTTACTAGCAACTCTAGCAAATACGTCTTGACTTATACATTCATAGATGGCATTTCTAGCCTTAGCATCCCATTTTAGTTGATCACCAACATAATTGAGATCTCCAAATCCCGCATGGGTCACTTCCCAAACTTCGGGAGCAATAGCCTCTAGGTAGGCACGCGTGCGTGCTTTCCAATAGGCAAAGTTCTTGCCCTTGAAGGTAGGAACCGAACCCCCATTCTTGGCCATTTAAGCTCTCTAGCGGTGAAGCTAGAATGATCCAATGAGCAACCTTGCTCTGATACCAATTGTAAGGATCGAAACGCCCAAGAGGGGGGGTGAATTGGGCTTTCTTTTAAATTTTAAGGCAATTAAAAACTAACAACCTAAAGCCCAATTCCCTATGCAATTAAACTATGCAATCAATGTAAATTAAAGTTGCGGAATGAAGATTGCATAAGTGTAAAAAGGGAGAGGGATGCAAACGCTCAAGGGACACAGAGTTTATCCCGTGGTTCGGTAAGATCACAAGGATCTTTCTACATCCACGTTGTGGCACCCACCGAGGGGTTTTGCCACTCCCAAGTCACCGAGACAAGGGGGTCTTCACTATTCTTCTCCGTTCGCCAAACTTGGCAAGGTGGAGCTCAAGCCTTCTACACTTTGGAATCCTCCGGGCTTCCACAATCCTCTTGGCAAGCTCCGGAAGTCACACACACCAAGGGACACTCCCTTATTGCTCTCACTACACTAGAGACTCCAATCACCAAGAGTGGAGGCACCCAAGCACTATCTCTAGCTAGTTCTAGCCTATCTCTTGGTGTACAAATGATGATCAAATGATGTAAAAGTGGTAGCTCTATTGCTTGAATGCTCTAGGATGTGTAGAGTATGTCTGGGCTTCAAGTCTTATCGATTTGACAAGTTGAAGGGGTATAAATAGCCAGCCTCCACGAGATAGCCGTTGGAAAAGTAGGCTGACATCACTTCTCTGCGAACACCGGATGATCCGATGTCTCACCTTCAGTTAACATCGGTCAAAGCCAAATTAGCTGATGTCACTGTGTCAGATATGACCGCTGTTAGACCGATGTTGGTATGTCTTCTCATCGGATGATCCGGTGGCTCTTCCTCCAGAATTTTGCTTGATCTTGAAGCTTACTGGAGTGATCGACCGATTTGTGTAAGTCTGCACATCGGATGATCCGGTGCTTCACTTGGTCCAATGGTGTTGCAATCTGTGATGATGGACCGATGTCACTGAGCCACTCACATCGGATGATCTGGTGTGTTCAACTTGTTGACTTCGAGTTGTTTTGAGTTGTTCTTTTGGAATTTGAACTTGTGACCTCTTTGACACTTGTTTAAAATGTTGTTTTGATTGTCTTCAAGCATTTGGGTGATGTCAAGTTAGAGCTTTCACTTCTTGTCTTCATATGATTTGATTTGATCTCACTCGTTGATTTTATATGGGTCTCCAATGTAATTTTGATTTCATTTGATTGAGTGTTATTGGGACCTTGCATTCACAAATTCATTAGTAATATCGAATGGTTGTCATTAATCACCGAAACCGTACCTCATGGGGCCTAGATGCTTTCAAGGTGCCAAGCAGCTGTTCAACATGCACGTTATCGCCAGACACTCCGACGCTATCATCAAAAGCATGTGCGTAACCGACAGCTCGAGGAAGGTGATCTGGTGCTGCGGAGAATACTAACTCGCGAAGGAATGAACAAACTTTCCCCTAGCTGGGAAGGTCCTTTCCGAGTGATCAAAGTATCCCATCCTAGATGTGTTCGCTTGGCAACTGAGAATGGGACCGTGCTTCCTAATCCTTGGAACATTGAGCACCTCTGTAAGTTTTATACTTAGTGTCACGGAGGTGAGTCTGTAATTATATGCAATGTAAATTATATAGTTTACAAACAGAGTCGGGTAGGTCCTCCGGGAGAACATCCGTAACCCTCCGTGAGGGTTCGAGAAGTTTTAGCAACACTTGACATAGTCGCAACACTTAAAGCGTAGCTACTTGCCCTGGGTTAGTACATGATGTATAGAATGCTTAGCTTGGTTCCGTACCCTAAGTGTGTTCTTATCGCCCGTGTAATTCGGACCTATAATGAAATGCATTGTTGTATAAAAGCATACTTCATATGCATTAATTTTGTGCATGCTCATTCTTTTTTATTTATCCTTCTCCTTCTTGTCTATAACAAGTTGTGCAATTCTTTTTGAGTTTTAGTCCAAGTTATTCATATGTTGTACAAGTTATATTGGTGATCTCTTCGAATCTTAGCATTACTGTATGGTCTACTCGCCTGAACGCCAAGCCAACACAGGTCCGAAGTGTGCTATAGACTTAGCCTGGTCCAGCACCCTAAGTACGCCACTCTACCTACATTCCGGCAGGCCTCAGTAGGGCGGGTCCTAAAAGTACTTGGATCTGGAAAGATTATATCAATGCCCTTGTTAACATACCGAATTTCTTCGGATCTAAAACTCAAACAAGAATAGTAAGTCGCAAAATAGTTATAGATAAGAAGATGAATTTTACAGATTTCCCTGTTTTCGATGCACAGGAAAAATGAAAACTCATGGCGATGGTGTACGATGTCGGAGCTACCAAGCTCCTTCAACCCCAGGGGGCCGGCCGTCGACGTTTTATGCGTTGACAGTGGGTGTCGTCTGACCTACCAACCTTTGACAACCCCAGGGAGCCCGCCATCGACGTTTTATGCATTGACAGTGGGTGTCGTCAGACCTACCAAGCACTGACAACCACAGGGGGCCCACCGTCAACATTTTATGCATTGACAGTGGGTGTCGTCAGACCTACCAAGCTCCGACAACCCCAGGGGCCCCGCCGTCGATGCAACAAAAGCTCCCTGGAGAAGTCGGAAATAAACTTCGGACCTAAAATCTACAAGTTCGAAGTGTCCAAGTCATCAACACATCGTCAAATCCTTTTGGTACATATTTGCAATAAATTAGTGTACATCTACTAGGGGGCAAACAATATAAAGGACACTGTATTGAAGACAAGGACAACAAAATGGAATTCATTGCAAAAATAGTGGATTTCATTCATTCAAAGTACTGGATTACAAAATCAGGGTTACAACAAATGGCAAAAGGAAAAGGTTCTAGCTGCTGGAGGACCTAAGTCCTGCGGAAGAACAATGCAACCTTCTCAGCAGCTTCTTGGATGCTAGCCCTGGCGGCATCCTCCCCTTTGGCAATGAGTCCTTCGAAGATCGGATCTAGGGAAAGTTGGGGGTCTCGGCTCTTGTAACATGCCAATATATACTCAATGACGTTCTTGGCCAGAGATTTTCCCTCCGTCTCCAGCTGGTCGGCGATGGCATCACCCATCACGTCGAGTTTGCTGCCAGCAGAGCCAAGTGCCACCAGCGTCTGGTCCAGCTCTGGTGCTGGGTTCTCCGGATGTACTGGACTAAATCCAAGCGGCCCCAAAGCTTTGTTCGCACACCCCAAAAAATCCCATACCTGCAGGAATTCAGTTGCCCTCGAGCTCCGCAGCTCCTCCAGTGACCTCATGGCGGCTGCTAGCTCTGAACCTTCCCGAGCGAGGCACTCGACCACTTTGGCATGTTGCTGCATACTCTCAGCAACTTGCTTTTCGCGGTCGGCTAGCTAGAACACACTCATTTTCATGCATCATGCCTTGCATGCACTCATATACATGTTTAACATTAATGCACATAAAGAGGAACGAGTTTAAAATTGATTTGGAGTATTTAAAATTGATTTGGAACAAAACCGCACTTAAAATGCAGGAAAGTGCGAACTAGTCCGATTTTACTGAGGACTAGTCCGATTTCTCTCTGACTAAAAACGGACTTTTCCGTTTTTGCTGCGGACTAGTCCGATTTTGCCTCTAGAAACTTTCGGAGTTGTTCGATTTTGTGCGGACTAGTCCGATATTCCAAGAATCCTTCAAAATTTGCTAAGTCCCTGGACTTTTCCGGACTAGTCCGGTGTTCCAGCGGACTTGTCCGATTTCCTCTCTGTTTAAAGTCGGACTTGTCCGATTTTAGGCCAGACTTGTCCGATTTTTCTCTGGACAACTCCGGACTAGTCCGGTCCTTTCCAGACTTGTCTGATATTTTGCGACTCCGAATTGATCTTTTATTTTACGACTCTTGGGTTTCACATTAAGTAGGCCTAGGGACATCGTGCCTAACTCTTTTAGAGCCCATGTGGGACTCTAAACCGGCCTCTACTCATCCCAAACTCGAAATCCATCTAACCCTAGCCTCCACCTCTATATAAACAGCCCCACCCCTTGGCTTGACATCTATTTGCCACTTTTCCACCACACCCAAACCCTAGTTCGTGGAGAGCCACAATCAAGGAGGGAGGAGAAGATCCCAAGCAAGAAGAAGATGAGGAGGAAACGAAAGAGGATCAAGATCTCCACCAAGGTTCGTTCTTCATTACCAATTCATCTCCAAGTTCAACACCAACTCTAGATCACCAAGATCCAAGTGTTACCTCCATGTTTCTTTATTCATTGGAGTTCTAAACACCTGGTATACCTTCTATTCTCTTTTCCTTACGAGAATTCAACCCCTAATCTCCAAATTTACGTCGATCTAGAAAACCCTAATCTACTGATCTCGCAGAGTGCGGACTTGTCCGGTCCCTAGCGGACTAGTCCGGTCTTCATTGCTAAATTGTGTTGAATTGATTCTAAAGTTTGATCTAATCACATCCAAACCTGTATAAACTTGTTAACAGCTATTAGAACTAGCTAGTGATCAACAAAAGCAATCTATTGACAAGTTCTACCTTGCATTTGCATCAATCATGCATGTCATGACATATTGAGTAATATTTGTGCACTGTTTGATTGTGTTTCTTGTCTTGTATGTTTATTCTGCGGATTAGACGGATTTGCGCTAGAGAGTGCCGCGGAGGATCTACAGCACCAAGAGTTTGAAGGCTTTGATCCTAATAAACAGCAAGAGCAAGGCAAGTGTCCTTGAAGCATATGTATCCTGTTTTTAAAAGAAATGTTTTGGTTGCAAACTGCATGCTTGTGTCAATTTGATGGGAAATCCTATGGTAGGAAGTTTACTAGAATTGTTAAACCACCCTTGTCACCTGGAATATATGCTAGAGAGTCGGGAAGGGCTTTTTACCTTTTGCTTCGCTTAATCAAATGGGATGGGAAATAACTATACCACTCAATTAATTATGCATGAATGAGATTATGGTTAACATGAACTAGTTAAAAATGATATGGTAATGGGTGATCTAAGCAAGCCTGGTATGTGGATGGGTTGGATGTCATGGTGGTTTGCTTGCTTTAGATCTAAGGACCGGTTCATGCGAGAATAAGCTAGGACTACAGTGCCACCACGAGGACAAGTATGGGTGCGGCATAGCTGATTAATTAGGGCTTTGCCGGTGCTATTTGGACCATTAAAGATGCTCGGGGAAGGGGTAGTCGGATTGGGTTTGTTGATGATTGGTGGGACTACCCTGGGATCCGAATGGCTCAAGAGGGGGCCCTTGGTTGAAGATGTGCTCTGTAGGAGACATCGCCACCGGTGAAACCTCAATGGGGTCTAAATAGGCTAGTAATCCCTTTGTAAAGGCTATTTTGTGATCTCTTGGCCACACACCGATGGAAGTGTGAGACGGCATAATAGAGGTTCTAGTCACCGAAAGGTGATGAAATCACGAACACGTGGGTAAAGTGGTACAAACTCTGCAGAGTGTGTCTAAAACTATCATGATAGCCGTGCTCCCGGTTATGAGCACCTAGACAACTTTCATGATTAGAGGGAAATTGGGATTTGGGATGGTTATGGTTTGGTAATGGTTATGGCTGGTTATGGATTAATTTCTGGTATTGAATATGGTTATTGGAAAATGGTAAAATATGGAATTATTGATGAGGATAATGAATTGTGGACTGGTATTATGATATTACTTATGATTATGATGGCTTTACTTCACATACGTATAATATATTGCTTTTCAAATGCTTTATTGTACTTTTCAGCACATAGCCATTATTATTGTCGTAATTTGAATCAGCCACATGTCATACTTTCCACACTTGCTGAGTACGATATGTACTCACTCTTGCAATCCCTCCCCCCCAACAGTTGCAGGTCAAGATTGGGAGTTTAATGGTGATAATGCGGAGTTTTAGGTCGTGTCTACCGTCAGCTTGTCTGTGGTGTTTTTGGAGCTGCGCTATACCCTATTGCTTATGCTTCCTAGCTGTTTAGTTTTCTTAATTAGTTTATTTCCACTGAAGTAGTTGAACTTGTCATAAATATTCATTAGAGGTTGTATTCGAGGATAATATGGTTTATGTAATAAAACTTGGATAATTAATCTTGTCTTGTGGTAATTTTCTGTATACTCTCTTGTGAATGCACTTGTGTATGTGTGCTGAACGTCCTGGCACACATATGCGTTAGCTTGGTTCATTTTTTGGAACCGGGCGTCACAGATTGGTATCAGAGCCACAAGTTGACCGTAGGATGCAGCCTAGATAGAATGGACACTTTAGAGCACATAGGAGCACTCAGGAATTGATGTATTTTGGTTGGTGTGTTGTTGCTATATATTGTTTGCTTGTGTGCTTAATAGAGGATTTTGGGATGCCTTAGCATTGCCATGTCCACGTAGGCTAGTTAGTTGTCTAGTTCCATATCCCTTGATGCATATAGTTGGGGACGTTTTCTAATTCTTACCCATTACTTTTCTCCAGATGGTGACGACACGCAACTAGAGGGATGGCAATGATGAGGAGGAGACCAATGGAGTGCCTCAGAACAACATTGGACAAGGATCTACTCAGGGAGCTATCAACATTGAGCAGCTATTGGCTATGCAAAACCAGCTCATGCAGACCATGATACAAACTATGGGACATCTGCAGGCTGGCAACATCAACAATCGGCCCCACATGCCTCCACCGCCACCCCCCGCCTCCTGATAACCGGTTGGGAGAGTTTATGAGGACTAGGCCGCCAACCTTTGCTCAAGCTGCTGACCCTATGGATGCGGATGATCGGCTGAAGTCCGTGGACAAGAAGCTTGCTATTGTCCAATGCAGTGACCGGGAGAAAGTGCTTTTCACTTCTCATCAACTAGTTGGAGCAGCTGCGGATTGGTGGGATTCACTATGTAATGCTCATGAGAACCAAGAGAGAATTACCTGGGCGGAATTCAAGGAGAGTTTCCGTTCTCATTATGTGCCGGAAGGTGTTATGATCTTGAAGCGACAAGAACTTGAGAACTTAAGGCAAGGAAGATCAATCGTGAGTGAATATCTCAATAAATTCACTCAACTCTCAAGATATGCACCTGAGGATGTTAGTCGGGACAGCCGGAAACAATACTTGTTCATGAGGGGCTTGAACAATGAAATTCAAGTGCAATTGCTCAATTGTGACTATGCAAATTTTCAGAAGCTTGTGGACAAAGCAATTGTGGTTGAGAACAAGGTCCGTGAGATGGAACAGGACAACAAGAGAAAGGCGCCATATCAAGGACAGCTGCAAGGAAGTAATGTGCTCCCTCGCTTTGTGCCACCTAATGCGCCACATTACGGCTCTTCTATTCCTGCTCAACGCCCTGGTTATGCACCACGCCCAACTCAGTTTGTACAGTAGCGCCCTATCATGCAAGCACCTAGGCCTCCAATGCCTTATGCGCCTCGTGCTAATTTTCCTGCTGCAAGTGTTCAAAACCAACCTCGTCCCAATAATTCTGGTGGAGTTAATAAGTGTTATACTTGTGGAGAAGCTGGACACTTTGTGCATCAATGTCCTAAGGCAGGCCTTGTTCAAGGAAGCAATGCGCCGAGGCAAAACCCAAGAGCCAATGGAGGACAGCCACAAGGGAACCGTGGACAGCAGAATTTTGCTCGTTGCAACGTGAACCATGTCTCTACGGAGCATGCTCAACAAGCGGATGATGTAGTCATTGGTATGTTTCTCGCCAACTCCAACCCCGCGACTATGTTATTTGATTCTAGAGCATCGCATTCATTCATTGCATCGAAATATGTTGCCAAGTATAGTATGCCTATCTCTCATATGAAGTTTACTCTATTGGTTAAGTCTCCTGGAGGAGAGATGAGGACAAATATAGTATGTCCAAAAGTAAGCCTTAGAATAAGGGGGGTAGACTTCTCCGCCAAGCTCATTGTTTTGGATTCTCAAGGATTGGACATTATACTTGGTATGGACTGGTTGAGGAAGCACAATGGAGTTATTGAGTGTGCCACGAAGACGGTGAAGTTGACCAACGATGGAGGGATCACCGTAGAATTTAAAGCATCTCAAACTGCACCGAAGCAATTGGAGTTGAATAATATGGACGGTGCTACAATTCAGAAGATTCCGGTGGTGAGCGAATTTTTGGATGTTTTTCCGGACGAGTTGCCAGGTATGCCACCTGATCGAGACATTCAGTTTGTTATTGAATTAGTACCTGGAACTGCACCTATAGCTAAGAGGCCGTATAGGATGCCTCCTATGGAACTAGCGGAGCTCAAGAAACAAATTCAAGAGCAACTAGAGAAAGGTTTTATTCGCCCTAGTTCTTCGCCTTGGGGAGAGCCTGTTCTATTTGTGGACAAGAAGGATGGATCCCAAAGCATGTGTGTGGATTACCGAGCTCTCAACGAGGTAACAATCAAGAACAAGTACACCTTGCCACGCATAGAAGACTTGTTTGATCAGATGAAGGATGCTTGTGTCTTCTCTAAGATTGATTTGAGGTCGGGATATTTTCAAATGAAGATTAGACCATCGGACATACCCAAAATAGCTTTTAGAACACGGTATGGATCTTATGAGTACACCGTGATGTCTTTTGGATTGACAAATGCACCTGCCTACTTTATGTACCTCATGAATAAGGTCTTCATGGAGTACTTGGATAAGTTCTTTGTGGTGTTTATTGATGATATTATGATCTACTCGAAGGATGATAAGGAACATGAGGAACACTTGAGGCTTACGTTGCAGAAATTGAGGGAGCATCAATTGTATGCCAAGTTCAACAAGTGTCAATTTTGGTTGAAAGAGGTGTCGTTTTTGGGTCATATAATCTCAAGATGAGGAGTATCGGTTGACCCCGGAAAAGTGAGAGACGTGCTGAACTGGGAACCGCCGCAAAATGTAAATGAAATAAGGAGTTTTCTTGGAATGGCTAGATATTACCGTCAATTCATCAAAGACTTTTCCAAGATAGCCAAGCCTATGACGGAGTTGATAATGAAGGGAAAAGGCTTTCCAATGGACTCAAGCTTGTCAAAATAGTTTCGAGGAGTTGAAAAAGAGGTTAACAATAGCCCCAGTTTTGGTACTGCCGGATGTGAGCAAGAGTTTTTATATTTATTGCGACGCATCGAGACAAGGACTTGGATGTGTATTGATGCAAGAAGGTCAAGTAGTCGCCTATGCATCGAGACAATTGAAGAAACATGAGCAGAATTATCCAACACATGATTTAGAACTTGCAGTCGTGGTACATGCATTGAAAATCTGGAGACACTACATTCTTGGACATAGGTGTAAAATTTATACGGATCATAAGAGTTTGAAGTATATTTTCACACAAACGGATCTGAACTTGAGGCGACGGAGATGGTTGAAGCTCATCAAAGATTATGATTTGGGGATCAACTATCATCCGGGAAAGGCTAACGTAGTGGCTGATGCTTTGAGTAGAAAAGGAGGGAGTCATCAACTCACAGTTCGAGAGTTACCATCTGTGTTATGTAAGGAGTTTGAATGGTTGAACCTTGGGTTTGTAAATGAGATGGAGATGATGGAGTTAAACCCAACCTTGGAGCAAGAAATTCGAGAGGCTCAGACAAAGGACGAGGAAATTCAGGAAATCAAGGAAAGGACTCAAGAAGGGAGAGAATTTAGATTTGATGAAGACGACCATGGTACCTTATGGCTTGGTAAGAGGATCGTTGTGCCTAATGTAAAGCATCTCCAGGAGACAATATTAAAGGAGGCACATGACTCACCTTACTCAATTCACCCTGGTTGTACAAAGATGTACAAAGACTTGAAGACTAGCTATTGGTGGGATAGCATGAAGAAGGACATAGCTGAATATGTGGCATTGTGTGATGTGTGTCGACAAGTCAAGGCGGAACATCAAAGGCCATATGGATTATTGCAACCATTGAAGATCCCAGAATGGAAGTGGAAAGAAATTGGTATGGACTTCATAGTTGGGTTACCACGTACTCAGTCCGGGTATGACTCAATTTGGGTAATTGTGGATCGCTTAACCAAGTAAGCTCATTTTGTCCCTGTGAAGACCAAATATACAGCTGCACGATTGGCCGAACTATAGATGGAACATATTGTGTGTCGACATGGAGTCCCTAAGAAGATAGTCTCGGATAGAGGTTCTCAATTTACCTCCAGATTTTGGCAAAAATTGCATGAAGCTTTGGGAACAAGGTTGAATTTTAGTTCAGCATATAATCCTCAAATGGACGGACAAACCGAGAGGACCAATCAGATTTTGGAGGACATGTTAAGAGTTTGTGCTTTGAAGCATGGGAAAATTTGGGACAAAAGCTTGCCATACGCAGAATTTTCATACAACAATAGTTACCAGAGCAAGCTTGAAAATGTCACCATATGAAGCGCTTTATGGGAGGAAGTGTAGGACACTTTTATTCTGGAATGAGGATGGAGAAACTCAAGTATTTGGTCCGGATGTGTTGCAAGAAGCCGAAAAGCATGTCCAAATAATTCGTGAAAACTCGAGGGCTGCCCAATCAAGGCAAAAAGGCTATGCGGACAATAGGAGAAGGAGATTAGCCTTTGAAATAGGAGATTTTGTTTACCTCAAGGTGTCACCAATGAGAGGTCATAATAGGTTTAACATAAGGGGCAAGCTCGCACCTCGTTGTATTGGACCATTCAAGATTTTGGACAAAAGAGGAGAAGTAGCGTATAAGTTGGAGATGCCAGCTCATCTTTCGGATGTCCATGATGTCTTTCATGTTTCCCAGCTCAAGAAGTGTTTTAGAGTACCGGAAGAACAAGTGCCAATGGAAGAATTGGAACTAGAGGAGGATTTGACTTATGCCGAACAACCGGTCAAAATCTTGGAAATTAAGGAGAGGGTCACAAGGAACAAGGTTATTAGATGGTGTAAAGTTCAATGGAAGCACCACACAGAAAAAGAAGCAAAGTGGGAATTGGAGGATGATCTGAAGAAGGAATTTCCCTATCTCTTCTGTTCCATGTTGAATCTCGAGGGCGAGAGTCATTTTAAGGGGGGTAGGTTTGTAACACCCTCATTTTAATGCATCATGCCTTGCATGCACTCATATACATGTTTAACATTAACCCACATAAAGAGGAACGAGTTTAAAATTGATTTGGAGCATTTAAAATTTATTTGGAACAAAACCGCAATTAAAATGCAGGAAAGTGCGGACTAGTCCGATTATACTTAGGACTAGTCCGATTTCTCTCTTACTAAAAACGGACTTGTCCGTTTTTGCTACAGACTAGTCCGATTTTGCCTCTGGAAACTTTCGGACTTGTCCGATTTTGTGCGGACTAGTCCGATATTCCAAGAATCCATGAAAATTTGCTAAGTTGCTGGACTTTTCTGGACTAGTCTGGTGTTCCAGCAGACTTGTCCGATTTCCTCACTGTTTAAAGTCGGACTTGTCCGATTTCAGGCCAGACTTGTCCGATTTTCTCTCTGGACAACTTTGGACTAGTCCGGTCCTTTCTGGGCTTGTCCGATATTTTGCGACTCCGAATTGATCTTTTATTTTACGACTTGTTTCTTGGGTCTCATTTTAAGTGGGCCTAGGGACGTCATGCCTAACTCTTTTAGAGCCCATGTGGGACTCTAAACCGGCCTCTACTCATCCTAAACTCGAAATCCATCTAACCCTAGCCTCCACCTCTATATAAACAGCCCCACCCCTTGGCTTGACATTTATTTGCCACTTTTCTACCACACCCAAACCCTAGTTCGTGGAGAGCCACAATAAAGGAGGGAGGAGAGGATGCCAAGCAAGAAGAAGAAGAGGAGGAAATGAAAGAGGATCAAGATCTCCACCAAGTTTCATTCTTCATTACCAATTCATCTCCAAGTTCATCACTAACCCTAGATCACCAAGATCCAAGTGTTACCTCCAAGTTTCTTGATTCATTGGAGTTCTAAACACCTGGTATACCTTCTATTCTCTTTTCCTTACGAGAATTCAACCCCTAATCTCCAAATTTACGTCGATCTAGAAAACCCTAATCTGTTGATCTCGTAGAGTGCAGACTTGTCCGGTCCCTAGCGGACTAGTCCGGTCTTCCTGGCTAAATTGTGTTGAATTGATTCTAAAGTTTGATCTTATCACATCCAAACCTGTATAAACTTGTTAAAAGCTATTAGAACTAGCTAGTGATCATCAAAAGCAATCTATTGACAAGTTCTACCTTGCATTTGCATCAATCATGCATGTCATGACATATTAAGTAATATTTGTGCACTCTTTGATTGTGTTTCTTGTATTGTATGTTTATTGTGCAGATTAGATGGATTTGCGCTAGAGAGTGCCGCCGAGGATCTACAGCACCAATAGTTTGAAGGCTTTGATCCTAATCAACAGCAAGAGCAAGGCAAGTGTCCTTGAAGCATATTGATCCTGTTTTTAAAATAAATGTTTTGGTCGCAAACTGCATGCTTGTGTCAATTTGATGGGAAATTCTATGGTAGGAAGTTTACTAGAATTGTTAAACCACCCTTGTCACCTGGAATATACGGTAGAGAGTCGGGAAGGGCTTTTTACCTTTTGCTTTGCTTAATCAACTGAGATGGGAAATAACTATACCACTTAATTTAATTATGCATGAATGAGATTATGGTTAACATGAACTAGTTAAAAATGATATGGTAATGGGTGATCTAAGCAAGCCTGGTATGTGGATGGGTTGGATGTCATGGTGGTTTGCTTGCTTTAGATCTAAGGACCGGTTCATGCGAGAATAAGCCAGGACTACAGTGCCACCACGAGGACAAGTATGGGTGCGGCATAGCTGATTAATTAGGGCTTTGCCGGTGCTATTTGGACCATTAAGGATGCTCGGGGAAGGGGTAGTCGGATTGGGTTTGTTGACGATTGGTGGGACTACCCTAGGATCCGAATGGCTCAAGAGGGGGCCCTTGGTTGAAGATGTGCTCTGTAGGAGACATTGCCACCGGTGAAACCTCAGTGGGGTCTAAATAGGCTAGTAATCCCTATGTAAAGGCTATTTTGTGATCTCTTGGCCACACACCGATGGAAGTGTTAGACGGCATAATAGAGGTTCTAGTCATCGAAAGGTGATGAAATTACGAACATGTGGGTAAAGTGGTACAAACTCTACAGAGTGTGTCTAAAACTATTATGATAGCCGTGCTCCCGGTTATGAGCACCTGGACAACTTCC
This sequence comes from Tuctoria greenei, assembly GCA_036927565.1. Taxonomy (NCBI): domain Eukaryota; kingdom Viridiplantae; phylum Streptophyta; class Magnoliopsida; order Poales; family Poaceae; genus Tuctoria; species Tuctoria greenei. The sequence goes on along the minus strand of JAYESD010000004.1, from coordinate 93,606,312 downwards.
ATGATTAGAGGGAAATTGGGATTTGGGATGGTTATGGTTTGGTAATGGTTATGGCTGGCTATGGATTAATTCTGGTATTGAATATGGTTATTGGAAAATGGTGAAATCTGGAATTATTGACGAGGATGGTGAATTGTGGACTGGTATTATGATATTACTGACGATTATGATGGGTTTACTTCAAATACATATAATATATTGCTTTTCAAATGCTTTATTGTACTTTTTAGCACTTACCCATTATTATTGTCGTCATTTGAATCAGCCACATGTCATACTTTCCACACTTGCTGAGTACGACATGTACTCACTCTTGCAATCCCCCCCCCCAACAGTTGCAGGTCAGGATTGGGATTTTAATGGTGATAATGCGGATTTTTAGGCCGTGTCTACCGTCAGCTTGCCTGTGGTGTTTTTGGAGTTGCGCTATACCTTATTGCTTATGCTGCCTAGCTGTTTAGTTTGCTTAATTATTTTATTTCTGCTGCAGTAGTTGAACTTGTCATAAATATTCATTAGAGGTTGTATTCGAGGATAATATGGTTTGTGTAATAAAACATGGATAATTAATCTTGTCTTGTGGTAATTTTCTGTATACTCTCTTGTGAATGAACTCGTGTATGTGTGTTGAACATCCTGGGCACACATATGCATTAGCTTGGTTCATTTTTCGGAACCGGGCGTCACACTAGCTCTGTCTCCCGGAGGTGGATGCGGTTCTGTTGTTCGGCCAGGTCCTTCTCCCTGCCTCTTACTTTCCCTTCTCTGGCGTCAACATCAGCTTCTCTTTTTGAGAGATCCTGCCCTAGTTTCCAGTACTTTTCCTCATCTTACTTGCTCCGCATATCAACAGATCAAGCTTGTTACTACGATCTGCCAAATTTTGCTCTGTCAGAGTCAGCTTCTGGCGAGCTCCTCTTCTCTTTTCAATACATCCTCCTGTTGTTCCAAGAGTTTCTCTTCCCTTGCATCGAGGTCTGCTCGGCGCTTCAGGAGAATCTCATTTAATTCATTGCGGTTGTTGTGACGTTCATCAGCAGCATCATTCTTTTCTTTGTCTTGTTAGACAATGTCCCGAGAAATAGCGTCGAGAGCCCTAATGGCAGCCTCTTTTTTCTCCAGCAACTTGCCCCAGTATTCCAACCGGGCCTTTTCCTTCTCGACCCACTCCTTTTGATCAGCAAGCCTCGTATGTGCAAGCTTGGTCTCGAAGTGGAGCCTGTTGCGCCAACGCCTCAAGGTGTGGCGCTCTTATTCAAGGACCTTGCTGTCATGATCAAAGGCGAGGTGGACCTGTCAGGGGCTCGAGCACGCATTGTCAATAGACAACACAAAAGGAATAGGCTCCGGACCTGCCGGGGTCATTTTTGCCGGCTCCAGAAAGTCTTCAAGAACAAAAATAGGGTCCCATGCCACAATTGTGGTTCCCTGAGCTTCTACAACATTAGGGCTGCCCTCCAGGAGCTCCTCGGCCGCTGTTGAGGAAGATCCTGCCGGGGGATCTTCTACCTCTGGGGATGACGCTGAAGGTCCAGCCGTAGGGTCTTCAACTATTGGCTCCGCGGGTGGAGAGCCTACCACCTCTTATTCAGGATGTTCCGACTGGGGTATGGACACCTCCGGAGCAATTACCTCCAGAGCGGTTGTTGGAGTTTCATCCGAAGACACTTTCACCGTTGGCTCAGGCGCAAGAACATCAACCACCTCCAGCTCAGCTGTCAGAGCTTCAGGCACTTCCGGCTCAGCAGCCGGAGCTTCAACTATCTCCTGCATAGAGGTCGGAGCTTCAGGCACCTCTGGATCAATCGTTGGATCTTCACCCACTTCTGACAAGGACGCCAGAGCTTTGGGTACTTCCGGCTCAAGTGCCGGAGCTTCCGACACCTCCGATTCCCGCATCAGAGCTTTAGCCTCTGGTGCTATTGCTGGTAGTTCTACTGGCGCATCTTCAACAACTTCTCCCTCGTCGTCCGGCACTACCACGGGAGCTTCGGGCGTCTCTTGTGGATCCATGTCCACGACAGCTGGTGCCAGAATTGCCGTGTCTTATGCCACCACCAGGGGAGGCTCGGTGGTTGAAATCGGAGCTTCAGCATGCTTAGCTCCAGCAGCTGTAGCAGATGCTGAAGCCTCGGACTTTTTTCTCGATGCCCTGGAAATAAAAGGTAGATAATATTAAAAACAAAACAAAAACAAGACTAGCAGGTCCCTCCGACAGAGGGTGCCTCCTCCGCCCTGGAAGCTTTGGAGCCTGAAGAAGGTGCAAACTCTTGCGGAGAGTCGACAATGGCCAGGCCCCGACTCTCATAACCAACCTGCCACAGCGCAAGACTGATCGCGTCCAGGTTGGGCATCTCCTTCAAAATCTTCGTCCGGAGTTCCTGGTCTGTGCAAAGTGGTGGGCAAGACCGCGGGAAGTTGAAGACGTCATTCGATAGCAGGTTGCCGCATGCCTTGGACATTGTGTCGAGCACCTCTTTCGAGGTCGTCTCTGTGTCGCGACCCCACACCAGACGGGTGCCATGCTGTAGCCAGAAGTAAAGCCATGTAGGACGGCAACAGTGCTGAAGGGGAGCCAGGCGTCGATGGAGGAAGTCCGGCATCACCTTCAACTCCGACAGACCACGATCCGCCAGGAATTGGATCCTCTCCATCACCGGGGTGTAGGCCTTCTCTAGCTCCGACTGCTCCTCCCAGATCTCCTTCCTGATCATCGCCCATCCAATGGGCATAAGCATGCGATCATGAGTGTCGACTTGTAGGATCACTCAGTCCTTCCTCCAATCGGCCCACTTCGCGGAGGAGAGTGGTGTGATATACTTGAAGGGGTTGTTAGCCCAATGCTAGAAGCAGTATCAGCCGAGGAAGTTGGCTTTGTTCTTCTTCCCCGACTGCCTCAGCACGAAGAATAGACGGAACACCAGCATGCTCAGGTACACCCCGATGAACATCTCATAGAAATGCGAGAACACCACTGCCACCACCAGATAGTTGAGTGACATGTGATGAAGCTGGAGCCCAAGGACTTCCAGGAGTCTCACCAGGAAGGAAGAAACAGGAGAGATGAACCCGGAGTATGCGTACGCCTAAAAGAAGACGATCTCCTTCTCCCCCAACTCTTGTGGCAAGGAGCCAAAACGGATCAGATCCCGCCGCTCCTTGTCCTCCCAGCCAAAAAGCCGATTCACAGGTGAAGCATCCTCCATCCGGGAAGGAGGCAGGGCTGAGTCTATTGGAACAGGGTTCGAGAACCTCAAGGGTGGGTAGACGCTTAAGGAGGAAGTCGAAGGCTCGAATGCTTGGGGCGTGCGGAAGGAAGGAGCCTCCATTGCCCAAAAGGCACCCCTTTAAAGCAACCAAGTAGTGTTTGGGTGCACCGTGCAAATTTGAGCGGGCTCCAAATCAACAGCCCATGCCATGGCGTTCATGACAAACGGGCCCAGGTCCCCGATCAGAAAAACCAGCCCGAGCAGTTCTCTGCTTGAGAAGGCAACCCGGCGGTTCCCATCAAAAGAAAGTGAAAGAAGCAGAAGCACAGCAGGCACCTTGGGAACCCTCGCGATACTGTCACAACAAGAAAAGATCCCGTCGCCATGACCCCTCAACCATAGAGGGACCAGTGGTCACAATAGCAGAGACGCGCACCGCTTTGGCTGATCAAGACAAAATTAAAAGGCCACGCGAGAAAGCAGGAGAGGGCTCCACCCTCAGGCTCGTCGCCTCCCCCCAAGATGAACCCAGGGGCCACTGTCGGTACCCAGCATATCGGGCACCCTCGCGCACAAGCTAGAGACGCCTAGGTACCCCGCCTCCCAGCAAAGGCGGGGTCCAAGGGCGCAACATGTTGAAGAGAGTTGGACCCATCAGCCTCAGATGGGTGGTCCAAGGTACCCGCAAGAAGCCCCGAAGGAGAATCTCAGCACCCCCTTTGGAGACGAGCCCCCTGGTAACCACGTGTCCAGCAAGTAAGGATCCCTCCTCCCTGTGAGACAGGGCTCCAGAGCTGCCGCATGGACCAATACATCAGGCAGGTCACCTCCCATATGGGCGGGCTCTGGGAGTGCCACATGTCCCGCAAGGCGGGACCTAACCTCCTCCAGGAGGGTGGGCTCCCGAGCTGCCACGTGGACCGCATGATATGACCTGATCTCCTTCGCGGAGGTGAGCTCCCGAGCTGTCATGTGGTCCGCAAGGCGAGACATGACCTCCTTCGAAGAGGTGAGCTCCCAAGCTGCCACGTAGGCCACAGGATAGAACCTGACCTCCTCCGCAGAGGTGAGCTCCCAAGCTGTCACATAGTCTAGCCACTTGCACTGGACGGAGGGACGCAGAGTTAAGAGGGCGGTGAACCTTGTCCATGTCAAGGCTTCAAGATACGTGGCTTCCCTAGACGCATGGCACGACACACTCCTAATGTCAGGTACCGCTACGACCAATCGCATCACAGTGAAGACGCCGCAGGCCTATCCCTCTCTGCCAAGTGGGTAGCTTACGGCGACAGAGATAGTTGAATGAGACATCCACTACCAATGTCAGCAGCGGCGCATGGGCTACTAATGACTCAGGCGGCAAGACGGCGATTCTTCAAAGCCATGATAAGAGGAAGCTTATGCAAGGAGCCTTAGATCCTTACGATAAGAACGCCTCAGGACCAACTGTCGAGCCCTGGGACACCACTTGTAAGGCGTCCAGCCTTGTTTATAAAAGACTTGGACCGCCACCGTTACAAGGGCCGAACATCACACACACGCATACACACATACTAGCAATACCATCCACCGTGGAGTAGGATGTTATGCTCCTTGCGGCCCGAACCACGTAAAAGCCACCGTATCATATTCTCATCCGCTAGAACACTTGATTGAGGCCTAAGCCCCGCTGAACAAAGAACATCCGCGGGCTGCTCCTTAGCAGATCTGAGGGAAGTGTCGCATTAGCACTTCGACACCAATCGAAGGTATCACACAAGAAAATATCAAATGGAAGTTATTTCATTTTTCCATCAAGGAAAAAGCCAAATAACGGTACGACCACAACGTTGGGAAGGCAAACTATAATTGGAATGAATTACGAGACACATTTTGTCTTGCTTTCTTTACAATTACTCGAATTGTTTCCTTACGAAGGGAAGTACTATGCTTCCAGCAGATGGAGAAGGGATCTTTAGGTGCAGCTTGGGATAGATTCTCTCTTTTGAGAATATCCTACCCAAATTTGTCCATCCCTGATCTGTTGCTTTTGAAACACTTGTACATGGGGTTAAACAAAGAGTCTACCCTACATCTTGAGATTATGGCTGAAGGATCCTTCCTCCATAAGACACCGGAAGAAGGCAAAGATCTTCCTGATCAAATTATAGAAAATTATTCCTTCATTATGGGTCTTAGTGAGCCTCCTCAAGAGGAAGCCGTGTCAAGAACTGAGGACAAATCCATGGACAAGGATGAACCTATTTCTTTCCTATCTTAAACCTTGCCGGAAGAATCCTGTCTCGAACTAGAAACTATGAAGGAAGAAGAAATTCAACTTTCAGAGTTTCCCTTTTACTTCGAGGAAGAAATGTTTGAAGATTTTAGTAATACCTCGAAGTACTGTTGCCATAGGAAACCACCATTTCCACTAACTCCACTTGACCCATCTGATGGTGTGCTCGTCTAACAGACGCTCAAGGAGTTAGCCTCTATTATAAGTCGAGAATGAAATTGCGGAAGTTGAGCAGTCGCCCGAAATCCTTCAGATGACCTCATCTTTGGCCACCATTCTATGCTTCATTAGAGCGACACCAATGAGGGTCCTATACAACCTCACTGTTGGAGCAAATCTCATTTTCGATTTTTGTGCTCTCGCCATTCTGGGCGATGTGCCATTGGCACCAAAACAATAATCCTTCCGAGATTCTTTCGAAAAAATCCATGAAGGGTGTGGGGTTTTGCAACAGGTGTCTGTAAGACACAAAGATATTGAGGCTTTCCTAGACTTCCATGTCTTTGAAATCCAAGATTTCGACATTATTATAGGGATTCCAATTGAGAATTACTCATGGAAATTCCCTTGGAAGGAAACCTCAATGTCAAAATTGGAGGGGGAAAGTTCTCTATTCCTATTCCGCATTCAAAGAACACATCCGCAGAATTGCCCATCCAAGATGAACCAATATAGTAGGTTAGGACTCTTCAATTTTTAGAAACCCCTAAAATTGAAGGAGAAGAAGCTTTCATCCAAGAGGAGGATGAATTTCAGGAGGCAATTGAATTGCCAAAAGAAGAGCTCTCTCCAAAACCTCCTGTTGAGCTAAAAATTTTACCTCCGGGCCTACGTTATGCTTTTCTGAATGGCGATTTGGAAGCCCCTACCATCAGAAGTGATAAGCTTTTAGATGATGAGACAATCAAACTCATAGCCATGCTAGAAAAGCATAGAGCTATTTTTGGCTATTCACTACAAGATCTCAAAGGAATTTGTCTAGTGTTATGAACCCATTGCATCCCTATTGACCTTGAGAGTGTCCCCTCAAGGGAGCCTCAAAGGAGGTCACATAATGCGACGCAGGAAGTTGTCAAGAAGGATTCTTGAAACTTCTGCATGCCGAGATTATTTACCCTGTTCCTCATAGTGAATGGGTTAGCCCAGTTTAGTAGTGCCTAAGAAAGGAGGTATGACGGTCTTTCAAAATGAGGAGAATAAACTAATTCTTCAACAAACCGTCACGGGGTGGAGGATGTGCATTTATTACTAGAAACTTGACAAGGCCACAAGGAAGGATCATTTTCCACTGCTCTTCATCGATTAGCTGTTAGAGCAGTTGATGAGTATTTAGGATATCATCAAATCCCAATCCATCCCGACAATCAAAGTAAGACCACATTCACATGTCCTTAAGGGACTTACACCTATCGGCGTATGTCTTTGGATTGTGTAATGCTCCTGCCTCTTTTCAGAGGTGTATGATGTCTATCTTTTCCGACATGATTGAGGAGATCATGGAAGTTTTCATGGACGATCCCCGCATCTATGGAAAAACTTTTGATCATTGTCTAGAAAACATAGACAAGGTCTTACAAAAATGCCGAGAGAAGGACCTAGTGCTTAATTGGGAAAAGTGTCATTTCATGGTCCGTGAAGGCATCATTCTTGAACATTTAGTGTCTAAGAGAGGGATAGAGGTGGACAAAGCAAATATAAGGTTCCAAACGGCATTAGGCGCTAGGCGGGCGGTGACCGTCCGCCTAGAGCCTAGCCGTGACTAGGCGCCACCTAGGCGTTTCAAGGCGGTGTGCACTGTAGCAGTAATAAATTCTAATTTGTTTTAAAATACTACTAAATATTCATATTTTTGCTATGTGGGCTGATTTTTTGCAACTCACTTCAGTCCTGGGGCTTTCTTCCACAGTTTCAAGCAACAACTCAGCCCAACTGCTCCCTATTTCCTTCCACGCAGGACACACTCCTGCTTTCTTTGCCCCTTCATCCTCGTAGATCCACCTGATCCGGCATCCTGTTTCTCCTCCGCAGCTCACCTCCGGATCTGGCAGCCCCGCCGCCTCTCCTCCGTGGCTCACCTACCGATCCACCCCCTCTCCCCGCCGCCTTGCGGCCGCCTACCCCCCTAGGCGAGGCGGTCCACCCGCGCGGAGCGCCTAAGCATGCCTAGGCGAGCGCCTTTTGGAACGGTGGCAAATATTGAAGTTACTGAAAAGCTTCCACCTCCTATCAATGTTAAGGAAATCCGTAGCATTTTAGGTCATGCAGGGTTCTATCGGCGATTTATCAAGGATTGCTTCAAAATCGCTACACCCCTCACTAACCTATTAACTAAGGAAGTTCCCTTTGATTTCAACGATGAATGCCTTAAATCATTTCATACACTCAAAAAGACACTCATCTCAGCTCCAATCATTCAACCTCCTGATTGGACGCTGCCATTCGAAATCATGTGTGATGCTAGTGATTTTGATGTTGGTGCGGTCTTAGGCCAAACAAAAGATAAAAGGCATCATGCAATAGCCTGCGCTAGCAAAACTCTGACAGGAGCTCAACTCAGTTATGCCACAACTGAAAAAGATCCCCTAGCTGTAGTTTTTGCTATCTATACAGACCATGCCGCCTCGAAGTATTTGCTCACCGAAAAGGATGTTAAACCTGTGGGGACCGGAATCCACACATCCGAGGATCTCATTGCGTGGTGTCGTGCGATGCGACACCCAACAGTTTACAAGAATAGAACCAGAATAAAGTACAAGACCAAGTCTTTTATTTAATACACAACGGAAGTTTTCACAATACTAGCGGATGTAAAGAAATATATACATACCATAGCTACGCTCTCAGCACTAGCTATGCAAAAAGCAAAGTTTCCCATGCCAGGGATACTTTGCACTAGCAACACTCAAACTATGGCGGCGTGCAGGGTTCCCACTCGGCTGTACACCCTGGAGGGGGTGTTGCCTCATCGTCAAACCCATCCTCAAAAGGGTAACCTGCAAAAACTCGTTAACTGCAAACGTGAGCTTAAGGCTCAGCAAGACTTAACCGTCTCACTAGACAGATGCACGGGGACACTAATCATAGGTAAGGAATAGCATAAATAACTCGCCTACAAGTGGATCCTTATAACCAAGTTTTAAGTAGCAAATGACATTCTCTGAGCACGGCACATCATGGGCTCCACAATCAAACAAGAAACGCTTTACCGATGATATGACATGCCCAAAGCACATAATGCTATTACAGCTAAAGTATGGGGAAATTGTAAATCTTTAGTTATACTATCTCTAAATCAAACAAAGTTGCAAAGTAATTATAATTCAATATCATATGACTTTCCTGACTTCTTTAGTATTTACTACGTCGCGACTGCGACAGACAAGTGGTACTCTATTACTGCGAGGGACAGTGATTGCAATCAAGACACACCCGGTCAACACGACACATACGTCGTTCGGAAGTGTCAGCGAGTACACCTGTACCTACATAACACTTCAGTACTAGGCGTATATGGCCACCTTTCACAAGAAACTCAAATGTTGAGCCCGTCTCACCTCCGCAAACAGCAGGTCTCCGCACGGAACACCTCATGTGTCCGCCGACCGATTTACACCTTACTGTCCTCAACCCACCCCTATCGATGGTGAGTTAATGGGTCTCAACATCCCAGTTATCAAGTTACATCAGTTTATTGGATTCCATATGTCCATTATATTGCCGGTACATTTCAAGCTTGTCCGAAGGGGCTGCATACGGACGGGCCTTAATCGACACAGGCAGGGCTATGCGACCGAGACTCAATTCTCGCCGCTTCCTAGCCATTCCCTGCCCGGTCTCAATTTCATTATATTAAGCCATTTTCTATTCAACCAATCCTGTGAGATACATCTCTCGCGAGTAGATTCCAACTACTCGACTTCTACCGGATCTCCTATGCATTAGCAAAGCAGTTACTACAGGTCAAACTGTAACTCGTGCCAAATGAACCCTGGGATTTTTGGTCATGCAAGTGTAGTATCATTCACCCTAAACGTAATGCACAATTCATATACTACTCATCATAGTGATAAAGCAAAAGTTTATAAACGACTTAAATGCAAACCGGGGCTTGCCTTGTTGCAGGTCAGGTTCTGAGTTAAAAATTGGAAGGTTCTCTTCCAAGGCTTCTGGCTCCTCCTCGACTTCGGTCACTATACGATATGCAGATAACATGGATATATAAATGACTTTGAAATTTATTTATTTAAGACCATAAATTAATTCATGGTGACCACTATATGACAGGGACCTTGATTGGCTTTGGAACTTCGATGGTAGATACTAGGGAATATGATCAAAGCTCTTGCAAAGAACAGGAGATGATCATAGCAGATTGTGGTCTCCGAAAGTATGGCAAGCAAATCAACTTCCAAAAATTTCCGAGAGGAAACTGTAGCTTGAACCTAGCTAACAGTTGATAATCAAGATGGAGGGAGTGGTTCTGGTCTTAGCAAAATTTGTTTCATAATTTTTCTAAGCTGTGGGGAAGGAGTTATTGTATTTCTAATTCGGCAAGAATTTCTGGATTTACTTTATAATTGAGTTTCTAGACATTAAATCAATATTTGGTTTGTAACTGATTTAGGACTAGTACAGTAGGTTAATTAAATCCAAGATTTTAACAGGTTCTAGGGTTTGACTAAAGGAAGACTCAGTAAAATTTTGGGACCTAATAAAGCAACCTAATATCTGTGAAAATTCAATAACTGAGAAAGGGAATTGAATTATACAGAGCGTTAAACAGGTGCTATGGCTCCCAACCTTTGCCTGATAATCAAGAATAGGACAATAAATTTTATGTGAATTTTGGGGATTTTTCCCGTGGATATCTTGTCTGGAAAAATTGCATTTGCATTAGGAAAGATTATTTTCTACAGAATTTAACTCTGAGTTTCACAGAACCTAATTGGTATTGGCAGAAACTAGAGATCAAGAGCTTTCGAACAAAATTTGTTTGAAGAATTTTGGAGTATCCTACAGAAAGTTATTGATTTTCTAAGTTGGAGCCTAATCTGGAATAATTTCCTAATTTGATTTAACTCGTGGGCCCCACTGTTTTAAAATGAACCAATAGTATTTAAACCACACGGGGGCCACAGAGTTCCACCGCGTAGCCACAGCAAATCCTGTGGACACACCTGATCCGACGGGATTTACCGCCGCTGACACGCGGGACCCGCCGCGTCGTCTTCTACCTCCCGACGCGGGCGGCGCGCGGGGCTCCCGCGGCGGTGCTCTCCGGCGAGCCTCGCCGCCGGCCAATCCAACGCACCAGATTCGCGGAAACTTGCCGCCTGGGGGTTTTTGGGGTCGCTGAGCACGATGGTGAGGTCAGTGGGTCTTGAAGCTCGCCGGAAAAGGTCGTGCGACGGCGGTGGCGGCGATGAGCGCTCGGGCAACATAGAACTCTCTATAGAGTAGCTCAAATCACTTGGGAATTGCTCCAAAACCTTTCTGGGATGATGGAGTTCAAGGATATGGGCGCAGAAGGGGAGTGAGTTGCCGGGAATCATGAGTTCGACGGTGAACCGAGGTTTTCTCACCGGCGGCGAGCAAAACTCGAAATTCAGAGCCGTTGCTTGATGATCCTTAAAGGTTTTTGCTCAGACAGGATCGCTAGGGCCTATAGAAACTATCTCTAAGTAATTGCAAAGGATGATTGCTTGCCGAAAAGGAATTTGACATGAAATCATAGCTAGCTATCTACCCTCGGCCGTAGAGGAAATGAACAATAACTCGCTCAGGCTTCAACGATAAGGGAAACGGTTTGTACCATGAGCTAGAGTTTGATCAGGCGCACCTTTTTGCTCTTTGGAGCTAGGCTTGAAACGGCGCGGAACGGCGGCACGCCGCGGAGCAGTGGCGAGCGGCGGCGATGGCGCGCGGCGGAAGAATAGTTGCGAGGCAGAGGAGCTGTGATCGGGGATGAGAAGTGAAGGGAGCTTCGGCCGGCCTTTTATAGGGCCGCGGCGAGCAGGCAGGCAGCTCGCTGGAGCTGCATGTGCGCGCGCGGTGTCGAGCGGGGGCGCGGCGGTGCAGAGGTGTCGGGGTTGAGCTGATCCGTTTAAAAGGGGAACTGACATGTGGGGCCCACTGTCCAGTGATTCTCCCCACAGTTCAGTTACTAATTCATTTAAAAATAGAAGATCAACTCCAAAAATCATGAAATTTTGTGGAGATGGCCCATGAATTATTCTGAACACAATGGTGAACCCAATTCTTATGTTTAAAGAAGTTGGAGAAGAATTAAAATTCAGAATTGAATTTGATTCAAATTTGCCAAGCACCTCAATAAAAATAGTAGATGAGTTTCTAAAATCTTGAAACTTTGTAAGCATGCTATTGAGGAATTTAGGAGCTCATGGAAAAATTTAGAGCCCTTAATTTGAATATTTGGTTTAGAGCTTATTAGGGCTTCATTGTGCATTTCTTACTAATCCTTATCCAAAAATTATTATTCTTAAAAGGTGAATAGAATATAATTTGGATTCATGGTGAAGTCTAATACCCATGATAAAAGAATCTAACAAAGAGTGCATGATAAGTTTTGGATGGCATAGTTCATGTGTACCATTATATTGGAGATCCAAAATAGTTGATCACAAAACCCATATGAACTTAACATGCCATAAAAGTGGGGTTTTACATTCCTCCCCCCTTAAAAGAATCTCGTCCCGAGATTACAAAAGAAGGCAAAGGAAAAAGGATCTATCGAACATATGCCGCTAACAAGTCCGGATAGTTCGTCCTAAGATACTCCTCGCTTTCCCACGTGGCCTCTTCGGCACTGTGGTTGCTCCACAAGATCTTGTAGAAACGCAAGGTGCGGCTTCTTGTGGTGCGAGTCTTTTCATCGATGATCTGAGTTGGATGCTCGGAATAGGTGAGATCTGGTTGGAGAGCTTCCAAATCCTCTATGCGGATATCAGCTGGAGTCTTAAGGCATTTCCGCAATTGGGAAATGTGGAATACATTGTGGACTCCGGAAAGTGACGTTGGTAACTCCAATTGATATGCCACAGGTCCGCATCTTTCGATTATTGTGAATGGCCCAATAAAGCGGGGAGCTAGTTTCCCTTTTACCCCGAAGCGATGGATACCCTTCATAGGGGATACCCGGAGATAAACTTGATCTCCAACTTCGAAGTGAAGAGGTCGACGTCGTTTGTCCGCGTAGCTCTTCTGACGAGACTGAGCAGCTTTGAGATTCGCCTGAATAGTGCGAACTCGATCCTCGGCTTCATTTACTAAGTCGATGCCGTACACTGCCCGTTCACCTGATTCGCACCAGTTTAAGGGTGTGCGACACTTGCGGCCATAAAGAGCTTCATATGGCGCCATCTGGATACTAGCCTGGTAACCGTTGTTGTACGAAAATTCTGCCAATGGTAGATGGTCATCCCAATTCTTACCATGGTGGATGGCACAGGCACGAAGCATGTCCTCAAGCACTTGATTCACCCGTTCAGTTTGTCCATCAGTCTGAGGATGATAGGCCGAGCTCCTAATTAACTTGGTCCCCAGTGCAGCATGGAGATGCTCCCAGAATCGCGAAACAAATACAGCCCCACGATCTGAGACGATGGTGCGGGGTATTCCGTGGAGACACACGATTCTGGCAATATATAATTCCACGTACTTTGACGACCGATAGTTGGTATTGACGGGAATGAAGTGTGTTGTCTTAGTTAGTCGGTCAACGATCACCCAAATTGAGTCGTGCTTATGGAGAGTGGGAGGCAACCCAACAATGAAATCCATGCTGATATCCTCCCATTTCCAAGCTGGTATGCTTAAAGGTTGAAGCTGTCCTGCTGCTTTCATATGGTCGGCCTTCACTCGCCGGCACGTATCACACTCGGATACATATTTAGCTACTTCCCGCTTCATCCGAGTCCACCAGAACTTCTTTCTTAAATCTTGGTACATTTTGTTACTTCCCGGATGAATGGAATACTTGGATAAATGAGCTTCATCCAGTATCTTCCTCCGAAGTTCCATGTTTCGGGGTACCACTATACGGTCGTTAAACCAGAGGGTACCTTCATCGTCACTTCGGAAGCATTTCATCTCTCCCTTTATCATCCTTTGTCGAATATGCGACATCCCTATGTCTTCCTGCTGAGCTGCTACAATATCCTCCCTGATGGTAGGAATGAGAGCTAGGTTGTAGAGTGCTGCATATGGAACTAAGTAAAGACTTTGTCCTTCTTCACCTTCCATTGTGGTGAGGGAAAGATTGTTGGCATGGGACTTGCGGCTCAGTGCATCGGCGACTACATTCGCCTTGCCTGGATGGTAGTGGATCTCAATCTCATAATCCTTGATCAATTCTAACCATCGCCTTTGTCGCATATTCAAATCCTTCTGGGTGAAGATGTATTTCAAGCTTTTGTGATCAGTGTAGAGGTGTACTAAATTACCCAGTAGATAATGCCTCCACATCTTCAATGCTAGCACCACAGCAGCCAGCTCAAGATCATGAGTCGGGTAGTGCCGCTCGTGGTTCCGAAGCTGTCGCGATCCATACGCGATCACTCTTCGCTCTTGCATTAATACACAACCTAAACCAATCCCAGATGCATCGCAATAGACATCAAATGCTTTGGTTGTGTCTGGTTGGGCTAAAACTGGTGCCGTTGTAAGGTGTTTCACCAATGCTTTGAAACCTGCCTCACATGCCTCAGTCCATACATACTTTTGTCCTTTCTTCAGAAGTTCTGTCATTGGTTTAGCTATTTTGGAGAAACTGGGTATAAACCTCCGGTAATATCCTGCTAAACCCAGGAAACTTCGGACTTCATGTACAGACTTTGGAGACTCCCATTTGAGGACTTGCTTGATCTTGCTTGGATCAACTGCAATACCTTCTGCTGAAATGATGTGCCCTAAAAATGGCACCTGGTTGATCCAGAATTCACACTTGCTGAACTTAGCATACAACTGATGGTCCCGTAATCGCTGAAGCACAATATGCAAGTGTTGAGCATGTTCTTCTTCGGATTTTGAATACACAAGTATGTCGTCAATGAAGACCACGACGAACTTGTCCAATTCCGGCATGAACACTGAGTTCATGAGATACATGAAATGAGCCGGGGCGTTGGTTAATCCGAAGGACATAACCAGATACTCATACAGTCCATACCTTGTGGAGAATGCTGTCTTGGATATATCTTCTGGTCGGATTCTAATTTGATGATAACCAGAACGAAGATCCATCTTCGAAAACACTTTAGCACCCACTAATTGATCGAAAAGAATATCAATGCGCGGTAGTGGATACTTGTTCTTGATGGTGACATCATTAAGTGGACGATAGTCTACACACAGCCTCAAGGTCTTATCTTTCTTTTCTACAAATAGTGCAGAACAACCCCATGGTGATGAACTTGGACGAATAAAACCTTTGCTCCCAAGTTCAGTCAATTGTTCCTTCAGTTCTGCAAGTTCCTTAGGTGCCATCTTGTAGGGTGGCCTTGAAATTGGCACTGTTCCTGGTGCAAGTTCAATCTTGAACTCTATATCTCTCTCTGGGGGCATACCAGGAAGATCTTCAGGAAATACGTCGGAGTATTCACATACTACCGGAATATCCTCTAGTTCCATAACCTCGGTATTGAGAATAGATGGTTCCAATGGAATGATGTTCTTAAGATTGAGAACTTGGGGTCGATGGAGTGGAGAGTTTAGATAAATCTTTCTAGGAATGATATCAAGAATAGCACCATGGTACTGCAACCATGCCATACCTAAGATGATATCAAGCTTTTGATGCTCTAATATCAGAAACGAAGTAAGATATATGGTCCCATCTAGGTTAAGTGGGATTCCAGGAACCAATTTATTTGTTACCGTTTTCCCGGCTGGAGTGTTAACCACATATGGGGTTTTTGTGGAGATAACAGGCAATTGACTTTTAACGACAAAAGATTTACTAATGACATTGTGTGAAGCTCCGGAGCCAAAGAGTATGACTACGGGTTGATCGAAGATAGAGAACGTACCCGTGAGCACGGGTGCGCCTTCTGGAACGTCCTCGATGGCGAGGTGGTGGATGTTGCCGGATCTGGTGGCTAGCTTCTTGGGCGGGTTGCGGGGTTGGTTGGCCCCCTGGTAAGATGATTGCCCTCCACCTTGTGGATTCTGCGGACAATCCTTGGCGAAGTGCCCCGTACGTCCACACGTGAAACACGTGTACGGGGTTTGGCCAATACGAAGGGGAGGACGGAATCCCGGTGCACGTGGTGGAGGTGGAAGTGCACGTGGAACCATCCCCTGTTGTTGCTGCGGCCGAAATCCGCCGTTGTTGAACTGACGACCACGGAACATTGGTGGTCGCGATGGCGGCTGCCACCTCTGGCCGGATGGTGATCGATACACCATACGGTACTTCTGAGGAGTACCACCTCCGCTGCCCTGCGGAACACTCCTCTTCTTCTAATCTGAGGACAGTTCGCGCGTAGCGTCCTCCTGCATGATAGCGGCATTGACTATGTCGTTGAGGCTGCCGCGGTTGAACAGGACAAGCTTGTCCTTCAACTTGGGGTTCAAACCCCGGTAGAAACATTCCCGCTTCCGATCTTCGGTATTCACTTGGTCCTGAGCATATTGGGCCAAGTGGTTGAATGATTTGGAGTATTCGTATGCACTCCTTCCTCCTTGCCTTAGCTCCAAGAACTCTTGAAGCTTCCTCCTCATAATCCCGGGAGGGATGTGGTAGGCGCGAAATGCCTCCCGGAATTCGGTCCAGCTTACAACATGACCTGCGGGGCGTGCGGCAAGGTAATTGGCCCACCACGCACCGGCAGACCCCTGCAGTTGTTGCGCTGCAAACAATGTCTTCTGCTGTTCGGTTACCGCGAGTAAACCGAACTTTCCTTCAATGGTGCGGAGCCAGTTATCCGCGTCCAACGGTTCATCGGCTTCTCTGAATACCGGTGGGTGTGTCGATGAAAAATCAGAGTAGGAACTCTGAAATTGCTGTCGCGGTCCATCATCCTGTCGTCCCCCTTGACGGGACGAGTGCTGTACCAACGTCCGCAGTAACTCGGTTTGCTCGTCGCGCGAGCCGAGCACTGCAGCGAGAACCTCCGCGAGACTCCTGGGGAGTGTGGTTGGAGGTGGTGGAGGTGGTTGCGTCTGAGGCGTATTCTGCCCCGAGGGTGGTGTGTCATCCCCCTGTCCTCCACTAGATCCTCCCACCTCTGAGGCTGTACGAGTACGCACCATACTGCAATATAATGAATAACACGGTAAGTCCCATTGCCTCAAGTTTACCCTCCCTTAGAAATGCGGTAGACAATAATAGACGATGCATAACATTTACATATATTGATAAAGCACAAACTTTATACAAAATATATCATCTCAAGACCAAGTTTACAGTAGTAAACCCAAACTGATGGACTCCCTTTATGGAAATACATCTCTACCATACTTGGCCTTCCTGACATGTCATACTCATCTCATTAGCTAGACACCACAACCATTACTCTTAATATGACACAAACATGGTCACAAAAGAGAAACACTAGCAACCATTTAACTATATGCCGCCCGGTGTTGGCGGAAGTGCTACCACATCTAACTTCAATACGCTCTACTCGATGTATTCAAGTTCCTCTGTGTCTTCTTCTTCTTCTTCATCTTCAGGGCTAGGCACCTCTGATACGGGTGCTGGAGTAGAAGTTGATACATCGTTCAACATCAACGTCTTCTTGGCAGCCATAGCTTGCCAATCTGTCTGTATCATAAACATCCCCCAGGCCTCATTCTCTTGCTGAGCCTGTTCACAGTTGGTCTTCCAGCTCTGAGCCTCTACTCTGGACTGATCCCTGTCTGCAGTCACCACGTTCAACTGTGTGTCCCGTTGGTGCCCATAAAGTAGGCTTGCCTCCAGATCAATATCTCTCTCTAGAGTCTCCTGGCGAGACGCGGCCAAATCCATAACAGCGTCATGCCATTGATTCTCCCTAAGGTTCAAACGATGATTAAGAGGAGCCATCATATCCCTAAGTCTGTCATTTGCCCACTCAAAGTGGTTTGCTCGCTTCATGGCTTGCTTCAGATTGTTTGTCAATTCTTTTATGCATGTCCTTTGATTACCCTTCTCGCGATGTGAGGCTGCTGCATACATCGCTAAGGCTGTTGCGGATGTTTCGCCATGCTCTCCCACCTCCGCAAGCAAGCGGGTTGCCCAGGCTTCAGAAGCCCTGCCGTTGACTGGAAAGAACTCATACGGAGTACCCACCAGATGACGGTAATGGAGTTTGCAAAACCTCCCTATGGCAACACTTGCGGCGTAGCTCCATGTTTCTTCTAATATCAATCCTTTGATCTTGATGGAGTATGGAGCCCATCCGAGGTGCGGTGGACCGGCAGGCACATCGACGTAGATGGTGCAACTCCACATACCGCCCTCCTGGAACTTCTTGCCCCAATAGCTAGGTAACACCAAATAGCCAAACTGGCCGAGCAACCGTGCAAACACGTCCGGAAAACCGGCGTGCCCGGTGCATGTTGAGAACACCCATCCATTAGGCAACTGAATTCTTGGTGCTGCCATCTGTGGACAAATATACCCGAATGTCAATACACCGTTTAAGTATTCGACCCAATTACTGATGATGTGGGACAAAAAGAAATATCCATAATCAATTGGTTCAGTCAAAGCTGCAATCTGGAAATGAGTACAGTTCTGGTTTATCTGACCTGTCTGCAGTAACCCGTAAGTTTCATACAGAAGAAGTCAGAACTAAACTTTATGTTGAATACAAAAATTGTAGTACACTTCAAAACCTTTCCAGATTGTACTCATACAGCCACTGTTGAACTAGTATGAACAATCTATACCAGTTTTAAGTTGACTCAAGGGTTCTGAAAATTTCGACAGAACCTCCCCTGTATATGGGCTTATCTCCACATTCTATACAGGTTCATCATGATAAGATATTGAGGTAGTGTCAAAATAAACATTGAGTAACATCGTGTTAACAATCCAGAACTAAAGAAGTTCCACCACGACAACCTTGTCATGAAGGTATTATGCATCAATTCACAATTATGTGCAAACTGTTCCAAGTTCTGGACTGCAGGAACCAAATTTGCGACAAATGGAATTAGGCATAGCTACACCTAGATTCAGGTCAGGAGTGATAAATAAAGTTGATAGATGACTTCCTAATCTTTCCAGAAATGTATATGCGTAACCATATCACTATTCTGGATTAGGGGTTATAATTATCCAAACTCAACAGTAAAGCTGACTGGTTTGCATCAGCAGTCATGCAGTTTACTGTGCTGTCTTTCCAATTTGGTTAAACTCCAATTAAAATCAGGAAGGACTCCCCAAAACAAACTCGTGAATCTCCACCTACCCTTCTCAAACATATATCCCAATAAGGTAGTGGATTTTTCTACAGTGAGTTATGGCAAGAATACAGAAACGGTACAAAGGTGGGTTCATATGGAGTAATTACAGTAAACCCCAGTTTTCAACAGATTAACAAGCTTTTCTGTCTTTATGGTCAACGGAAAAGTTGGAGAGACCTTCACGAGCTTTCCATCCATGTAGGATACTCTTATGATATCTAATTGCTAACCAAGATTACAACCTGGCGAAGTTGAGCTACTTCTGCCAGAAAACAAGAATCTTGGTTCTATCCACCTTATCAAGTCGAGCCCGAAATTATCAGTATCTGATAGTCGGACTTTCTCAAAACACAATGCAACCATTCTGTCGGTGGGGAGGGTCTAGTATCATGTTTGATACTGACGGTGCTACGTGCCTCACGAAAGGAAATTCTATCCGGTACATCCGGTTACGTCTATAGGTGGTTCCTATATCGTTCCCTCGCAAACGGCTTCTACACGGGTTGCTACCGGAGTTAGGTTACCTGCAGAAGACAAACAATCCCCTTTCACACCTTCGCACCTCAAGGGCGGCACGGGGAAACACGGCAGGCAGTCACAATAATATATAACTAAAAGTAAATGCATACGACTCTGGTGTGAGTCGTCCTCGAGCAAGGCCATGTCTCGAGGTACATGGCTGTAAATACGTCTGTACAGCAAAGACTCCCGTACGATCCGGCTTATACACGCTCGGGCATACGTGTTCGCATGTTCTCACAGATATGAGAACACACTATCGGGTTACATACCACCCGACGGGGTTTCCCTCTAACTTTGTGTCATGCTGGGGTACCGCGTGTCATATGTTCTTAGAAACATGGAAAGTTTCAAAGACTCATATTGACTTTCCGTGCCAAGCCACGGAAATTTCACATACCACCTCTCGTATGCTGAGTTTACCGAGATTGATTCGCTCTCGGTGGCGTACCTTACCTCTTACCTGATGTCGGAGCGTCGTTACAGAATATAATAACACATAGTTAGTTTACCACCTTTATATCTTATACTAATAATACTCCTTATAACGGCATATAACTAATTCCTCACTCAAGTTCCTAATTTTTGAAAATATGTTCTTTTCTGGTACACTGTTCCCAATGAAGCTCTGATACCATGTCTGTGGGGACCGGAATCCACACATCCGAGGATCTCATTGGGTGGTGTCGTGCGATGCGACACCCAACAGTTTACAAGAATAGAACCAGAATAAAGTACAAGACCAAGTCTTTTATTTAATACACAGCGGAAGTTTTCACAATACTAGCGGATGTAAAGAAATATATACATACCATAGCTACGCTCTCAGCACTAGCTATGCAAAAAGCAAAGTTTCCCATGCCAGGGATACTTTGCACTAGCAACACTCAAACTATGGCGGCGTGCAGGGTTCCCACTCGGCTGTACACCCTGGAGGGGGTGTTGCCTCATCGTCAAACCCATCCTCAAAAGGGTAACCTGCAAAAACTCGTTAACTGCAAACGTGAGCTTAAGGCTCAGCAAGACTTAACTGTCTCACTAGACAGATGCACGGGGACACTAATCATATGTAAGGAATAGCATAAATAACTCGCCTACAAGTGGATCCTTATAACCAAGTTTTATATAGCAAATGACATTCTCTGAGCACGGCACATCATGGGCTCCACAATCAAACAAGAAACGCTTTACCGATGATATGACATGCCCAAAGCACATAATGCTATTACAGCTAAAGTATGGGGAAATTGTAAATCTTTAGTTATACTATCTCTAAATCAAATAAAGTTGCAAAGTAATTATAATTCAATATCATATGACTTTCCTGACTTCTTTAGTATTTACTACGTCGCGACTGCGACAGACAAGTGGTACTCTATTACTGCGAGGGACAGTGATTGCAATCAAGACACACCCGGTCAACACGACACATACGTCGTTCGGAAGTGTCAGCGAGTACACCTGTACCTACATAACACTTCAGTACTAGGCGTATATGGCCACCTTTCACAAGAAACTCAAATGTTGAGCCCGTCTCACCTCCGCAAACAGCAGGTCTCCGCACGGAACACCTCATGTGTCCGCCGACCGATTTACACCTTACTGTCCTCAACCCACCCCTATCGATGGTGAGTTAATGGGTCTCAACATCCCAGTTATCAAGTTACATCAGTTTATTGGATTCCATATGTCCATTATATTGCCGGTACATTTCAAGCTTGTCCGAAGGGGCTGCATACGGACGGGCCTTAATCGACACAGGCAGGGCTATGCGACCGAGACTCAATTCTCGCTGCTTCCTAGCCATTCCCTGCCCGGTCTCAATTTCATTATATTAAGCCATTTTCTATTCAACCAATCCTGTGAGATACATCTCTCGCGAGTAGATTCCAACTACTCGACTTCTACCGGATCTCCTATGCATTAGCAAAGCAGTTACTACAGGTCAAACTGTAACTCGTGCCAAATGAACCCTGGGATTTTTGGTCATGCAAGTGGAGTATCATTCACCCTAAACGTAATGCACAATTCATATACTACTCATCATAGTGATAAAGCAAAAGTTTATAAACGACTTAAATGCAAACCGGGGCTTGCCTTGTTGCAGGTCAGGTTCTGAGTTAAAAATTGGAAGGTTCTCTTCCAAGGCTTCTGGCTCCTCCTCGACTTCGGTCACTATACGATATGCAGATAACATGGATATATAAATGACTTTGAAATTTATTTATTTTAAGACCATAAATTAATTCATGGTGACCACTATATGACAGGGACCTTGATTGGCTTTGGAACTTCGATGGTAGATACTAGGGAATATGATCAAAGCTCTTGCAAAGAACAGGAGATGATCATAGCAGATTGTGGTCTCCGAAAGTATGGCAAGCAAATCAACTTCCAAAAATTTCCGAGAGGAAACTGTAGCTTGAACCTAGCTAACAGTTGATAATCAAGATGGAGGGAGTGGTTCTGGTCTTAGCAAAATTTGTTTCATAATTTTTCTAAGCTGTGGGAAGGAGTTATTGTATTTCTAATTCGGCAAGAATTTCTGGATTTACTTTATAATTGAGTTTCTAGACATTAAATCAATATTTGGTTTGTAACTGATTTAGGACTAGTACAGTAGGTTAATTAAATCCAAGATTTTAACAGGAGCTAGGGTTTGACTAAAGGAAGACTCAGTAAAATTTTGGGACCTAATAAAGCAACCTAATATCTGTGAAAATTCAATAACTGAGAAAGGGAATTGAATTATACAGAGCGTTAAACAGATGCTATGGCTCCCAAACTTTGCCTGATAATCAAGAATAGGACAATAAATTTTATGTGAATTTTGGGGATATTTCCCGTGGATATCTTGTCTGGAAAAATTGCATTTGCATTAGGAAAGATTATTTCCTACAGCATTTAACTCTGAGTTTCACAGAACCTAATTGGTATTGACAGAAACTAGAGCTCAAGAGCTTTCGAACAAAATTTGTTTGAAGAATTTTGGAGTATCCTACAGAAAGTTATGGATTTTCTAAGTTGGAGCCTAATCTGGAATAATTTCCTAATTTGATTTAACTCGTGGGCCCCACTGTTTTAAAATGAACCAATAGTATTTAAACCACACGGGGGCCACAGAGTTCCACCGCGTAGCCACAGCAAATCCTGTGGCCACACCTAATCCGACGGGATTTACCGCCGCTGACACGCGGGACCCGCCGCGTCGTCTTCTACCTCCCGACGAGGGCGGCGCGCGGGGCTCCCGCGGCGGTGCTCTCCGGCGAGCCTCGCCGCCGGCCAATCCAACACACCAGATTCGCGGAAACTTGCCGCCTGGGGGTTTTTGGGGTCGCTGAGCACGATGGTGAGGTCAGTGGGTCTTGAAGCTCGCCGGAAAAGGTCGTGCGACGGCGGTGGCGGCGATGAACGCTCGGGCAACATAGAACTCTCTATAGAGTAGCTCAAATCACTTGGGAATTGCTCCAAAACCTTTCTGGGATGATGGAGTTCAAGGATATGGGCGCAGAAGGGGAGTGAGTTGCCGGGAATCATGAGTTCGACGGTGAACCGAGGTTTTCTCACCGGCGGCGAGCAAAACTCGAAATTCAGAGCCGTTGCTTGATGATCCTTAAAGGTTTTTGCTCAGACGGGATCGCTAGGGCCTATAGAAACTATCTCTAAGTAATTGCAAAGGATGATTGCTTGCCGAAAAGGAATTTGACATGAAATCATAGCTAGCTATCTACCCTCGGCCGTAGAGGAAATGAACAATAACTCGCTCAGGCTTCAACGATAAGGGAAACGGTTTGTACCATGAGCTAGAGTTTGATCAGGCGCACCTTTTTGCTCTTTGGAGCTAGGCTTGAAACGGCGCGGAACGGCGGCACGCCGCGGAGCAGTGGCGAGCGGCGGCGATGGCGCGCGGCGGAAGAATAGTTGCGAGGCAGAGGAGCTGTGATCGGGGATGAGAAGTGAAGGGAGCTTCGGCCGGCCTTTTATAGGGCTGCGGCGAGCAGGCAGGCAGCTCGCTGGAGCTGCATGCGCGCGCGCGGTGTCGAGCGGGGGCGCGGCGGTGCAGAGGTGTCGGGGTTGAGCTGATCCGTTTAAAAGGGGAACTGACATGTGGGGCCCACTGTCCAGTGATTCTCCCCACAGTTCAGTTACTAATTCATTTAAAAATAGAAGATCAACTCCAAAAATCATGAAATTTTGTGGAGATGGCCCATGAATTATTCTGAACACAATGGTGAACCCAATTCTTATGTTTAAAGAAGTTGGAGAAAAATTAAAATTCAGATTTGAATTTGATTCAAATTTGCCAAGCACCTCAATAAAAATAGTAGATGAGTTTCTAAAATCTTGAAACTTTGTAAGCATGCTATTGAGGAATTTAGGAGCTCATGGAAAAATTTAGATCCCTTAATTTGAATATTTGGTTTAGAGCTTATTAGGGCTTCATTGTGCATTGCTTACTAATCCTTATCCAAAAATTATTATTCTTAAAAGGTGAATAGAATATAATTTGGATTCATGGTGAAGTCTAATACCCATGATAAAAGAATCTAACAAAGAGTGCAAGATAAGTTTTGGATGGCATAGTTCATGTGTACCATTATATTGGAGATCCAAAATAGTTGATCACAAAACCCATATGAACTTAACATGCCATAAAAGTGGGGTTTTACAAAACCATGGCTAATACAGTGGGTTCTTCTAGTCCAAGAATTTGACTTAGAAATCAAGGATAAGAAGGGAGTAGGGAATTTTGTTGCAGATCATCTCTCAGGCATGGAAGTCATGCAAACCATAGGCATTCCTATCAATGACATCCTACGAGATGATATGCTACTCAAGGTGACTGACTCTCAACCTTGGTATGCGGATATCGTGAACTTCATGGTCACGGGACACGTACCACGAGGGGAAAATAAAAAGAAATTCATCTATGAGAGTCGTAGACACCTTAGGGATAACCCATACCTCTATCAAGTCTATGTCGATGGCCTTCTCAGGAGGTGTGTCCCATCAATCGAAGGCACCAAAATTATTGAGAATGTCATGTTGGCCCCTATGGTGGTCATTACGGTGTTTACCGTACTATGACAAAGATTTGGCAGAGTGGATTCTATTGGCCTTCGATGTACGAAGACACAAAGGAATTTGTTCGCAGATGTTGAATATACCAAAAGCATGGAGGAATCTCCGCTCGCAATGCGATGTGCCTACCATTTAATCTCTAAGTGGAATTATTTGATGTTTGGGGTATCAACTTCAAGGGACCCTTCCCAAAGTCCTATGACTGCGAATATATTCTTGTGGCAGTAGATTATGTGTCAAAATGGGTAGAAGTCTTGCCATGCAAGAATGCTGACTCCAAGCAAGATAGAAAAATGTTCCATTATATTATTTTTCCGTTCTTTGGCACTCCTGTATGGTCATAACTGATGGATGGTCTCATATTATAGATAAGACATTCTGAAACTTTTTGCGGGAGCTTGGTGTTCAGCATAATATTGCTACTCCATACCACTCACAAACAAGCGGTCAAGCATAAACATCTAATAACAAATTAAGAATATTCTGCAAGAGACAGTCTTGGAAATGGGAATGTGATGGAATCATAAGCTACCCGACGCACTGCGGGCATACCGTACTACCTAGAAAACACCCATCGACATGTCTCCATTCCAACTTCTCTATGGGAATACTTGTCATCTTCCTGTAGAATTGGAATAGAGCTTATTGGTCCATCAAGCGGTGAAACATGGATCTCAATGAATAGGAAAACACTGATTGAAGCAAATTTCTGAGTTGGAAGAGTGGATGGATAAGGCATATCATAGTGCCAAAATTTACAAGGAAAGAACCAAAAGATGGTAGGATAAGAGGATTACGCCAAATGCGTTTGAACTTGGGGATAAAGCCTTGCTCTTTAAATCTAGGGTTAAATTCTTTGGACTTGGCAAGCTTAGAAGTAAATGGGAAGGACCTTTCACTGTAGTAGAGACCTCATCCCATGCAGCAATCACACTCCAAGGTGATGATGGTCAGCTATCGAAAGTGAATGGACACCGACTCAAATTATTTCTTGAATACCAGAAGGATACAGAATAAATTGATGTAATAAATCTTATTGATTTTCATGCCATTTCTTTAAATCCTGTTTAATTCCTCTGCGTCCAACTGATGGGCCCATCCAAATAATTATCTATGCGGCCCATTTAGTCGACCAACGAAAACTTGGCCCGAACGGAGCCAGGAGAGGTTCGGTCGAACCCTAGGTTTGGCCGACTCCTCCTTTGCGCCGCCCATGTTCTATTTTTTTGTATCGACTCTTCTCTCTTATTCCAACAATAATCTCGATGCTATCATGTTGTTCCCCGCTTACTTAAGGACGAGAACAGAGAGGTGTAACACCCTCATGTTCATGCATCATGCCCTACATCCATCATTAAATATGTTTAACATTAATCCACATAAAAAGGAATGAGTTTAAAATGAATTTAGAACAAAACCGCACTTAAGAATTCTGGGAAGTGCGGACTAGTCTGTTTTTGGTGCAGACTAGTCCGATTTCTTTGTGACCTTCGTCGGATTTGTCCGTTTTGCTGCAGACTAGTCTATTTTTGCCTCTGGACAGTTTTTGACTTGTCCAGTCCTTTGTGGACTAGTCCGGTATTCCAACTCCTTGGAAATTTTGCTAAGTCCATGGACATGTCCGGTGTTCCAGCGGACTTTTCCGTTTTTCCTCTGACTAAAATCGGACTTGTCCGGTTTTGGCCAGACTTGTCTGATTTTCCTCTAACCAAGTTCGGACTTGTCCAATATAGTCCAGACTTGTCCGATATCTCTCTGACTAACTTCAGACTAGTCCGACCTTTTGCGGACCTGTCCGATAAATCATGACTTCGAGTTGATCTTTTGTTTCACGACTTGTTTTCGGGTTTTACCTTAAGTGGGCCTAGGGACGTCGTGCCTAACTCTTTTAGAGCCCATGTGGGACACTAAAACTGACCCCTACTCACCCCCAAACTCGAAATTTATCCAACCCTAGCCTCCACCTCAATATAAACAACCCCATCCCTCGGCTTGACATCTATTTGACATTTTTTCACCTCAACCAAACCCTAACTCGTGAATAGCCACCACCAAGGAGGGAGGAGGGGATCTAGATCAAGAAGAAGAAGAGGAGGAAACAAAAGAGGGTCGAGATCTCCATCAAGTTTTCGTTCTTTATCAACGATTCACCATCAAGTTCTTCATCAAGCCTAGATCATCAAGATCTAAGTGTTGCCTCCAATACCCTTGATTCTTTGGATTCTTGGACACCTGGTATACCTTCTACTTCCTCTTCCTTACGTGAATTCAACCCCAAATCTCCAAATTTACGTCGATCTAGAAAACTGTAGTTAGCTAGTTCCGCGAAGAGCAGACTAGTCCGGTCCCTAGCGGACTAGTCCAATTTTCCAGGTTAATTTTTGTTGAATTAATTCTAAATTGACTTGAATCAATTCCAAACCTGTCCAAACTTGTCAATAACTTTTAGATCTAGTTAGTAAACATTAATAGTGACCCGTTAACTAGTTTTATTTCACAATTGCATTAATCATGCATATCATGTCATATTGAGTAACATATGTGCATCTATTGATTGTAATTCTTGTCTTTTATGTTTGCTGCGCAGTTTACACGGATTTGGGCTAGAGAGCATTGCGGAGGACCTTGACCCAAACCAATCCAAAGAGCAAGGCAAGTTTCCTTAAAGCATATTGATCCAGTTTTTAATGTAAATGTTTTGCTTGCAAAATTGCATGCTTGTGTCAATTTGATGGGAATCCTATGATAGGAAGTTTTCTAGAATTGTTTAACCACCCTTGTCACCTGGAATTCATGGTAGAGAGTCTGGATGGGCTTTTTACCCTTTTTGCTTCGCTTAATTAATTGGGATGGGAAAATAACTATACCACTCAACTTAATTTTGCATGTATGAGATTTGATCAACATGAACTGGTTAATATGATATGGTAATGTGTGATCTAAGCAAGCCTAATATGTGGATGGGTTGGATGTTATGGTGGTTTGCTTGCTTTAGATCTAGGGACTGGTTCATGCAAAAATAAGACAGGACTACAGTGCCACCACGAGGCCAAGTATGGGTGCGGCATAATAGATTAATTAGGGATTTGCTAGTGTTGTTTGGACCATTAAGGATGCTCGAGGAAGGGGTAGTCGGATTGGGTTAGTTGATGGTTGGTGAGACTACCCTGGGATCCGAATGGCTCAAGAGGGGGCCCTTGGTTGAAGATGTGCTCTGAAGGAGACATCACCACCGGTGAAACCTTAGTGGGGTCTAAATATGCTAGTAATCCCTTTGTAAAAGCTATTTTGTGATCTCTTGACCATACACCAAAGGAAGTGGAATTGATGTAAGGGAGGTTCTTCAGTCACCGACGAGTGATGAAATCACAAACGCGTTGGTAAAGTGGTACAAACTCTGCAGAGTCTAATAAAACTATCATGATAGCCATGCTCCTAGTTAAGAGCACCTGGAAAACTTCCATGATTAGAGGGTACTTGGGATTCGGGATGGTTATGGTTTGGTAATGGTTATGGATGGTTTATGGCTTATGTTTGTGGATATGAACTTGAGTTATGGTAACTGGACATGGATAATGATGATGATAGCAATAATTGGATATGATTTCATATTATGTCAATATGATGCATATGATGGGATTATCTCACATAGACATAGTATAATGCTTTTTACTTATTTTAATGTACTTTTCAACACTTAGCCTTTATTATATTCATCATTTGAATCAGCTACATGTCAAACTTTCAAAACTTGCTGAGTACGACATGTACTCACCCTTGCAATTCCCCCACCAATAGTTGCAGGTCAGGATTGGGAGTTTATTGATGATAATGCAGAATTCTAGGTCGTGTCTATCATCAGCTTTGCCTGTGGTGTTGTTGGAGCTGCGTTATACCCTATTTGCTTATTGCTTATGCTACTTAGTTTGCTTAGTTTAGTTTATTTCTGTTGCATTAGTTCAAACTTGTCATTAATATTCATTAGAGGTTGTACTCGAGGATAATATGGTTTGTGTAGCAAAATGGTTAATTAATCTTGTTATGTGGTAATTTTCTATATACTCTTTTGTGAATGCACTCGTGTATGTGTGTTGAATGTCCTGGGCACACATATGAGTTCACTTGGTTCATTTTCGGAACCGGGTGTCACAAATTGGTATCATAGCCACAAATTGATCGTAGAACGTGGCCTATATAGAATGGACACTCTAGAGCACTTAGGAGCACTCAGGAAACGTGTGTGTTTTTTCTTGGTGTGTTGTTGCTATATATATTGATTGCTTGTGTGCTTAGTAGAGAATTTTGGGATGCTGTAGCATTGCCATGTCCATGTAGGCTAGTATAGGTAGTTGCTTAGTTTCATATCCCTTGTTGCATATAGTTGGAGACGTCTTCTAAATTCTTATCTCTTGCTTTCCTTCAGATGGTGAGGACTCACAACCAGAGGGATCGCAATGATGAGGAGGAGAACAATGGAGCACCTCAGAACAACAATGGACAAGGACCTGCCCAAGGAGCTATCAACATTGAGCAGCTTTTGGCCATGCAAAACAAGCTCATGCATACCATGATACAGACTATGGGACAGCTACAGGTTGGAAATAACAACAATCAGCCTCACATGCCTCCACTGCCACCCCCACCTCCTCATAATCGGTTGGGATAGTTCATGAGGACTAGGCCACCGACCTTTGCTCAAGCTGCTGACCCTATAGATGCGGATGATTGGTTGAAGTCTGTAGAGAAGAAGCTTGCTATTGTCCAATGCAGTGATGGGGAAAATGTTCTATTTGCTTCTCATCAATTAGTTGGAGCAGCTGCAGATTGGTGGGATTCTTTATGCAATGCTCATGAGAATCAATAGAGGATCACTTGGGCCGAATTCAAGGAGAACTTCCATTCTCACTTCATGCCGGAAGGTGTTATGATCTTGAAGAGGCAAGAATTTGAGAACGTGAGGCAAGGAAGATCGAGTGTGGGTGAATATGTCAATAAGTTCACTCAACTCTCAAGATATGCGCCTGAGGATGTGAGTTGGGACAGCCGGAAGCAATATTTGTTCATGAGAGGCTTGAATAATGAGATCCAAGTGCAATTGCTCAATTGTGATTACGCCAACTTCTAGAAGCTTGTGGACAAGGAAATTGTGGTTGAGAACAAAATTCATGAGATGGAGCAGGAAAACAAGAGGAAGGCGCCATATCAGGGACAACAACAAGGAAGTAATGTGTGCCCTCGCTTCGCACCATCCAATGGGCCCGATTATAGCTCTTCTGCTCCGGTTCAGCGCCCTGGATTTGCACCGCGCCCAACTCAATTTGTGTAGCAGCGCCCTGTCCTACAGGCATCTAGGACTCGAATGCCTTATGCGCCTCGTGCCAACTTTCTTGGTGCAAATGTTCAAAATCAAGTCCGTCCAAATTCTGGTGCAGCAAAGAAGTGCTATACTTGTGGAGAAGCTAGACGCTTTGCACATCAATGTCCTAAGTCAAGCCTTGGTCAAGGAAGCAGCGTTCCAAGACAAAACCCAAGACCCAATGGAGGACAGCCACAAGGGAACCCTGGACAGCAGAATTTTGCTCGTGACAACATGAACCATGACTCTACGGAGGAAGCTCAACAAGCGGATGACTTGGTGATTGGTATGTTTCTCGCAAACTCCAACCCGGACTATGTTATTTGATTCTGGTGCAGCATTCATTCATTGCATCGAAGTATGTTGCCAAGTATAGTTTGCCAATATCTCATATGAAGTTTACTCTATTGGTTAAGTCTCCTGGAGGAGATATGAGGACAAATATATTATGTCCAAAAGTAAGCCTTAGAATAAGGGGGTAGACTTCTTCGCCAACCTCATTGTTTTGGATTCTAGAGGATTGGACATTATACTTGGTATGGATTGGTTGAGGAAGCACAATGGAGTTATTGAGTGTGCCACGAAGACGGTGAAGTTGACCAATGAGGAAGGGATCACCGTAGAATTTCAAGCATCTCAACATGCACCGAAGCAATTGGAGCTGAATCACATGGACAGTGCCGCAATTGAGGAGATTCCAGTGGTGTGCGAATTGTTGGATGTTTTTCTGGACGAGTTGCCAGTTATGGCACCTGATCGAGACATTGAATTTGTTATTGAGTTAATACTTGGAACTGCACCTATAGCTAAGAGGCCATATAGGATGCCTCCTAAGGAATTAGCGGAGCTCAAGAAGTAGATTCAGGAGCAACTAGAGAAGGGTTTTATTCGCCCCAGTTCTTCACCTTGGGGAGCGCCTGTTCTTTTCGTAAGAAGGATGGGTCGCAAAGGATGTGTGTAGATTATCTAGCTCTCAATGAGATGACCATCAAGAACAAGTACACCTTGCCTCACATAGAAGACTTGTTCGATCAAATGAAGGGTGCTTGTGTTTTCTCTAAGATTGATTTAAGGTCAGGGTACTTCCAAATGAAGATTAGACCATCGAACATACCTAAGACAGCTTTTAGGACACTGTATGTATCTTATGAGTACACCGTGATGTCTATTGGATTGACCAATGCGCCCGCCTACTTCATGTACCTCATGAATAAGGTCTTCATGGAGTACTTGGACAAGTTTGTTGTGGTGTTTATTGATGATATTATGATCTACTCAAAATAATTAAAAGGAACATGAGGAACACTTGAGGTTTACGTTGCAGAAATTAAGGGACATCAATTATATGCCATGTGCAACAAGTGCCAGTTTTGGTTAAGGGAGGTGTCATTTTTGGGTCATATCATCTCAGGAGGAGGAGTATCGGTTGACCCAGGAAAAGTGAGGGACGTGTTAAAATGGGAGCCCCCGTAGAATGTAAAGGAGATCCGGAGTTTTCTTGGGATGGTTGGATATTACCGCCGGTTCATCAAGGACTTTTCCAAAATAGCCAAGCCAATGACAGAATTGCTAATGAAGGGAAAGGCTTTCCGATGGACTGAAGCTTGTCAAAACGGTTTTGAGGAGCTAAAGAAGAGGTTAACTACGGCCCCCGTTTTAGGTTTGCCGGATGTGAGCAAGAGTTTTGATATTTATTTTGATGCGTCAAGACAAGGACTTGGATGCGTGCTCATGCAAGAAGGTCAAGTGGTTGCATATGCATCGAGACAATTGAAGAAACATGAGCAGAATTATCCAAGCCATGATTTGGAACTCGCATCTTTGGTACACACATTGAAAATTTGGAGACACTACATCCTTGGTCATATGTGTGAAATTTACACGGATCACAAGAGCCTTAAGTATATTTTCACGCAAACGGATCTTAATTTGAGGCAACAAAGCTGGTTGGAACTCATCAAGGATTATGATGTGGGAATCAATTATCATCCAGCAAAGGCTAATGCAGTGGTCGATGCTTTGAGCCGGAAAGGAGTAAGTCACCAACTGACAGTTCGAGAGTTGCCATCCGAGCTATGTAGGAAGTTTGAACGGTTGAAACTTGGATTCATCAATGAGATGCGGATGATTGAGTTAATTCTGATATTGGAGCAAGAGATTCGAGAGGGCCAAGCGAATGATGAGGAAGTCCAAGAGATCAAGTAAAGAACCCAAGACGGGAGACAATTCATATTTGATGAGGACAAACATGGCACTCTCTGGCTTGGTAAGAGGATTATCATGCCTAATGTGAAGCATATTCGGGAGACAATATTAAAGAAAGCACATGACTCACCATATTCAATTCATCCGGGTTGTACCAAGATGTACAAAGATTTGAAGACATGTTATTGGTGGGCTAGCATGAAAAAGGACATAGCTGAATACGTAGCATTGTGTGATGTGTGCCAACGAGTGAAGGTGGAACATCAAAGGCCAGCCGGACTATTGCGACCATTGAAGACTCCAGAGTGGAAGTGGGAAGAAATTGGTATGGACTTTATAATCAGACCGTGAACTCAGTTTGGTTATGACTCCATATGGGTAATTGTGGATCGGTCGACTAAGTTGGCTCATTTCATCCCTGTCAAGACCAAGTATATGGCTGCACAATTAGCCGAAACATACATGGAACGTATTGTGTGCCGACATGGGGTACCAATGAAGATAGTATCGGATAGAGGTTCTCAATTTACCTACAGGTTTTGGCAGAAATTGCATGAAGCATTGGGAACAAGGTTAAATTTTAGTTCAGCATATCACCCTCAAACGGATGGACAAACTGAGAGGACCAATCAGATTTTGGAGGACATGTTAAGAGCTTGTGCCTTGAAAGATGAGAAGAGTTAGGACAAGAGCTTGCCATATGCAGAATTTTCATACAAAAATAGCTACCAATCAAGTTTGAAGATGTCACCATATGAGGCACTATATGGAAAGAAGTGTAGAACACTCTTGTTTTGGAATGACATAGGAGAAACTCGAGTATTTGGACGTGATGTGTTGCAACAAGCTGAAAAGCAAGTCCAAAAAATTCTTGAATATTCGAGGGCTGCGCAATCAAGACAAAAAGGCTATGCGGATAATAGACGAAGAAAACTAGCCTTTGAAGAGGGAGACTTCGTATACCTCAAGGTGTCACCAATGAGAGGTCATAAGAAGTTTAACATAAGAGGCAAATTATCACCTCGCTACACTGGACCATTCAAGATTTTGAACAAAAGGGGAGATGTAGCATATAAGTTGGAGATGCCAGATCATCTTTCTGATGCACATGATGTGTTTCATGTTTCATAGCTCAAGAAGTGTTTAAGGGTACCAGAAGAACAAGTGCCGATGGAAGAATTGGAATTAGAGGCCGATTTGACTTATGCCGAGCAACCCGTCAAAATCTTGGAAACCAAGAAGAGAGTTACAAGTAACAAGATCATCAGATGGTGTAAAGTGCAATGGAAGTATCACACAAAATCGGAAGCAACATGGGAGCTGGAGGAGGATCTCAAGAAGGTATTTCCCTATCTTTTCTCTTCTACGTTGAATCTCGAGGGCAAGATTCATTTTAAGGGGGGTAGGTTTGTAACACCCTCATTTTCATGCATCATGCCTTGCATCCATCATTAAATATGTTTAACATTAATCCACATAAAAAGGAATGAGTTTAAAATGAATTTAGAACAAAACCGCACTTAAGAATTCTGGGAAGTGCAGACTAGTCCGTTTATGGTGCGGACTAGTCCGATTTCTCTCTAACCTTTGTCGAACTTGTCCGTTTTGCTGCGGACTAGTCTATTTTTGCCTCTGGACAGTTTCGAACTTGTCCGGTCCTTTGCGGACTAGTACAGTATTCCAACTCCTTGGAAATTTTGCTAAGTCCCTGGACTTGTCCTAACTTGTCCGGTGTTCCAGCAGACTTGTCCATTTTTCCTCTGACTAAAATCAGACATGTCCAGTTTTGGCGAGCTTGTCTGATTTTCCTCTGACCAAGTTCAGACTTGTTCGATATAGTCCGGACTTATCTGATATCTCTCTGACTAACTTTGGACTAGTCCAGCCTTTTGCGGATCCAATAAATCGCGACTTCGAGTAGATCTTTTGTTTCACGACTTATTTTTGTGTTTTACATTAAGTGGGCCTAGGGACGTCGTGCCTAACTCTTTTAGAGCCCATGTGGGACCATAAAACCGACCCCTACTCACACCCAAACTCGAAATCCTTCCAACCCTAGCCTCCACCTCTATATAAACAATCCCACCCCTTGGCTTGACATCTATTTGCCACTTTTTCACCTCCCCGAAACCCTAGCTCATGTATAGCGGCCACCAAGGAGGTAGGAGGAGATATAGAGCAAGAAAAAGAAGAGGAGGAAATGAAAGAGGGTCGAGATCTCCATCAAGTTTTCGTTCTTCATCAAGGAGTCACCATCAAGTTCTTCATCGACTCTAGATCGTCAAGACCCAAGTGTTGCATCCAATACCCTTGATTCTTTGGAGTATTGGACACCGGGTATACCTTCTACTTCCTCTTCCTTACATGAATTCAACCCCAAATCTCAAAATTTACATCGATCTAGAAAACCCTAGTTCGCTAGTTCCGCGAAGAGCAGACTAGTCTGGTCCCTCGCGGACTAGTCTGATTTTCGTAGTTAATTTCTATTGAACTAATTCTAAATTGACTCGAATCAATTCCAAACCTGTCCAAACTTGTAAATAACTACTAGAACTAGTTAGTAAACATTAATAGTGACCCGTTAACTAGTTTTACTTCACAATTGCATTAATCATGCATATCATGTCATATCAAGTAACATATGTGCATCTATTGATTGTAATTCTTGTCTTGTATGTTTGCTGCGCGGTTTAGACAGATTTTCGCTATAGATCGTTGCGGAGGACCTCCAACACCAACAGTTTGAAGGCTTTGACCTGAACCAATCCCAAGAGCAAGGCAAGTGTACTTGAAGCATATTGATCCAATTATTAAAGAAAATGTTTTGCTTGCAAAACTACATGCTTGTGTCAATTTGTTGGGAATCCTATGATAGGAAGTTTACTAGTTTTGTTTAACCATCCTTGTCACCTGGAATTCATGGTAGAGAGTCGGGATAGGCTTTTTACCCTTTTTGCTTTGCTTAATTAATTGGGATGGGAAAACAACTATACCACTCAACTTAATTTTGCATTTATGATATTTGATCAACATGAACTGGTTAATATGATATGATAGTGGGTGATCTAAGCAAGCCTGATATGTGGATGGGTTGGATGTTACGTGGTTTGCTTGCTTTAGATCTAAGGACCGGTTCATGCGAGAATAAGCAAGAAGTACAGTGCCACCACGAGGCCAAGTATGGGTGCGGCATAGCTGATTAATTAGGGCTTTGCTAGTGCTGTTTGGACCATTAAGGATGCTCGGGGAAGGGGTAGTTGGATTGGGTTTGTTGATGGTTGGTGGGACTACCCTGGGATCCGAATGGCTCAAGAGGGGGCCCTTGGTTGAAGATGTGCTCTAAAGGAGACATCGCCACCGGTGAAACCTTAGTGGGGTATAAATAGGCTAGTAACCCCTTTGTAAAGGCCTTTTTGTGATCTCTTTGCCATACACCAAATGAAGTGTAATTGCCATATGGGCGGTTCTTCAGTCACCGACGGGTGATGAAATCACAAACACGTTGGTAAATTGGTACAAACTCTGCAGAGTCTAATAAAACTATCATGATAGTCGTGCTCCTGGTTAAGAGCACCTGGACAACTTCCATATTAGAGGGTACTTGGGATTCGGGATGGTTATGGTTTGGTAATGGTTATGGATGGTTTATGGCTTATGTTTATGGATATGAATTTGAGTTATGGTAACTGGAGATGGATAATGATGATGATAGCAATAATTGGATATGATTTCATATTATGTCAATATGATGGATATGATGGAATTATCTCACATAGACATAGTATAATGCTTTTTACTTGTTTTAATGTACTTTTTAGCACTTTGCCTTTATTATATTCGTTATTTGAATCAGCTACATGTCATACTTTCCACACTTATTGAGTACGACATGTACTCACCCTTGCAATTCACCCACCAACAGTTGCAGATCAGGATTGGTAGTTTATCGATGATAATGCAGAGTTCTAGGTCGTGTCTGCCGTCAGCTTTGCATATGGTGTTGTTAGAGCTGCGCTATACCCTATTTGCTTATTGCTTATGCTGCTTAGTTGCTCAGTTTAGATTATTTCCGCTGCATTATTTCAAACTTGCCATTAATATTCATTAGAGCTTGTACTCGAGGATAATATGGTTTGTGTAGCAAAATGGTTAATTAATCTTGTTATGTGGTAATTTTCTGTATACTCTTTTGTGAATGCACTCGTGTATGTGTGTTGAACGTCCTGGGCACACATATGCGTTCACTTGGTTCATTTTCATAGTCGGGTGTCACAAGAGGGAACCTTGCATTTCACAGAAAAACAATCATCTCCGCTCTTCCCATCCAAGTCATGGTCGACAAGAAACTTGTCCCTTATATCTCCTTCAGCTCAACCTTAAATCTGAGCGGAGACATCGTGCTGGCAAATGACAACACCACCCTCGCACTGGATTCGATCATGGCATTAGATGCTAAACCTCTTGCCATGATCCCACCACCAACGATGACTCCGCGTGGGCGCAACACCACACCTCGTGATGCTGCCCGATTGCTCTCCCCTCGAAGGACGCCCATGAAGTCGCCGACACCTACCCATCGTCTGACTGTGGTTGGCCTTAAGCTAGTCAAGACCCTTATTTTTCCTGAAAAAAGATGGATCTCTCATGAAGGTGCAACCTGGTGAGGAGTTTATGTACACTCGGAAGACCAAGAACAGTGACGTAGTGAGCCACCACTACAAGTCACCTACACGTTCCTCGCTAGAGCGCATGGGAGACCACCTAATTATCCACAGGGTGCACAAGTTTGAAGGAGGCTATGCAAAAGGCTTTATTCAAGTGCGTTGGTAATATGGCAATGGAGGGTCGACGAGCTCGTCGCCCTCCAAGATTAGGCTACACCTCTCGCCACCTGTCATCAGGGGGCCACCTGGCCAATTTGAGGACAGCGACAGAAATCTCCTCGTGCCCTAAAGTGGCACAACTTGCTAAGGAGTTAGCTTCTCTCCGTTTGGATAAAAAGAAGCTATCTGACTTAGTGGCTGAAGAGATTTAGAGGGTGGAGTTGAAGGATAAACTCGTCTCTCTTAAGGAGGAGACCGACGGTGTTCGCCGTGGCATGAGCGCCAAGCTCCGGCGCTTATGCAATGCTGTCGGGGAGCCCGACATCTACAACGCACCATAGTTTAGATGTCCTGACAACATAGGATGCTTACTAGTTTAGGTTTAATTTTGTCTCAAAATTTTTATTTTTCTAGTTTAAAAGGAATAATGTAAGCATCTCCAATTTTTGATTCCAATAAATTGAACTTACTGGTTCATCTAACACCGGTAAAGTTCCCCCTTTAGTTTATTATTGTTAAATAAAGAATTCATGGAACAAGTGTGGGGGAGGCACCCCAAAATCGTGAAATCCTGACGTGCAAAATTAGCATTGCATCCCGAAACACGTCGCAACCAAACATATGATTCGATATGTCGAAACAGAGCATCAGAGAGGCTAGAAGGCGTTCGGCCGAACCCCCTATTCGGCCGAACTATTGTGGACCCCATACGGCCCCGTTTTGCTCCACGATTCTGGTTTGGATCTCCTATCCCCAAATATATGTGCTACCCTGCTGTTTGAGTTGACTTCCTATTTAAAAATATTTAAAATGAATCAATTTAACAATTGAAATTAAAACTTGGTAGTCAAGATTTGCTTGAGCTGAAAATTTAAATACCTTATATTTCAATTTATTGTCTTATTTTTTATTCCCACAATTAAAGTAGAAAAAACACATCATCTAAGTATTTGGCTATTGCGATATGGTAAATGAGTTACTATAGGAGACATCTCTTTGCTGCGAATTGATTTTGATATTTGCAAAAATTGGCAATCTTGAACTTTGCTTAACTCTCTCATTGGAAATTTAAGTACCCACCAAGGCCATATAATATATTTCTTGAAAAAACCACATGCATATGCCACTTTGCATCTTCATTGAACTTTGTCAAACTCTTGACCCTATTGAGTGACTTGCATGAAATCTTTGATTAGGAATTTCTTGTGCACTCCACCATGTTCCATAATTTCCACACAATCACCATTAAGAGATACTCCATACAAATTATGCAAACTCATCTCTCAATAAAAAGATGCACAAAAGGAGTAGAAGGCATGGTTATAAGAGCTCTAAAAAAAGAGAGTGAGCCAATAAGTAGCCATGCTTCCTCCTTGCACAAAAGAGAGTGATAAGTTGTTAGTCATCACCACCATTCATCATCCACCATCCATAATAAGTGCACAAGAAATTTCATTAGTCATTGGTTTTTGATGCATGACCGTCTCATGTGGATCTCATTTTTGACTTAGTGATATATGAATTGAAATGTGTGCTACATTTATCCCTACCAAGCCCTAGATATATCAATACTTAGTATAGGGACAAACTTGGCAAAATAGGCCAAGGTGAGGAGCAAAACACATTGAGAGATTTGGAGATCACAAATGAGAGATAAAGGCAAACACTCCTTTGACTTTTTGAATATAGCAAATTGTCAAATCATTTCAGCTAGAGAAGATCCAAGGGAACTACATTCCAACCATTCGACTCCTCAAAAACCCAAGATCAATGTTGTAGCCACGTTCAATGGGAATTCATGAATTGAGGTATAAGTTGAAATATCTAGTATTCTCATTTTCTAACTTACAACAAATTTATGACAACACTTTAGTTCTTCTTCTTGCCTTCACTCGAGGATGAGCAAAGGACTAAGTGTGGGGGAGTTTGTTGATGGTCCTTAAGTGCCACATTTAGACCATCAATTCACCTCATAATATGATAAAAAGAGATGCATAACATAGTGATAGGGTTAAATAGTAACCAATTCCACAAGTGTTAGTGTTTATTTGTATGTAGGTGAATTAATACCCAAAAGTACGAAGACATGCAGGGGTAATCCATTAAATTGGATTCCATCAAATCAGGCAACGCCACATGTCATCACATGGATCGAATGGCCCACAAACAATCGTATTCGAGGCCATCCAACAGCATAGCGCCCCAGAACCTCAAGAGGACCCACCAGTCATCAACCTGGAGAAAACACACGCAAATCATGGCTAAGACCTATTTGGCCAAACAGGGGGTTCGACCGAACCCTTCCTGGCGCTGAACTCGGTCAAACAACACGTGTCGACTCCTTCTGGCTTCCTGGTGGCGGGCATGACTAAATCACGCGCATTTGGTGGTGGGAACCCACCCTTCTCCACCTGTAAATAGCATCCCACACCTCACTTCACACACACACCAAAAGTTGAGAATAGAATAGCACTCCTAAGGTTTAGAGTAGTCCTAGTGGCTGCCAAGTAGAAGGACAGTGTGGTGAAGAGTTTAAAAGAAGGAGGCTTGGGCTTGTCAAGTCCCTCTTTGACACTTGCACCCCTACAAAGGTTTTATTCAAAGTAAGCCTTTGTGAATTCAATTAAAGTTTGATTTTCAATTCAATGTAGTTCTCACAAGTAGTTACTTGTGGGTTCATTGCTTTAATTTAGTAGAGGCTCTAGTTGAAGCTTTGTGTTTGAAACAACTAGAGTAGTGATTTAGAACATAAGCGTGGTGCTTAGGTTAGAAATCACCAATTAATATCTCGTAGACCCACGGATTGAAGAGGTAGGTAGTAGGTGGTGACAGCCCTATCTGTCCTTTCTAATCCTCCATGTTCGGCTATGCCATAGGCTTTGGGCGAGAGTCGTCCTAGTGTTGTTAGGGGTAAACCCATGGCCGATGCAAGCAGCTACCGCAAATCTCTTTGAATTAGAATCATTACTTTGAATTCCTCTCTGTTCCTTGCCTATCAAACAACTTAGTGTCCTTGGGTGAATTAGTTTGTAAGATTAGCACACACATTCCTTGGATTCGATAACCTTGGGAATACTCTTTAAGGGAAAGTGCTACACAATAGTTTTTGTGCGCTTGCGTATTTTTATATGTGATGCACCAGCCGTCAACAGCTCCAAAGTGGAGCAAGTTGATCAATGTGTGCCAGATGAGGAGGAGGCACCACAAGTAGCATTGAAGAGGGTGTCACTTGGCAACATTCGACCTCAAGAAGAGTAAGGTCCAAATGATCCATCTGCATCACAAATGAAGCCCCCCTCTCAAGATCAAGAACAAAAATCACAAGATCAAGACCACCAAGTGCAAGAAGAGGAAAACCAAGACGGTGGCAATGATCAAGCGGGAGACGAAGGAGAAGATGAAGAGGAAGTTGATTCAAGACCTCAAGTGCCACAACCACAAGTTTAACGGGATCATCCTATTGATAACATACTTGGAGATATCTCCAAGGGGGTAACAACTACATCTCGTATGTTTAATTTTTGTGCACATTATTCTTTTGTGTCTTCTTTGGAACCATTTAACTTAGAGGAAGCACTACGAGATTCGGACTGGGTGGTGGCAATACAAGAAGAGTTGAACAACTTCAGAGGAATCAAGTGTCGGAGCTTGTGAAGAGACAAAATGCCAATGTGGTAGGCACCAAGTGGGTTTTTAGCAACAAGCAAGACGAACGCAGGGTGGTGACAAGAAACAAGGCACAATTTGTAGAAAAGGGATATGCACAAGCCGAAGGTCTTGATTTCAATGAAACTTTTGCTCCGGTAGCTAGGATTGAATCTAATTCTTTTAGCCTATTCCACTCACCATGATTTCAAGCTTTACCAAATGGATGTGAAGAGTGAATTCCTCAACGGTCCAA
The DNA here is from genome assembly GCA_036927565.1 of Tuctoria greenei. Lineage (NCBI taxonomy): Eukaryota > Viridiplantae > Streptophyta > Magnoliopsida > Poales > Poaceae > Tuctoria > Tuctoria greenei. The sequence continues at coordinate 93,565,529 of JAYESD010000004.1, read as the reverse complement.
TCAAGGACGAAGTGTATATGGAGCAATCGCTCGGGTTCAAAGATCAATAGTATCCTAATCATGTGTTTAAGTTGCATAAAGCTCTCTACAGCCTCAAACAAGCTCCTAGCGCTTGGTATGAGTGTCTTAAAGATTTTTTCATCAATAATGGTTTTAGGAAAGAAAAATCATATTACACACTATTTACTAAGCATATTGATAATGATCTCTTTGTGTGCGAAATATGTGTCGATGACATTATATTTGGTTCTACTAACAAATCTTATTGTGGCGAGTTTAGAAAGATTATGACCGGGAAGTTTGAGATGTCCATGATGGGGGAGTATAAGTTCTTCCAAGGTTTTCAAGTCATGTAACTCAATGAAGGCACGTTCATATGTCAAACAAAGTACACTTAAGACATACTCAAGAAGTTTGACATGGATAAGGCCAAACCCATCAAGACGCTCATGGCTACAAATGGACACCTCGACCTCAAACAAAAGATGGACCAAGTGTTGACCAAAAGGTATATCACTCCATGATCAATTCCTTACTTTAACTTTTTGGATCTAGGCATGATGTTATGCTTAGTGTGTGTATGTGTGCAAGATTTCAAGTTGCACCTAAGAAGTCTCACTTGACCGCAGTTAAGAGAATCTTGCGATATTTAGTTCACACATCTAACTGTGGGCTTTGGTATCCAAAAGGGTCGAAGTTTAATCACATTGAATATTCTGATGCGGGTTATGCCGGATGTAAGGTAGATAAAAAAACACCTCGGGGACTTGTCAAGTAGGTCCCTTGTGTCATGGTCATCCAAGAAACAAAACTCCATTGACTTATCTATAGCTGAAGTGGAGTATGTTGCAACCTGTAGTTGTTGTGCACAACTTCTTTGTATGCGATAAACTAAGGGACTATGGTCTAATATGAACTATATTCCACACCTATGTGACAATGAGACTGCCATTAAGATTGCCCACAACCCCGTAGGGCATTCTAGGAACAAACACAGACATCCAACATCACTTCTTGGGAGACCATTCCATAAAAGGGGATATAGTCATTTCCCATGTTAGAACCAAAAAACGACTAGCCGACATCTTCAACAAGCCACTAGATGAAAAATGCTTTTGCGAACTTAGGAGTGAGCTAAACATCCTAGATTCTCGAAATGTGGCTTTAGATGTTGCACATATGAATTTCCTTAGTTTAGGACCTTCAAAAACTTGCATGCTTGCGAAACTCACCTCCCTCGATTTTCTTTCAAACTATTTTACTACATATTGTCTTTTTGGATTTTAGCCATTCTATGAATGTTGATTGCTTTACTGCTCATATCCATCAGGAATATTTGTGAAAACTTGTCCTCTATGTCTCCTATGTATATATATGTCGTCATATAGTGCTCTCCCTAAGAAACACATTGTTTTCTGTGAAGGGAATTCGGACTTGTCTAGCTCTCTAGTCAATAAGGTCATGGACGCTTGCGAGTACCACAATTTGATGGTCATGAAATACCCATGGAATGTGGAGGTCATCTTACAATTCTTTGCCACCGTGTTCTACCACCCCATAAGAGCATTACTTGGATTACACAAGGAGAGAGATACTCTGTGTCCTATGAGGATTTTGCTTCGATTTTGGGCCTCTACCGGACCCTCTGATATGAGGACAAGATCTATGAAGAGGAAATTCTTCAAGACGATGAGATCCTTGAGTTCTATGATCCGCCGCTCACTCACAGGCTCCTCCCATCCTATCAAGTGATGAATCGGATTACAAGGAAGACTTTGGCACCAAAGGATGGAGATGCAAAATGCCTCAACTCAAACCCCAAGAACCTCCTCAAGTGGCTTCGAGGAGAGAACAAGAGTTCAACATGTTTGACTATGTATATGAGGAGATCTACCTAGCCTCAGAGAATCTGACTAGGTCATGCTGCTACGCTCCATACATTATGAAGATGATCGATCATGTCTCAGGGAAGAACTTCGTAAAGGATGTGCCTCGCATGCGCCTAGTGCCCCAAATGCCTTCAGCTGCACTTCGTCATGTGAGGAGAGCTCCGTCTAGCCCCTCTAAGGCACCCTTCGCTCAACCTCACTTCTCAGGTCACGATTGTGACATTTTGGCTCGAGGCTTAATAGGATTGATAGAATAACTCATACCATCAAGGTATACCTTCTTTTCCGGAAGCCAACCTGCAAAGGAATCTGAGGTTAAGCGTGCTTGGCTTGGAGCAATTTACAGATGGGTGACCGACCAGAAAGTCTTCCCGGGTGCGCATGAGTGAGGACAAAATGCGTAGAAAAGACTAGTGTTAGTTTATGGGGCTAGTATGTTATCCTAGAGAGCTGCAGGAGTAACGACCGCCAGGCCCGTAGTGGCTGGGGTGTTACAAATGGTATTAGAGCCAACCCTCGTGGTTTCACGGGTGCATACGGGTCAGAGACATGGGTACGTATGCAAGACGCGTGGGTCCTCTAGGAGGGACACTGTCGGTTGTTTTGATTCGGCAGATCTCCCGATACTGCTAAAGTGTTGAAGGAGTTTGTGGTTCGGTGTGGGCGCGCGGAGATTCAAGAAGGTGAAAATCAAAGTAATGTAGGAGACACGAGGATTTACGTGGTTCGGGCCGCCTGAGCGTAATACCCTACTCCACGGGTGTGTTGGTGTTGTATTAGTGGTAAGAGCTTGTCACGAACGCGTGGGGTGCGTATGATCATCCATGAACATCCCTGAGTGTTTCGTCGGCCTGTCCTTTCATAGTACAAGGATAGGCCGTTACAAGCTAGCCTAGCCCGACATGTGGCCCCGGCGGTTACTGGTATTGATACACGATTAATTGCTCTTAATGATCCTGTAACGGGCTTTGACAGCACCATTACTGGTGTTAAGATCGTCTGATTGAGTGCCATTAATATGGTATTAGTGGCACTTAACTGGGTCTTTAAGTCCTTGACTCTCCTTTGAAGATCCGGAGCCGTTACAAGGTCTTCCGGAGATTAGAAGCTGGAAGGCCCGACGATTTGACACGTGGCAGCTCCGAAGCTTGCTGTGGGAAGCAGGTAGATCCGGGGCTACCAGACACGTGTCAGGTCCGGAGCTTCTCTCGGTCTGGGGTTAAGTCCGGAGGTGCCGTTTTGGTACGTGGTCCGGAGCTTCCCCCTTGTGGGAGGTAGCTCCGGGCTAGTCGTACACGTGGCGACCCAGGGATTAACCATGTTGGAGAAGCGGGTCCGGTCATGTCTGACAAGTGGTCCTCCGAGGGTCTTCAAACCAAGTAGATGGCTTTCCTTTGAGATTTCTGTAACCTCAAGGGGTGTATGGTTTTTAGGGTACCGACAGTGGCCCCCTGGACTTACCTCCGAGGAAGATCACTGGGGTGAAGTCATTCCGTCGGAGGTGGGTCCATCCTTACGACTCTTGAACTGGGTCTTCAAGGGTCTTCGAAGGTGCCGTTGGCAAAGATTTACAGTTAAATCCCGCCACGTGGCGTATCTCAGGCGGCAGATGAGATCTTTGACGTGCGGATCTCACGAAATTGAAGGTCACTGGTTCCTGATACGAAAACCGTATCGGTTCCGCGCGCCCTGTCAGGCCGCCGCCTTTGGGTTTCCCGACGCGTGATGACAACTGTTCGCCTGGGTAAGTGCCTCGACTTGATCGTCGGGGTGGTCTCGGGCCCTCTTGTCATCGGTTGGGCTGAATTCTTGAGTAGATCTTCGACTTCCCTGCGGTTTCCATCCAAGCGTTGCGAGGGCTTACTTAAGAAGGAAAGCGCGCACCGTCGGGATTTCTTTACGCCTTTCATCTGATCTTGCGCTCAAACTCCCAACTCGTGCTTCGCTCTTCTTCTCTTGCCTAGCTGTGCCGCGATGGAGTTGGGTCTGCGCGAGAGTCGCTTGAAGACCGACAATGATTTGAAGAAGGTCCGGGCCCTCATGGGGTGGTCCTCGGACTTCTTCAACCACTTGGTCCGTGCCGGCGGAGAGCTCCCCTTCGAGAAGGAGCGCGCCGGTGAAATGGTGTACTTTTCCTCGTACGCCATGGTGGGGTTGATCCCAACTTTTTCTTCTTTCTTCTTGATGCTGCTAGACTTCTATGGTCTGCATCTATACCACCTTGGCCCTCACTCCATTCTCCTCGTGTCCATCTTTGTCCACTCCTGTGAGATGTGCGTGGGCATCCCCCCCTGCATCGAACTCTTCCGGACCTTCTTCACCGTCCACACCACCGGCCGAAGCAATGAGTATCTTGGCTTCTACTACTTTGTGAAGCGCAAGAAGTGCCCATTCAAGTACCTCCAGTCGTTCCCTTCCGGGAAGTGGGATGACTGGAAGAAAGATTGGATAGTCGTCAGGTTGGAGGAGCATGAGCGGTTGGAGCTGCCCGATGGTCTGCTCGGCATCGACAGCGTGAGGAGGGAGAAGCTCGCTTGGGCCCTCAACAGCGTGATGGACGAGGACTGGGTTGAGACCGGGTTGAAGTCCAACATGGTGGGGAAGACCTTGGAGTTCCACCTCAAGAAATTCCAGCACGGCATCGACGTCGACGGTGACGACTTGACTCCGCCGTCGGCCTTTCTCCCTCTGAACATGGAAGTGGAGTTCAGCAGGGAGCTCCGGCGGACGATGCCTGCACTTGACGACCTTGGTGTCGTTGAGAGAAGATCAACCACCCGGGTGGCGATCCCCGGGATACCTGAAGACAGCTCCGCCCCTACCCCACAGCCGAGGGTTGAGGTCGTCGGCAAGGGTAAGGAGCTGGCAGATGAGCCGGAGAGCCGGAAGAGGAAGCTGCGATATGCCGACGGAAGGTCCGTCAGGCCCGCTACTCCCGCCTCGGTCCCTTCTCCCCAGGGGGGAAGATCTTCTGCCACCGTGGCGACTGTCCCCGTAGTGGGGTCCTTCCAGGACGATACCGTTCCTGCAGTGGGATCCTCCCGGAGCGCGTCTGTCCCCGTGGTGGAACCCTCCTGGGGTGCTAGCTCCGAGCGCAAGACTCCGGCACCTGGGACGGTGGGAGCCTCCAGGTCTAGGGGTTCCTCCCGACCGAGGAGAGCCTCGACCCGGGAAACGCCCGTAGCTGCGACGAGTTCTGAGGGGCCTTCTGGAGCTTCTACGCCGACCGTGGCCAGCCTGGAACGTCCATGAAAGAGGTTCCGCGCAAGCTGGCGCGGAAGCCTTCCAAGGTAATTTTTGATCTTTACCTTGGTTAACTTTTTAATTGTAGCGATTGTTTGTTAATTTTCTTTGTCCATCCTCTGCAGCGTCTCCAAGAAGGGGAGTGAAGCTCCACCCTCGGCCACGATGTCTGAGGCCGTGGGAGCTTCTGCTCCTGTCCCGGTGCCGCCCAGGTGGTGGCTGAGGCTGCGACAGCTCCGGCGCCGGCTGTCGTGGTCATGAACCTTGACTCGTCCCCAGAAGTTCCCGTGGTAGCGCCGGACCACGGGAGTGAAGACACGCCAGCGGCACTTGTCTCGGAGGTTGAAGCTCCGGGTCCTGGTGCTGCAGTGGTGGAAGCTCCGGCTGTTGAGCCGGAGGAAGTAGTAGTCCCGGCCTCAGAGCCGGAACTTGTCGAAGCTCCGGCGGTTGAGCCGGAGGTGACTGAAGCCCCGGCATGCGAGCCGGAAGTCGAGGTAGTTCCGGCAGTTGAGCCGGTTACCTCCGAAGCACCGGCCGCTGAGCCGTTTATTGTTTGAGCGCCGGTCATAGAGCCGGTGGTTGAAGAGGCGATGGAGCTCAAGCCTCCCTCGGAAGAGGTGTACCGGCCGGAGCCAGTAGCAGCTCCTACTCCGGAGGCGACGACGTCGGAGGTACCTGCGGCCGAGCCGGAGTGCCCAATCGAAGTCGTTGGCCCCCGGCCCGAGGAGGTGAACGAAGACTTGGCGGCGGGGCCTTCTTCGATGGCGACTGAGGCCATCCTGGAGGACGGCCCTAGTGCCTTGGAAGCTCAGGATTCCACTCTCATAGAGTGGGACCCAATTTTTGTATGTGAAGACCCACTGGAACCAGCGGAGGAGACCCCAGTAGGTCCGGAGCCCATCCCGCTGTCGATGTCTATCGACAACGCCTACTCCAGTCTGCGTCAAGTCCAATTGGCCTTCTTCCACGACAGCATGGCTCTTGAAGAGGAGCGCCAAACCCTTAGGCGGTGGCGTAACCGACTCCACTTTGAGACCAAGCTGGCGCAGTCGAGGCTAGCGGATGACAAGGAGTGGATCAAGCGGGAGAAGATCCGCCTGGAGTACTGGGGCACTGCTGGATGACAGGGAGAGCATGACTCATGCCCTCGACGCTCAATCCCGGGACATCCACGATCAGGCCAAAGCTGCCAACGACGCGGCCAATGCTCGGCGCGAACAGCTTGAGGCCATCAACACCGCACTCATCAAGCGCTGAGAGGCACTTGAAGAGAGGGAGAGACGGCTCGAGGACGAAGAGCAGAAACTCCTGGAGCTGCGGGATGACGTCCTGAGGAGGGAAGAGGAGCTCGCCAAGAAAGTAGCTCTGGCTGATAAGGGCCTCGAGGAGCGCACCAAGAAGTTGGTAGAGCGCTGCCAAGAGGAAGAGGAGAAGACCTGGGTGCGGGGGCAGGAACTCTACGAATACGAGTGTGCCCTTGTTGCCCGGGAGAAAAAAGTGGAGGCTAGGGAGAAGGACCTGGTCGATCGTCGGAACAAGATCCACCTCCGGGAGGAGGAGCTCGGAAGACTTGAGAGGCGGGTTGCTGCAAAGATTCAGCAAAACGCCAAAGAAGTTGAGCGCCTCGCCCGTGAGAATTCCGAACTGACGGCGGCCAAGAGATCCCTGGAAGAGATGAAGAGCTTGAGGACGGCGGACTCCCTATAGATTTGGGAGTTCCTGGGCAAGGCCAATGATGCGCTGACACCGATGGGTTTCAGCCCCGTGCGCCCGGATGATTCGGAGCCGGAGCCGGACCTTGCGCTGCAGGCATTGAGCGCAGCAGGTAGCAAGCTCTCCAAGGTGGGCGATGTCATTGCGGACCAACTGGAGGTTGAGGGGCAATCCCTGGCGAAGAATGTCGCAGAGTATGTGCTGACGTGCTACACCAGCCAGAACCCCCAATTTCCTCTGGACCCGGTGCTTGAAGGCCCCGTCGAAGGATAAGGCGAATCTACCCGAGCCAACGTATCGGAGGTCGCCCAGAAAGTCGCCGAGTTCTTCCATAGGGTCTAGGACCATCTCTTTAGCTCTCACTTGTATTTTCTCTTCTTCTTCCTCAATTTTGTAATCCCTTGTCTCCAGATGTAATCTCCTGTCTCCCGATGAATGAAATCCCCAAATTTTTGCGAATTTCACTTTTTGTCTTCAACATCTTTATCTTCACTTGGCCCCCTGGTAGATGTACACAATTTGATTGTGAACATGTACCAAAAGGATATTGAGTTTGTTGAAGACTCATTTGCTCCGAACTTGTAGCATTTAGGTCCGAAGTCTTCGATAGTGAAGGTCCCCTGAGGTTGTCGGAGCTTAGAAGCTCTGGCATTGTCCATCGCTGGAGCTTGGTAGCTCCGGCAATAGCCTCTATCAACACCTAGAGTGTCGATTGTTAGTCCTCTGGGGTGTCAGAGCTGGGTAGCTCCGGCAGTGACCTTTGCCAACACTTGGTTTGTTGGCAGCAGACTCCATTTACGGGGTCTTCTCACCATCTTATATTCAACGTCGACGGCTGGCCCCCTTAGGGGAGTCGGAGCTTAGTTAGCTCCGGCTTCTCTCCATCAACATAGAGTTTATTTTTCCTGCACACTTAAGCCAAGAAAAATAGTAAAATTCGTTCCTTGTCTATAATTTCGTCGCGGCTTACGATTCTTAAGAAAACTTTAAGTTGAATGCGATTTTAAATACAACCGGATGCGTTGCCTTTTCTCTTAGATTCAACTGTTCATGGACTCGCCTTACTTCGGCCTGCCGGGGTGTAGGTAGAGTGGCGTACTTAGGGTGCTTGACCAGGCTAAGTCGATAGCACACTCCGGCCCTAGATTGGCTTGGCGGCTTTTGGGCGAATTGTCCATGAGCGATATTTGAATCCAAAAGAACTAACAATACAACTCGAATCGTATATAAACCGGTCAAACTAAAATTTCTTAAGAATTGCACGTCTTTGTTATAGACAAGAAAGAGAAAAATAAAAATGTTGAGCCTGTACAAAATAAATGCACGTGGAGTCTATTTCACATGAAGATGTCTTTCATTATAGGTCCGGGGTACAGGGGAAACAAGTACACTCTTAGGGTACAGAACCATGCTAAGTGTGTTTGGTTTCTCGTTTGACCCAGGGTAGTTAGCCACACTTTTAGTCCGGAGAATGTGACAAGTGTTGCATGAGCTTTGTGGACCTTTCAGGAAAGGTCTGGCTGCTCTCCCGGAGGAACTACTCGACTCTGTACAATGACTCTATAACATACATCTCAAGTTACTCAAGACTCACCTCCGTGGTATTAAGTGTAGAACTTACAGAGGTGCTCGATGTTCCAAGGATTTGGGAGAGGTGTCCCATCCTCGGTAGCCAAGCGAACGCTTTCGGGACGGGATACTTTGATCACTCGGAAGGGCCCCTCCCAGCTGGGGGAGAGTTTGTTTAACCCTTCTCTGGATAGTATTCTCCGTAGCACCAGATCGCCTTCCTCGAGCTGTCAGTTGTGTACATGCCGCTGGTGATAACGCCGTAGAGCTTGGCGATATCGGGCATTCCGAACAGCTGCTTGGCACCTTCCCTCCTCGAGGAGGTCTAGGTCTTCACGCCGGAGCTGGTCCTGCGCGGCTTCGTCGAAGGTCCGGACCCGGAGCGAACCCAAGGTGATTTCCGGAGGAAGGATTGCTTCAGCTCCGTACACCAGAAAGAAGGGTGTTTCTCCGGTTGACCGGTTTGGAGAAGTCCTGTTGGCCCATAGAGTGGGCGGAAGCTCTTCGATCCAGTTGGCTCCATGTTTCTTCAAACGCTCATAGGTGCACGTTTTGAGTCCCTTAAGGATTTCTGCATTTGCTCTCTCGGCTTGGCCATTGCTGGCTGGGTGAGCTACGGAGGCGTAGCAGACTTGTATGCCGAGGTCTTCGCAATATCCTTGGAATGCGGAGCTTGTGAATTGAGTCCCATTATCAGTGATGATTTTGTTTGGTACTCCAAATCTGCTCACAATGGATTGCAGAAAGTTGATAGCAGATTGCTTGTTGATCGTCACAACTGGAGTTTCTTCCAGCCATTTGGTGAACTTGTCAATGGCGACGTACAGGAACTTGTAACCTCCGACGGCTCTTGGGAAGGGTCCCAAGATGTCCATCCCCCACACGGCGAAGGGCCATGTAGGAGGTATCATTTGTAAGGGCTGAGCCGGTGTATGAATTTGCTTTGCATGAAATTGGCATGCTTCGCATTTCTTCACTAGCCCAGTGGCATCCTGGAGCGCTGTAGGCCAGTAGAAGCCGTGCCGAAAGGCTTTACCAACCAGCGTGCGGGAAGACGCGTGGTTCCCACACTCGCCTCCATGGATTTCTGCGAGGAGCTCGCAACCTTCTTCCCTTGTGATGCACCGCATTAGGATGCCGTTGGCACCGCGCCGGTAGAGATCCCCTTCTACCAGCGTGTATCTTTTAGCCAATCTGACTACCCGGTCAGCGGATACATCATCGTCAGGAAGGATGTTGTCTTTCAAGTAGTTCCGGATCTCCGAGATCCATGCATCGGAACTGACTTGAGCATTTGAGTCTTGCGTGCTGGGTTGCTCGGAGCTTCCGGCAGCACCTACGACCCTTGATGGCTGCCATGGTAACAGGGCCATCGGGACCGTCAGCTTCGGGATGCTGATCTCGCCCCCTTCGTTCAGTTCGGCAGGCTGAGCTGTGGGTTTCAACAATCTCCGGACAAAAGTTCCGTCAGGAGCTGGAGCTCCGGTTGACGCTTTCGTCGAGAGTTCGTCGGCTTCAGCGTTGTGGGCACGCTGAACATGGTGAAGGTCTAGGACTTCAAAGTCCTTCTGAAGCCTCTGGACTTCTAGGAGGTAAGCAGCTAGCTGGAGAATGTTGCAGGAGCATTCACCCTTCACCTACTTGATGATGAGCTGTGAATCTCCTTTGACCAGCAGTTGCCTGACACCGTATGACAGTGCCACCTTTAGTCCGTAGATGAGTGCTTCATATTCCACCATGTTGTTGGTTGCCTTGAAGTCAAGGTGTACCATGTATTTCACCTTCTCCCCAGTCGGTGCGAGGAGAAGGATTCCAGCTCCGGCCCCCTACTTCTGCATGGAGCCATCGAAGTAAAGAGTCCAGTGAGGCTCGGTGAAGGTTGGAGCTTGATGCTCCGTCTTCTGTTCACTGGGGCCCCCAGGGTTTGATGGAGAGGGAGTCCATTCTGCCACAAAATCTGCCAAAGCTTGACTCTTGACTGCTTGTCTTGAAATAAATTCAAGATCAAATTCAGTCAATTCCACTGCCCACTTTGCAATATTCTCAGTTGAATTGGGATTATGCAGGATTGCTCGAAGTGGATAGGAGGTCACCACCGAGACTTTATGAGCTTGGAAGTAATGTCGAAGCTTCCTGGAGGCAATAAGAACTGCATAGAGTAGCTTATGCACCTCTAGGTATCGAGTCTTGGCATCGTGTAATACTTCGCTGATGAAGTATACCGGGCGTTGAATGGTCCGGACCCCCTCGGAGGGGTCCGGAGCTTCCTCTTCATTCATCTGGGCCCTCTCGGAGGGGTCCAGATTCTCTTCGGGGACCTCCGGGTTCTGGCTGGAGGAATCCGGAGCTTCTTCAGAAATGACCCGGACCCTCCTGGAGGGGTCTAGGTCTCCTGAAGTGACTTCTTGTGGGTTCGAATCTGGGAGCTGGGACCCAGACTTGCTTTCAGGAACCTCCGGACCCTCCCGAAGGGGTCTGGATTCCTGAATGTGGGGTAGTTCCGGTCTATCCGCAACCAGAACCATACTGACGACTTCGTCAGTAGCTGAAATGTAAAGCAACAAAGGCTCACCAGGGTTCGGAGCTACCAGAATTGGTAGGGTGGTGAGGAACTGTTTCAGCTCCTGGAATGCCTTCTCTGCTTCTTCGGACCATTGGAATGGTCCGGACTTCCTCAATAACTTGAAGAAGGGAAGTGCCCGCTCTGCCAGTCTTGATATGAACCGGCTGAGGGCTGCTAGACATCCAATTAACTTTTGGACGTCTTTGATGCGGGTTGGTGGCCGCATGTCTTCAATGGCTTTTATCTTCGCCGGATTAGCTTCTATGCCCCGGTGACTTACCAGGAAACCAAGAAGTTTTCCGGAGCTAACCCCAAACACGCACTTGTCCGGGTTTAGCTTTGTGCGGGTGGCCCGCAGCTTGTCGAAGACAGCCTGCAAGGTGTCTAGGAGTGACTCCTTGTTCTTGACCTTGACCACGATGTCATCGACGTACACTTCCACTATGTCTCTGATGAGTTCCTCAAAAGTTTTGTACATTGCTCGTACAAAAGTTGAAGCTGCATTCTTGAGACCAAAGGGCATGGTTGTGTAGCAGTACAATCCATCTACTGTGATGAATGAAGTATGCTCTTCATCCTCCCTAGACATCCTGATTTGGTGATACCCAGAATATGCGTCTAGGAAACACAGTAATTCACACCCGGAGGTGGAATCCACTATCTGATCTATTCTAGGTACTGGGAATGGATCTTTTGGACATGCCTTATTTAGTGTGGTGTAGTCGATGCACATCCGAAGCTTCCCGCCGGCCTTGGGCACAATGACTGGGTTCGCCAGCCATTTTTGATGGAAGACTTCTCAGATGAATCCGGCTTCGAGTAGCTTCTTCACTTCTTGTCGGATGAAGTTCTGCCGCTCTACGGATTGCTTCCGAGGTTTCTGATGCACAGGCCGGGCATCGGGGTAGATCTTCAGATTGTGCTCAATCACTTCCCTGGGGATCCTAGGCATTTGTGACGGTTGCCAAGCAAACACGTCAACGTTAGCTCGGAGGAAAGTGATGAGCGCGCGTTCCTATTTGTCGTTCAATCCTCCCGACATACGGGTGGTCTGAGCGGCATCGGAACCAATTTGGACGACTTTGACGGGAATGTCGGTGTCGCCGCTTGGCTGCACACGAGGTGCTGACGTCGAGCCTCGCTGACGAATGCTCGGAGGTCTTGGAGCTTGCTCCTGCCTGAAGTCTTCCTCTTGCGCCGTAGTGAGCGCATGAAGTTCCTCCAAAGCAGTTACTCCTGCAGTACGATCTCTGCGGATCCGGAGAACGCCTACTGGTGTTGGCATTTTCAACACCAGATAACCATAATGAGCGGCTGCCATGAATTTGTACAGGGCAGGCCTACCCAAGATGGCGTTGAATGGTAAGTTGATCTGAGCAACGTCAAAGACCAACTTCTCGGTGCGATACTTCTCCCGTGTCCCGAAGGTAACAGGAAGAGTAATAGCTCCGAGTGGGGTAATGGCCCCCGGACCTACTCCGGAGAAAGGTCGGGAGGGATGGAGAATCGAAGGTCGGAGCTGAAGCTTGTTAAAAGCTTCAAAGCTTATGAGGTTCAGCCCCGAACCTCCGTCCACCATAACATGATGGAGCTGGATGTTGTTGATGGTGGGAGATACCATCAAAGGTAACTGTCCAGCTCCAACCATGCTTCGAGGACAGTCCGAAGCATCAAAAGTGATGGCTGTGTCCATCCACTTTCGATGTGGCTCCGGTCTAGCTGTAGGAGCTACAGCGGCCATATCCCGACGCATAGTCTTGATGACGCGGCGGGAGGTGATGTCCCATGATCCACCAAAAATAGTGTTCATGGTTTTCCGATGCTCGTTGTCGGAGACGTCGGAATCGTCGTCGACGGAGGTGTAGACGGCTTTCAGGACCTTTTTGGGATCCCGAAACCCTAACTCCTCTTCAGCCGGAGCTTCGTCGACTTTCTGTTTTCCTTCCCTTTGACGGAAAGGAGACTCTTCCCGGCGCTTGTTGTAGCGCTCGGCGAGGTTTTGGACCTCCCGGCAATCTTCCAAACTGTGGCTGCCCGTTTTGTGAATTGGACACCACACCTTGGATTTGCCTCCGTCTTCTGAAGACGGTCGAGGTCGCTTTCCGGGGCGTGGCCCCCGGCCACCCGGAGCTGCAGCAACTGCGGCATTGGATGTACCGGCCGACGGCTTCTTCTTGCCGTTGGTCTTTTTCTTCTTCTTGCCGCTCCCGGAGGTAGCGGCTTCTTCTTTGGAGGATTTCTTGTTACCCTCCGGAGTTGATTTGGAGTGCATTTCACGGCCCTCCGCAGCTCTGGCGCACTTGTCAGGCAAGCTGAAGAGCTCCGTGACACTGGTAATCTCTTTGATTGCCAGTTTCTCCAACATCTTCTTATCCCGTACTCCCTGTCTGAATGCCACAATGACAGAGGCGCTAGAGATAGAAGGAATAGTGTTGCGTACCTAAGAGAACCTCTGTATGAAGGATCGCAAGGATTCTCTCTCTTTTTGCACGACGGCAAAAAGATCCAGTTCGGTGCCTGGTCGGGTGTATGAACTCCCGAAGTTGGCGGTGAACTATCGGCACAACTCCTCCCAACTGTTGATAGAGTTGGGTGGAAGGCTCATAAACCAGGACCTCGCGGTTCCGGTTAAAGCCACAAGGAAATAATTGGCCATTACAGCCTCATTTCCTCCAGCTGCCAAAATAGCAGTGGAGTAAATCTGAAGAAATTCGGCGGGGTTGACAGTCCCGTCGAATTTATCTGGCAGATGAGGCCGGAACTTCTGTGGCCAATTGACCATGCGCAGATGCATGGCCAGGGCTGAACATCCTCCTCCTACTCCCTCGGGAGCAGGAGTTCTTTGAGCCTCTCGTCTCTCACGAGCACGCTCAATATGGACTCGGCCGTCTCGCTGACGATATCGGTGATCAAGCTCCGACCGGAGGTCATGAGTTGAAAGCCTGGATACTGTATGGGTGCGTCGTGCCCCAGAGGGCAACGACGTCACTTGTTGTGACGCAGCTCGTCTCCTGTTGTTGGAGACGTGCGGACCAAGTCTACCAGACAAAGTCCGCCGCTGCGACAGGGCCCATCCTGAAGGAGGAGGACCCTGGTTGCTGATGCGGTTGGCTGCGGCTGCAACCAAATGTTCCACATCAGCTCTCCACTGCTCCAATGCATCCCGGGATGCATCAGGAGGTGGTAGACGTTGAAGAAGAGCACGCGCTGCATGAAGCGCATGTTCCGGATTGTCATGATTCGCCGACGCCGTGATGGACGCCGGTGCACCATCGCGTTGTCCAGCTTGGTTTGCTGGAGGAGGTGGCGGTGGTGGCTGTGTGACTCCTGCTGGCGCTGAGGCTCTTGCTGGTGGGGGCATATTGGAGGGATTGCCTCCAACAGCCTGAACAGTGGGTTGACCATTGGATGATCCAGCAGTGGAGTTCACCATTCTTGAAATCTCAGGCGCCCCCTACCTGGCGCGCCAACTGTCGGTGGTTTTGATCCGGCAGATCTCCCGACACTGCTAAAGTGTTGAAGGAGTTTGTGGTTCGGTGTGGGCGCGCGGAGATTCAAGAAGGTGAAAATCAAAGTAATGTAGGAGACACGAGGATTTACGTGGTTCGGGCCGCCTGAGCGTAATACCCTACTCCACGGGTGTGTTGGTGTTGTATTAGTGGTAAGAGCTTGTCACAAACGCGTGGGGTGCGTATGATTGTCCGTGAACGTCCCTGAGTGTTTCGTCGGCCTGTCCTTTTATAGTACAAGGATAGGCCGTTACAAGCTAGCCTGGCCCGACATGTGGCCCCGGCGGTTACTGGTACTGATACACGATTAATTGCTCTTAATGATCCTGTAACGGGCTTTGACAGCACCGTTACTGGTGTTAAGATCGTCCGATTGAGTGCCATTAATATGGTATTAATGGCACTTAACTGGGTCTTTAAGTCCTTGACTCTCCTTTGAAGATCCGGAGCCGTTACAAGGTCTTCCGGAGATTAGAAGCTGGAAGGTCCGACGATTTGACACGTGGCAGCTCCGGAGCTTGCTATGGGAAGCAGGTAGCTCCGGGGCTACCAGACATGTGTCAGGTCCGGAGCTTCTCTCGGTCTGGGGTTAAGTCCGGAGGTGCCGTTTTGGTACGTGGTCCGGAGCTTCCCCCTTGTGGGAGGTAGCTCCGGGCTAGTCGTACACGTGGCGACCCAGGGATTAACCATGTTGGAGAAGCGAGTCTGTTCATGTCTGACAAGTGGGCCTCTGAGGGTCTTCAAACCAAGTAGATGGCTTTCCTTTGAGATTTCTGTAACCTTAAGGGGTGTATGGTTTTTAGGGTACTGACAGACACGAATGATGTGTGGGTCCTCTAGGAGGCACACGGTATGGTACGTATGCCAGTACTGAACGTGTGGACGTGTCCAAGAGGGGACGTTCCTGACTTGGCAGTTGACCGACGAGGACGTCGTTCTTCTAAGGGGGTGGATTGTGGCATCCTGGCTCGAGGCTTAATAGGATTGATAGAATAACTCATATCATCAAGGTATACCTTCTTTTCTAGAAGCCCACCTGCAAAGAACTCCGAGGTTAAGCGTGCTTGGCCTAGAGCAATTTACAAATGGGTGACCGACCGGTAAGTCTTCCTGGGGGCGCACGAGTGAGGACAAAATACATAGAAAAGACTAGTGTTGGTTTGTGGGGCTAGTCTGTGATCCTAGAGAGCTGTAGAAGTAACGACCGTCAGACCCATAGTGGATGGGATGTTACAACGATCATGGTCCTTCGCGTCCTCCACCTCTGACTCCTCAGCAACCATCTTGTACCACAGATCTCTTATAGATTATTAAGGAATATTCTCTGCATGTCGATCTGATCAGATCAATGCAGAAGCCCAAGAAGAACACAAGAGGAACCAGTGGGGCTTGGCTGCTACCAGGGAGCACCTGCAGCTTCCCCCTTGGGGAGCTCCAGTCTCAGACGACATCGAGGACGAGCCTCCTATCGAGTTTCTAGAGCACACATTGGATGGGTGTTGATGGCTGTTATATAACAATTTCACACGTCAATATAACTCGATTATTTGAAGGAATTGTCATTTCTTGCACACATCACCTTTCTATTTATCCTATTTCCACTTGTCCTTGGAGAAATAGTGCATTCATGGAATTATTAAAGGAAATGAGGTAAAAGAGGGGAAGCATACCATCTCAGCCAATCATGCAACGAGATGTGGTACCACATGGATCAAATGGCCCACAAACAGAAGGATCTGAAGCCATCCAACGGTGTACCACCCATATCAAGGGATGGGACCCACCTACCAGTGATCTAGAGAAAGCACACGAGAAACGGTGCAAAGACCGGATTGGCCGACCCCCCTAGTCGGTCAACCTGGTCCTGGCGCCAAACTCGGTCAGCTTCCACGTGTTGGCTCCTCCTGGCTTGAAGAAGTCAGTGGTGACTGATTGACATGCTTTTGGTGGCGGGATCCAACCCTTCTCCACGTATAAAAATAGGACCCCCTACCCTCACTTCAAACACACACCACTTGAGTATTCATCCATTGTATCCACTACTCTCCATAGGTTTAGAGGAGTGAAGGCTGTAGAGAGGAGAGCCTCTAGTTCATAGTCCAAGTAGGAGAGGAGTAGAAGGAGTCTCTTCCCAATTCCTAATTGGGAAAGGTATGGCTCTTATATTCCTATTTGTATTTGTGACTTTGCTCTTAATAAAGATGTTATCTTCCATTGTTCATATACTTCAATGAAGTATTTCTTGTTTTATTGTGGATTCCATATATATGGTAGGAGTAGTATTTCTGATTATGCACACCATTCTCATTATATCATCATAAACACTACAAACCCCCACTATAGTCTAATTAGCTGTGACAAGATTAAGTTAATGTGAATCACTTATGCTATGAATTAACATTGGTTCAACGATGATTTAGTTCATTGCCTTAGGATGGCTTGTGCCTAGACTCTTAAGTTAATTACTTAATATGCTAGCATGGTGCTAGGATAGATGAGTAGTGTTGAATGTCTCGTAGACCCACGAATTGAAGAGGTAGGTAGTAGGTGGTGACAGGCCTATCCGTCCTTTTAATCCTCCACGTTCGGCTATGCCACAGGATCTTGGCGGGAGTCATCCTAGTGTTGATAGGGGTAAACCCTGGCCCGATGTGTTAATTCACTTAGCATGAGAATTCAGAATTGATATGATCATTAGTAAATAACTTAGACTTTGTATATGTACATTAGAAGCACGGTAGGAGTATCTACCTAACTCTTAGCCCAGTCCCTCTTTATCCCATTTACCCCCTTAGGATAAAATGCTCTTGTGTGTGTCACACTACCTTCAATCTATCAATTACCCATCCTTGCTAGAACCCTACCTAGACCAACCTACCCTCTCCATTTGATGATTGCTTTACTTCCACCTAGCCTTCCTTTGGGAGAATATAAATGACACCCTTTGGAAATTCTCTAAAAGGGGAAATGCTACATCGATAGATTCCATGCACTTGCGAACTTACATCTGTAATCTAAAGACTATTAACAAGCATTTCTGGCACCCTTGCTAGGTATGAATTGTTAGTAGTGCGTAGGAAATATCAACAATGAGATCGCCTACTTCTCCACTGTCGGCGTTTCATTGAGTGCCCCTCCTCTGACGGAAGCTCCTTCCTCTTCCTCCTACGGCGCTAGCGACTATGAGGCATAGCAGGACAACAACAACGACGGCGACGACAAGGAGGAGTAGATTAGTGCTTTTCTCCTTTTGGTGCTTTGATGCCAAACGGGGGGAAGTAGTAGTGTTTTCTTGTTTTAGTCGATTCGTGTGTATGTGGAGACTCTATGGACTTGTAATAATTTGTATCACTTTTATCTTGTACTTGAGATCTTATGTTTGTAATACACTATGTTACTTATGGCTAATGTATTATGTGTCCTGAGATCATCATGTGCCTCGTGATGCCTTGAATTGTCTTATTTGTGAATCTTGTGCCAGTTCTAATTGAGAATCCTGTCATATGTGCATCACGGCGCAACACACTTGTACACTTTGCACATAGACACCCCATGAGTGTTAAGTGAGTACGAGATTGCTCTCAATGTCTTACTCATACACTCATACTCACTTAACACGCAAAAACTATTATTTATCTCAAAATCAAAAACTTTAATTGGTTGTCATCAATCACCAATAATGGGGGATTGAAAGTGCATCTAGGTCTGTCGGTACCCTAAAAACCATACACCCCTTGAGGTTACAGAAATCTCAAAGGAAAGCCATCTACTTGGTTTGAAGACCCTCGGAGGCCCACTTGTCAGACATGACCGGACCTGCTTCTCCAACATGGTTAATCCCTGGGTCGCCATGTGTACGACTAGCCCGGAGCTACCTCACACAAGGGGGAAGCTCCGGACCACGTACCAAAACGGCACCTCCGGACTTAACCCCAGACCGAGAGAAGCTCCGGACCTGACACGTGTCTGGTAGCCCCGGAGCTACCTGCTTCCCACAGCAAGCTCCGGAGCTGCCACGTGTCAAATCGTCGGACCTTCCAGCTTCTAATCTCTGGAAGACCTTGTAACGGCTCCGGATCTTCAAAGGAGAGTTAAGGACTTAAAGACCCAGTTAAGTGCCATTAATACCATATTAATGGCACTCAATCGGACGATCTTAACACCAGTAACGGTGCTGTCAAAGCCCGTTACAGGATCATTAAGAGCAATTAATCGTGTATCAATACCAGTAACCGCCGGGGCCACATGTCGGGCCAGGCTAGCTTGTAACGGCCTATCCTTGTACTATAAAAGGACATGCCGACGAAACACTCAGGGACGTTCACGGATGATCATACGCACCCCACACGTTCGTGACAAGCTCTTACCACTAATATAACACCAACACAGCCGTGGAGTAGGGTATTACGCTGAGGCGGCCCGAACCACGTAAATCCTCGTGTCTCCTACATTACTTTGATTTTCACCTTCTTGAATCTCCTCGCGCCCACACCGAATCAAAAACTCCTTCAACACTTTAGCAGTGTCAGGAGATCTGCCAGATCAAAACCACCGACAGTTGGCGCGCGAGGTAGGGGGCGCCTGAGATTTCAAGAATGGTGAACTCCGCTGCTGGATCATCCAATGGTCAACCCGCTGTTCAGGCTGTTGGAGGCAATCCCTCCAATATGCCCCCACCAGCAAGAGCCTCAGCGCCAGCAGGAGTCACACAGCCACCACCGCCGCCTCCTCCAGCAAACCAAGCTGGACAACGCGATGGTGCACCGGCGTCCATCACGGCGTCGGCGAATCATGACAATCCGGAACATGCGCTTCATGCAGCGCATGCTCTTATTCAACGTCCACCACCTCCTGATGCATCCCGGGATGCATTGGAGCAGTGGAGAGCTGATGTGGAACATTTGGTTGCAGCCGCAGCCAACCACATCAGCAACCAGGGTCCTCCTCCTTCAGGACGGGCACCGTCGCAGCGGCGGACTTTGTCTGGTAGACTTGGTCCGCACGTCTCCAACAACAGGAGACGAGCTGCGTCACAACAAGTGACGTCGTTGCCCTCTGGGGCACGACGCACCCATACGGTATCCAGGCTTTCAACTCATGACCTCCGGTCGGAGCTTGATCGCCGATATCGTCAGCGAGACGGATGAGTCCATATTGAGCGTGCTCGTGAGAGACGAGAGTCTCAAAGCACTCCTGCTCCTGAGGGAGTAGGAGGAGGCTGTTCAGCCCTGGCCATGCATCTGCGCATGGTCAATTGGCCACAAAAGTTCCGCCCTCATCTGCCGGAGAAATTCGACGGGACTATCAACCCCGCCGAATTTCATCAGATTTACTCCACTGCTATTTTGGCAGCTGGAGGAAATGAGGCTGTAATGGCCAATTCTTTCCCTGTGGCTTTAACCGGAACCACGAGGTCCTGGTTTATGAGCCTTCCACCCAACTCTATCAACAGTTGGGAGGAGTTGTGCCGACAGTTCACCGCCAACTTCGGGAGTTCATACACCCGACCAGGCACCGAACTGGATCTTTTTGCCGTCGTGCAAAAAGAGAGAGAATCCTTGCGATCCTTCATACAGAGGTTCTCTCAGGTACGCAACACTATTCCTTCTATCTCTAGCGCCTCTGTCATTGTGGCATTCAGACAGAGAGTACGGGATAAGAAGATGTTGGAGAAACTGGCAATCAAAGAGATTACCAGTGTCACAGAGCTCTTCAGCTTGGCTGACAAGTGCGCCAGAGCTGCGGAGGGCCGTGAAATGCACTCCAAATCAACTCCGGAGGGTAACAAGAAATCCTCCAAATAAGAAGCCGCTACCTCCGGGAACGGCAAGAAGAAGAAAAAGAGCAACGGCAAGAAGAAGCCGTTGGCCGGTATATCCAATGCCGCAGCTGCTGCAGCTCCGGGTGGCCGGGGGCCACGCCCCGAAAAGCGACCTCGACCGTCTTCAGAAGACGGAGGCAAATCCAAGGTGTGGTGTCCAATTCACAAAACGGGCAGCCACAGTTTGGAAGATTGACGGGAGGTCCAAAACCTCACCGAGCGCTACAACAAGCGCCGGGAAGAGTCTCCTTTCTGTCAAAGGGAAGGAAAACAGAAAGTCGACGAAGCTCCAGCTGAAGAGGAGTTAGGGTTTCAGGATCCCAAAAAGGTCCTGAAAGCCGTCTACACCTCCATCGACGACGATTCTGACGTCTCCGACAACGAGCGTCGGAAAACCATGAACTCTATTTTTGGTGGATCATGGAACATCACCCCCCCGCCGCGTCATCAAGACTATGCATCGGGATATGGCCGCTGTAGCTCCTACAGCTAGACCGGAGCCACATCGAAAGTGGATGGACACAGCCATCACTTTTGATGCTTCGGACTGTCCTCGAAGCATGGTCGGAGCTGGACAGTTACCTTTGATGGTATCTCCCACCATCAACAACATCCAGCTCCATCATGTTATGGTGGACGGAGGTTCAGGGCTGAACCTCGTAAGCTTTGAAGCTTTTACCAAGCTTCAGCTCCGACCTTCGGATCTCCATCCCTCCCGACCTTTCTCCGGAGTAGGTCCGGGGGCCATTACCCCACTCGGAGCTATTACTCTTCCTGTTACCTTCGGGACACGGGAGAAGTATCGCACCGAGATGTTGGTCTTTGACATTGCTCAGATCAACTTACCATTCAACGCCATCTTGGGTAGGCCTGCCCTGTACAAATTCATGGCAGCCGCTCATTATGGTTATCTGGTGTTGAAAATGCCAACACCAGTAGGCGTTCTCCGGATCCGCGGAGATCGTACTGCAGGAGTAACTGCTTTGGAGGAACTTCATGCGCTCACTACGGCGCAAGAGAAAGACACCAGGCAGGAGCAAGCTCCAAGACCTCCGAGCATTCGTCAGCGAGGCTCGACGTCAGCACCTCGTGTGCAGCCAAGCGGCGACACCGACATTCCCGTCAAAGTCGTCCAAATTGGTTCCGATGCCGCTCAGACCACCCGTATATCGGGAGGATTGAACGACAAATAGGAACTCGTGCTCATCACTTTCCTCCGGGCTAACGTTAACGTATTTGCTTGGCAACCGTCACAAATGTCTGGGATCCCCAGGGAAGTGATTGAGCACAATCTGAAGATCTACCCGATGCCCAGCCTGTGCATCAGAAACCTCGGAAGCAATCCGTAGAGTGACAGAACTTAATCCAACAAGAAGTGAAGAAGCTACTCGAAGCCGGATTCATCCGAGAAGTCTTCCATCCAAAATGGCTGGCGAACCCAGTCGTTGTGCCCAAGGCCGACGGGAAGCTTCGGATGTGCATCGACTACACCACACTAAATAAGGCATGTCCAAAAGATCCATTCCCACTACCTAGAATAGATCAGATAGTGGATTCCACCTCCGGGTGTGAATTATTGTGTTTCCTAGACGCATATTCTAGGTATCACCAAATCAGGATGTCTAGGGAGGATGAAGAGCATACTTCATTCATCATAGTAGATGGATTGTACTGCTACACAGCCATGCCCTTTGGTCTCAAGAATGCAGCTTCAACTTTTGTACGAGTAATGTACAAAACTTTTGAGGAACTCATCGGAGACATAGTGGAAGTGTACGTCGATGACGTCGTGGTCAAGGTCAAGAACAAGGAGTCACTCTTAGACACCTTGCAGGCTGTCTTCGACAAGCTGCGGGCCACCCGCACAAAGCTAAACCCGGACAAGTGCATGTTTGGGGTTAGCTCCGGAAAACTTCTTGGTTTCCTGGTAAGTCACCGGGGCATAGAAGCTAATCCGGCGAAGATAAAAGCCATTGAAGACATGCGGCTACCAACCCGCATCAAAGACGTCCAAAAGTTAACTGGATGTCTGGCAGCCCTCAGCCGGTTCATATCAAGACTGGCGGAGCGGGCACTTCCCTTCTTCAAGTTATTGAGGAAGTCCAGACCATTCCAATGGTCCGAAGAAGCAGAGAAGGCATTCCAGGAGCTGAAACAGTTCCTCACCACCCTACCAATTCTGGTAGCTCCGAACCCTGGTGAGCCTTTGTTTCTTTACATTTCAGCTACTGACGAAGTCGTCAGTATGGTTCTGGTTGCGGAGAGACCGGAACTACCCCACATTCAGGAATCCAGACCCCTTCGGGAGGGTCTGGGGGTTCCTAAAAGCAAGTCTGGGTCCCAGCTCCCAGATTCGAACCCACAAGAAGTCACTTCAGGAGACCTAGACCCCTCTAGGAGGGTCCGGGTCATTTCCGATGAAGCTCCGGATCCCTCCAGCCAGAACCCGGAGGTCCCCGAAGAGAATCTGGACCCCTCCGAGAGGGCCCGGATCAATGAAGAGGAAGCTCCGGGCCCCTCCGGGGGGGTCCGGACCATTCAACGCCCGGTATACTTCATCAGTGAAGTATTACATGATGCCAAGACTCGATACCTAGAGGTGCATAAGCTACTCTATGCAGTTCTTATTGCCTCCAGGAAGCTTCTACATTACTTCCAAGCTCATAAAGTCTCGGTGGTGACCTCCTATCCACTTCGAGCAATCCTGCATAATCCCAATTCAACTGGGAATATTGCAAAGTGGGCAGCGGAATTGGCTGAATTTGATCTTGAATTTATTTCAAGACAAGCAGTCAAGAGTCAAGCTTTGGCAGATTTTATGGCAGAATGGACTCCCTCTCCATCAAACCCTGGGGGCCCCAGTGAACAGAAGACGGAGCATCAAGCTCCAACCTTCACCGAGCCTCACTGGACTCTTTACTTCGACGGCTCCATGCAGAAGCAGGGGGCCGGAGCTGGAATCCTTCTCCTCGTACCGACTGGGGAGAAGGTGAAATACATGGTACACCATGACTTCAAGGCAACCAACAACATGGTGGAATATGAAGCACTCATCTACGGACCAAAGGTGGCACTGTCATACGGTGTCAGGCAACTGCTGGTCAAAGGAGATTCACAGCTCATCATCAAGCAGGTGAAGGGTGAATGCTCCTGCAACAATCTCCAGCTAGCTGCTTACCTCCTAGAAGTCCAGAGGCTTCAGAAGGACTTTGAAGTCCTAGACCTTCACCATGTTCAGCGTGCCCACAACGCTGAAGCCGACGAACTCTCGACGAAAGCGTCAACCGGAGCTCTGGCTCCTAACGGAACTTTTGTACGAAGATTGTCGAAACCCACAGCTCAGCCTGCCGAACTGAACGAAGGGGGCGAGATCAGCATCCCGAAGCTGACGGTCCCGATGGCCCTGTTACCATGGCAGCCATCAAGGGTCGTAGGTGCTGTCGGAAGCTCCGAGCAACCCAGCACGCAAGACTCAAATGCTCAAGTCAGTTCCGATGCATGGATCTCGGAGATCCGGAACTACTTGAAAGACAACATCCTTCCTGATGATGATGTATCCGCTGACTGGGTAGTTAGATTGGCTAAAAGATACATGCTGGTACAAGGGGATCTCTACCGGCGCGGTGCCAACGGCATCCTAATGCGGTGCATCACAAGGGAAGAAGGCTGCGAGCTCCTCGCAGAAATCCATGGAGGCGAGTGTGGGAACCACGCGTCTTCCCGCACGCTGGTTGGTAAAGCCTTTCGGCACGGCTTCTACTGGCCTACAGCGCTCCAGGATGCCACTGGGCTAGTGAAGAAATGCGAAGCATGCCAATTTCATGCAAAGCAAATTCATACACCAGCTCAGCCCTCACAAATGATACCTCCTACAAAGCCGAGAGAGCAAATGCAGAAATCCTTAAGGGACTCAAAACGAGCACCTATGAGCGTTTGAAGAAACATGGAGCCAATTGGATCGAAGAGCTTCCGCCCACTCTATGGGCCAACAGGACTTCTCCAAACCGGTCAACCGGAGAAACACCCTTCTTTCTGGTGTACGGAGCTGAAGCAATCCTTCCTCCGGAAATCACCTTGGGTTCGCTCTGGGTCCGGACCTTCGACGAAGCCGCGCAGGACCAGCTCCAGCGTGAAGACCTAGACCTCCTCGAGGAGGGAAGGTGCCAAGCAGCTGTTCGGAATGCCCGATATCAACAAGCTCTACGGTCCAGCGGCATGTACACAACCGACAGCTCGAGGAAGGCGATCTGGTGCTACGGAGAATACTATCCAGAGAAGGGTTAAACAAACTCTCCCCCAGCTGGGAGGGGCCCTTCCGAGTGATCAAAGTATCCCGTCCCGGAAGCGTTCGCTTGGCTACCGAGGATGGGACACCTCTCCCAAATCCTTGGAACATCGAGCACCTCCGTAAGTTCTACAGTTAATACCACGGAGGTGAATCTTGAGTAACTTGAGATGTATGTTATAGAGTCATTGTACATAGTCGGGTAGTTCCTCCGGGAGAGCAGTCGGACCTTTCCCGAAAGGTCTGCAAAGCTCATGCAGCACTTGTCACAGTCTCCGGACTAAAAGTGTGGCTAACTACCCTGGGTCAAACGAGAAACCAAACACACTTAGCCTGGTTCTGTACCCTAAGAGTGTACTTGTTTCCCCTGTACCCCGGACCTATAATGAAAGACATCTTCATGTGAAATAGACTCCACGTGCATTTATTTTGTACAAGCTCAACATTTTTATTTTTCTCTTTCTTGTCTGTAACAAAGACGTGCAATTCCTAAGAAATTTTAGTTTGACCGGTTTATATACGATTCGAGTTGTATTGTCAGTTCTTTTGGATTCAAATATCGCTCATGGCCAACTCGCCCGAAAGCCGCCAAGCCAATCTAGGGCCGGAGTGTGCTATCGACTTAGCCTGGTCAAGCATCCTAAGTACGCCACTCTACCTACACCCCGGCAGGCCGAAGTAAGGTGAGTCCATGAACAGTTGAATCTAAGAGAAAAGGCAACGCATTCGGTTGTATTTAAAATCGCGTTCAACTTAAAGTTTTCTTAAGAATCGTAAGCCGCGACGAAATTATAGACAAGGAACGAATTTTACTATTTTTCTTGGCTTAAGTGTGCAGGAAAAATAAACTCTACGTTGATGGAGATAAGCTGGAGCTAACTAAGCTCCGACTCCCCTAAGGGGGCCAGCCATCGACGCTGAATATAAGATGGTGAGAAGACCCCGTAAATGGAGTCTGCTGCCAACAAACCAAGTGTTTGCAAAGGTCACTGCCGGAGCTACCCAGCTCCGACACCCCGGAGGACTAACTATCGATGCTCTAGGTGTTGATAGAGGCTATTGCCGGAGCTACCAAGCTCCAACGATGGACAATGCCGGAGCTTCTAAGCTCCGACAACCTCAGGGGACCTTCACTATCGAAGACTACGGACCTAAATGCTACAAGTTCGGAGCAAATGAGTCTTCAACAAAACTCAATATCCTTTTGGTACATGTTCACAATCAAATTGTGTACATCTACCAGGGGGCCAAGTGAAGATAAAGATGTTGAAGACAAAAAGTGAAATTCGCAAAAATTTGGGGATTTCATTCATCTGGAGACAGGAGATTACATCTGGAGACAAGGGATTACAAAATTGAGGAAGAAGAAGAGAAAATACAAGTGAGAGCTAAAGAGATGGTCCTAGACCCTATGGAAGAACTCGGCGACTTTCTGGGCGACCTCCGATACGCTGGCTCGGATAGCTTCGCCTTCTCCTTCGACGGGGCCTTCAAGCACCGGGTCCAGAGGAAATTGGGGGTTCCGGCTGGTGTAGCACGTTAGCACATACTCTGCGACGTTCTTCGCCAGGGATTGCCCCTCAACCTCCAGTTGGTCCGCGATGACATCGCCCACCTTGGAGAGCTTGCTACCTGCTGCGCTCAACGCCTGCAGCGCAAGGTCCGGCTCCGGCTCCGGATCATCCGGGCGCACGGGGCTAGAACCCATCGGCGTCAGCGCATCATTGGCCTTGCCCAGGAACTCCCAAATCTGTAGGGAGTCCGCCGTCCTCAAGCTCTTCATCTCTTCCAGGGATCTCTTGGCCGCTGTCAGTTCGGAATTCTCACGGGCGAGGCGCTCAACTTCTTTGGCGTTTTGCTGAATCTTTGCAGCAACCCGCCTCTCAAGTCTTCCGAGCTCCTCCTCCCGGAGGTGGATCTTGTTCCGACGATCGACCAGGTCCTTCTCCCTAGCCTCCACTTTTTTCTCCCGGGCAACAAGGGCACACTCGTATTCGTAGAGTTCCTGCCCCCGCACCCAGGTCTTCTCCTCTTCCTCTTGGCAGCGCTCTTCCAACTTCTTGGTGCGCTCCTCGAGGCCCTTGTCAGCCAGAGCTACTTTCTCGGCGAGCTCCTCTTCCCTCCTCAGGATGTCATCCCGCAGCTCCAGAAGTTTCTGCTCTTCGTCCTCGAGCCGTCTCTCCCTCTCTTCAAATGCCTCTCGGCGCTTGATGAGTGCGGCGTTGATGGCCTCAAGCTGTTCGTGCCGAGCATTGGCCGCGTCGTTGGCAGCTTTGGCCTGATCGTGGATCTCCCGGGATTGAGCGTCGAGGGCATGAGTCATGCTCTCCCTGTCATCCAGCAGCTTGCCCCAGTACTCCAGGCGGATCTTCTCCCGCTTGATCCACTCCTTGTCATCCGCTAGCCTCGACTGCGCCAGCTTGGTCTCAAAGTGGAGTCGGTTACGCCACCGCCTAAGGGTTTGGCGCTCCTCTTCAAGAGCCTTGCTGTCATGGAAGAAGGCCAATTGGACTTGACGTAGACTCGAGAAGGTGTTGTCGATAGACATCGACAGCGGGATGGGCTCCGGACCTGCTGGGGTCTCCTCCGCTGGTTCCAGCGGGTCTTTACATACAAAAATTGGGTCCCACTCTACGAGAGCCGAACCCTGAGCTTCCAAGGAACTAGGGCCGTCCTCTGGGATGGCCTCAGTCGCCATCGAAGAAGGCCCCGCCGCCAAGTCTTCGTTCACCTCCTCGGGCCGGGGGCCAGCGACTTCGCTTGGGCACTCCGGCTCGGCCGCAGGTACCTCCGACGTCGTCGCCTCCGGAGCAGGAGCTGCTACTGGCTCCGGCCGGGACACCTCTTCCGAGGGAGGCTCGAGCTCCATCGCCTCTTCAACCACCGGCTCTATGACCGGCGCTCCAACAATAACCGGCTCAGCGGCCGGTGCTTCGGAGGTAACCGGCTCAACTGCCAGAACTACCTCGACTTCCAGCTCGCATGCCGGGGCTTCAGTCACCTCCGGCTCAACCGCCGGAGCTTCGACAAGTTCCGGCTCCGAGGCCGGGACTACTACTTCCTCCGGCTCAACAGCCGGAGCTTCCACCACTGCAGCACCAGGACCCGGAGCTTCAACCTCCGAGACAAGTGTCGCTGGCGTGTCTTCACTCCCGTGGTCCGGCGCTACCACGGGAACTTCTGGGGACGAGTCGAGGTTCATGACCACGACAGCCGGCGCCGGAGCTGTCGCAGCCTCAGCCACCACCTGGGGCGGCACCGGGACAGGAACAGAAGCTCCCACGGCCTCAGACATCGTGGCCGAGGGTGGAGCTTCACTCCCCTTCTTGGGGATGTTGCAGAGGATGGACAAAGAAAATTAACAAACAATCGCTACAATTAAAAAGTTAACCAAGGTAAAGATCAAAAATTACCTTGGAAGGCTTCCGCACCAGCTTGCGCGGAACCTCTTTCCTGGACGTTACGGGCTGGCCACGGTCAGCGTAGAAGCTCCAGAAGGCCCCTCAGAACTCGTCGCAGCTACGGGCGTTTCCCGGGTCGAGGCCCTCCTCGGTCGGGAGGAACCCCTGGACCTGGAGGCTCCCACCGTCCCAGGTGCCGGAGTCGTGCGCCCGGAGCTAGCACCCCAGGAGGGTTCCACCACGGGGACAGACGCGCTCCGGGAGGATCCCACTGCAGGAACGGTATCGTCCCGGAAGGACCCCACTACGGGGACAGTCGCCACGGTGGCAGAAGATCTTCCCCCCTGGGGAGAAGGGACCGAGGCGGGAGTAGCGGGCCTGACGGACCTTCCGTCGGCATATCGCAGCTTCCTCTTCCGGCTCTCCGGCTCATCCGCCAGCTCCTTACCCTTGCCGACGACCTCGACCCTGGGCTGTGGGGTAGGGGCGGAGCCGTCTTCAGGTATCCCGGGGATCGCCACCCGGGTGGTTGATCTTCTCTCAACGACACCAAGGTCGTCAAGTGCAGGCATCGTCCGCCGGAGCTCCCTGCTGAACTCCACTTCCACGTTCAGAGGGAGAAAGGCCGACGCCGGAGTCAAGTCATCACCGTCGATGTCGATGCCGTGTTGGAATTTCTTGAGGTGGAACTCCAAGGTCTTCCCCACCATGTTGGACTTCAACCCGGTCTCAACCCGGTCCTCGTCCATCACGCTGTTGAGGGCCCAAGCGAGCTTCTCCCTCCTCTTCAGCGGCGCCCACCTATTGGCCAGGAAGTTGCAAAATACCGCCTGAGGGGTCAATCCCCCCTCCATGCATTGGCGGATCCTGGTCAAGGCGGGGTCGAAAGCTTCCGCCAGCACCGGAACCTCACTCCATATCGTCGTGTCGATGCCGGGCAGACCATCGGGCAGCTCCAACCGCTCATGCTCCTCCACCCTGACGACTATCCAATCTTTCTTCCAGTCATCCCACATCCCGGAAGGGAACGACCAAAGGTACTTGAATGGGCACTTCTTGCACTTCACAAAGTAGTAGAAGCCAAGATACTCATTGCTCCGGCCGGTGGTGTGGACGGTGAAGAAGGTCCGGAAGAGTTTGATGCAGGGGGGGATGCCCACCCACATCTCACAGAAGTGGACAAAGATGGACACGAGGAGAATGGAGTGAGGGCCAAGGTGGTATAGCTGCAGACCCTAGAAGTCTAGCAGCATCAAGAAGAAAGAAGAAAAAGGTGGGATCAACCCCACCATGGCGTACGAGGAAAAGTACACCATTTCACCGGCGCGCTCCTTCTCGAAGGGGAGCTCTCCGCCGGCACGGACCAAGTGGTTGAAGAAGTCCGAGGACCACCCCATGAGGGACCGGACCTTCTTCAAATCATTGTCGGTCTTCAAGCGACTCTCGCGCAGACCCAACTCCATCGCGGCACAGCTAGGCAAGAGAAGAAGAGCGAAGCACGAGTTGGGAGTTTGAGCGCAAGATCAGATGAAAGGCGTAAAGAACTCCCGACGGTGCGCGCTTTCCTTCTTAAGTAAGCCCTCGCAACGTTTGGATGGAAACCGCAGGGAAGTCGAAGATACTACTCAAGAATTCAGCCCAACCGATGACAAGAGGGCCCGGGACCACCCCGACGATCAAGTCGAGGCACTTACCCAGGCGAACAGTTGTCATCACGCGGCGGGAAACCCAAAGGCAGCGGCCTGACAGGGCGCGCGGAACCGATACGGTTTTCGTATCGGGAACCGGCGACCTTCAATTTCGTGAGATCCGCACGTCAAAGATCTCATCTGCTGCCTGAGATACGCCACGTGGCGGGTTTTAACTGTAAATCTTTGCCAACGGCACCTTCGAAGACCCTTGAAGACCCAGTTCAAGAGTCGTAAGGATGGACCCACCTCCGACGGAATGACTTCACCCCAGTGATCTTCGTCGGAGGTAAGTCCAGGGGGCCACTGTCGGCACCCTAAAAACCATACACCCCTTGAGGTTACAGAAATCTCAAAGGAAAGCCATCTACTTGGTTTGAAGACCCTCGGAGGCCCACTTGTCAGACATGACCGGACCCGCTTCTCCAACATGGTTAATCCCTGGGTCTCCACGTGTACGACTAGCCCGGAGCTACCTCCCACAAGGGGGAAGCTCCGGACCACGTACCAAAACGGCACATCCAGACTTAACCCCGGACCGAGAGAAGCTCCGGACCTGACACGTGTCTGGTAGCCCCGGAGCTACCTGCTTCCCACAGCAAGCTCCGGAGCTGCCACGTGTCAAATCGTCGGACCTTCCAGCTTCTAATCTCCGGAAGACCTTGTAACGGCTCCGGATCTTCAAAGGAGAGTCAAGGACTTAAAGACCCAGTTAAGTGCCATTAATACCATATTAATGGCACTCAATTGGACGATCTTAACACCAGTAACGGTGCTGTCAAAGCCCGTTACAGGATCATTAAGAGCAATTAATCATGTATCAATACCAGTAACCGTCGGGGCCACATGTCGGGCCAGGCTAGCTTGTAACGGCCTATCCTTGTACTATAAAAGGACAGGCCGACGAAACACTCAGGGACGTTCACGGACAATCATACGCACCCCACGCGTTCGTGACAAGCTCTTACCACTAATATAACACCAACACACCCGTGGAGTAGGGTATTACGCTCAGGCGGCCCGAACCACGTAAATCCTCGTATCTCCTACATTACTTTGATTTTCACCTTCTTGAATCTCCGCGCGCCCACACAGAACCACAAACTCCTTCAACACTTTAGCAGTGTCGGGAGATCTGCCGGATCAAAACCATCGACAAGGTCCATTGTAGATTTTGGATGATTAGTGACAAATAATTAAAGAACTAGTGAATATTGTTGATTTCTCGCAAAAATTGAAGTGTCAAATGTGGTAAAGAGAAAATGCGCAAAAAAGACTCGTAGAATTATGATTTTTATTTTCTTGACTCGTAGGTAATATCGTACTATCAAGAGGGACACAACTCTTGTAAACTTAGAGAATCAAATGGGAGCTCAACCCCTTGGGTAGTTTTGAAGAAGATCAATTAACCTAAGGACCAGACGTGTCTCAGCCATGGGCTCAGATATGTTCGAGTTCTCCATGTCCCTGCACAGATCCGAACATGTCCGTGGTGTGTCAGACTTGTCCAACACATCAAGACTTAAAAAATTCTATGTTTTTCTAGCCTATCGTACTTTCTGAATTGGGCCAGTCATATCTGAGTTCTCACTGCATAGCCAGGACTTAGATATTCTAAGCCCCCTGGCCCCTCGGACTTGTCTGAGTTTTCCCAGATATGTCTGAATACTCCCTACTTAAACCCGGACATATCCAAGGTTCTTCGGACATGTTCGATGTGGACTTGTCTGAGAGGTGCAAAGCCGAATAAGTCAGCCAAAAATCCCACTTTGTTATCTCTTGTCTGACAAATGTCAAACATGTCTGAAGCGTCTTTTACGCACTAATTCAAAATCACTGGGCCCATCAGCTCAGACATGTCCAAAATATTTTCTGACTTGTCCGACAAGGACAGCCTAACAATAGTGAAAATCACTTTTTAACTATAAGTGGGGACCAAATCCCCTCTTAGCCATACCGTAACCATTCAAAAGAGCACTTCCGCCAAAAAACCCTCAAGAGCTCTTCTACACCTAGATTTCACCTTCAAGAGCCAAAACTTGAGATTTTTGGGAAGAGTGAAATAGTGGTTGTGAGACTGAAGAAGAAGTGGCTTTGGGGATGAGCTTTGATTCAATTTGCTTTGTTTGTCTAAGTTTTTCGAGATTGTTGTTATCTACATGTCCTAGTAAGTTGTAGTTCATATTTCTTCATCTATATTGCTTCTAGAACTGCTAGGGTGCTATTTACGTTATTCGAATTAAGAAAATCACACCTTTGACTTGTCTTCTGCAGAAAGTAAGACTTGTCTGAGCTCTGCCGGACAAGTCCGGACCTAACTCGGACTTATCCGAAATCTGGGATTAGAACAGTTTTTTAATTAACTGCATTTTAGTTTTAATTGCCTATTCAACCTCCTTATAGGCTACTTTCACAAAATTACTGGGTGATTCACATTTCTAGGCAAGTTTAATGAATGTAAAAGAAACGCCCTGCAACTAGGAGAGTTTAAGATAAATAATGGAAAGAACACGAGATCTGGGAAGACAAGTGGTTCAGAGAGTATGCGCTTATGAATAAATTTCCATCTCTCTATAATATTGTGAGGCCGAAGTTTTTACCTCAGGGCATCTAAATATTTCTTTTCAATGTGGTCTTACGGTGGCTAATTTGAATAGGTGGAACAGACTTGTGACATCAATTGCGTATACTGATTTAAATAGTTCTAAGAATGTTTTAAATGGAGTTTACATCAGAGTGGATTATTTTCTATACGACCGAATTATAACTTCATGATAGCCAATGACAATGTGAGATAGAATAGCACATTGTGGAAAGCAAAAATATCGTTGAAACTAAAAATTTTCTTATGTTATTTATTCATAGGGGTAGTTTTAACAAAAGATAACCTATCAAAAGGCAATTGGCATGGTGAACAAAATGTGTATATTGTGTACATTTAGAATCAATTCAACATTTATTCTTTGACTGACTTAGGGTTATTGTAGTTGCTTTTGGGACTCATACTCCACCGAATGTATCCCATTTGCTAAACATTTGGCTATCTAATTTTCAAAAATATATAAGAAATGTGGTATAGACAGATGCAGCAGCAATTTGCTGAGCTATCTGGTTATCTAGAAATGATATTGTGTTTGATAATTGTGTGGCAAAAACTTATATGCATGTTCTCTTAAGAGGAACTCACTGGTGCAGGACATGGCACCCCTTCTATAGTCTCAGCACTACACCAAACTTATTTGAGCGCATGCAGGACGTTGGAAGCAATAGCTATGAATGTTTTCTGTGAACATGGCTGGGTTGTAAGGAATTCATTATTTACATTCCCGTCGTGTGGTACCTTTTACTTATTTCAGCGCTGCTAAAGTCAGTTTGTAATAAAAATGGTCAGAACCTCGTCAGAAGAGAAGGTCGGGACTGCTTTGCTCATTATCTAAAAGCCCCCTTCCACTAACCACACCCACCCTTGAATTAAAAAAAAAACACTTCCACCCTACATAATTTCTTTTAGAGGATTGTGCTTAAAGAAAATGGAGTTGAAGCGGAGGGGTAAAAGGTAGAATACTTATTTTTTATTTGGCTTAGAGAGTCAAGTAATTTGACATAAGAGGGTCAAGTATTTTAGAAAAGAGGACTACTCCCTCCATCCTCAAAAGTTTGTCGCTTTGTAGTTCAAAAATGAACTATAAAGCGACAAATTTTTGGGAATGAAGAGAGTATTTTATAGGATTCGCAGCAGTGACCCACCGAGAGCCAGCCTCCCTACAGAAAGAAAGCAGCAGTTTATGTGCCAGGAGGCTGATCATGATTCACGGGAACAAGAACCTTTTCGGAATCGAACGAGGAATATGATAGATGAGTAGGTTTAAGCCTTTATCCGACGTTACTTCTCTTTCTCCTGGAGAGCTACGGGTTGCACCACACGTACTCCAACAACACACAACTAGGCACACGTACATGTTTAGAACTGCAACTGCGCACGACCCAGTAACGATCGCGTCCGTTGTGAGAACACCGGAATCCACCAGGAACCGGTTTCCCACGGTTGTAACTACCCATTTTTCTCAGTTCAGATAGCTTGCTTTCTGATTTGGTCAACAGCTAGTAGATTGCAACAAAAGAGGCGGTCGAATCAATATTTCCTATGCGCTCTCGGAATTTAAAGACGACAGAGCATCCAACTGTTTCAACTATTTCTACTTATTTCCACCCATTGAATGTCCGGTTACTCACTTGCTGTGGCCGCAGGTATTGCAGCGGAGCAATATCCAACTTTTTCAACCGGGAGGATGGAGTCCACCAATCTCCATGTCAGACTGGTTTGGAAGGGTCACAAATGGAGGACTGAAAGAAGTTTTAAGAGGACTCAGATCATTAATAAGTGTTGGCATGTCTGGAAGGGACAGAACGGTCGAATTTTAAAGGTAAGTTACACACTGTTCAGTCCGTGTGCACAGAATCAAGCGAGCAGAAGCTCGCCTCGGGGTCATCTCCGGCGCCACAGCACATCGGGTTCCTACGTGATGGGTAATTAACATCTAATTACTGTGATTAATAATTAATCTTTAAAATTAAGAGTTAATCCTAATAATTAACAAAACTATCTTCTCTACGGGATCTATACAATCACAAAATCTTTTGATTTACTATTTTACATCTAACATAATTTTAAAAAATACAAATTAACAATTAAAATTAACAAATTTTCTCACCTTCTTCCTCACCTCCGGCAACCATGCCGCCGCTGGCGCCACCCCGCCCAGCCGTGGCCACCCCATGCGCTGCTTCATTGGCCGCGCTGCTGGCCCCGCGCGTTGCAACCGCTCCTCATGTCGTCGCCGCTATCGCGTGAAACCACCTCCGCCGCACCTCGCTCGTGCCACTGCTGTCGCTCGAATCCGCCGGTGCCGCCTCCTCCGTGGAGTGTTGCTGCCGCTGCCCACACTGGGTGAATTCATGGAGAGTTCGGGTTGTGGCAGGGAAAATATATGTTTATCCTAGCACGAATCTTCAAGCAAGATGGACGGTCCATAACATCGTATGATGTTTTGTTAGATTTTAGTCGCCTAATAAAAAGCATTTCCGTTTTCTCAATGGTTTTATGTAACAAACTCTTATTCCTATATATAAATTGCTAGACCTGTCCCGGGTATGGGGTTTTCAAAAAAAAAAACATGCTCAAAACTACACAAGAATGTAGTGTGTCCACTCTGTTTCAGTGACGCATAAACTACGTATCACCTACTGATTGGATGTCCATTTGCAAACCAAGTCTTGACCATCATGATGTAGTGTGCCCAGTCTCTTTCAGTGACGACGTCTATTTTCAAAAGCGGAGGCGGCTTCGGTGCTCCGTCTCCGTGCTCCCGTTTGTACTCCCGATATGTGTCACGATTTTAATGGTTGATAATTTTTATCTGTGCCCAGCACGTCAGCATCACGTACCATAGTGTCTGTTCAGCTAACGGTGTTCCCTCTCTCTGCCTCTATCTGCAAGACTGCAACTAAGCAATAGAAAAGGTAAGATTTTTGCCCTAGACGCATGGAGCGCAAGGCATTTTTTTTTCAAAAGATCCGGAGCGATGCAGGTATATATTAATAAGAAGAGTAGTACTGATATACATAAAACATGATTGTGAAATTAAAAAGAAGAACTGGTAAGTAATTGTTACAAAGGAAGGTCAGTCTTCAGGGGGACTACCAGACAGCAGATGATGCGCTCCTGCGGCAAACCAAGTGATGACAGTTTCCCTCAGCCTGTTAACAATCTGGTCCACCGAGCGTTCCTGCGATTGAAACACCCGTCGATTGCGCTCATTCCACAGGGTCCAGCATACCAGGATTGCCCATGAGCGAGCGGCCTTAAAATTAGTACTGGATGGGTTTTCTGATAGGTTAAGAAACCAGGCCTCAATACCTTCTTCAGTCGATGTGGTCGGCGATAGTGTGAGGGAAGCTATATCGCGTGAAGCTTGTTCCCAGACCTCACAAGAGAAGGAACATTCAACAAACAAGTGGCACACTGTTTCTAAATTCCTGTAGCATATTTGATAACAGTAACCATTTGACCGTCCTCTCATCTGAAGCCTTCCGCAGTCCACACTCCTCGATCTTGTACCATTAGCCAAATTAATACATTGCATCTGGCCGGCATCCATGCTTTCCAATGCTTCTTAGCCAGATTCAAGAATTGACCTCCTTCGAACTGATGAGCAGATTTGCTGAGTACAAACCGGTACAAGTTTTACACCAAATAATTTCATCTCTAGTGTCAGTGTAGTCATAGTCTACATCTTGCACTGCTGTCATTCAGCAAAATCTCGCATAAGTTGTACTATCAGGTCATGCCGATGTCTCGAATCCAAGTATCACCTTGCAAAGCAGAGGCCGCTGTCCTATCTTTCCTTTTGCTGTGTCGAAACAAAGCGGAAACAGCATGGCCGGTGCTTTGCCCTGGAGCCAACTTGATTTCCAGAAGAGGGCCTGCTTGCCACTATGAACTTGGACCTGTGTTTTTCCACGGAGAAAAAGTCTTCATCAAGATATGCCTATCCATGTTTTCTGAGGTGAACGCCATATTTGCCACAAACATCTCAAATGCAGCACACTGCTGAACCTTTGAAGGTCAATGATACCCATGCGTCTTCTGTTCTTCGGTCAGCAAACGCATGACCATGATACTTTACATTTCCCGGCTTGCATTTCTTGTGTACCAGCCCATAGAAAATGCCTTCCCATTTTGTCCAATTCTGCAATAAAAATTTTCGGTACTTTTAGTGCAGTCAGAATGTACACCGGTGTGGAACTGATTACTGATCGTACTAGCTCACAACGTCTTGTAATAGATAACTGATTTTTTTGCCATCCATCTAGTTTTGCAGAGATCTTATCCTTAATGTGCTGCAAGTGAACCAAATGAAGGCGGCCTAGGTGCAGTTGGAGACCAAGATAGCTTGTTGGTGGTTGCGGACCTGTCCATTGAAGCTTCGTAGGACCTCTGGTAGGTCAATGTTAGTGCACCTTATTGGCTTGACTCCACTTTTGTTTGCATTGATACCAGAGTCGGTGGCCTTACCAAACTTATTTAGCAAACTCATCATGAATTATATTTCTTCTTGCACTGGGTTAAAAAATACCACAACATCGTCGACATAGAGGGACACCTGGAGTTGAATTGTTCTTTCTGAGAGCTGTGAATGGTGACCGACCATTGTTGCATGGTGGAACACATGGTGCAGTGCATCAAATGAAAGGATGAATAGATGTGAGACCTATGTGTGTTGAATATATTGGCTATGGCGATAAAAATTTTGAATACTACCAAAACACCGTTATCACCAAGGTCCGAATCTAGGTCCGAGCTCCAGTAAGGTCCGACAATAGGTCCATCTTGTTTTGGGTAGCTCCGGCAAGGTCCAACGTAAGGTCCGACTTCCTTTGGCTAGGTCTGACTTCTTTGTCTAGGTCTGACTAGCTTTGGTTAGCTCCGGCGCTAGGTCCTACTAGCTTTGGTTAGCTCCGGCGCTAGGTCCTGCTAGCTTTGGTAAGTTCCGGCGCTAGATCCTGTTAGTTTTGGTAAGCTCCGGTTCAAGGTCCGGTTAGCTTTGGCAAGGTTCGGAGCTTGATCGTAGTTGTTCTGCTTTTAATTTGCAACGTTTCAAACTTGCTTTTTGAATTATGGAAAGTTTGCTTAGTTTTCTTTTACCAAGTTTTTGGTGTGTTTTGGTGGTTATGGTTGATATCTTTTTGCTAAGATTTGCAACATACTTATGTGAGGTTCTCACGTAAGGTGTTGTGGTTTTCAGAACTAACGAGAGTCAAGTCGAGGACTTGTGCTCGAAAGTATTGGTTGTTTATTCATGTCCAGGTGTTGCTTGAGTTCAAGACATGGCTGCTGACTGGATCCATTGAACTAGTCTTAGGGAGAAGATGAGATTCAACAACCGAGTTCGGGAGGAATTGTGATTGAGTTGGTTGGGAGGTTACACAGCATGTTTGAATCAAGGACAATGCATATGAAGGTATCGTGGACGTCGTTGGAATATTTTTGCACGTGTGCAAGGAGTGCATGGACGTGGCTACATTGTTACGAGGCATGATGAAGAGTTGTGGACGTAAAGAATTGGCCAGAAAT
Organism: Tuctoria greenei; assembly: GCA_036927565.1. Taxonomy (NCBI): domain Eukaryota; kingdom Viridiplantae; phylum Streptophyta; class Magnoliopsida; order Poales; family Poaceae; genus Tuctoria; species Tuctoria greenei. The sequence goes on along the minus strand of JAYESD010000004.1, from coordinate 93,527,714 downwards.
GTCCAATCGACTAGGTTATGGACTCAGGCTGCGGCTGAGTCGTGTTTGACTCAAATATGGAAAGTTTTGAGTTTGTTGTGATAGGATTTCGTGTGGGTCACAAATTTGAGTTGTTTTAGGGATGTGGGATACGTTCCTAATGTGTTTGGAAGTCTTAAGATCACTTCTATCTGCGTATAGAAGAGTCTTAAGCAGTTATGGAAAGTATTGATTCGTGAATTGAGTAGGATTAGAGTCCTAGTTAGGTTTTGGTTGGCCTAAGGACTGATTATATAAGCAAGGGAGGCCAGAGCTCATGGTGCACGACTTTGGGGCTATTCCTTGTGAGTTTTTAGCAATAAAATCTGTAGTCTAAAGGATCTTTTGTGCCTTGTTCATCCGACTTGTTTTGTTCAAGTCCTTCTCGTCGAGTTTCTGCATAGCACTACCTTACTTCAGTAGTTTTATCATAACTCTAGTTTTACACATCCGATTGACGTGATTCTTTTTGAGTTGTCTTCACAACTTGATTTTATATCATTTGTGAAAATTTCACGATCATTGGATTTGTGGTTTCTGATCTACATGAGTTTCTTTGCAGTATTCCAGAACTGTTTTTCTCAGGTAGGACAAATTGACCTTTGTTCAATCTTTCGATCGTAACTTGAGTTTATCTCGACAGATTTTCATGATTCTTGTTGTGACGTCTTCGTGACTTGATTCTCTACAATATATACTAGTTTTGTCACAGTTGAACAGATTTAGATTAGTCACACACATGGTTTCTTTAACAGATCGGTTTTCTGCCGAGGGGTGTTTTGTTGCTTCTGCTGAAAAGTTTTAATCTACCATTCACTCCCCCTTGGTACATTTACACATGATCTTCGATGTTGCGATTGGTATCAGTGCCACGGTGCTCTAAGATTTTTGATTCGCACGTGCTTTTGACTAATCCTCATGGAGAAATATTCGGCAAAACCTTGTGTGTTTGTTGGTATTGATTTTTAGGTTTGGAAGGCATGCATGGAAGCTTTTATCCAGGCGCAAGGCTTCACGATATGGGAAAAAGTGTACAAGCCTTACGACGAGCCGTCGAAAGATCAAGTCACGGCTACAAACTTAAGAGATGTCGACAACAACAACAAAGCCTGCAACTTGATAATCCAAGGATTAACTCAGAGCGACTTTGACCGTGTTGCACACCTCTGATCGACATACGATGTGTGGAGAGCACTTTATGACTACCATGAAGGATCCAACACGATCAAGGAGGCAAAGCAGGATATATTCAAGAAACAATACATGCGCTTCAAGATGCAACCCCGTGAGTCCATTGATGACCTTTTTGCTCGCTTTAATAAAATTCTCAGCAACTTGCCCAATGATAATTTTTCAGATGTTGAAAATGCTAGGAAATTATTAAGTGCATTAGACATGTCAATTTGGGAGATGAAAATCACATTTATTCGTAAATCTAATGTCATGAGTACACTTACATTAGATGTGCTATATTCTAAATTGAAAACTCATGAAATTGACATAATCTCACATAAGAACCCCAACTAATCTCTTGTATTTATTTCTCAACATGATATGCCAAGCTCCGGTCAATCTTCATCTAGCAATACACTTGCTTTGCTGTCTTCACTAAACCTGGAGCAAATTGAAGAATTTCCAGAAGAGGAGCTAGCATTCATCTCTACTCGGTTCTCAAAAGCATTACAAAATGTGAGAACTAGAAGGAGAGGAAGCTCCGAACCTCAACGATGCTTTGAATGTGGTAAGACAGGATACTTTCGTACAGATTGCCCTAACCTTTCAGGTCCTTCTTCCCGTGATGAAAAGCAGAATAAAGCCAAGTCCTCTTCTGGCAACATCAACAAGAAAAATAAGGGTTTTACAGGATGCAAACTGATAAACAGTTTCATCACGGCACTTCAAGAACTTGGCTCGAGTGATGTAGACATTGGAAGTGACGAAGATGATCTGGCAAACTTGTGTTTCATGGCGGGCAAATCAAGATAAGTATGGAGGATGCAGAACACAACAGTGACAACGAACAGGTATGTCCTACTTGTGATGAAATGTGTGATGCTATTTCCCGTGCAACTGTTATTGTTAAGAAAAAGGACAAAAAGCTTAGGGATAATCCTGTTAAATTGAGTCACTAGAATCTAAAATTAATCATTTGAAAACATTGATTCCTAGTGTTGATCCTTGTACCTCATGCGATTTAATATATGAACAATTGTCCTCCATAAGTAGTGCACACTCCACCACTCTTGATAAACTTGAGTCAGAGACTGAAAAGAACAAAAAAGCTCGGTGCACTTAATGACATAGACTTAAAAGATGCTTCTTGTTCTATAATTGATTTGCATTGTTCTACCTGTAATGATCTTGAAATGAAACTAAAAGATGCTATGAATGAAATTTCAATACTGAACAATGCTTTACGTGCTCATGAAGTTAAATATTGTTGTAAATGCAAATTAAAAGGAAAAACTTCATGCAAAAACTTCTTAGAATTTTCTAAGAAACTTGATGACATGAATAGGACACTAGAGCTGTTTTGTGTTGGGAACAAAAATCTAAACTTGCTACTGAATTCATCCAAATCTTGCAATGATGAAACTGGTTTCGGTTTTGATTCTCATGCTCGTGCTAAAGCACATCCACCTAAAATTGTAAAGTCATTAGAAAGTGGTTTGATTAAAATAGTTTCTAAACCAAAAGAGGTTGTTTTTAAATCTGCAGGACTGTTGTCACATTCGGGCTCAAATAAACATACTGCATGCTCATCTAGACATGAACACAAAGTTAAATTTCATTGTACCTATTGTGATAGAAATGGTCATGTCATATATTTTTGTTATATACTAGCTAAACAGCATAAAAAGGAAAAAAATGCAAGCTAGATCTTATAACTCTCATGCAAAATTTGCTACACATACTAAACCAAATGTCAGGAACATGCAACCTATTGTTATGAGTCATAAACACTCAAAGTTTACCTTCAGAGCTTCAGTTTTTACCTTCGGACCTTCTGTTCTTTGCTCTGGAACAACTGATTTCCGTGCTACACAAGTAACACCTTATAGGTTAGTAGTTAAGAACAAAAAATCTCAAACTTTGACTCATAAACCTGCTATTTTATCTCAGTTGTTGCATGTTGTTCCTACTGGACATCGTGTGACTTAGTACTGGATTCCTAAATGCCTATTGACTAACCCCAGTATTGAGTCATCGACGTATTGTGCTTCTATGTAGGTTACACGCTTGAGGAAGGAGAACATTTGGATTGTGGATTCAGATTGCTCATGCCACAGGACCGGCAACAAAGAATGGTTCTCCTCCCTATCTTTTGTGTCACTTGTAGAGAATGTTACGTTTGTCGATAATTCTTCAACTCCTATAATTGCTAAGGGTTCGGTTATGGTAAATGATCACTACACTTTGAAAGATGTGGCACTTGTCAAAAATTTGAAATACAACTTGTTTTCTGTTTCAAAATTGCTTAATGAAAATTTGGTAACTATTTTCTATAAAAATTATTGCAAAGTTGTAGATTCAAATAGTGACCTTATTTTTAACATGTCCCAGTTTGGAAGAGTTTTTAAAGCTGATTTTGATATGTCTTCTTCTAAGCATAGGTGTCTAGTTGCAAATGATTCCAAAGACTTATATTTTTGGCATCGTAGACTTGGTCACATAGGCTTTGATCATCTCACGCGTGTTGGTGCTCTTGATCGCATACCTGGGCTGCCTAAGCTGAAAAGGGACAAAGAAATTGTGTGCTCTGCTTGTAGACATGCTAAGATGGTTGCAGGTTCAAATACTCCGATATCAAAATGATCATGACAACTGAAGCGGGCCAACTTTTGCACCTTGACACCGTAGGACCTTCATGTGTTCAATCCTTCGGAGGTAAATGGTATGTTCTTGTGATTGTTGATGATTATTCTAGATACTTTTAGGTTTACTTTATGACATCTAAGAATGAAGTTTTTAGTCACTTTAGAACTTTATTTCTTAGATTATCATTTGATCACCGGGATCTTTAAAAACAATTAGAAGCGATAACGGAACCGAATTTAAAAATCAATCTTTTGATCACTTTTGTGCTGAAAATGGAATAGATCAGCAATTTTCTTCACCATATGTATCTCAACAAAATGGTGTTGTAGAAAGAAAGAACAGAACCTTAGTTGAAATGGCTAGGAGTATGCTTGATGAATATCAAACTCCCAAGAAATTTTGGGCTGATGTGATTGCAACCGCTTGTTATGTCTCAAATCGTGTTTTGTTGCACGCTAAGCTTGGTAAAACACTATATGAGCTCCGGTTTCGACATAGGCCTAGTGTTACACACTTTCGGGTCTTTGGTTGCAAATGCTTTGTTAAGAAACATGGTAATCTTGATAAATTTGAATCTAGATCCATTGATGGCATGTTTCTTGTTCATCCATCTCATACTGGAGGCTACCATGTGCTTTTACTTAACACTAACAAAATTTTGGAGACTTGTGAGGTGTCTTTTGATGAAGCTAGCCCAGTTACTAGCTCAAACATTGCAGGTACGGATCCATATCCTCAGGGGGAGGGTATTTTCGAAGAAGAAGAAGAGTCGGTGATATTGCCTGATAGTTCTGAAGCTGACACGTGTCTAACTCCAAACTTTGAACAAGCACTGACTACAATCTCTACTGGTCCTGATCGTCCACAAGCCACAAGCTCATCAATCTGCGATGAACCGAATGAAGAAGAAGCTTGTGATACATCTGTTCCCCTATGGATTTACAAGAATCATCCCCCACAACAAAAAATTGGAAGCTTGCATGAACAAGTTACAAGATCCAAATCTTCCTAATCATGTTTACAAACTGTCCAAAGCCTTGTACGGTCTCAAACAAGCCCCTAGAGCATGGTATGATAGGTTAAAAAAATTCTTACTTGAAAAGGGGTTTATCATGGGCAATGTTGATAAAACTCTTTTTGTGCTTAAGCATGGAAATGACTCATTATTCGTTCAAGTGTATGTGGATGATATTATCTTTGGTTGTGCTTCTCATGATCTTGTGTCCAAGTTTTCAGCTATGATGAGGTTAGAATTTGAGATGAGTATGGTGAGAGAACTCACGTACTGGGGATGCAAATCAAGCAAACTAAGGAGGGAACCTTTGTGCATCCAGTGAAGTATACAAGAGACCTTCTTAAGCGCCTCAACATGGACAAAAGCAAGCCTCTTTGGATACCAATAGGAACAGCAATGACACTTGAACTTGATGAAGATGGTGAACCCATAGATCAAAAAGAATATAGAAGCATGATCGGATCACTTTTGTATCTCACAGCATCAAGACCGAACATACAATTTACCGCATGTCTTTGTGCACGGTTTCAAGCTTCCCCACGTGTTTCACATTGTCAAGCCATCAAAAAAATTCTCAGGTACATAAATGGAACTCAAGAATTTGGCATTTTTCTTCTTTCTTCCTCAACCGTTACTTTGAAAGCTTTTTCAGATGCTGATTTTGGGGTTGTAGGATTGATCGGAAAAGTACCTCCGGTGCTTGTCATTTTCTTGGTAATTCACTTGTTGCTTGGTCCTATAGAAAATAAAGTTCAGTTGCACAATCCAAAGCTGAATCTGAATATATAGCTGCTGCTAGTGCTTGCTCACAAATTCTTTGGATTGTTCAAACACTTAAGGACTATGGGGTTGATCTAGATAGTGTTCCATTATTTTGTGATAACACTAGTGCCATTTGCATTGCTAAAACCCCGTGCAACATTCTAGAACTAAACACATTGACATTAGGTACCACTTTCTCCGTGATAATGTTGAAAAATGAAACATTGTGCTTCACCATGTAGATATCGAATAACAATTGGCTGACATTTTTACAAAACTTTTGGATTTCACTTGTTTTTGTTACATTCGTAGTGAAATAGGGGTTATGCATCCTCATGGCTTAAATTGAGGGGGAGTTTTGAAACTTGGTAAGTCTATGTGTGAATCTGAACTTAAAATAATATGAGCATAGCATTTCATATATATATGACTTTGTGATTCCTTTTACATGCTGAAAGTTCTTACTACATTACTCATGTTATACATTTTGTAGTTTTTGCCATTACTAGTAATTGGAATAATTACTTACACTAAATCTGGTCATGATCGAACCTTCTTGCTGTTTTGAACTTGTTGCATGATCACAAGTGCTTTTAATCATAATGAATTAATCAAGTATTCAACTCACATATTGATTTTTATGAACAAATATAAATTGAGAAAAGATCAAGAGAATATGCATGCATCACACTTCTTCTTTTGAGATGGCTTATCATTGCACTTAGATATAAACTTGCAAGAAGTTGTGTATGACTAAAACCATGTCCTTAAGCTTCTGATTGTCGAATGACATAGGCTTGGCTTGGTTGGCTGGAATAAGGCAGATGCACATATAATCTCTTGCAAATATCATATGATCTAAATTTGTACTTTGAAAAATAATGAAATGCAGCAACAAGTATCACGCCTTCAGATTTTGAAGTAGTTAAGTTTGTGAGATCATGACTTGCTAAAATTGAAAATTACATTTGATCTCTAGCATGGCTTACCCTACTTTATGTATCTCATTGTTGTGATATTGTAAGTTACTCGATAGTATGACTTGGATGAGCTTTATTTTATATGTATATGTTATAATGTGCTCATAACCTATTAAAATTTCTCTTTTGTACCTTGCTGAATACATTGTCAAAGGGGGAGAAGTATGCAAGGGGGAGAAATAAGTATAGGGAGAGAAATTTATTTCTAACGATTTTCAAAAAGGGGAAGAAATTGTTTTAAAACTTTTTATGTGAATAAGCCAATGTTTGGATTTTAAGTGGTGTTGCCAATGCATTCATCAAGGGGGAGATTATGCGACCTATGTGTGCTGGATACATTGGCTATGGTGATAAAATTTTAGAATACTGCCAAAACACCATTATCATCAATGTCCGACTCTAGGTCCGAGCTCCAACAAGGTCCGACGATAGGTCCGGCTTGTTTTGGGTAGCTCCAGCAAGGTCCGACATAAGGTCTGACTTGCTTTGGCTAGGTCCGACTTCCTTGTCTAGGTCAGACTAGCTTTGGTTAGCTCCGGCTCTAGGACCGATTAGCTTCGGTAAGCTCCGACGCTAGGTCCTACCAGCTTTGGTTAGCTCCGGCGCTAGGTCTTGCTAGCTTTGGTAAGTTCCGGCGCTATATCCTGTTAGTTTTGGTAAGCTCTGGTTAGCTCTGGCAAGATTTGGAGCTTCATTGCACTGGTTCTGCTTTTAATATGCAATGTTTTGAACTTGCTCTTTGGATTGTGGAAAGTTTTCTTAGTTTTCTTTTACTATGTTTTTGGTGTGTTTTGGTGGTTATGGTTGATATCTTTTTGCTAAGGTTTGAAACATACTTATGTGAGGTTCTCATGTAAGGTGTTGTGGTTTTCAGAACTAACAAGAGTCAAGTCGAGGACTTGTGCACGGCAGTATTGGTTGTTTATTCATATGCAGGTGTTGCTTGAGTTCAAGACGTGGCTGGTGACGGGATCCATTGAACTAGTCTTAGGAAGAAGATGAGGTTCAACAACCAAGTTCAGGAGGAATTGTGGTTGAGTTGGTCGGGAGGTTGTGCAACATGTTTGAATCAAGAACAATGCATATGTAGGTATCATGGACGTTGTTGGAATATGTTTGCACGTGTGCAAGGAGTGCATGGACATGGCTACATGGTTACGAGGCGTGATGAAGATATGTGGACGTAAAGAATTGGTCAGAAAGGTCCAATCGACTAGGTTATGGACTCAGACTGCGGCTGAGTCGTGTTTGACTCAAATATGGAAAGTTTTGAGTTGGTTGTGATAGGATTTCGTGTGGGTCATGAATTTGAGTTGTTTTAGGAATGTGGGATACATTCCTATGGTGTTTGGAAGTCTTAAGATTGCTTCTATCTGCGTATAGTAGAGTCTTAAGAAGATATGGAAAGTTTTGATTCGTGAATTGAGTAGGATTAGAGTCCTAGTTAGGTTTGTGTGGGCCTAAGAGCTGGTTATATAAGCAAGGGAGGACAGAGCTCATGGTGCACGACTTTGTGGCTGATCCTTGTGAGTTTTAATCAATAAAAATCGTAGCCTAAAGGAGCTTTTGTGCCTTGTTCGTCCGACTTGTTTTGCTCAAGTCTTTCTCATTGAGTTTCTGCACAGCACTACCTTGCTTTGGTGGTTTTACCATAACTCGAGTTTTACAGATCCGATTGACGTGATTCTTTTTGCGTTGTCACTACAGGAACCGTGCAAAAGGCCTTCAGCTATATAGGCATCGGTAACCTGAATAAACCAACACCTTTACATTAAAAATGTTGGTTAACTGACATTCATAGCCGACGAATCAGATTCGCTGTTTTTATGTCTTATGCCCGTCGGGGCCGATGCCTTTAAGAGTTAAAACCGTCGATACCAGGGAGCCGACGCATTTAATATCTGTAGGCATTAGTGGCTGCCCGACGGCTGTAATGCAGTTATGAGCGTCGGTGTGGGACACACCCGACGGCTTTAATGCGGTTATGAGCATCGGTGTGCAGCGCGGCCGACGTCTTTAACTCAATTATAAGTGTTGGATTGGGTCAACGGCCGACAGCTTTAATGTGGATAAGGAAGTCGTCTTTATATATATCGACGACTATACTTGCCTTTTTTTTAACGCCCGCCTATTTATTCCTACCCGCCCGGATAGGCAGTGTCGGAGTGTTTTTCCGGCAATTCTCCTGATACTACCGTTGGTAGCTTGCGGAGTTTGTAGTTCGGTATTGGGTGCACAGAGATTCCAAAGAGTATGGCGAATGGACACAAAGATTTACGTGGTTCGGGCCGTCTGAGCGTAATACCCTACACAACGGGTTGCGTAGCTATTGTATTGAGCGTCTAAGAGCTTCAGCCCAGAGACTGTGTATGTGTCAGAGAGCGTAAGAGTCCCCATGTGTATCATCGACTAGTCCTTTTATAGTTCAAGGACTGGTCGTTACACCGTTAGCCTGGCCCGACATGTGGACCCGGTGGTTACTAATGTTTAATAGATAATTAATGAGATTAATTACCCTTAATAGTGTGGTAACGGGACCAGACAGTGCCGTTACTAGCATTAAGGGCCTACTGATCGTGTGTCATTAATATGGTATTAATGACACTTAATCAGGTCTCGAAGTCTTTGATTGCCCCTTGGAAGTCCGAGCCATTGGGGGTTCACTAGCTTGATTGCCAAGGTTGAAGGTCCGGCGGCTCGGACACATGGCATCTTCAGAGCTATTCATCTGGGACAGGTAGGTCGGGTGTAGATGTACACGTGTCGATACTGGAGCTTCCCTATGTCGGAGGTTAGGTCCGGGGGTGCCGCACAAGTGTTTAGCCCAGGGCTATCCCATGTGAGGGATATAGGTCCGGCTGCAGTGTACACGTGGCAGTACCGGGACTAACCATAGATGAGAGGCATGTCTAGTCCCATATGACATATGGGGCCTTCGCAGGTCTTCAACTCAGACAGGTGAAGTCCCTTTGGTCTTTTTGTATTCCCAAGGGGTATACAGTACGCAGGGTACCGACAGTGGCCCCCTGGGCCCACCTCTGGGAGAGACCTTTTGGATGGAGTCGTTTTGCCGGAGGTGGTTCCATCCTTTGATTTTTGTGTTGTGTCTTCAAGGATCTTCGGATTTGTCGTTGGCGGTAGTTCGTAGTTGAACCAACGCCGCGTGTCATATCCTAGATGCGGCAGTGAGATCTTAGCGTGGGGATCTCATGCAATTGAAGGTCGCCGGTTCCGAATACAAAAATTGTATCAGTTCCGCGCGCCTTGTCAGGCCACCGCCTTCGGGTTTCCCGCCTTTCATGATGAAAACCATTCGCCTGGGGTAAGGATCTCGACTTGATCGTCGGGGTGGCCCCGGGCCCCCTTGTCATTGATAGGGTGAAGTTTTTGACTTGTGTCGTCGGCTCCTCTGCAGTTTCCATCCAAGCATTGCGGGGGCTTACTTAAGAAGGAAAGCGTGCACCGTTTGGGGGGTTCTTTACGTCTTCATTCGATCTTGTGCTCAAATCCTCCAAACTTTCGCTTTCTTTTCGTCCGTAGCCCCGCTTGTGCAGCGATGGAGTTGGGTCTCCGCGAGAGCCGACTTAAGACCGACGACAACTTGAAGAAGGTCCGGGCCCTCATGGGGTGGTCCAGTGACTTCTTCAACAACCAGGTCCGCGCTGGCAAGCTTCCATTCGAGAAGGAGCACGCCGGCAACATGGTGCACTTCTCCGCATGGTGGGACTAACCCCACCATTTTCTTCTTTTCTCTTGATGCTGCTGGACTTCTATGGTCTGCAGTTGTACCACCTTGGCCCCCACTCCATTCTTTTGGTGTTAATCTTTGTCCACTTCTGCGAGATGTGGGTGTGTATTCCTCCCTGCGTCGAGCTCTTCCACACCTTCTTCACCATCCACACCACCGGCAAGAGTGACGAGTTGTAACACCCTCATTTTCATGCATCATGCCCTACATGCACTCATATACATGTTTAACATTAACCCACATAACGAGGAACGAGTTTAACTTTGATTCGGAGCATTTAAAATTGATTTGGAGCAAAACCGCACTTAAAACGCAGGAAAGTGCGGACTAGTCCGATTTTACTGAGGACTAGTCCGATTTCTCTCTGACTAAAAACGGACTTGTCTGTTTTTGCTGCGGACTAGTCCGATTTTGGCTCTGGAAACCTTCGGACTTGTCCGATTTTGTGCGGACTAGTCCGATATTCCATGAATCCTTGAAAATTTGCTAAGTCCCTGGACTTTTCTGGACTAGTCCGGTGTTCCAGCGGACTTGTCCGTTTTCCTTTCTGACTAAGATCGGACTTGTCTGATTTTTGGCCAGACTTGTCCGATTTTCTCTCTGGACGACTTCGGACTAGTCCGGTCCTGTCCGGACTTGTCCGATATTTCGTGACTCCGAGATTGACCTTTTGTTTTACGACTTGTTTCTTAGGTTTCACGTCAAGTGGGCCTAGGGACGTCGTGCCCAACTCTTTTAGAGCCCATGTGGGACTCTAAACCGGCCTCTACTCGTCCCAAAACTCGAAATCCATCTAACCCTAGCCTCCACCTCTATATAAACAGCCCCACCCCTTGGTTTGACATCTATTTGCCACTTTTCCACCCACCCAAACCCTAGTTCGTGGGGAGCCACCATCAAGGAGGGAGGAGAAGATCCCAAACAAGAAGAAGAAGAGGAGGAAACGAAGGAGGATCAAGATCTCCACCAAGTTTCGTTCTTCACCACCAATTCATCTCCAAGTTCATCACCAACCCTAGATAATCAAGATCCAAGTGTTACCTCCAAGTTTCTTGGTTCATTGGAGTTCTAAACACCTGGTATACCTTCTATTCTCTTTTCCTTATGTGAATTCAACCCCTAATCTCCAAATTCACGTCGATCTAGAAAACCCTAATCTGCTGATCTCGTCAAGTGCGGACTTGTCCGGTCCCTAGCGGACTAGTCCGATCTTTCTGGTTAAATTGTGTTGAATTAATTCTAAAATTTGATCTAATCAACTCCAAGCCTGTATAAACTTGTTAAAATCTATCAGAGCTAGTTAGTGATCATTAAAAGCAATCTAGTAACAAGTTCTACCTTGCATTGCATCAATCATGCATGTCATGTCATATTGAGTAATATTTGTGCACTCTTTGATTGTGTTTCTTGTTTTGTATGTTTATTGTGTGGATTAGACGGATTTGCGCTAGAGAGTGCCACAGAGGATCTACAACCTCAAGAGTTCGAAGGCTTTGACCCTAATCAACAGCAAGAGCAAGGCAAGTGTCCTTGAAGCATATTGATCCTGTTTTTAAAATAAGTGTTTTGTTTGCAAAACTGCATGCTTGTGTCAAATTGATGGGAATCCTATGGTAGGAAGTTTACTAGTTTTGTTTGACCACCCTTGTCACCTGGAATTTATGGTAGAGAGAGTCGGGGAGGGTTTTTACCTTTTTGCTTCGCTTAATCAACTGGGATGGGAACAACTATATCACTCAATTTAATTATGCATGGATGAGATTATGGTTAACATAAACTGGTTAAACATGGTATGGTAATGGATGATCTAAGCAAGCCTGGTACGTGGATGGGTTGGATGTTATGGTGGTTTGCTTGCTTTAGATCTAAGGACCGGTTCATGCGAGAATAAGCCAGGACTACAGTGCCACCACGAGGCCAAGTATGGGTGCGGCGTAGCTGATTAATTAGGGCTTTGCTAGTGCTGTTTGGACCATTGTGGATGCCCGGGGAAGGGGTAGTCGGATTGGGTTTGTTGATGATTGGTGGGACTACCCTGGGATCCGAACGGCTCAAGAGGGGGCCCTTGGTTGAAGATGTGCTCTGCGGGAGACATCGCCACCGGTGAAACCTCAGTGGGGTCTAAATAGGCTAGTAATCCCTTTGTAAAGGCTATTTTGTGATCTCTTGGCCACACACCAACAGAAGTGTGTAATGTGACCGACGGGTCATGGGCATAAGGGAGGTTCTTAGTCGCCGAAGGGTGATGAAATCACGGACACGTGGGTAAAGAGGTACGAACTCTGCAGAGTGTTAATTAAAACTATCATGATAATCGTGCTCCCGGTTATGAGCACCTGGACAACTTCCATGATTAGGGGGAAATTGGAATTTGGGATGGTTATGGTTTGGTAATGGTATGGATGGTTATGGATTAATTTCTGATATTGAATATGGTTATTGCCAATGGTGAAATCTGGACTTATTGATGATGGTAATGAATTCAGTTTGGTATTATGGTATTACTTATGATTATGATGGGTTTATTTCACATACTTATACTATATTGCTTTTCAAATGTTTTAATGTACTTTTCAGCACTTTACCATTATTATTGTCGTCATTTGAATCAGCCACATATCATACTTTCCACACTTGCTGAGTACGACATGTACTCACTCTTGCAATCCCCCACCCCAACAGTTGCAGGTCAGGACTGGGATTTTAATGGCGATAATGCGGAATTCTAGGCTGTGTCTACCGTCAGCTTTGCCTGTGGTGTTGATTGGAGCTGCGCATACATGCCCTGTCGCTTATGTTGCATAGTTGCTTAGTTGCTTAATTAGTTTATTTCCGCTGCATTAGTTGAACTTGTCATTAATATTCATTAGAGCTTGTATTCGAGGATTTAATGAATTGTGTAATAAGAGTACTTATTTAATAATTTGAGTTGTGGTAATTATCTGTTTATCATTTGTGAATCACTCGTGTATGTGTGTTGAACATCCTGGGCACACATATGCGATAGCTTGGTTCATTTTCGGAACCGGGCGTCACAGATTGGTATCAGAGCCACAGGTTGACCGTAGGATGCAGCCTAAATAGAATGGACACTTTAGGACACATAGGAGCACTCAGGAATCGATGTGTTTTTGCTTGGAGTGCTGCTTGCTATATATATTGTTTGCTTGTGTGCTTAATAGAGGATTTTGGGATGCTTTAGCATTGCCATGTCCACCTAGGCTAGTGTAGCTAGCTGTTTAGTTTCATATCCCTTGATGCATATAGTTGGGGACGTTTTCTAATTCTTACCTACTGCTTTTCTTCAGATGGTGAGGACTCGCAACCAGAGGGATGGCAATGATGAAGACGAGAACAATGGAGTGCCTCAGAATAACAATGGGCAAGGATCTACTCAGGGAGCTATCAACATCGAGCAGCTATTGGCCATGCAAAACCAGCTCATGCAGACCATGATACAGACTATAGGACAACTGCAGGCTGGCAATATCAACAATCAGCCCCACATGCCTCCACCGCCACCCCCACCTCCTCATAACAGATTGGGAGAGTTTATGAGGACTAGGCCACCAACCTTTGCTCAAGCCGCAGACCCTATGGATGCGGATGATTGGCTCAAGTCCGTGGAGAAGAAGCTAGCCATTGTTCAATGCAGTGACCGGGAGAAGGTGCTATTTGCTTCTCATCAACTCGTTGGAGCAGCTGCAGATTGGTGGGATTCTTATTGCAATGCTCATGAGAACCAAGAGAGAATTACTTAGGCCGAATTCAAGGAGAATTTTCGTTCTCATTATGTGCCCGAGGGTGTTATGATCTTGAAGAGGCAAGAATTTGAGAATTTAAGGCAAGGAAGATCAAGCGTGAGTGAATATCTCAATAAATTCACTCAACTCTCAAGGTATGCGCCTGAGGATGTTAGCCGGGACAGCCGGAAGCAATACTTGTTAATGAGGGGATTGAACAATACGATCCAAGTGCAATTGCTCAACTGTGATTATGTCAATTTTCAGAAGCTTGTGGACAAAGCAATTGTGGTTGAGAACAAGATCCATGAGATGGAGCAAGAAATCAAGAGGAAGGCGCCATATCAAGGACAGCAACAAGGAAGTAATGTGCGCCCTTGCTTTGCGCCGCCCAATGCGCCTCATTACAGCTCCTCTATTCCTGCTCAGCGCCCTGGATGTGCACCGCGCCCAACTCAGTTTGTGCAGCAGCGCCCTGTTATGCAAGCACCTAGGCCTCCAATGCCTTATGCACCTCGTGCGGATTTTCCTGGAGCCAATGCTCAAAACCAAGCTCGTCCCAATAATTCTGGTGGAGTTAAGAAGTGCTATACTTGTGGAGAAGCTGGACACTTTGCACATCAATGTCCTAAGTCGGGCCTTGGTCAAGGAAGCAATGCATCGAGGCAAAACCCAAGACCTAATGGAGGACAGCCACAAGGAAGCCGTGGACAGCAAAATTTTGCTCGTGGTAACGTGAACCATGTCTCTACGGAGGACGCTCAACAAGCGGACGACGTGGTCATTGGTATGTTTCTCGCCAACTCCAATCCCGCGACTATGTTATTTGATTCTGGAGCATCGCATTGATTCATTGCATCGAAGTATGTTGCCAAGTATAGTTTGCCTATCTCTCATATGAAGTTTACTCTGTTGGTTAAGTCTCCTGGAGGAGAGATGAGGACAAATATAGTATGTCCAAAAGTAAGCCTTAAGTAGACTTCTCCGCCAACCTCATTGTTTTAGATTCTCAAGGGTTGGATATTATACTTGGTATGGACTGGTTGAGGAAGCACAATGGGGTTATTGAATGTGCCACAAAGACAGTGAAGTTGACCAATGAGGAAGGGATAACTGTAGAATTTGAAGCATCTCAAACCGCACCGAAGCAATTGGAATTGAATCATATGGACGGTGCCGCAATTAAGGAGATTCCGGTTGTATGTGAATTTTTGGATGTGTTTCCGGATGAGTTGCCAGGTATGCCACCCGATCGAGACATTGAGTTTGTTATTGATTTAATACCTGGAACTGCACCTATAGCTAAGAGGCCGTATAGGATGCCTCCTATGGAATTAGCGGAGCTCAAGAAACAAATTCAAGAGCAATTAGAGAAGGGTTTTATTCGCCCTAGCTCTTCACCTTGGGGAGCGCCCGTTCTATTTGTGGACAAGAAGGACGGATCCCAAAGGATGTGCGTGGATTACCGAGCTCTCAACGAGGTAACAATCAAGAACAAGTACACCTTGCCCCGTATAGAGGATTTGTTTGATCAGATGAAAGGTGCTTGTGTGTTTTCCAAGATTGATTTGAGGTCAGGTTACTTTCAAATGAAGATTAGACCATCGGACATACCCAAGACAGCTTTTAGGACACGGTATGGATCTTATGAGTACACTGTGATGTCTTTTGGATTGACAAATGCACCTGCCTACTTTATGTACCTCATGAATAAGGTCTTCATGGAGTACTTGGACAAGTTCGTTGTGGTGTTTATTGATGATATTATGATCTACTCGAAGGATGAGAAGGAACATGAGGAACACTTGAGGCTTACGCTGCAGAAATTGAGGGAGCATCAATTGTATGCCAAGTTCAACAAGTGTCAGTTTTGGTTGAAAGAGGTGCCATTTTTGGGTCATATCATCTCAGGAGGAGGAGTATCGGTTGACCCTGGTAAAGTGAGGGATGTGTTGAAGTGGGAACCGCCGCAAAATGTCAAGGAAATAAGAAGTTTTCTTGGGATGGCTGGATATTACCGTCGATTCATCAAGGACTTTTCCAAGATAGCCAAGCCTATGACGGAGTTGCTAACAAAGGGAAAGGCGTTCCAATGGACTGAAGCTTGTCAGGATAGCTTTGAGGAGTTAAAGAAGCGGTTGACAACAACCCCAGTTTTGGTATTGCCGGATGTAAGCAAGAGTTTTGACATTTATTGCGATGATTCAAGACAAGGGCTTGGATGTGTATTGATGCAAGAAGGTCAAGTGGTCGCCTATGCGTCAAGGCAATTGAAGAAACATGATCAGAATTACCCAACACATGATTTAGAACTTGCAGCCGTGGTACATGCATTGAAGATTTGGAGACACTATATTCTTGGACATAGGTGTGAAATTTACACGGATCACAAGAGTTTGAAGTATATTTTCACACAAACGGATCTGAACTTGAGGCAACGAAGATGGTTGGAACTCATCAAAGATTATGATTTGGGGATCAACTATCATCTGGGAAAAGCCAATGTAGTGGCCGATGCTTTGAGTAGAAAGGGAGTAAGCCATCAACTTACAGTTCGAGAGTTACCGTTCGAGTTATGCAAGGAGTTTGAGCGGTTGAACCTTGGGTTTGTAAATGAGATGGAGATGATGGAGTTAAACCCAACCTTGGAGCAAGAAATTCGAGAAGCACAAACCACGGATGAGGAGATCAAGGAAATCAAGGAAAGAATCAAAGAAGGAAGAGAATTCAGATTTGATGAAGACGAACATGGTACCTTATGGCTTGGAAAGAGAATCGTTGTGCCTAATGTAAAGCATATTCGGGAGACAATATTAAAGGAGGCACATGACTCGCCTTACTCGATTCACCCCGGTTGTACGAAGATGTACAAGGACTTGAAGACTTGCTATTGGTGGGATAGCATGAAAAAGGACATAGCTGAATATGTAGCGTTATGTGATGTGTGTCAACGAGTCAAGGCGGAACATCAAAGGCCGGCCGGACTATTGCAACCGTTGAAGATTCCGGAATGGAAGTGGGAAGAAATTGGTATGGACTTCATAGTTGGGTTACCACGTACTCAGTCCGGGTATGACTCAATTTGGGTAATTGTGGATCGCTTAACTAAGTCAGCTCATTTTGTCCCTGTGAAGACCAAGTATACAGCTGCACGATTGGCCGAAATATACATGGAGCATATAGTGTGTCGACATGGAGTCCCTAAGAAGATAGTCTCGGATAGAGGTTCTCAATTTACCTCCAGATTTTGGCAAAAATTGCATGAAGCTTTGGGAACGAGGTTGAATTTTAGTTCAGCATATCATCCTCAAACGGATTGACAAACCGAGAGGACCAATCAGATTTTGGAGGACATGTTAAGAGCTTGTGCTTTAAAGCATGGGAAAAGTTGGGACAGAAGCTTGCCATACGCAGAATTTTCATACAACAATAGTTACCAAGCAAGCTTGAAAATGTCACCATATGAAGCGCTTTATGGGAGGAAGTGTAGGACACCTTTATTCTGGAATGAGGCAGGAGAAACTCAAGTCTTTGGTCCGGACGTGTTGCAAGAAGCCGAAAAGCAAGTCAAAATAATTCGTGAAAACTTGAGGGCTGCCCAAATTAAGGCAAAAAGGCTATGCGGATAATAGGAGAAGGAAATTAGCCTTTGAAATAGGAGATTTTGTTTACCTCAAGGTGTCACCAATGAGAGGTCATAAGAGGTTTAACATAAGAGGCAAGCTCACACCTCGTTATATTGGACCATTCAAGATTTTGGACAAAAGAGGAGAAGTAGCATATAAGTTGGAGATGCCAGCTCATCTTTCAGACGTACATGATGTGTTTCATGTTTCCTAGCTCAAGAAGTGTTTGAGAGTGCCGGAAGAACAAGTGCCAATGGAAGAATTGGAACTAGAGGAAGATTTGATGTATGCCGAGCAACCGGTCAAAATCTTGGAAACCAAGGAGAGAGTCACAAGGAACAAGGTGATTCGATGGTGTAAAGTCCAATGGAAGCACCATACCGAAAAAGAAGCAACTTGGGAGCTAGAAGATGATCTCAAGAAGGAATTTCCCTATCTCTTCTCTTCCGCGTCGAATCTCGAGGGCGAGATTCATTTTAAGGGGGGTAGGTTTGTAACACCCTCATTTTCATGCATCATGACCTACATGCACTCATATACATGTTTAACATTCACCCACATAACGAGGAACGAGTTTAACTTTGATTCGGAGCATTTAAAATTGATTTGGAGCAAAACCGCACTTAAAACGCAGGAAAGTGCGGACTAGTCCGATTTTACTGAGGACTAGTCCGATTTCTCTCTGACTAAAAACGGACTTGTCCGTTTTTGCTGCGGACTAGTCCGATTTTGGCTCTGGAAACCTTCGGAATTGTCCGATTTTGTGCGGACTAGTCCGATATTCCATGAATCCTTGAAAATTTGCTAAGTCCGTGGACTTTTCCGGACTAGTCCGGTGTTCCAGCGGACTTGTCCGTTTTCCTTTCTGACTAAGATCGGACTTGTCCGATTTTCTCTCTGGACGACTTCGGACTAGTCCGGTCCTGTCCGGACTTGTCCGATATTTCGTGACTCCGAGATTGACCTTTTGTTTTACGACTTGTTTCTTGGGTTTCACGTCAAGTGGGCCTAGGGACGTCGTGCCCAACTCTTTTAGAGCCCATGTGGGACTCTAAACCGGCCTCTACTCGTCCCAAAACTCGAAATCCATCTAACCCTAGCCTCCACCTCTATATAAACAGCCCCACCCCTTGGTTTGACATCTATTTGCCACTTTTCCACCCACCCAAACCCTAGTTCGTGGGGAGCCACCATCAAGGAGGGAGGAGAAGATCCCAAACAAGAAGAAGAAGAGGAGGAAACGAAGGAGGATCAAGATCTCCACCAAGTTTCGTTCTTCACCACCAATTCATCTCCAAGTTCATCACCAACCCTAGATCATCAAGATCCAAGTGTTACCTCCAAGTTTCTTGGTTCATTGGAGTTCTAAACACCTGGTATACCTTCTATTCTCTTTTCCTTATGTGAATTCAACCCCTAATCTCCAAATTCACGTCGATCTAGAAAACCCTAATCTGCTGATCTCGTCAAGTGCGGACTTGTCCGGTCCCTAGCGGACTAGTCCGATCTTTCTGGTTAAATTGTGTTGAATTAATTCTAAAATTTGATCTAATCAACTCCAAGCCTGTATAAACTTGTTAAAATCTATCAGAGCTAGTTAGTGATCATTAAAAGCAATCTAGTAACAAGTTCTACCTTGCATTGCATCAATCATGCATGTCATGTCATATTGAGTAATATTTGTGCACTCTTTGATTGTGTTTCTTGTTTTGTATGTTTATTGTGTGGATTAGACGGATTTGCGCTAGAGAGTGCCACAGAGGATCTACAACCTCAAGAGTTCGAAGGCTTTGACCCTAATCAACAGCAAGAGCAAGGCAAGTGTCCTTGAAGCATATTGATCCTGTTTTTAAAATAAGTGTTTTGTTTGCAAAACTGCATGCTTGTGTCAAATTGATGGGAATCCTATGGTAGGAAGTTTACTAGTTTTGTTTGACCACCCTTGTCACCTGGAATTTATGGTAGAGAGAGTCGGGGAGGGTTTTTACCTTTTTGCTTCGCTTAATCAACTGGGATGGGAACAACTATATCACTCAATTTAATTATGCATGGATGAGATTATGGTTAACATAAACTGGTTAAACATGGTATGGTAATAGATGATCTAAGCAAGCCTGGTACGTGGATGGGTTGGATGTTATGGTGGTTTGCTTGCTTTAGATCTAAGGACCGGTTCATGCGAGAATAAGCCAGGACTACAGTGCCACCACGAGGCCAAGTATGGGTGCGGCGTAGCTGATTAATTAGGGCTTTGCTAGTGCTGTTTGGACCATTGTGGATGCTCGGGGAAGGGGTAGTCGGATTGGGTTTGTTGATGATTGGTGGGACTACCCTGGGATCCGAACGGCTCAAGAGGGGGCCCTTGGTTGAAGATGTGCTCTGCGGGAGACATCGCCACCGGTGAAACCTCAGTGGGGTCTAAATAGGCTAGTAATCCCTTTGTAAAGGCTATTTTGTGATCTCTTGGCCACACACCAACGGAAGTGTGTAATGTGACCGACGGGTCATGGGCATAAGGGAGGTTCTTAGTCGCCGAAGGGTGATGAAATCACGGACACGTGGGTAAAGAGGTACGAACTCTGCAGAGTGTTAATTAAAACTATCATGATAGCCGTGCTCCCGGTTATGAGCACCTGGACAACTTCCATGATTAGGGGGAAATTGGAATTTGGGATGGTTATGGTTTGGTAATGGTATGGATGGTTATGGATTAATTTCTGGTATTGAATATGGTTATTGGCAATGGTGAAATCTGGACTTATTGATGATGGTAATGAATTCAGTTTGGTATTATGGTATTACTTATGATTATGATGGGTTTATTTCACATACTTATACTATATTGCTTTTCAAATGTTTTAATGTACTTTTCAGCACTTTACCATTATTATTGTCGTCATTTGAATCAGCCACATGTCATACTTTCC
The DNA here is from genome assembly GCA_036927565.1 of Tuctoria greenei. Taxonomy (NCBI): domain Eukaryota; kingdom Viridiplantae; phylum Streptophyta; class Magnoliopsida; order Poales; family Poaceae; genus Tuctoria; species Tuctoria greenei. The sequence goes on along the minus strand of JAYESD010000004.1, from coordinate 93,507,076 downwards.
ACACTTGCTGAGTACGACATGTACTCACTCTTGCAATCCCCCACCCCAACAGTTGCAGGTCAAGACTGGGATTTTAATGGCGATAATGCGGAATTCTAGGCCGTGTCTACCATCAGCTTTGCCTGTGGTGTTGATTGGAGCTGCGCATACATGCCCTGTCGCTTATGTTGCATAGTTGCTTAGTTGCTTAATTAGTTTATTTCCGCTGCATTAGTTGAACTTGTCATTAATATTCATTAGAGCTTGTATTCGAGGATTTAATGAATTGTGTAATAAGAGTACTTATTTAATAATTTGAGCTGTGGTAATTATCTGTTTATCATTTGTGAATCACTCGTGTATGTGTGTTGAACATCCTGGGCACACATATGCGATAGCTTGGTTCATTTTCGGAACCGGGCGTCACACGAGTACCCTGGCTTCTATTACTTTGTGAAGCGCAAGAAGTGCACGTACAAGTACTTGCGGTCGTTCCCTTCTGGCAAGTGGGACGACTGGAAGAAGGATTGGATCATCATCAGGGCAGAGGAGCATGAGAGGCTATAGTTGCCCGTAGGCCTCCCCAACATCGACACTGAAGCTTGGAGTGAAGTTCCGGTGTTGTCGGACGCCTTCAACCCTGCTCTGACCAGGATCCACCAGTGCGTGGAAGGAGGGGTGACTCCTCAGGCGGTATTTTGCAACTACCTGGCCAACAGGTGGGCTCCGGTGAAGAAGAGGGAGAAGCTTGCTTGGGCCCTCAATAGTGTGATGGACGATGACCGGATCGACACCGGTTTGAAGTCCAACCTGGAAGGCGCAGCCTCGGAGCTTCACCTCAAGAAGTTCCAGCACGACATCGATGTCGAGGGCAACTACTTGTCTCCGCCGGCGGCTTTCCTCCCTCTGAACATGGAGGCAGAGTTCAGCAGGGAGCTCCAGCGGAAGATGTCGGTGGTTGATGACCTCGGTGTCATAGAGAGGCGTTCGACCATCGGGTTGATGATCTCTGGAGCTTCCGAGGGTGGTCCCCCTTCCATCTCGGAACAGAGAGTTGAAGTCGCGGGCAAGGGCAGAGAGTTGGCCGAGCCCTCGAGCCAGAAAAGGAAGCTGAAGCATTCTGATGGGATGTCCGTCAGGCCTGCTCCTTCCACAGCGGCTCCTTCTCCCCAGAGGTTGAGGTCTTCAACGGCAGCAGCCATTCCAGCATCGGCACCACCCCGGGGTGCTAGTTCCGGCAGGGTGGCTATAGTACCAGGACCAGCTGAAGGCTCTGGGTCTGGAAGTTCTTCCCGATCGAGGTGGACCATGACCAAAGTAGCGGCGACGGTTGCAGCAAGCTCCGGGGAACCTTCCAAAGCAGACATGCCAGTGGCGCCAGGGTCCAGTCCTGAGCGTCCTGAGAAGAGGTTCCGTGCTAATTGGTGCGGAAGCCTTCCGAGGTAATTTTTGTTTTTTACCTCAATTTGTTGTTTTGTGTTGTAACTGCATTTTAAGTGTCTTCGTCCTCCATCCATAGGGTACCCAAGAGAGGTGCTGAAGCTCCTGTTCCTACCACAACATCTGAAGCTGCAAGCGGAGGCTCCGGCTCCAATCCCAGCGCCGCCCCAAGGAGTGGCTGAGGCTGCGACAGCTCCGGCGCCGGCTGTCGTAGTCTTAGACATTGACTCATCCCTAGAAGCTCCCGTTGTAGCGCAGGACCATGGGAATGAAGATGCATCAGCGGCACCTTCCCCAGAGGTTGAAGCTCTGGGTTTGGATGCTGAAATGGTGGTCGCTCCGGCCCCAGAACCGGAGACATCTACGATTTCGGTCCTAGAACCGAAAGTTGTTGGAGCCCCGGTAGTGGAGACGGTGTTTGATGATGCCCCAGCGGTAGAGCCGGTGGTTGATGAAGCTCTAGCGCCTGAGCCGGTTATCGAGGACGTTTTGGTGGTAGAGCCAGTTGCTACAGAAGTTTCGGCGCTTGAGCCAATCACTGCAGAGGTGCCGACGCCCGAGCCCATGATGGTCGAAGCGTCAGCGCCTAGGCCGGTAGTGGAAAAGGGGCCAGCGTCGGAGCCAGAAATGGCTTCAGCTTCGATCGAACCTCCAATGCCTGCCTTGGAGGGGGTGGTCCTGGAGGTGCCTGCGCCTAAGCCAGGGTGCCTAGATGAAGTTGTTGGCCCCCTGCTTGAGGGACCAGTGGTTGATGACCTGGCGGCGGGACCTTCGGAGCCAACTCTAGAGGTTGAAACTTCTGTAGCGGGACCTTCCTCGATGGTGGCCGAGGCTATTCTGGAGGGCGTCCCTAGTGCCCCATAAGCTCAAGGAACCGCTCTTGTATAGCGGGAGTGGCAAAAAGAAGAAAAAGTCCAACGGCAAGAAAAAGCAGTCGGCCGGCACACCTACTGCTACAGCTGCCGCAGCTCCGGGTGGCCGGGGCCACGCCCCGAGAAATGACCTCGGCCATCATCAGAAGATGACGTCAACTCCAAAGTGTGGTGTTCTATTCATAAGTCGAACAACCACAATTTGGAAGACTGCCGAGAGGTCCAGAACCTTGCTGAGCGCTACAACAAGCGTCAAGAAGAAGTTCCTTTCTGGCAAAGGGAAGGAATACAGAAAGTCAACGAAGCTCCGACTGAAGAGGAGTTAGGCTTTCAGGACCCTGAAAAGGTCTTGAAGGCTGTTTACACCTCCGTTGACGACGACTTCGACGTCTCTGACAATGAACGTCGGAAAACCATGAACACCGTTTTTGGTGGTTCATGGGACATCACCTCCCGCCGTGTCCTCAAGACCATGCGGCAGGACATGGCTTCGGTGGCTCCCACCGCCAGGGCGGAGCCGCACCGAAAGTGGATGGATACTGCCATCACTTTCGATGCGTTAGACTGCCCTCGGAATATGATCGGAGCTGGTCAACTCCCATTGATGGTATCTCCGACCATCAACAACATCCAACTCCACCACGTAATGGTAGACGGAGGTTCGGGGCTGAACCTCATAAGCTTCAAAGCTTTCGTCAAGCTTCAGCTTCGACCTTCGGACCTTCGCCCCTCCCAACCTTTCTTCGGAGTATGTCCGAGGGCCATAACCCCACTTGGTGCCATTACTCTCCCTGTAACCTTTGGGACTCGGGGGAACTATTTCACTGAGAAGTTGGTCTTTGACATTGCTCAGACCAACTTACCCTTCAACGCCAATCTAGGCAGGCCAGCCTTATACAAGTTCATGGCTGCTGCTCATTATGGCTACTTGGTGTTGAAGATGCCAACACCAGCTGGTGTTCTCCAGATCCATGGAGATCGCACCGTCGGAGTGACAGCTCTGGAAGAACTTCACGCGCTTGCCACGGCGCAAGAAGAAGAATCTGGAAGGGAGCAAGCTCTGAAACCACCGAGCATTCGTCATCGAGGCTCAACCTCCGCACCTCGCATGCAACCAAGCAGCGACACCGACATTCCCGTCAAAGTCGTCCAAATCGGTCCCGACGCCGCTTAGACCACCCGTATATCGGGAGGTTTGAATGACAAATAGGAACTCGCGCTCATCACTTTCCTCTGGGCTAATGTTGACGTGTTTGCTTGGCGACCGTCACAAATGCCTGGGATCCCTAGGGAAGTGATCGAGCATAATCTGAAGATCTACCCTGATGCTCGGCCTATACATCAGAAGCCTCGGAAGCAATTAGTAGAGCGACAGAACTTCATATGACAAGATGTGAAGAAGTTGCTTGAAGCTGGATTCATCCGAGAGGTCTTCCACCCAAAATGGCTGACAAACCCAGTCGTTGTACCAAAGGCCGATGGGAAGCTTCGGATGTGTATCGACTACACAACACTGAATAAGGCATGTCCAAAAGATCCATTCCCACTACCTAGAATAGAACAGATAGTGGATTCCACCTTCGGGTGTGAATTACTGTGTTTGCTAGATGCATATTCTGGGTACCATCAAATTAGAATGTATAGGGAAGATGAAGAGCATACTTCTTTCATCACAGTAGATGGATTGTATTGTTATACTGCCATGCCATTTGGTCTCAAGAATGCGGCCTCAACATTTGTACGAGCTATGTACAAAACCTTTGGAGAGCTCATCAGAGACGTAGTGGAAGTGTCTATTGATGACATCGTCGTCAAGATTAAGGACAAGGAGTCACTTCTTGACACATTGCAAGCTGTCTTCGACAAGTTGCGAGTCACTCGCACAAAGCTGAACCCAGACAAATGTGTCTTTGGGGTTAGCTCCATAAAGCTTCTTGGTTTCCTAGTAAACCACCGAGGCATGGAGGCAAATCCGGTGAAGATAAAAGCCATTGAAGATATGCGGCCACCAGCCCGCGTCAAGGACGTCCAGAAGCTGACTGGATGTCTAGCCGTCCTCAGTCGGTTCATCTCAAGACTGGCGGAACGGGCACTACCCTTTTTCAAGCTATTGAGGAAGTCCGGACCATTCCAGTGGTCTGAAGAAGCAGAAAAGGCGTTTCAGGAGCTAAAGCAGCTCCTCACCACTCTACCAACCTTGGTAGCTCCAAACCTTGGTGAGCCTCTACTTCTTTACATTTTGGCAACTGACAAGGTTGTCAGCATGGTTCTGGTTGCGGAGAGACCAGAACCGCTACAAGCTCAGGAATCCAGACCCCTCCGGGAGAGTCAGGAGGTTCCTGAAGGCGAGTCTGGGTCCCAGCACCCAGACTTGAGTCAACAAGGAGTTACTCTTGTTGAGCAAGAAGAGCCGGACCCCCCTGGGAGGGTCCAGGTCACTCCTGAAGAAGCTTCGGGTTCCTCCAACAAGGACCCGACGATCCCCGAAGAAGGTCCGGACCCCTCCGGGAGGGTTCGGGTCGATGAGGAGGAAGCTCCGGGTCCCTCCGGGGGGGGGGGGGTCCGGACAGTCCAACGCCCAGTGTACTTCATCAGTAAAGTACTCCGTGATGCCAAAACTCAGTACCTGGAAGTACATAAACTGCTATACACAGTTCTTATTGCTTCCAGGAAGCTCCGACACTATTTCCAAGCTCACAAGATCTCAGTGGTGACTTCATATCCACTGCGAGCAATTTTGCATAATCCCAACTCCACTGGGAACATTGCAAAGTGGGTAGCGGAATTGGCCGAGTTTGACCTTGAATTCGTCCCAAGACAAGCAATCAAAAGTCAATCATTGGCGGACTTTATGGTAGAATGGACCCCCTCTACATCAAACCCTGGCGGCCCTAGTGAGCAGAAGCCGGAACTCAAGGCTTCGATCTTCACCGAGCCTCACTGGACTCTCTACTTCGACGGATCCATGCAGAAGCAGGGGTCCAGAGCTGGAGTCCTTCTCCTCGCTCCAACCGGGGAGAAGGTTAAATACATGGTGCACCTTGACTTCAAGGCAACCAACAACATGGCGAAATATGAAGCACTCATTTACGGACTAAAGGTGGCACTATTATATGGTGTCAAGTAGTTGTTGGTCAAGGGAGATTTGCAGCTCATCATTAAACAGGTGAAGGGTGAATGCTCCTGCAACCATCCCCAACTAGTTGCCTATCTCCTTGAAGTCCAGAGGCTTCAGAAGGACTTCAAAGTCCTGGACCTCCACCATGTACAACGTCTCCATAACGCTGAAGCTGACGAACTCTCGACGAAAGCGTCAACCGGAGCTCCAGCTCCCGACGGAACATTCGTCCAGAGGTTGTCTAAACCGACAGCTCAGCCTGCCGAACTGAGCGAAGGGGGCGAGACCAGCACCTCAAAGCTGGCAGTCCCGATGGCCCTGTTACCATGGCAGCCATCAAGGGACGTAGGTGCTGCCAGAAGCTCCGAGCAACCCAGCACGCAAGACTCAAATGCTCAAGATAGCTCTGATGCATGGATCTCGGAGATCCGGAGCTACTTGAAAGACAACTTCCTTCCTGAAGATAATGTATTCGCTGACCGGATAGTCAGATTGGCTAAAAGATACACGCTGGTAGAAGGGGATCTCTACCGGCGCGGTGCTAACGGCGTCCTAATGCGGTGCATTACAATGGAAGAATTTGCGAGATCCTCGTAGAAATCCATGGAGGCGAGTGTGGGAACCACGCGTCTTCTAGCACGCTGGTCGGTAAAGCCTTTCGGCATGGCTTTTACTTGCCTACAGTGCTCCAGGATGCAACTGAGCTGGTGAAGAAATGTGAAGCATGCCAGTTTCATGCAAAACATATTCACAAACCGACCCAACCTCTACAAATGATACCTACTACATGGAATTTTGCTGTGTGGGGGATGGATATCTTGGGACCTTTCCCAAGAGCCGTCGGAGGTTACAAGTTCCTGTACGTCGCCATTGACAAATTCACCAAATTCCCGGAAGCAACTCCAGTTGTGATAATAAACAAGCAATCAACCATCAACTTCTTACAGTCCATCGTATGCAGATTTGGAGTCCCAAAAAAAATTATAACCGATAATGGGACCCAATTCACAAGCTCTGCATTCCAAGGATATTGCGAAGATCTCGGCATTCAAGTCAGCTATGCTTCCGTAGCTCACCCGACAAGCAATGGCCAAGCCGAGAGAGCAAATGCAGAAATCCTAAAAGGACTCAAGACGCGCACATAAGAGCGTCTAAAAAAACATGGAGCCAATTGGATCGAAGACTTCCGCCCACTCTATGGGCCAACAGGACAACTCCAAACCGATCAACTGGAGAGACACCCTTCTTCCTGGTGTATGGAGCTGAAGTAGTCCTTCCTCCAAAAATCACCTTGGGGTCGCTTTAGGTCTGGACCTTCGACGATGCCGCGCAGGACCAGCTCCGGCATGAAGACCTTGACCTCCTTGAAGAGGGAAGGTGTCGAGCAGCTGTTTGGAATGCCCTATACCGCCATGCTCTCCGGCGCTATCACCAAAGGCATGTTCACAGCCGACAGCTCAAGGAAGGCGATCTGGTGCTACGGAGAATACAATCCAAAGAAGGGTTAAACAGACTCTCCCCCAGCTGGGAAGGACCCTTCCGAGTGATTAAAGTAACCCGTCCCGGATGTGTTCGCTTGGCAACCGAGGATGGGACACCTCTCCCTAATCCTTGGAACATTGAGCACCTCCATAAGTTCTACGCTTAATATCACGGAGGTGAGTCTATAATTACACGTGATGTATGTTATAGAGTCATTGTACAGAGTCGGGTAGCTCCTCCGGGAGAACAGCCGGACCTTCTCAGGAAGGTCTGTAAAGTTCAGGCAACACTTGTCACAGTCTCAGAACTAAAATTGTAGCTGGCTACCTTGGCTCAAACAAGAAACAAAACACACTTAGCCTGGTTCCGTACCCTAAGGGTGTACTTGTTTCCCCTCTACCCCGGACCTATAATGAAAGACATCTTTGTGTGAAAACAGACTCCACGTGCATTTACTTTATACAAGCTAATTATTTTTTATTTTTATCTTTCTTGTCTATAACAAAGTCGTGCGATTCTCAAGAATTTTTTAGATCGACTAATTCTTGTACAACTTGAGTCGCATTGTTAATTCCTTCGGGTTTTCATGTCGTTGAATGGCTCACTCGCCTGAATGCCGCCATCCAATCTAGGTCCGGAGTGTGCTATCGACATAGCCTAGTCCTGTACCCTAAGTACGCCACTCTACCTACACCCCGGCAGTCCGAAGTAAGGCGGGTCCTGAAAACAATTGGACTTGGAGAAAACAACTCAGTGCAATTGATTGTATGAAGAATTGTGCTCGACCCAAAAATTTCTTACGAGAATAGTAAGTCGCAACTGAGATATAGATAGGAAACGAATTTTACCATTTTTCTTGACTTCAGTGTGCAGGAAAAATAGAGATCTCATGATGATGGTGAATTAAGCCGGAGCTATTAAAGCTCTGGCATCCCCTGATGGCTTGTAGTCGATGTTTACAACATTGTTAGCTAGCATCGCTGGAGCTACTCAGCTCTGGTAAATCCATGGGGCTAGCCGTCAAAGTGAACAAAAGGTGGTTTGAAGACTTCAGGGGACTAACTGTCGACGCTCTACGTGTTGATAGAGACCACTGCTTGAGCTACCAAGCTCCGATGATGGTCAAGGCTGGAGCCCTTAAGTTCCGACAACCTCAGGGAGCCTTCACTCTTGAAGACTTCGAAACTATGCTCTACAACACTGAAGCACGCGAGTCTTCAACAACTGTTACATCCTCTTGGTACATGTTCACAATGAAATTGCGTACATTTACCAGGGGGCCAAGCGGGACAAAGGTTTTGAAGACAAAAAATGAAATTCATAAAAAACTTGGATTTCATTCATAAACTTGGATTTCATTCATTTGGAGACAAGAGATTACAAAATTGGAGAAAAATAAGAGAGGATACAAGCGGTAGCTACAAGGAGATGGTCCTAGACCCTATGGAAGAACGAGGCGACCTTCTGGGCAACCTCAGAAACGCTGGCCTGGGCAGCTTCTCCCTCTCCGTCGATGGGACCTTTGAGCACCGGGTCCAGATGGAATTGGGGGTCCCGGCTTGTGTAGCATAACAGAACAAATTCTGCAACGCTCTTGGCCAAGGATTGTCCCTCGGTTTCCAGCTGGTCCGCAATGACATCGCCCATCTTGGAGAGCTTGTTTCCTGCCGAACTCAGCGCCTGCAACGCCTGGTCCAGCTCCGGTTCTGGATCATTCGAATGCACGGGACTAAAACCCATTGGCGTCAGTGCGTCATTGGCTTTGCCCAGAAAGTCCCAAACTTGTTGGTACTCCGCAACCCTGCCAATTCGCATCTCCTCCAAGGATCTTTTGGCCGCCGTAAGCTCCGAGTTCTCCCGAGCAAGATGCTCCACCTCTTTGGCGTTCTGCTGAATCTTTTTAGCAACCTTCCTTTAGAGTTTACTGAGCTCTTCCTCCCGGAGGTGGATCTCGTTCCGGCGGTTAACCAGCTCCTTCTCTTGGCCCCGCACCTTCTTCTCCCTAGCAGCAACGTCAGTTTCCCTCGTGTGGAGTTCCTGTCCTTGCTGCCAGGCCTTCTTCTCCTCTTTCTCGCAGCACTCGTCCAATTTTTTGGTGTGCTCCTCGAGACTCTTGTCACCCAGAGTTAGCTCTTCTTCCCTCTTCACGACATTGTCCCGCAGCTTTAGGAGTTTTTGCTCTTCATCCTCGAGCTTCTCTCCCGCTCATCAAGAGCCTCCCGGTGCTTGACGAGACTGGCGTGGATGGCGTCGGGCCTCTCTTGGCGATCATCTGCTGTGCTATTAGCAGCTTTGGCCTGTTCGTAAATGGCCTGGGACTTGTTGTCAAGGGATCGCATCATGCTTTCCCTCTCATCCAGCAGCTTACCCCAGTACTCCAGGCGGATCTTCTCCTTTCTCACCCACTCCTTGTCGTCAGCCAGCCTTGACTGCGCCAGCTTGGTCTCCAATTGGAGACGGTTGCGCCACCTCCTACGATTTTGACGCTCCTCCTCGAGAGCCTTGCTGTCATGGTAAAAAGCAAGCTGAACCTGATGAAGACTGGAGCAGGCATTTTCAACAGAAAACGATAGAGGGATCGAGTCCGGACCTGCCGGGGTCATCTCCACTGATTCCAGCAGGTTCTCCGCGACAAAATTGGGTCCCACTCTACAAGAGCGGTTCCTTGAGCTTCCGCGGCACTAGGGCCACCCTCCAGAATAGCCTTGACAGCCGTCGAGGAAGGTCCTGCTACAGAAGTTTCAACCTCCGGATTTGGCTCCGAAGGTCCCGCTGCCAGGTCGTCAACCAGTGGTCCCTCAAGCAGGGGGCCAGCAACTTCATCTAGGCACCCTGGCTCAGGCGCGGGCACCTCCGGGACCACCCCCTCTGAGGAAGGCATTGGAGGTTCAATCGGAGCTGAAGCCATTTCTGGCTTCGACGTTGGCGCCTCCTCCACTGCCGGCCTAGGCGCTGAAGCTTCGACCATCATGTACTCGAGTACCGGCACCTCTGCAGCGATTGGCTCAGGCGCCAGAACTTCTGCAGCAACCAGCTCTACCGCTGGAACTTCCTCGATAACTGGCTCAGGCACCGGAGCTTCATTAACCACCGTCTCTACCGCCGGGGCATCATCAAACACCAGCTCCACCGCCAGGGCTCCAACAACTTCTGATTCTAGGACCGAAATCGCAGATGTCTCCGGTTCTGGGGCCGGAGCGACCACCATTTCAGCGTCCAAACCTGGAGCTTCAACCTCTGGGGCAGGTGCCGCTGGTACATCTTCATTCCCGTGGTCCGGCACTAGCACGGGAGCCTCTGGGGATGAGTCAAGGTCCAAGACTACGACAGCCGGCGCCGGAGCTGTCGCAGCCTCAACCACTCCTTGGGGCGGCACTAGGATTGGAGCCGGAGCCTCCGCCTGCACAGCTTCAGATATTGTGGTAGGAACAGGAGCTTCTGCTCCTCTCTTGGGTACCCTGTGGATGGAGGACGAAGACACTTAAAACACAGTTATAACACAAAACAACCAATTGAGGTAAAAAAACAAAAACTACCTCGGAAGGTTTCCACACCAATTAGCACGGAACCTCTTCTCTGGATGCTCAGGACTGGACCCTGGGGCCATTGGCATGTCTGCTCCAGAAGGTTCCCTGGAGCTTGCTGCAGCCGTTGGCTCTGCTTTGGTCCAGGTCCCCCTCGATGGGGAAGAACTTCCGGACCCAAAGCCATCAGCTAGTCCTGGTACTGTAGCCACCCTGCCGAAACTAGCACCTCGGGGAGGTGCCGATGCTGGAATGGCTGCCGCCGTTGAAGACCTCTCCCTCCGGGGAGAAGGAGCCGCAGTGGAAGGAGCAGGCCTGACGGACCTCCCATCAGAATGCTTTAGCTTCCTTTTCCGGCTCGAGGGCTCGACCAACTCTTTGCCCTTGCCCGCGACTTCAACTCTCTGTTCCGGGACGGAAGGGGGACCAGCCTCGAAAGCTCCGGAGATCATCAACCCGGTGGTTGAATGCCTCTCAACGACACCGAGGTCATCAAGCACCAGCATCTTCCGCCGGAGCTCCCTGCTGAACTCTGCCTCCATGTTCAAAGGGAGGAAAGCCACCGGCAGAGACAAGTAGTCGCCCTCGACTCGATGCCGTGTTGGAACTTCTTGAGGTGAAGCTCCAAGGCTGCGCCTTCCAGGTTGGACTTCAAATCAGTTTCGATCCGGTCATCGTCCATCACACTGTTGAGGGCCCAAGCAAGCTTCTCCCTCTTCTTCAGCGGAGCCCACCTGTTGGCCAGGAAGTTGCGAAATACCGCCTGAGGAGTCACCCCTCGTTCCACGCACTAGCGGATCCTGGTCAGAGCAGGGTTGAAGGCGTCCGACAACACCGGAACTTCACTCCAAGCTTCAGTGTCGACGTTGGGGAGGCCTACGGGCAACTCCAGCCTCTCATGCTCCTCTGCCCTGATGACGATCCAATCCTTCTTCCAGTCGTCCCACTTGCCAAAAGGGAACGACCGCAAGTACTTGTACGGGCACTTCTTGCGCTTCACAAAGTAATAGAAGCCAAGGTACTCGTCACTCTGGTCGGTGGTGTGGATGGTGAAGAAGGTGCGGAAGAGCTCGATGCAGGGAGGAATACCAGCCCACATCTCGCAGAAGTGGACAAAGATCGACACCACAAGAATGGAGTGGGGGCCAAGGTGGTACAGCTGAAAGTGCATCTAGGACTCCCTTGTGGGTTTTGGATGATTTATGACAAGCAATTGGGATCCTAATCCTTTTGTTGAGATGAATGCAGGAAAATGATGAAAAATGAGCAAAGTACCAAAAAGAGGGAAATTGAGAAGGAAAATGAATTTGAGCTCAAGGAGAAGAAATTAGTAGTTTAGTATGCATGGAGTGTGTTAAGGAAACACACCCAAGAGCTCAATCTCATTTAATCACACACACACAATGCACAAAGCTATACAGGACCGGACTAGTCCGATATCAGCCGGGCTAGTCCGATATCACATTCTGCACCAGATCGGACAAGTCCGGTCATCACCGGACTAGTCCGATATCTTTCTGTTCCACTTCGGACTAGTCCTCCCCAGTGCGGACTAGTCCTTAACAATGCACAAGTCACACAAAATGGGACCAGTCCGTTGTGACCCGGACTAGTCCGATATTCATTCTGATCCACTTCGGACAAGTCCGGTGTCCAAACGGACTAGTCCGATATACACCCTGATCTAAATCGGACAAGTCCTCCAAGTGCGGACTTGTCATCCTAAACACTTAGGGTTTCATGTGTACGGACAAGTCCGATGACAATCGGACTAGTCCGAAGCTTTCCAGTAGCAAAATCGGACAAGTCCGTTTTGAACCGGACTAGTCCGATATTCCTGGACACTTAGGGTTTGCTTTGCACGGCACACCGGACTAGTCCGGTCACCACCACGGACTAGTCCGATCTTTCTGAACCCTAACGGTAACTTTTGGAAACCCCATATAAATAGAGGTGCACGGCCCACTTTCACCTCTCTCGAACCCTAGCGCCATCACACCTCCCAAGAGACTCAAAAACCATCTCTCTCCATGAAATTAAGTGCAAAATCAATCAATCCATTGAAGATCACTTGTAGATCATTGGAGAGGCACTTGGCACACGATTGAGCTCTTGGTTTGAATCTCTAACACACTCTTGCATCTCAATTTGTATATTTCGAAGTGTGTTATTGGTGGTCTTGAAACTTGTAATCAAGGGAGCTCTCAACTTGTGAGATCGCCCCTTCAACTTGGTGATTTACCCTTGTGTGGTTAGTGGAAGAGGATTGGCCTTCGTGGCGATCCGACGAGGGAAGGGTTGGTGAAGACCCGGTCCTTTTGTGGGCTCCTCAACGTGGATGTAGGCTGCCTTCGTGGTAACCGAACCACGGGATAAATCTTGTGTCTCGTTCGTTTGTGTTCATCATTCTAGTTGATCAAGATTATCTAGGGTTGATTCCTTTTGTTGAATTCAAGTTAATTAGTTGAACAAGGATCATACTAGCAATAAAACTTGACTTACAACTATTTAACTGTTGTTAAAGTTTATATTTCCGCTGCAAACGTCAACGAAACAATCAAATTGACTTAACTTGATCAACCTAGCCCGTGAAATCCGGACTAGTCCGCACATTACCGGACTAGTCCGATATATCTATTTTTGACCTTTTTGTTGAAGTGCTACAGGAACCGAGAAAATTCAAGAAGGCCTATTCACCCCCCCTCTAGGCGTACATTCAATTGGTATCAGAGCAGGTTCTTCAAGAAAGAGTGCAACCGCTCGAAGAGATCATGTCGGACATGAAGGAAGTTCAGAAAATCAACAACCAGGATGAAATGAACAATGACAAGCACCAAAAGCTTGAAAAGTATCTCGAAGCCATTCAAGACTTTGATGATGATGATGAGGAGACATTGGAGCTGAAAGCACTCCTTAGAAAGAAAGCGCTTTCCAAAGGGAAATCTAAAGTCGAAGAAAAGAAGAAGGGGAGTAGTCACACCGACTACTCCCGATATCCTTTTAACTATGACCGTTTAAACTCTAACAGCAATCATTATCTATCTATTCCTCTCGGAAAAGCCCCACACTTCGATGGGAGTGATTACTCCATGTGGAGGCAAAATAAGAATATGCACTTGATTTCCCTTAACCCAAGTTTATGGCATATTGTGTGCACAGGAATAAACATCCCTGATGACGATGAAGAGCTCACGCCAAGTCAAGAGCAAGCCATTCACAGGAATGCCCAAGCCGCAGCCGTTATCACCTCATCTCTAAGTCGAGATGAATTCACAAAGGTGGACGGATTGGAAATTGCCAAAGAAATCTGGGACACACTACAGACAGCACATGAAGGTGACTGGCATGTGCGGGAGGCAAAGATTGAAATGATTGAAGGCGAACTAGGAAGGTTCGTGATTGAGGAAGATGAGTCTCCCCAAGACATGTACAACAGACTGAAGACTCTTGTGAACAAGGTTCAATCATATGGGAGCAAAAAGTGGAATGACCACGAGGTTGTAAAGATCATCCTTAGAGCCTTTATGCCTCGCAACGTCACACTTTGTTCTATGATCCGAGAAAGTCCCGGGTACAAGAAAATGACTCCGGATGAACTGCTTGGCAAAATTATCAACTTTGAGATGATGGAGAAGCAAGCCAAGCACGTAAAAGAAATAGCCGATCTCACATCAGCTAAGAAGAAGGGAGTTGCCCTAAAGTGCTCACTCAAGCCTCTATCCAAAGAAGCAAGAGAAGCACAGCTTGAGGAGGACAGCGGTGATGAAAGCAGCGAGCTGGACGAAGAAGATATGATTTTGTTCATGAAGAAGTTCAAAAGAATTATGAAGAAAAGACAAGGAGCAAAATCGAGTGAAGGAAAATGCAAGGAGAAGACAAAGCCAAAGATGAGGCGGGCATGCTATAATTGTGGTGAATACAATCACTTTATAGTCGATTGCCCGTATGAGGACAACAAGAAGAAGAGTAAAGAGTTCAAGCCTCAACCGAAGAAATTCTTCAAGAAGAAGAAACAAGTTGAACAAGCACACATCGGAAAGGAATGGGACTCAAACGATGAGTCCTCATCGTCCGATGAAGAAGAAATGGCTAGCATAGCCATTGAAAGCATGTCCAAGAAACCCACACTATTCCCCACGCTCGGTGCAAAGAAGGCGAATGGAACTTGCCTCATGGCTAAGGAAGGTAAACGCAAGGCCTACTCCTCCGGTGGATCCAAATGGGTGCTAGACAGTGGATGCACCAACCACATGACCGGAGAAAGGAGGATGTTTGTGGAGTATGAAGTGAACCAGGACCCAAACGAAGGCATCTACTTTGGGGATAACAGTCAAGGAAGGGTCCTCGGTACCGGTAAAATAGCAATATCTTCTGAACATACTCTTTCGCATGTTTTACACGTTGAATCTTTAGATTATAACCTGCTGTCCATATCTCAGTTATGCGACAAAGGTTATAATTGCCTGTTTACTAACGAGGGTGTGACCGTCTCAAGGAGAAGTGATGGTTCCGTTGCATTCAAGGTTATGTTAAAGGGAAAGCTTTACCTTGTTGACTTCAACAAGGATAAAGCCGAACTCGACACATGCTTGATTGCAAAAACCAACATGGGTTGGCTGTGGCATAGACGGCTAGCACATGTTGGTATGAGGAACCTTCAAAAACTCCTCAAGGGCGATCACATCCGAGGTTTGAAAGATGTTGTGTCTGAGAAAGACAGGCCTACCGTGTTTTCAACAAGGCCTCCGAACTTGTTGAAGTGGCACGTGACGTGGTGTTCGATGAAACTAATGGCTCCCAAAAGGAGCAAGTTGATCAATGTGAATTAGGTAAAGAGGAAGCTCCCTATCAAGCATTGAAGAGGATGGATCTAGGTGAAGTACGACCACAAGAGTCATCGTCACAAATACAAGAGGAAAGTGAACCACAAGAGGAGATCAACAATTCAGGGGGAGCCTCGATACAAGACAAATCACAGGAATATGAACATGATCAACAAATCAACGAGGACAACAACTCAGGGGGAGAAGAAGATGAGCACCAACATGCGACACCCCAAGTGCCACACCCAAGAGTACACCAATGCATTCAAAGGGATCATCCAATTGACAACATCATCGGAGACATCCAAAAGGGAGTAACCACTAGATCTCGTATAGCAAATTTCTGTGAACATTACTCGTTTGTCTCCTTTTTGGAACCCCGCAGGACTGAGGATGCATTGAAGGATCCGGACTGGGTGGTGGCAATGCAAGAAGAGTTGAACAACTTCAAGAGAAACGAGGTTTGGGAACTTGTGGAAAGACCCAATGCAAACATAGTGGGCACCAAGTGGGTCTTCCGCAACAAGCAAGACGAACACGGAGTGGTGACAAGAAACAAGGCACGACTTGTAGCCAAAGGTTACTCACAAGTCGAAGGTTTGGATTTCGATGAGACTTTTGCTCCAGTAGCTAGGCTTGAATCAATTAGAATATTACTTGCATATGCTACTCACCATGATTTCAAGCTGTACCAAATGGACGTAAAAACCGCCTTCCTCAACGGACCGATCAAGGAAGAGGTGTACGTGGAGCAATCACCCGGATTTGAAGACGAAGAGTTCCCCGACCACGTGTATAAACTGCGTAAGGCTCTCTATGGCCTCAAACAAGCTCCTAGAGCTTGGTATGAGTGTCTTAGAGATTTTTTAATTGATAATGGTTTTCAAATTGGCAAAGTAGACTATACACTATTCACAAAAAATCTGGACAATGTTCTTTTTATTTGCCAAATCTATGTTGATGATATAATTTTTGGATCAACTAATCAATCTTTCTGTGAAGAGTTTAGTAAAATCATGACAGACAGATTTGAAATGTCAATGATGGGAGAATTGAAGTACTTCTTGGGATTCCAAGTGCGGCAACAAAGGGAAGGAACATTCGTAAGCCAAACCAAGTACACACAGGACATCCTCAAGAAGTTTGGCATGGACAAGGCAAAGCCCATAAAGACTCCCATGGTAACGAATGGCCACTTGGATCTCAATGAAGATGGACCGAGCGTCGACCAAAAGGTATATCGCTCCATGATTGGATCTTTACTTTACTTATGTGCATCTAGGCCAGATATTATGTTGAGTGTATGTTTGTGTGCAAGATTTCAAGCCAACCCTAAGGAATGTCATTTGACAGCCGTAAAGAGAATCCTAAGATATTTAGTTCATACACCCAACCTTGGTCTTTGGTATCCAAAAGGCTCAAAATTCAATCTCATTGGGTATTCCGATGCAGACTATGCCGGGTGCAAAGTTGATAGGAAAAGCACTTCCGGCACCTGCCAATTCCTAGGAAGATCCTTAGTCTCTTGGTCATCTAAGAAACAGAATTCCATTGCATTATCCACTGCCGAAGCAGAGTATGTTGCAGCCGGGAGTTGTTGTGCACAACTCCTTTGGATGCGACAAACTCTAAGGGATTACGGTTACAATATGAACCGTATTCCTCTCCTTTGTGATAATGAGAGTGCCATTAAAATAGCCCACAATCCAGTTGAACACTCTAGGACTAAACACATTGACATAAGACACCATTTCTTGAGAGACCATTCCATGAAAGGAGACATATCCATCTCTCATGTCAATACCCAAAAACAATTGGCCGACATATTCACCAAGCCACATGATGAAAAACATTTTTGCGAACTCCGAAATGAGCTAAACATTCTTGATTCTCGAAGTGTGGCTTGAAAAGTTGCATACCTGTATGATTGCTTCAAAATATTGATTGAATTGTGAAAATTAACCCTCCCCATTTTTCTCTCGAAAAACTATGTCAATTATTAGATCTTGATGAATTTTTGATCATAGTATGATTGTTGTTTGCTTACTGGTCAAATTCATCAAGATTATTTGAATTGTTTTGCCTCTCTACTCTCAATTATTGGACCTTCAAATATATATGAATGGGCTATGCAATTCTTTCCTGCTGACCACAGACAAGTCCGTGGTTACCCAGACTAGTCCGCCCTTGCAGACTAGTCCGCAGAGTGCCGGATAGGCCGGACTAGTCCGACAGACCACGGACTAGTCCGATATAGGTCCCTGGATGACTTCGGACTAGTCCGGTCATGTCCGGACTTGTCCGATTTTTTGTGTCCATAACCCTAGCCACCACTAAACCCTAATCCCTTCACCCCACACTCGCCCCCAAGCTTTCTCTCTCTTGCGCTCGAGCTCCCAAGGCGAATCCTTGATTCCTCCGTCGAAAAGCCTTAATCTTGGGCGGAGATCAAGCTTGAAGACTCGGGGATTGAAGTGAGCGGACAAGTCCGACCTCCAACCCCCAAAATCTCAAGCTTCCTTTGATTTCTTGGTAAATTTTCTTCAAAACCCTAAGAAATCAAAAATTTCTCTATTGCTTATCGTTTGGCCTAGCATTCTTCACTAGTTACATGTCTAGTTGATGTACTATGTGTATGCTAGACTAGTTTTACCTCAGGGATCAATTTTTGTCCAGTCTGTTAGGTTTTTGCGGATGAACACCGGACTAGTCCGGTCCAGGTACGGACAAGTCCGGTCCCCCGGACTAGTCCGTGCCTATGCACCGGACAAGTCCGTTGTTTCTGAACCAAAACCTAATTCTTTAATTCCCTAATGCCTTCCATTGCCATCTTACCTCACCAATACCTTGTATAACTTGTCCTTTCTCTTGATCACTCATTGTCAGATCATGTCGAGCTCAGACAACGAAATCTCTGATTTCGAGGCCGAGTTGGACCACGAGGTGGCACCTCGGTCCTCGGCGGGTCTTGGCAAGAAACGCCAAGAGAGACCCTCCGAGCCTGCTCCCTCACCTCCCCAGGTTCGGAGGAAGGTGTGTGCCAAGAAGCCCGCCTCGAAGGCTGCTACTCCTTCAAGTGGCCTTCGCCAAGCTAAAGGGAAGGGCAAGGGGGTTGCCACAGGGCCTGTTGGGCCCCTAAAGATGCATACTCCCAGAGAAGGGGTACGGGACCCCAATGAGGAAAGATTCAATGGCAAGGGTAGCGATGTGGCTATGAAGTTGAGAAGTGTTGATTGCTATGCAAGGCCCAAGCAAGCAGCTGATGGCAGGTTTTGGTCAAATTTCCATGCTGATTTCTACAAGCTGGTCTATTTGCCGATGAAGACCCCGGTGGTGCGCAGCCAATGGATTGACTGGGCCCACCTTGAGAAGAGGAAATGTGCAGCTTTTGATGAAGTGATAGCAGCTGCGGAGAGACATGGGCTGAAGGATCTGTTTGCCTTCAGATATAATTGGAATGATGAAGTGATTGCACAATTCTATGCAACGTGCCACTTCTCAAGCGAAGACGAAGAAAGTGTGACTTGGATGACTCATGGATCCAAGTATTCTATTACTCAGGAAGAGTTTGCCCGCCTGCTGCACCTTGACTCTGAAGGACATGACCACCTCATTATCCACAACATTGGGGTCATTGAGAGGGATGGAATGAAGTTCATGTATGAGCCCACCTCCAAGTATGTCCCTCCCTCCACAAAGAATATGAAGCCTTTCTTTGTTGTCCTCAACATAGTCCTCAGGAAGACGATTGCCCCCAAGGATGGGGATGCAGGGAGTGTGCAAGGCTACCTCCAGACCCTGATGAGGGTCATTAGCAAGAAAGGCAATTCGATGTTGCAGACTATATTTGGAATGATATGGTCAATATCTCAAGTACCCCGAACCGATCCTGTGGCTATGCCCCTTACTTGATGTTCATGATTGAGAAGGTCACAGGAATCAAGTTTGTGAAGGATGTGGAGCACACTCCACTGAGGCCTCAGAAGCCTCAGTCAGTGAGTGTCCAGGCTGCTCCATCGCCGGCCTCCAGCCCCGAGGCACCGGCAAGGCATGAAGAAGCTGCTAGGGCTACTCCTCCCTCCAGGGAAGCCCCTCAGAAAGGATCCGCCAGTGGGATCCTCAAGTACTTGGCTGCAATTTTCTCCTCATGCAAGAAAACTGGAGTGAAGCTTCACAAGCTGAACAAGAAGAGGAAGGAGAACATGAGATACATAAAAGCCAATGTGAAGCAGCTGAGTGAGAAGCTGGAGATCAACCCAATTGGATCTCCAGTACTTTCTGAAGATTCTGATCCGGACATCATCGAGCTCAGCCCCTTGACTCCCTCCGAGCTTGCCTATTTTGGCATTGGGGGCTCGAGCAGCTCCGCTCCTCCTCCTACCTCTCAACCTCGTCAAGCGGAAAGCGATGAAGAAGATGAAGACGACGAGAGGACTGACAGCGAAGAGTGAAGCCCTAGGACCTTCCTCTCTCTTTTTGGTGTCTTGATGCCAAAGGGGGAGAGATTGAGGGGGAGTCTCTAGTCTTAGCTTTAGCTGCATAGGATGCGAGGAGAGAGCTCTCTCTTTTTTTTTAATTGTGATTGCATTTGCTTAACTCTATTTTCATATCATGTTTGGTCCTGTTATGAATTGCTCTATTAATTTGCAAGTGTGTGATGAAATCTGAGTTTTTGCCCCTGAAGTGCCATATTTACTTGATATTAGTTGATAAATGCAAATTCGATCATTCTTAATGCACTCATGCTCTTAGTATGCATCCCACCATAAAGAATGCACAAATGAATAATTATCTTGTTTCTTGATGTATTTTTGAGTCATATGTGCATACTTTATGAAAATCTCATTTTATACCTCATTTTGTGAAATCTCAATTGGTTGTCATCAATCACCAAAAAGGGGGAGATTGAAAGTGCATCTAGGACTCCCTTGTGGGTTTTGGATGATTTATGACAAGCAATTGGGATCCTAATCCTTTTGTTGAGATGAATGCAGGAAAATGATGAAAAATGAGCAAAGTACCAAAAAGAGGGAAATTGAGAAGGAAAATGAATTTGAGCTCAAGGAGAAGAAATTAGTAGTTTAGTATGCATGGAGTGTGTTAAGGAAACACACCCAAGAGCTCAATCTCATTTAATCACACACACACAATGCACAAAGCTATACAGGACCGGACTAGTCCGATATCAGCCGGACTAGTCCGATATCACATTCTGCACCAGATCGGACAAGTCCGGTCATCACCGAAATAGTCCGATATCTTTCTGTTCCACTTTGGACTAGTCCTCCCCAGTGCGGACTAGTCCTTAACAATGCACAAGTCACACAAAATCGGACCAGTCCGTTGTGACCTGGACTAGTCCGATATTCATTCTGATCCACTTCGGACAAGTCCGGTGTCCACACGGACTAGTCCGATATACACCCTGATCTAAATCGGACAAGTCCTCCAAGTGCGGACTTGTCATCCTAAACACTTAGGGTTTCATGTGTACGGACAAGTCCGATGACAATCGGACTAGTCCGAAGCTTTCCAGTAGCGAAATCGGACAAGTCCGTTTTGAACCGGACTAGTCCGATATTCCTGGACACTTAGGGTTTGCTTTGCACGGCACACCGGACTAGTCCGGTCACCACCACGGACTAGTCCGATCTTTCTGAACCCTAACGGTAACTTTTGGAAACCCCATATAAATAGAGGTGCACGGCCCACTTTCACCTCTCTCGAACCCTAGCGCCGTCACACCTCCCAAGAGACTCAAAAACCATCTCTCTCCACGAAATTAAGTGCAAAATCAATCAATCCATTGAAGATCACTTGTAGATCATTGGAGAGGCACTTGGCACACGATTGAGCTCTTGGTTTGAATCTCTAACACACTCTTGCATCTCAATTTGTATATTTCGAAGTGTGTTATTGGTGGTCTTGAAACTTGTAATCAAGGGAGCTCTCAACTTGTGAGATCGCCCCTTCAACTTGGTGATTTACCCTTGTGTGGTTAGTGGAAGAGGATTGGCCTTCGTGGCGATCCGACGAGGGAAGGGTTGGTGAAGACCCGGTCCTTTTGTGGGCTCCTCAACGTGGATGTAGGCTGCCTTCGTGGTAACTGAACCACGGGATAAATCTTGTGTCTCGTTCGTTTGTGTTCATCATTCTGGTTGATCAAGATTATCTAGGGTTGATTCCTTTTGTTGAATTCAAGTTAATTAGTTGAACAAGGATCATACTAGCAATAAAACTTGACTTACAACTATTTAACTGTTGTTAAAGTTTATATTTCCGCTGCAAACGTCAACGAAACAATCAAATTGACTTAACTTGATCAACCTAGCCCGTGAAATCCGGACTAGTCCGCACATTACCGGACTAGCCCGATATATCTGTTTTTGACCTTTTTGTTGAAGTGCTACAGGAACCGAGAAAATTCAAGAAGGCCTATTCACCCCCCTCTAGGCGTACATTCAACAGCTGCAGACCATAGAAGTCTAGCAGCATCAAGAGAAAAGAAGAAAAGGGTGGGATTGGTCCCACCATGGCATAAGCGGAGAAGTACACCATGTCACCGCCGTGCTCCTTCTCGAATGGAAGCTTGTCGGCGCGGACTTGGTGGTTGAAGAAGTCATTGGACCACCCCATGAGGGCCCGTACCTTCTTCAAGTTGCCGTCAGTCTTAAGTCAGCTCTCGCGGAGAGCCAACTCCATCACAGCACAAGCGGGGCTAGGGATGAAAAGAATGTGAAAGTTTGGAGGATTTGAGCGCAAGATCGAATGAAGGCGTAAAGAACCCCCAAACGGTGCACAATTTCCTTATTAAGTAAGCCCCCGCAACACTTGGATAGAAACCGTAGTGGAGCCGACGATACAAGTCAAAAACTTCACCTTGCCAATGACAAGGGGTCCCGGGGCCACCCCAACGATCAAGTCGAGATCCTTACCCCAGGCGAACGATCGTCATCATGAAAGGCGGGAAACCCAAAGGCGGCAGCCTGACAAGGCGCGCTGAACCGATACGATTTTTGTATTGGGAACCGGCGACCTTCAATTGCGTGAGATTCGCATGCTAAGATCTCACCTGCCGCATCTAGGATATGCCACATGGTGTTGGTTTAACTATGAACTACCGCCAACGACACATCCAAAGATCCTTGATGACACGACACAAAAATCGAATGATGGACCCACCTCCAGCAAAACGACTCCATCCAAAAGGTCTCTCCCAAAGGTGGGCCCAGGGGGCCACTGTCTGTACCCTGCATACCGTATACCCCTTGAGACTATGAAATGACCAAAGGGACTTCACCTATCTGAGTTGAAGACCTGCGAAGGCCCCTCATACGGGATTGGACATGCCTCCCATCTATGGTTAGTCCCGGTACTGCCACGTGTACACTGCAGTCGGACCTATATCCCTCACATTGGATAGCTCCGGGCTAAACACTTGTGCGGCACCCCTGAACCTAACCTCCGACAGAGGGAAGCTCCAGTATCGACACGTGTACATCTACACCGGACCTACCCGTCCCAGACGAATAGCTCTGAAGCTGCCATGTGTCCGAACCGTCAGACCTTCCACCTTGGCAATCAAGCTAGTGAACCCCCAACGACTCGAACCTCCAAGGGGCAATCAAAGACTTCAAGACCTGATTAAGTGTCATTAATACCATATTAGTAACATACAATCAGTAGGCCCTGAATACCAGTAACGACACTGTCAGGTCCTATTACCACGCTATTAAGGGCAATTAATCTCATTAATTATGTATTAAACATTAGTAACCATCAGGGCCACATGTTGGGCCAGGCTAACTGTGTAACGACCAGTCCTTGTACTATAAAAGGACTGGTCGACGATACACAGAGGTACTTTTACGCTCTCTGACACATACGTAGTCTCTGGGATGAAGCTCTTAGATGCTCAATACAATAGCTACACACCCCGTGGAGTAGGGTATTACGCTCAGGCGGCCCGAACCACATAAATCTTTGTGTCCATTCGCCATACTCTTTGGAATCTCTGCGCACCAAATACCGAACTACAAACTCCGCGAGCTACCAACGGTAGTATCGGGAGAATTGCCAGAAAAACACTCCAAAAGAAGTAGTTAGCCATTACGGCCTCGTTACCTCCGGCCGCAAGGATTGCAGTGGAGTAAATCTAGAGAAACTCAGCGGGTTTGATAGTCCCGTCGAATTTCTCCAGCAGGTGAGGCCGGACCCCTTTTGTGGCCATCTGACCATGCGTAGGTGCATGGCCAGCGCATAATATCCTCCTTCTACTCCCTCGGGAGCAGGACTATCTCGAGCCTCTCGCCTTTCGCGAGCACGCTCAATATGGACGCAGCCATCCTGTTGACGGTAACAGCGATCAAGCTCCGCCCGAGGTCATGAGTTGAAAGCCTGGTTACTGTATTGGTGCATCGCGCCTCGAAAGGCAACGACGTCACTTGTTGAGACGCAGCACGCCTCCTATTTTGGGAAGCGTGTGGACCAAGTGTGCCCGACAAAGTCCAATGCTGCGATAGGGCCCGCCCCGAGGCGGGAGGACCTTGGTTGCTGATGCGATTGGCTGTGCTGAAACCAAATGTTCCACATCAGCCCTCCACTGCTCCGTTGCACCATGGGATGCACCCGGAGGTGTTGGGCATTGGAGGAGAGCACGTGCAGCATGGAGCGTGTGTTCAAGATCGTTGTTATTCATCGATGCTGTGACCGACGCTGATGCCCCGTCCCGTTGTCCACCTTGATTTGCTAGTGCAGACGGTGGCGGCGGAGGCATGACTCCTGCTGGAGCTGCGGCACCTGCTGGTTGCTGCATGTTGGAGGGATTGCATCCAGCAGGTTGCGCAGCAGGGTTGCTGTTGGACGATCCAGCAGCCGAGTTCAACATTCTTGAAATCTCGGGCCCCCTACCTGGCGTGCCAACTGTCGGAGTGTTTTTCCGGCAATTCTCCCGATACTACCGTTGGTAGCTCACGGAGTTTGTAGTTCGGTATTGGGTGCTCAGAGATTCCAAAGAGTATGGCGAATGGACACAAAGATTTACGTGGTTCGGGCCGCCTGAGCATAATACCCTACTCCACGGGGTGTGTAGTTCTTGTATTGAGCGTCTAAGAGCTTCAGCCCAGAGACTGTGTATGTGTCAGAGAGTGTAAGATTCCCCCTATGTATCATCGACCAATCCTTTTATTGTTCAAGGATTGGTCGTTACACCATTAGCCTGGCCCGACATGTGGCCCCGACAGTTACTAATGTTTAATATATAAGTAATGAGATTAATTACCCTTAATAGCATGGTAACGGGACCTAACAGTGCCGGTACTAGTATTAAGGGCCAACTGATTGTGTGTCATTAATATGGTATTAATGACACTTAATCAGGTCTTGAAGTCTTTGATTGCCCCTTGGAAGTCCGAGCCATTGGGGGTTCACCAGCTTGATTGCCAAGGTTGAAGGTCTAGCGGTTCGGACACGTGGCAGCTTCAGAGCTATTTGTCTGGGACGGGTAGGTCCGGTGTAGATGTACACATGTCGATACTGGAGCTTCCCTCTGTCGGAGGTTAGGTCCGGGGGTGCCGCACAAGTGTTTAGCCCGGAGCTATCCCATGTGAGGGATATAGGTCCGGCTGCAGTGTACACGTGGCAGTACCAGGACTAACCATAGGTGGGAGACATGTCCAGTCTCGTATGACTCGTGGGACCTTCGCAGGTCTTCAACTCGGATAGGTGGATTCCCTTTGGTCTTTTTGTAGTCCAAAGGGGTATACGGTACGCAGGGTACCGACAGGCAGCCTCCGGGAGCTGAGCTCCCATCCAGTTACACAGCACACACCAACACCAATACAGCAAGTATAGCAACACAACACCAATACAAATTCACAAGCACAATTTCACAAGTTCACATAAACATCACAAGTTCACATAAACATCACAAGTTCACATCAACATCACAAGTTCACATAAAATTAACAAAGTGACAATGAAAATGACATTTACGAATTCATGTGTTGGAACCTTCGCCACTCGCACCTCCATCGTTCAAATTCAAAAAATCATCACAACCTTGCACATGATCGGAACCCTGCAAGAAACAAATACAAGTACACATTACGGTAATTTCAGATGTCATTTCACCAGTTATTACTCATATAAACAAATCCATTTAACTTATCTAAACATTCATGTGAACCAGAAATTAACAGTAGAGTGCAAATACACTGGAAAAAACTTAAGCCCATGATTATCCAGAGGATAATTTTAATTTGACTCAAAGCCGCTAAGTATTATTCAAATTAAACTATGCTTTATAGGAAATAACGATTTAGAAGTCATACCGCTGCGGTCGGAGTTGTTGATGGGTTAGTCTGTCCCGGATTAAAGGGCATTGGGGGTACAACAGCTGGATACGGCTGCAATCTAGGTTTCGACAACGACATAAATCCCTGAGGTTGAGGAGCAAATGGTTGACCACTCTCAGAACCCTGTTACACATATGGTTAGAATTTTGTATTATAACTCAATGTAGTAAGACACACTGTGATACCTGTGACGAGGAGCCAATATGTTGTCCTGGCTGCACTGGACGAGGCATACCACCTTGGGCGAAGAACTACATCAATTAAAGATATTCAGTTAATTTAACACATAGTAAAGAGTATTGTAACTT
The DNA here is from genome assembly GCA_036927565.1 of Tuctoria greenei. Classification (NCBI taxonomy): domain Eukaryota; kingdom Viridiplantae; phylum Streptophyta; class Magnoliopsida; order Poales; family Poaceae; genus Tuctoria; species Tuctoria greenei. The sequence continues at coordinate 93,481,175 of JAYESD010000004.1, read as the reverse complement.
GAACAGAACAACAAAGTATACCTGTGACATCATATCCAACTGAGGTGGTTGTGGTGTGCCGAATGGAGTACCGGTGCTACCGTGACCCAAAAACTACATCAAGTAAATTATTTGTGAGATATAAAGTGAAAAAATTAAAATCAAATAAATAGCTTAATTGTTAAGATACCTGTGCCATATATAGATAATGCATCTGTTGCTTCACCTGTTGCTGTATCTGTTGCTGCATCTGCTGCATCTGCATCTGCATCTCTGTCTGGTGCTGCTGCTGTTACTGCTGCAACTGGGTCTGCATCTCTTCCTGAGTGCGTCTCAACTCTTATCTTAATGCATCTGTCTCGATAGTAGACTGGGAGCAACTAGAACTAGCACTGGAGTGTCGTCGCCTAACATAGGCCTTGCGCTCCACATACCCGTCGCCCAATCGAAGTCTACAAAAGATACAAGTGCGATGAATCAACAATCATTAACGTAGAAACAACATTATCTTTACACATAACTCCCATGCGGTACACCTCCACCAGCTTCATACGCCGCACCCACATCCAAAGGCGCTCTTAAAAAATCTGCCTCATCTCCATGATTTTTCTTGAAGCACTCAACATATTTCGCCTGCGAGGATACAATGAGTTCATCCGTAGATGTAATAAAAGGTAAAATAACTTGAATAGATCATACTTACCACTTTTTGCGTTGCTGTCTCATCACACAATTGCTCCGGGCGATTTGGGTCTGGACATCTATGCCCCTTAAGGTAAACCTCAAAAAAGCTAGGAGTGATACCAGTTTCAGCATGCTACAACAACAAAATTCAAAGTTTAGTCAATACAATTATTTCAATCAATCTATGTTTGATTTTAAGAATTCATACCATTCTTTGTTCCATCCGCGCATGTCCATTCGACCTATAGTAATGCTTTCCAGGCTTGCTCTTCCGGTTTTTTCGGTTTTTATCCGAAACTAACTTGAACTCATCCGACGCCCAGTACTCACTAAACCATTCCCAAGCTTCCGGATTCACACATATCCAATCCACGTTGCTATTCAAGTACTCCTCTTTAGTTAGATGTAACTTGCCTGCTTCATTTTTTGATATGCGTGTCAACAACTTAGTCTTGTAGTACACAATCACAGCTTTGATCCGGGCATCAGAGAAGGAGTCCTTTGTGCGCCTTCTTGCTGACTCATGAAAAATCGCTCTTGCATATGCTTCACTCTCGCCTTCCTGCAAACGAAACAGACCCTGCAATACAAACAATAATTGATGTTAATCAAAACAAGATGTAATATAATTGAAGGACTATGAATACACTTACCCAAAACATATCCCAAACTCTGTTCTGACAAGTACCCGCAGGGGCATACTCTTTCAATGCATAGTGATCCCAACTATGCGCGGCAATTCTTTGACCGTCCAACACAACCATCCCAGGAAAGCAAAACCGGATGGTTTTTCCCAACTCTGTGTTAATTACTCGTCGATGCCCCCTGCCACTCCAATTAACCTCGACCCAGCACCTAGTACCCTTTGGCTTTATAACTATCCGCTCATCCAAGCTTTTGCTTGAAGTACATAAAAGGTGCCTCCATAGCCTGTTCAAACAATATTAGTTAATTAGTTTACAATAAACAAAAAATAAAAGATAGCTTATCAATTAATCCCAAATAGTACCTGAAAGGGCATCGAGCGGGCGGCTGACCTGCCTCAGCTAGCTCCGCAAGTCTTGCCAACCTCCTATCTTGCTCGGGATCATCCCCCTCTTCGTCATTGCCACCCTCGTCGTCCGCCTCAGCACCACCCTCAGAGGAGGACCGCCCAAAGACCGCCGCAATCGTCCGGTCTCGTGTCTGAACTTGAGTCTCCTCCCTGCTCTGACGACTGTCTCACAGTATCCATCTCCTCGTGCAAGTCCTGAGCCAGACTCGGCTCTGGCTCTAGTGAGGGCTCTGGCTCTCGTGAGGGCTCCGACTCTGCGACACACCGCATGAGCTGTCTTTGCCTATCCACACATATGTTTGTACCCTGCAAATGAAAATTAACATGTAACAAATATTAGATAGTTAATTATAATACTAATATGTATTTAAAAATAAACAAGTACCTGAAACAAGCCTGTGTGCTCCTAACTACTAGTGTGGTCCAAACTACTACTGTGCTTTTTCCTGCCAAGTCTGATATGCTTGAACATCTGCATAAATTTCAAAATAATGATTAGTTATACAAAACAAATGATAAATAAATGCGTACAATAAGAATCAAGATCTAACATAATACGTACAATAAGAATCAAAATCTAACTGAATGCGTACAATAAGAATAAAAAATCATCAACATCAGAATCTGCTTCTGTCACACGTGCTTGAAGATGTTCACGTGTCTCTTTTTCTTCTATCTCTTCTTCAAACTCTTCTCCTTCACTGTCTTGATCAAATTCTTCTTGATCCTTAATAATCCTTTTCTGCTTCTCAATAATCCTTTGTGACTGTCGAATACATTTCCTCGAAATGCCAGTATGTTCTTCAGACATTAACTCAAAAGTATCACTAGCTATCTCTGCTAGTCCCGTCCTGCTAGATATCCTAAAATCTTCTACTTCCTCGACTTCATCTTGATAGACATCACCATCATCATCTTCCTGATTATCTATGTATCCATCATAACGACGATGGTCCACTTCAGGATTAACATTGTATACAACCCACCAATTTTTGAAACTTGGATGAGGATAACTTAAATAGTACACTTGTTCCACTTGATGGGCAAGTACAACATTGTTGTTATGAGTTGTGTACTGCGAGTTGTGGTTAACCTCAACCATTCCAAATTCATCGACTCGTGTGCCCGATATTGTATCAAACCATTGAAAGTCGAAAATCACAAGCTCCAGTTCTTTCGGACTGCCAAATGTGTACTCGATTATTTTTTGAAGAACACCATAGTAAGCATTGACTTCTCCACTACCCTCCACTGCTGTTATCATTACTTCACTATTTGATGTGGCTGCAAGTGGGCGGCTTGCTTCTAAACTTGCCGTACGAAAACGGTATCCGTTGATATCGTATCGGCTAAATTCTCTTGCATTCAGTTGACCATGCCAAATCTGTCGCAAGTCATCTGAGATATTGCGATCTTGCATACACTAAATAAATAGACAAAGTTAGCATCTTCAGACAAGTATGTGAACTACAATTGAAGACAAAATATGGATAGAAACATTACATGTTCACGGAACCATGCCACATAGCTTAGCCCACCATTTATGCCATACTGTCGCATCTTATCCAGTTGACTTTGTGTAGGTCTTCGAGAAGATGACCAATACAACTTGTCAAATATTTCAAAATATGGTAACACTTCCTCCATGTTGAAAAACATGTAAAGAATGTTGTAGTTCCTCTCTTGCTCTGAAATATGATGAGAATTGGCAGCTCCAACACCTTTACCCTTCAAACTAAAAATCTTAAGCTCAGTCATATGTTGCTCTTCTACATCATGATACGTGTCTTAGATGCATTCACATTGTTGGCACGTGAGAAATATTTCATAGAAAAATTTGTAACCTCTTTAGCTGCAAATGCCTCTGCAATACACCCCTCAACTCTTGCCTTGTTGCATACTATAGCTCTAAGTTTTTTCAATTCCCTTTCTTGACTATACATCCACCCGACTGTGCAGGACCCGCTACCAACGCTTCATAAGGTAAATGTACCAGCAAATGTTGCATAACATTCATAAAACCAGGTGGAAAGACTTTTTCCATCTTACATACAAGCACAACGATTTCTTTCTCCCACTGTCGCATCATCTTCTTCAACACTTCTTTAGCGCATATTTGCCTATAAAAGTAACTCAGTTCAGCAAATATCTTACACAAATCAGGTTTGAAGTAGCCACGGAACATTACGGGCACAAGTCTCTCCATCATAATATGGTAATCATGACTCTTCAATCCATTTAGTTTACTGGTACTAAGGTTAACACAACGTTTTATGTTAGCTGCATAGCGGTCCGAAAACTTCAATGTCTTCAACCAAGTAAGTATTTGTCTCCTTTCTTCTAGCTTGAGACAATAAGGAGCTCGTGGCCTACTATCATTTCCACTTGCATTAGTTATAATCTCAAGCCCAGGACGATCGCAAAGATCAGCTAAGTCTTTCCTCGCATTCATATTATCTTTGGTTTGACCGGTGAAATCAAAACACATGGTTATGATGCTTTCAACCACATTACACTCCTGGTGCATCAAACCTATGTTGTGCGGTAAAATCAATGCCTTTGCATATGGTAGCTCTCAAAGAAAAGAAATATGAGTCCAGTTGTGTTCTCTACCATACCCTTCGAAACCACCTTCAGCGGACTCTTTTAACTTTGCATGCCATGACATTTTTTATTCACTTGTCAATCGAGAGACGGACCTTTTGTAACCATTTTGCCTTTCTGAAATGATTGTGTATCACTCCTAAAAGGATGGTTTGAAGGAATGAATCGTCGATGACAATCAAAGAAGCTGACTTTTTTTCCATACTTTAACCTGATAGCATCGGTGTCAGCCATACATATGGGACAACACAATTGTCCGTGAACACACCAACCATCCCAAATGCCATATGCCAACAAATCATGGATCGACCATAAATATGCGGCATGTAAGGTAAATTCACACTTCAGATGATTGTCATATGCCTTTACACCATGCCATAGCTCTTTCAGCTCTTCAATCAACGGCTACATAAACACATTGATTTTCTTCCCAGGATGTTTAGGGCCAGGAATGATAGCTGTGAGAAATATGTATACTTCTTTCATGCACATGTTGGGAGGAAGATTGTATGGCATAATAAATACAGGCCAACAAGAGTATGGACTGCTACTGGTGCTGAAAGGCGTGAAACCATCTGTTGACAATCCAAGACGAACATTTCTGGGATCTCTTGCAAACTCCGGATCAAAACGGTCTAAAGCTTGCCATGCCGCACCATCAGAAGGATGCGTCATAATATCTTTGTCATCGCTCTCACGTATCCCTTCAGAATGCCACCTCTTCTGTTTCGCTGTTTCTTGGGATAGGAACAACCGTTTTAGCCTTGTTGTGACAGGCATGTACCGATGTTGTTTAATCGGTACTTTTGTAGTTGTTTCCTCTCCATCATCGTTGAGAACATTGACATATCTAGATGCATTGCAATGCATACGATGTGTATCGTTCATGTGTTCCTTCCAAAACAACATGCAATTATTATCGCACGCATCAATCTTCTTATAGTTCATGCCCATATCACTCAAAATATTCTTAGAGTGGTATATGTCTTCCGACATCTTATGCCCAGATGGAAGGAGATCACCAATCAGCTTCAAGATACTATTACAGCAATTGTTTGCAAAATTGATATTGGACTTCAACGCCATAAGTCGTGTCACCGCCTCCAGAATGCTCACATTGGTGCTCTCATGCACTTTTTCACCTGAGGCGGCAAGATGGTCAATAAAATCTTTCACACCCTTCGACATTGACCCATCTTCGTACTCTCTACCAATGTCTGCTAACATTTCATCCATCCGATCATCATCCTCATTGCTGTCTAACTGATTATCATGAACCATGTCCCCATGCTCGTGCCATACTAGATAGTCAGGCATAAAACCGTGCTTGCAAAGGTGCTCCTCAATTTCATCCTTATATAGATGTCGACAATTTCAACACTTGCTACATGGACACTTCGCAACATAAGCACCACTAGCAAAAGCTTGGTTGATAAAAACATTCGCGATATGAGCCCATTCCATAGTGTGCGCACCACTTGAACTCCAACCATCATACATCGCTTTACGATCATCACTCATTTTAGCTTATACCTTCAATGTAAAAAATGTAAAAAACCTAATAGATAATACACACAAACCATATAACTATATATATAAGATGTATCGTTCTTTTGTGGATGATTACACGAGAACACGGAGACTCACTCTACATAACCTAATTAACATAACGACATCATCTAAATCGCTAATTAAACTCTTCAACAAACATACATTACAAATTCATTTTAACTCAACTTTTCGATTTGCAATTAATAACTACAATTATATGTTAAAATACATTTCAAGCATACATTTTAATTAATAGAGGCAAATGCTAGAAACATTCATACAATAGAAATTAAACTAATTAAACATTCATTACTGCATCATCTGAATTGCTAATTAAACATTTCAAGCATACATTCATACATTAAAAATTAGATTAATAGATTGAAAAGTAGGGCAGCTAGAAATATACCTTAACAGGCGGTGCTTGGACGGAGGGGGAAGCCGGCCGGGCGGGCGGGCGGCGTCGGAGGGCGGCGGAGGGCATGGGTGGGCGGGCGGGCGGAGTAGCGCATGGCCCTCTCTGCAAGCGCGGCGCCGGAGGGCGGGCGGCACCAGAGGGCAGCGGAGGGTGGCGGCCCAGCGAAGTCTCGAGTGCAGAAAGGCGGCCGGCGGGCGGAGTGTCTAGTGCACGGGCGAGTGACGAGCGCGAGGGAGATAGGTTTTACCGAGCCGGGCCCATTTATAGTCATCGGTGGTCCTACCGATGCCTATAAGTTACAAATGTCTGTTCCATCTTGGAACCCGACGGCCATAACGTTCAGCGGCGGAACCATCACGACCTGCAGCTGGGCCCACGTTAAGACCGCCGATTGCCCCGAAAGCACCGATGGAATTAATATATCCATCAGCCGGCCGACGTTTATATCGTTATGTACGTCGGTTCCGGTGCACTGCCAACATATAAAATATAAGGCGTCGTCCAACCGACGTCCATAATTTTATGCCCGTCGGTTTTAATGTACCGATGCTCTTAGTTAATTAAATGCGACGGCCCTGACGGACTTTTTGGGAACCGACGGCCAATTGCCCATTTCTTGTACTGTGTCTTCACAACTTTATTTTCTATCATATTTGAAAATTTCACGGTCATTGGAGTTGTGGTTTCTGATCTACACGAGTTTCTTTGCAGTGTTCCAGAACTGTTTTTTCTCGGGTAGGATAGATTAACCTTTGTTCAATCTTTCGATCGTAACTTGAGTTTCTATTGACGGATTCTTGTGATTCTTGTTGTGACGTCTTCGTGACTTGATTCTCTACAATATATACTAGTTTTGTCACAGTTGAACACATTTAGATTAGTCGCACATACAGTTTCTTTAACAGATCGGTTTTCTGTCGAGGGGTGTTTCGTTGCTTCGGCTTAAAAGTTTAAATCTACCATTCGCCCTCCTCTAGTAGATTTACATGTGCTCTTCAATCCTACAATATAAAAGGGGATAAGGGCTCCCACTTCAAAGCCCCCGTTTATGTCTGATCCAAGGTCCCAAAGTTCCATTCAACTTAAGTGTCGAAGACGAAGTGCCCAGTAGTAATGATATCCAATTGACCCAGCATTGAGGGAAACCCCTTTGCAGCAGCATTTAGAACAAGTAACCCCAAGAAATCGAATCAAATGCCTTTGATATATCCAGCTTGAACATGAGCACAGGTTTTTGTTTACGTTGGTAGCTTCTAGCAATATTCCTAACATATAGGTAATTATCCTGTATGCAACGCCCCTTGACAAAAGCACTTTGAGATGTGGCAATTTTTGAAACAACCGCCGAGAGGTCCCTTCATTGCCCCGTTGCCCTCCGGCGTGGCCACATCGCTGTCTCAAATCTCTCGTCGACAAGATCTGGAGGAGGAGCTTGGAGGCCGCGGCCCTAGAAACTCCTTGCTGCTGCCGTGGTTGTCACTCGCCTGCTACCCCCGGCGTATTTTCCGCCGGCATGGCCGCATCCCCGCCTTGGATCCATTGCTTACGAGATTTGGAGGAGGAGCTTGGAGGTCGCGGCCCTAGAAACTCCTCACTGCTGCGATGGTCGCTCGCCTGCTACCCCTGGCATACTTGATTTGTCTGTTTGTTTGTTAGCATAAGGAGTGATCTGAATGTTCTTTCTTTTGTCTGCTTGGTTTGGCAACAGAACGAGAAATGATACATCCTCAGGCTTCCTTTTTTGTCGGAATTGAGGCGCATTATTAGATCGGCATCATCCATCATCGTTGCAGCTTACAGTACATGGATTATGCCCTGTTGCAACGATTCTACTGCAACAAATATTAAATCATTGCAGTAAGCCTGGTCTTTTGCCACCATTCACTAGTTCATGGCATTAGGATCTATCGCAACGGAACACAATCGTTGCATTAGGATCTATTACCACGATTCACTAGTTTGTGATATTAGGATCTATCACCACAGAACATAATTGGTGCATTAGGATCTGTTGCCACGATTAACTAGTTCGTGGCGTTAGAATCTATCGCCGTGGAACACAATCGTTGCATTAGGATCTGTTGCCACAATTGTACTAGTTCATAGCATTTGGATCTATCGCCACAGAACACAATCATTGCATTAGGATATGTTGCCACGATTCACTAGTTCGTGGCGTTAGGATCTATAACCACGGAACTCAATCATTGCATTAGGAACTTTTGCCACGGTTCACCAGTTCATGGCATTAGGATCTATCGCCACCGAACAAAATTGTTGCATTAGGAACTTTTGTCACGATTTAGTAGTTCTTGGAGTTAGGATCTACCGCCATGGAACATAATCGTTGCATTAGGAACTTATGCCACGATTCACAAGTTCATGGCGTTAGGATCTATCGCCATGGAAAACAATCGTTGCAGTAGGAACATTTGCCACGACTCAGTAATTAGTGGCATTAGGATCTATCGCCACAAAACACAACCTTGCATTAGGATCTTTTGCCATGACTCACCAGTTCGTGGCATTAGAATCTATCGCCACAGATCACAATCGTTGCATTAGGAACTTTTTCCATGATTTACCAGTTCGTGGCATTAGGATCTATCGCCACGGAACACAATCGTTGCATTAGGAACTTTTGCCATGATTCACTAGTTTGTGGCGTTAGGATCTATCACCACGAAACACAATCATTGCATTAGGAACTTTTGCCACAATTCACCAGTTCGCGGCGTTATGATCTATTGCCAAAGAACACAATCGTTGCATTAGAAACTTTTGCCATGATTCACTTGTTTGTGGCGTTAGAATCTATCGGCATGGAACACAATCATTGCATTAGGAACTTTTATCACGATTCACCAGTTTGTGCCGTTAGGATCTATCGCCACAGAACACAATCGTTGCATTAGGATTTGTTGCCACGATTGTACTAGTTCGTGGCCTTAGGATCTATCGCCACTATCGGAGTGTTGATCTGGCAATTCTCCCGGTACTACTGTTGGTAGCCCGCGGAGTTTGTAGTTCGGCATTGGGCGCGCAGAGATTCAGAACACGATGGCAAATAGACTCAAGGATTTATGTGGTTCGGGCTGCATGAGCGTAATACCCTACTCCACGGGGTGTGTAGTTGTTGTGTTGGGTGTCAGAGCTGAGTATGGGAGAGGTCTCAGAGTATGGGACTGGTCGTTACACCATTAGCCTGGCCCGACATGTGGCCCTGGCGGTTACTGATGCTTAATACACAATTAATGAGGTTAATTACCCTTAATAGCGTGTTAACAGGCCTTGACAGTGCCGTTACTGGTATTAAGGGCCATCCGATCGTGTGTCATTAGTATGGTATTAATGACACTTAACCAGGTCTTGAAGTCTTTGATTGCCCCTTGTAGGTCCCAGCTATTGGGGGTTCACCAGTCTGATTGTTGAGGCTGAAGGTCCGGCGGGTGGACACGTGGCAGCTTCGGGGATTCCCGTTTGGGACGGGCAGGTCCGGTGTTGACGTACACGTGTCGGGCCCGGAGCTTCCCTCTGTCGGGGGTTAGGTCCGGGGGTGCCGCACAGGTGTTTAGCCCGGAGCTATCCCATGTGTGGGATGTAGGTTCGGTTGCAGTATACACGTGGCAGCACCGGGACTAACCATAGATGGGAAGCAGGTCCGATCTCGCATGACATGTGGGGCCTTTGCAGGTCTTCAACTTAGACAGGTGAAGTTCCTTTGGTCTTTTTGTAGTCTCAAGGGGTATATGGTATGTAGGGTACCGACAGTGGCCCCCTGGGCCTACCTCTGGGAGAGACCTATTGGATGAAGTCGTTCTGCCGGAGGTGGGTCCATCCTTCAGTTTTTGAGCCGTGTCTTCAAGGGTCTTCGGATGTGCCGTTGGCGGTAGTCCGCAGTTAAACCAACGCCGCGTGGCATATCCAGGATGCGGCAGGTGAGATCTGAGCGTGCGGATCTCACGCAATTGAAGGTCGTCGGTTCCCGATACAAAAACTGTATCGGTTCTGCGCGCCCTGTCAGGCCGCCGCCCTCGGGCTTCCCGCCTTTCATGATGACAACCATTGCCTGGGTAAGGACCTCGACTTGATCGTCGGGGTGGCCTCGGGCCCCCTTGTCATTGGCAGGGTTAAGTTTTTGAATATTATCGTCGGCTCCTCTACGATTTCCATCCAAGCGTTGCGGGGGCTTACTTAAGAAGGAAACCGCGCACCGTTTGGGGATTCTTTACGCCTTCATTCGATCTTGCGCTCAAATCCTCCAAACTTTTGCTTGCTTCTCTTCTCTCGCCACGCTGTGCTGCGATGAAGTTGGAACTCCCCAATAGCCACATCGGGAGCAAGAAGGAGTTGTCTAGGGTCCGGACCTACATGGGATGGTCCAGTGACTCTTTCAACAACGACATCCGCTGTGGCAAGCTTCCCTTCGAGAAGGAGCGAGCCGGAGATATGGTGTACTTCCTTGGGTATGCCATGGCGGGTTTATCCCGCCTTTCTCCACTTTCTTTTTGATGCTGCTTGATTTCTATGGTCCGCAGCTCCACCACCTGGGCCCCCACTCAATCTTGCTAGTGGTGACTTTCGTCCACTTTTGCAAGATGTGGGTGGGCGTGCCCCCTTGCGTGGAGTTGTTCCGGACTTTCTTCACTGTCCACCCGACCGAGAAGAGTGATGAGTTCATCGGCTTCTACTACTTCGTGAAGCGGAAAAACTCTCCCCTCAAGTACTTGAGGTCCTTCCCTTCCGGCAAGTGGGACGACTAGAAGAAAGACTGGGTGGTCATCACTGTCAAGGGACACGAGAGGCTGGAGCTGCCTGAAGGCCTTCCTCGCGTTGACACCGACACTTGGAGTGACGTGCCAGAGCTGTTGAGGGAGTACAGGCCCATCCTGGACAAAATCCAAGAATGTGTCGAAGGTGGGGTGACCCCGCAGATGGTCTTCGGTAACTTCTTGATGAACAGGTGGGCCCCGATGAGGGCTAGGAGCTGGCCTGCCTGGGCCTTCAATAGTGAGATGGACACCAACCGCATTGAGGTCGGCTTGGACACCAATTTGACCGGTGAAGCCTTGAAGACCCATCTCAAGAAGTTCCAGCCTAGGAACATCGGCCCTGGCGATGTGTCTCCACCTGCGGTCTTCCTGCCTCTAAATATGATACCAGAGGAGTGCAGAGAGCTCCGGAGGAAGATGTCGCTTTTGGACGACTTGGGCCTGGTGGAGAGGTGACCAACCTCAGGGGTGGCAATCCCCGGAGCTTCTAAAGGCGGCTCCCCTCCCGCCCCAAAGCCAAGAGCCGGAGTTGTAGGCAAGGGCAAGGAGTTGGCCGAGCCCTCGAGCCGCAAGAGGAAGCCGAAGCATGCCGACGGGAGGTCTGTCAGGCCTGCTCCTTCCACGACGGCTCCTTCTCCTAGGCAGAGGAGGTCTTCGGTGGCGGCAACCACTCCAGCATCGGCATCTCCCCAGGGTGCTAGCTCCAGCCATGTGACTCCAGTACCAGGGCCAGCTGAGGGCTCTAGGTCCGGAGGTCCTTCCCGGTTAAGGGGAGCCTCAACCAAGAAGGCGCCGATGGCAGTGGCAAGCTCCGAGGAACCTTCCGGAGCTACCACGCCAGTGGCAACAGTGTCCGACACCGAGCGTCCGGGGAAGAGATTCCGCGCTAGCTGGAGCGGAAGCCTTCCAAAGTAAATTTTGTTTTTTACCCCAGTTGATTGTTTTTTGTTGTAATTGTGTTTTGAGTTTATTCGTCCTTCATCCACAGAGTGCCCAAGAAAGGGGCTGAAGCTCCGGTTCCTGCAGCAGCAGCTGAGGCTGTGCAGGCGGAAGCTCCGACTCCAATCCCAGCGCCGCCCCAATAGGTGGCTGAGGCTGCGGCAGCTCCGACGCCGGCTGTCATGGTCTTACCTCGACTCATCCCCAGAAGCTCCCGTGGTAGCGCCGGACCACGAGAATGAAGATGTACCAGCGGCACCAGCCCTGGAGGTTGAAGCTCCGGGTTTGGATGTTGAGATGACGGATGCTCCGGCCTCAGAGCCGGAGGTAGCTGCAGTCCCGACCCTAGAGCCGGATGTTGTTGAAGCCCCGGCAGTCGAGCCGGTGGTTGATGAGGCCCCGATAATAGAGTCGGGTGTTGATGAAGTCTCGGAGATAGAGCCAGTGGCTGATGAAGTTCCGGCGCCTGAGCCGGTCGTCGAAAAATTCTGGCTCCTAAGCCGGTTGCTGCAGAAGTGCCGGCGCTCGAGCTGATGATGATCGAAGCGCCAGCGCCTGAGCCGACGATGGAGGAGGCGCCAACGTCGGAGCCGGAAGTGGCTTCAGCTCCAGTCGAACCTTTAGCGCCTGCCCAGGATGTGGTGGTTCCAAAGGTGCCCGCGCCTGAGCCAGGGTGCCTAGATGAAGCTGTCGGCCCCCCACCTTAGGGGCCAGTTGTTGATGACCTGTGGGCGGGACCTTCGGGGCTAACTTCGGAGGTCGAAACTTCTGTTGCAGGACCTTCCTTGGTGGCAGCCGAGGCTATCCCGGAGGACGGCCCTAGTGCCCTGGAAGCCCAGGGGATTTCTCTTGTACAGTGGGACCCAATTTTTGTCACGGAGAACCTACTGGAGCCAGCGGAGAGAACCCCGGTAGGTACGAACCTGATCCCTCTATCGTTGTCTATTGACAATGCCTGCTCCAGTCTTCATTAGGTCCAGCTGGATTTTTGCCACGACAGCAAGGCCCTCGAGGAGGAGCGCCAAACTCTTAGGAGGTGGTGCAACCGGCTCCAATTCGAGACCAAGATGGCGCAGTCGAGGCTGGCTAACAACAAGGAGTGGGTGAAGAATGAGAAGGTCCAGTTGGAGTACTGGGGTAAGCTGCTGGATGAGAGGGAAAGCATGGTGCGATCCCTCGACAACCAGTCCCGGGCCATCCACAAACAAGCCGTAGCTGCTAATAACGTGGCGAATGATCGCAGGGAGAAGCTCAGCGCCATCCATGACAGCCTCGTCAAGCGCCGGGAGGCCCTTGAGAAGCGGGAGAAAAAGCTCGAGGATGAAGAGCAAAAACTCCTTGAGCTGCGGGATGACCTCGTGAAGAGGGAGGAAGAGCATACTCAGAGGCTGACTCTGGGTGACAAGAGTCTCGCGGAGCGCACCAAGAAGTTGGATGAGCGCTGCGATAAAGAGGAGAAGAAGGCCTGGCAGCGAGGACAAGACCTCCACAAGAGGGAGGATGAAATTGCTGCGAGGGAGAAGAAGGTGCGGGGCCGGGAGATAGACCTGGTCGACCACCGGAACAAGATCCACCTCTGGGAGGAGGAGCTCGGTAAACTCGAAAGGCAGGTTGCTGAAAAGATTCAGTAGAACGCCAAAGAGGTTGAGCGCCTTGCCCGTGAGAATTAGGAGCTTGCGGCGACCAGAAGATCCTCGGAGGAGATGCGAGGCTCGAGGGCTGTGGAGTCCCAACAAGTTTGGGACTTCCTAGGCAAAGCCAACGATGCACTGACGCTAATGGGTTTTAGTCCCATGTGTCCAGATGATCCGGAGCCGGAGCTGCACCAGGCATTGCAAGCGTTGAGTTCGGCAGGCAACAAGCTCACCAAGATGGGCGATGTCATTGTGGACCAACTGGAAACTGAGGGACAATCCCTGGCGAAGAACGTCGCAGAATACGTGCTGACGTGCTACACAAGCCGGGACCCTCAGTTCTCACTGGACCCGGTGCTTGAAGGCCCCATCGACGGAGAGGGAGAAGCCGCCCAAGCCAGCGTGTCGGAGGTTGCCCAGAAAGTCGCCTCGTTCTTCCATAGGGTCTAGGACTCTCTCTTTGTAACTCCCGCTTGTATTCTCTCTTCTTTTTCTCCAATTTTGTAATCTCTTGTCTCCAGATGTTTGAAATCCAAGTTTTTCTGAATTTCATTTTTTGTCTTCAACACCTTTGTCTCACTTGGCCCCCTGGTAGATGTACACAATTTGATTGTGAACATGTACCAAGAGGATGTAACAATTGTTGAAGACTTGCGTTCTTCGAACTTGTAGAACCATGGTCTGAAGTCTTCGATAGTAGGAGCCCCTTGAGGATGTCGGAGCTTAGTGGCTCCGGCATTGACCATCGTCAGAGCTTAGTAGCTCCGGCAGCAGTCTCCATCAATGTGTAGAGCATCGACGGTTAGTCCTCTGGGGTGTTGGAGCTTTGTAGCTCTGGTAGTGACCTCTGTAAACACGCGGTGTGTCGACAACAGACCCCATTGTGGAATCTTCCCACCATCTTTTGTTCATGTTGACGGCTGGCCCCCTGGCTTTACCGGAGCTTAGTAGATCTAGAGACGCTCGTTATCAATGTTTGGAACATCGACACAAGCCACCTTAGGGGATGTCAGAGCTTTGGTAGCTCCGGTCATTCACCATTATTATAGGGGCTTTATTTTTCCTACACACTGAAGTCAAGGAAAACAGTAAAATCCATTTCCTATCTATAACTCAACTGCAACTTACTATTCCCGAGAAAGTTTTACGTTGAACAATTTCTAAATACAATCAAGTGCACTGCCTTGTTTCCTTCAGGCCCGATCATTTCTGGACTCGGCTTACTTCGGCCTGCCAGGGTGTAGGTAGAGTGGCGTACTTAGGGTGCATGACCAGGCTAAGTCGATAGCACACTCCGACCCTAGATTGGCTTGGCAGCATTCATACGAGTAGATCATTAACAATGTTTAGACCCGGAAGAATAGACAATGCAACTCGAATTGCACATGAGCTGGTCGAGCTAAACTTTCTTAAGAATTGCACAACTTTGTTATAGACAAGAAAGAGAAAAATAAAAAATATTGAGCCTGTACAAAATAAATGCATGTGGAGTCTATTATCACACAATGATGTCTTTCATTATAGGTCCGTGGTACAGGAGAAACAAGTACACTCTTAGGGTACGGAACCAGGCTAAGTGTGTTTCGTTTCTCGTTTGACCCAAGGTAGCTAGATTTAGTTTTAGCTCTGAGACTGTGACAAGTGTTGCCTGAACATTGCGGACCTTGCGGGGAAGGTCAAGCTATTCTCCCTTAGGAGCTACCCGACTCTTTACAATGACTCTATTACAAACATCACATGTAACTACAGACTCACCTCCATGATATTAAGCGTAGAACTTACAGAGGTGCTCGATGTTCCAATGATTAGGGAGAGGTGTCGCATCCTCGATTGCCAAGCGAACACATCCGAGACGGGATACTTTGATCACTCAGAAGGGTCCTTCCTAGCTGGGGGAAAGTTTCTTTAACCCTTCTCTGGATTGTATTCTCTGTAGCACTAGATTGCCTTCCTCGAGTTGTCGGCTGTGAACATGCTGTTGGTGATAGCGCCGAAGAGCTTGGCGGTATCGGGCATTCCAAACAGCTGCTCGGCACCTTCCCTCTTCAAGGAGGTCAAGGTCTTCACATCGGAGCTGGTCCTGCGTGGTATCATCGCAGGTCCGGACCCGGAGCGACCCCAAGGTGACTTCCGGAGGAAGGACCACTTCAGCTCCGTACACCAGGAAGAAGGGCATCTCTCCAGTTGACCGGTTTGGAGTTGTCCTGTTGGCCCACAGTGTGGGCGGAAGCTCTTCGATCCAGTTGGCTCCATGTTTTTTTAGGCGCTCATATGTGCGCGTCTTGAGTCCTTTTAGGATTTCTGCATTTGCTCTCTTGGCTTGGCCATTTCATGCCGGGTGAGCTACGGAAGTGTAGCTGACTTGGATGCCGAGGTCTTCGCAATATTCTTGAAATGCAGAGCTTGTGAACTGGGTCCCATTATCAGATATGATCTTGTTTGGGACTCCAAATCTGCATACGATGGACTGCAAGAAGTTAATAGCTGATTGCTTGTTTATTGTCACAACTGGAGTTGCTTCCGGCCATTTGGTGAATTTGTCAATGGCAACGTACAGGAACTTGTAACCTCCGATGGCTCTTCGGAAAGGTCCCAAGATATCCATCCCCCACACAACGAAAGGCCATGTAGGAGGTATCATTTGTAGAGGCTGAGCCGGTGTGAATTTGCTTTGCATGGAACTGGCATGCTTCACATTTCTTCACTAGCTCAGTTGCATCCTGGAGCACTATAGGCCAGTAGAAGCCATGTCGGAAGGCTTTACCGGCCAGCGTGCGGGAAGACGTGTGGTTCCCACACTTGCCTCCATGGATTTCCGCGAGGAGCTCGCAACCTTCTTCCCTTGTAATGCACCGCATTAGGATGCCGTTGGCACCACGCCGGTAGAGATCCCCTTCTACCCGTATGTATCTTTTAGCCAATCTGACTATCTGATCAGCAGATACATTATCTTCAGGAAGGAAATTGTCTTTCAAGTAGCTCCGTATCTCCTAGATCCATGCATCAGAACTATCTTGAGGATTCGAGTCTTGCATGCTGGGTTGCTCAGAGCTTCCTGCAGCACCTACGACCCTTGATGGACGCCATGGTAACAGGGCATCGGGACCGCCAGCTTCGAGGTGCTGGTCTAGCCCCCTTTGCTCAGTTCGGCAGGCTCAGCTGTAGGTTTAGACAACCTCCGGACGAAGGTTCTGTCGGGAGCCGGAGCCCCGGTTGATGCTTTCGTCTAGAGTTCGTCGGCTTAAGCGTTGTTGAGACGCCGGACATGGCAGAGATCCAGGACGTCGAAGTCCTTCTGAAGCTTCTGGACTTCAAGTAGGTATGCAGCTAGGTGAGGGTTGTTGCAGCAACATTCACCTTTGACTTGTTTCACAACAAGCTATGAATCACCCTTTACCAGCAGCTGCTTGACACCATATGATAGTGCCACCTTGAGTCCATAAATTAGTGCTTCATACTCCGCCATGTTGTTGGTTGCCTTGAAGTCAAGTTACACCATGTATTTAACCTTCTCCCCGGTCGGAGCGAGGAGAGTAACTTCAGCTCCGGCCCCTTGCTTCTGCACAGAGCCGTCGAAGTAGAGAGTCCAGTGAGGCTCACTGAAGACCGGAACCTTGGTTTCCGACTTCTGCTCACTGGGGCCCCCAGGATTTGATGGAAAGGGGGTCCATTCCGCCACGAAGTCCGCCAATGCTTGACTCTTGATCGCTTGTCTTGGAACGAATTCAAGGTCAAACTCGGCTAATTCCGCTGCCCACTTTGCAATGTTCCCAGTGGAATTGGGGTTATGCAATATTGCACGTAGTGGATAAGAGGTTACCACTGAAATCTTGTGAGCTTGGAAGTAGTGTCGGAGCTTCCTAGAGGCAATAAGAACTGCGTAGAGCAGCTTATGCACCTCTAGGTACCGAGTCTTGGCGTCATGGAGTACTTCACTGATGAAGTACACTGGGCGCTGGATCGTCCAGACCCTCCCGAAGGGGCCCAGAGCTCCCTCCTCATCTTTCTGGACGTTCCCGGAGGGGTCCGGACCTTGTTCGGGGACCTCCGGGTGTCGGTTGGAGGTACCCGAAGCTTCTTCTGGAGTGACCCGGACCTTCCCGGAAGGGCCCGGATCTTGTTGCTCAGTAGCAGTGACTCCTTCATTTGAAGGAGATGGATCCTCCCGAGTCTCTCCTTGAGGATCCTGGGAGCTGGGACCCATACTCGACTTCAGGTAGCTCCAGACCCTCCCGAAGGGGTTTGGATTCCTGAACTGGAGATGGTTCTGGCCTTTCCGCAATGAGGACCATGCTGACAACTTCGTCAGTTGCCGAAATGTAAAGCAGGAGTGCCTCACCAGGTTCAGAGCTACCAAGGTTGGTAGGGTGGTGAGGTGCTGCTTCAGCTCCTGAAATGCCTTCTCTGCTTCTTTAGACCATTGGAATGGTCCGGACTTCCTCAATAGCTTGAAGAAGGGTAGCGCCCGTTTCGCCAGTCTTGAGATGAATCGGGTGAGGGCAGCTAGACATCCAGTCAGCTTCTGGAAGTCCTTGATGCGGGCTGGTGGCCGCATGTCTTCAATAGCTTTTATCTTCGCCGGGTTTTCTTCTATTCCTCGGTGGTTTACCAAGAAACAAAGAAGTTTTCCGGAGCTAACCCCGAAGACACACTTGCCCGGGTTTAGTTTCGTGCGAGTGACTCGCAACTTGTTGAAGACAGCTTGCAAGGTGTCAAGGAATGGCTCCTTGTTCTTGATCTTGACGACGATGTCATTGACATACACTTCCACCATTCTCTGATGATCTCTCCAAAAGTTTTGTACATAGCTTGTACAAATGTTGAAGCAGCATTCTTGAGACCAAATGGCATGGCAGTGTAACAATATAATCCATCTACTGTGATGAAGGAGGTATTCTCTTCATCTTCCCTAGACATTCTGATTTGATGGTATCCAGAATATGCGTCTAGGAAACATAGTAATTCACACCCGGAGGTTGAATCCACTATCTGATCTATTCTAGGTAGTGGGAATGGATCTTTTGGACATGCCTTATTTAGTGTAGTGTAGTCAATACACATCCGAAGCTTCCCACCAGCCTTGGGTACAACGAATGGGTTTGCCTGTCATTTTGGGTGGAAGACTTCTCGGATGAATCCAGCTTCGAGCAACTTCTTCACTTCTTGTCGTATGAAGTTTTGTCACTCTACGGATTGCTTCCGGGACTTCTGGTGTACAGGCCGAGCGTCGGGATAGATCTTTAGATTATGCTCGATCACTTCCGTAGGGATCCCAGGCATTTGTGACGGTTGTCAGGCAAACACATCTACATTAGCCCGGAGGAAAGTCATGAGCGCGAGTTCCTATTTGTCATTCAGACCTCCTGATATACGGGTGGTCTGAGCGGCGTCAGAACTAATTTGGACGACTTTGACGGGGATGTCGGTGTCACCGCTTGGTTGCACGCGAGGTGCGGAGGTTGAGCCAAGATGACGAATGCTAGGGGGTTTTGGAGCTTGCTCCTTTCCAAATTCTTCCTCCTGCGCTGTAGCAAGCACGTGGAGTTCTTCTAGAGCTGTCACTCCGGCGGTGCGATCTCCACGGATCCGGAAAACACCGGCTGGTGTTGGCATCTTCAACACCAAGTAGCCATAATGAGCAACATCCATGAACTTGTATAAGGCTGGCCTGACAAAAATGGCGTTGAATGGTAGGTTGATCTGCGCCACGTCGAAGACCAACTTCTCAGTGCGGTAATTCTCCCGGGTCCCGAAGGTCAACGAAAGAGTAATGGCACCGAGTGGGGTTATGACCCCCGCACCTACTCTGGAGAAAGGTCGAGAGGGGCGAAGGTCCGAAGGTCGGAGCTAAAGCTTGACGAAAGCTTCGAAGCTTATGAGGTTCAGCCCCGAACCTCTGTCCACCATAACATGGTGGAGTTGGATGTTGTTGATGGTCGGAGATACCATCAATGGGAGTTGGCCAGCTCCGATCATATTCCGAGGGCAGTCCGAAGCATCAAAAGTGATGGCAGTGTCGATCCACTTCTAGTGCGGCTTCGCCCTAGCAGTAGGAGCCACTGAGGCTATGTCTCGCTACATGGTCTTGAGGACACGCCGGGAGGTGATGTCCCACGAACCACCAAAGATGGTGTTCATGGTTTTCTGATGTTCGTTGTCCGAGACATCGGAGTCATCATCGACGGAGGTGTAAACAACCTTCAAGACCTTTTTAGGGTCCTGAAAGCCTAACTCCTCTTAAGCCGGAGCTTCATCGACTTTCTGTTTCCCCTTCCCTTTGACGGAAATGAACTTCTTCCCGGCGCTTGTTGTAGCGCTTGGCAAGGTTCTGGACCTCCTGGCAACCTTCCAGATTGTGGCTGTTCGACTTGTGTATAGGACACCACATCTTGGAGCTGCCTCCGTCTTCAGATGACGGACGAGGTCGTTTTTCAGGGCGTGGCCCACAGCCACCCAGAGCTGCAGCAGCTGCAGCAATTGGTGTGCCGGCCGATAGTTTTTTCTTGCCATTGGACTTTTTCCACTTTTTACCACTCCCAAAGGTAGTGGATTCACCCTTTGAGGATTTTTTGTTGTCCTCCGGAGGTGGATGTGAGTGCATTTCACGGCCCTCCGCAGCTTTGGCGCATTTATCTGCCAAGCTGAAGAGTTCCGTGACGCTGGTGATCTCCATGGTCGCCAGCTTCTCTAGCATCTTCTTGTCTCGTATGCCCTGTCTAAATGCCACAATAACAGAGGTGCTGGAGATAGAAGGAATAGTGTTTCGTACCTGGGAGAACCTCTGGATGGAGGATCGCAGGGATTCTCTCCTTTCTGCTTGATAGCAAAAAGGTCCAGTTCGCTGCCTGGTCGGGTGTATGAACTCCAAAAATTGGCGGTGAACTGTTGGCACAGTTCCGCCCAATTGTTGATGGAGTCGGGCGGAAGGCTCATGAACTAGGACCTGGCAATCCCAGTTAAAGCCACAGGGAAGTAGTTGGACATTACGGCCTCGTTGCCTCCGGCCGCAAGGATTGCGGTGGAGTAGATTTGGAGAAACTCAGCGGGATTGACAGTCTCGTCAAATTTCTCCAGCAGATGAGGTCGGAATGTTTGTGGCCATCTGACCATGCGTAGATGCATGGTTAGGGCGGAACAACCTCCTCCTACTTCCTCGGGAGCAGGACTGTCTTGAGTCTCTCGCCTTTCGCGAGCGCGCTCGATACAGACGCGGCCATCCTTATGAGTGCGTCGCGCTCCGGGAGGCAGCGACGTCGCTTGTTGAGACGCAACACGCCTCCTATGTTGGGAAGCAGGCGGACCAAGTCTGACCAATACGGTCTGATGCTGTGATGGGGCCCGCCCTGAGGAGGGAGGACCTTGGTTGCTGATGCGATCGGCTGCTGCTGCAACCAAATGTTCCACATCAGCCCTCCACTGCTCCATTGCACCCTGGGATGCACCTGGAGGTGGTGGGCGTTGGAGAAAAGCACGTGCGGCTTGGAGCGCGTGTTTAGGGTTGTTGTTCATCGATGTCGTGACCGACGTAGATGCTCCATCCTGCTGTCCAGCTTGATTCGCCGGTGCGGATGGTGGCGGCAGTGGCATGGCTCCTGCTCGAGCCACAGCACCTGTTGGCGACTGCATGTTGGACGGGTTGCCTCCAGCAGGTTGCGCAACAGGGTTGCCATTTGACGATCCAGCAGCGGAGTTCACCATGTTTGAATCTCAGGCGCCCCTACCTGGCGCGCCAGCTGTCGGAGTGTTGATCCGGCAATTCTCCCGGTACTACTACTAGTAGCCTGCGGAGTTTGTAGTTCGATATTGGGCGCACAGAGATTCAGAACACGATAGCAAATAGACACAAGGATTTACGTGGTTCGTGCCGTATGAGCATAATACCCTACTCCACGGGGTGTGTAGTTGTTGTATTGGGTGTCAGAGCTGAGTATGGGAGAGGTCTCAGAGTTCAAAGGGCCGTCCCCTGTGTATCGTCAACCAGTCCTTTTATAGTACAAGGACTGGTCGTTACACCGTTAGCCTGGCCCGACATGTGGCCCTGGCGGTTACTGATGCTTAATACATAATTAATGAGGTTAATTACCCTTAATAGTGTTGTTACTAGTATTAAGGGTCATCCGATCGTGTGTCATTAGTATAGTATTAATGACACTTAACAAGGTCTTGAAGTCTTTGATTGCCCCTTGTAGGTCCGAGCCGTTGGGGGTTCACCAGTCTGATTGTTGAGGCTGAAGGTCCGGCGGTTGGACACGGGGAAGCTTTGGAGCTTCCCGTCTGGGACGGGTAGGTCCGGTGTTGACGTACACGTGTCGGGCCCGGAGCTTCCCTCTGTCGGGGGTTAGGTCCAGGGGTGCCGCACATGTGTTTAACCTGGAGCTATCCTATGTGTGGGATGTAGGTCCGGTTGCAGTATACGCGTGGAAGCACCGGGACTAACCATAGATGGGAAGTAGGTCTGGTCCCGTATGACACATGGGGCCTTCGCAGGTCTTCAACTTAGACAGGTGAAGTTCCTTTGGTCTTTTTGTAGTCCCAAGGGGTATACAGTACGTAGGGTACCGACAGCCACGGAACACAATCGTTGCATTAGGAACTTTTGCCATGATTCACTAGTTCGTGACGTTAGGATCTATCGCCACAGAACACAATCATTGCATTAGGATCTAGTGCCATGATTGTACTAGTTCTTGGCCTTAGTTCGTGGCCTTACGATATATTGCAAAATGTTGGCCACTATGTGAATGAATGAATTTGTGGTGTGTTCATCGTGTTCCTCCGGAATCATAAGGAAGGATCTGATTATTTTCTGGACAAATGAATGATTTAGCATCAAGTGAATGCGTTCTAGGTCCAATGATGTTTGATATCAACATTGAACCGAAGAAAAATGGAGAACGTGGGGATGGCGTACTTTTCATATAAGAAAAACACTTTGCTGCTATGTGCGTCTCCATTTTGCTTCTCCGCACAGACCTTAACATAAGGTGCCATCAATCTCTCCTCTTCTCTTTGTTCGTCTTCTTCGCGCAGAAAAACCCACCATGTCCAACGTTCCATCGCCAAGACCGCCGAGGGAGCCACCATGCAAAAAACATTATTGCCACTCCAGAGGCTGCTTGAGACAATGGGTGAGGTGCTCGACGCCGAGGGCCGCAATATCCTGGTGGCGGCGATGGCAAGGAACCTCGGTCGCGAGGTTGCACCGCCGGATCCGGACCAGCTGGAGCAACCGGCGGAGCAGCCAGAGCAGCCGGAGTAGCCGGAGGAGGAGGAGGGGGGAGGAGTTGGATTAAGGTTTTCTTTTGTTGTTTTTAGTTGATGTTGTTTTTATTTTCTTGTATCTTGTACTTTTTCCTTGTGTTTTGTAATATATTTGTTAATGAATGAATATTTTATCTGTCTTCATCTATGTGATGAATAATTTTGTGTGTTCAACTATTATCTATCGCCACGGAACACAATCGTTGCATTAGGATATGTTGCCACGATTGTACTAGTTCGTGGGCTTATGATCTATCGCCACGGAACACACTCGTTGCATTAGGATATGTTGCTAGGAATCACTAGTTCGTTGCATTAGGAATTTCTGCAGGAGCATCATTTGAAATTTTGGGTATCTTCTAAAGAGGTGGAATTATTCAATATAGGCTTGCTTCTAAGCTTGCTGCTGAAATAGAAGAGCGGCTTCTATCTTTTAAAAAAAATCAAATAGTTCACAGCTAGCTCATACAATACTTATGTAAAAAAAATCATCATCTTTGATATTGTCCCTCCCCCCTAATGGAGCTACATGACCATCATTGATATATGTATCATCGTCGTCATTGTTGTCATCTTCATTTTATGATGGAACTCCATCCGCCTCAAACTGATCCTATGTTCTCATTTGAAGAGGGGAAGCATCACCAGTTGCTCCCTCAATGTCATTCCTAGCCCATGCGGTCGTATCCTCAGTACGTCGATCATCAAATGTCTCAGCCTCCATCATCTCAGTGACATTATTTTCACCATCTCCATGGGGCATGGCAAAAAGGTTTTGTGGCTTCGTTTTAACAACTATAGCCAATTTAGGTTGCTTCACACTTCGAACGTAAAAAACATGTTCTGCTTGGGTGGCTAGAATCTTAGGCTCATACTTAAATTGAGAAAGAGTAGTGTCAACATCTAGCATTCCGTATTGATCCGTTTTGTAGCCTCCGCTTTGGCTCTGACCGGAAAATGGCCGATCAAACCAGTCACATTCAAATAACATAACCTCTTTATTATTTTCAAAATCAATAGAAATCATTTTCTTGATTACTCCAAACCAATCATGATCACCATCCTGAATAACAACACCACTATTTTGCATCCGTAAATCTTTTTCCACCTCTGCAGTTCAAATGAGGAAGCCTTTTATGAATGACCGACTAAAATAACATGCCCGACGATTAGGTCCTCTATATAATGCATACAAATAATCGGTTACTTTGCCTTCTTTGTGTAATGTCATAATCTGTACACATTAGCATAAAAGGGGTCATTGATAAACAACCTTCAGAACACATATTTGTTTAATATTTCATCAAAGTAAAAACTTGCATGTACTTACTCGTTTCTGAAACCAATAAACAAACTCATGTCTATGGCGTTTTTCAACATCACGAGAATGCATATTTTTCAGTTCTTCAATATGCTCATAGAAAAGGGTACAAAATTATATTAGACATCCATACTAAGCATGATCCAATATAGTATAGAACATCTGAGTTATACGTACTTGATCCATGGATGATATAATGCCTGATGTTATGTAGTTCCACCATAGTAAGTTGGCCCCATGTAAACCCTTTTTAGAATCAAATTTTGTAAATATATTAGACTCGAGAGAAGGTTCCTTCCTAGCTGCAGCTTCATGACATTCTGGCCTATTAAGCTTGGTGTTGATGTTATCAGAAAATTGACTGCAAAAGGTCATACACTATTCCATAATATATCCCTCAGTTATAGAACCCTCCAGGTGAGCTCTGTTACGTGCATAACACTTCAATGTACCAAGGTACCTCTCAATTGGATACATCCATCTGTAAGAAACGGGTCCACCCAAGCAAGCTTCTTCAGTAAGATGGGTTGCAAGATGTACCATGATATCAAAGAAAGCGGGAGGAAGCAACATTTCAAGCTTACAAATTGTTTCAAGAAATTGTTTGATCATCTTATCCAAATCTGGTTCCACATATTTTTTAAAACAAATTCCAGAAAAGAATCTGCTAAACTCAATTGAAGGTGCAACAACCTTTTCATGCAATATGTCATGTATTGCAATAGGAAGGAGCTTCTGAAATATAATATGACAGTCATGAGTTTTAGACCCGATACCTTACGTGCTTTTATGTCCACACATCTCTTGATGTTTGAAGCATAACCATCGGGCATCTTCACATCCCCCGAAAACTTGCACAAGGTGGTCTTCTCATCTTTACGCAAAGTATATGATGTAGGTGGACAATCATACTTCTCATTTATAGCCACATGATGTTGTTGTGGTCGTAGACCCATATCCTGCATATCAAGACGGGCTTCTAGACTATCTTTTGTTTTACCATCCATATTAAGCAATGTCCCTAATATGCAATCACAAATATTTTCTCAATGTCCATGACATCCAAGTTATGCCTTATTAGCAATGTCTTCCAATACGGGAGCTAGAAAAATATACTTTTCTTCTTCCAACTATGCCACCTATTTTCCTCAGTGCGCTTTCTCTTATTTTTTGTCTATAAAAACTCACTTGATCAAAACTCTTGTATTGTTGGAGTACTTCGTCACCAAAGAGTGATGTTGGAGCCTCTCTATTCTCTACCTTGTTGTTGAAAGAAGCTTTGTTTCGATGTTACCTGTGATTCTGAGGTAGGAAACAACGATGACCCATGTAGCAATACTTTCATCCATGTTTCAACCACAAGGCGTCAGTGTTTATATGGCAGTATGGACATGCTAGCTTACCTTTTGTGCTCCATCCATATAGCGTTGCATATGCTGGAAAATCATTTATTGTCCATAATATAGAAGCTCACATGAGAAATGTCTCTTTCCTTGAACCATCGTATGTTTCAACACAATCAGACCATAATTTCAGTAGCTCATCAATCAAAGGCTACAGATACACATCAATATTGTTTCCAGGTGACTTTAGCTGAGGAATTATCATTGAAACCAATAAGGTTGCTTCATACACAACCAATGTGGTAGATATAAGGGATTAGAATCACAGGCTATGTACTGTAAGAAACATTCATTATTTTGATAGGGTTAAAACCATCAGATGCTAGCCCAAGTCTTATGTTGCAAGGATCAGATGAGAAATTTGGGTGAATGCTATCAAAATGCTTCCATGCTTTCAAATCTGCAGGATGGTGTAATATTCCATCATCAATATGTTCTTCTTTGTGCCAGCACATGTTTGATGTCGTTTATTCTACCATATAAAACCTTTGAAGATGGAGAATAAGAGGGAAGTATTGTAGAATCTTGCGTGCTAGAAGCTTCTGGCTTTTCCACAAGGTAAAACTTCTCTCGCATCCCCACCAGTACTATTTTTCCATCTTAATTCACCACATTTTGGGCATCGATCCAGCAGAGAATAGTCCTTCCAGAAGAACACATAGTCATTGACACATGCATCAATCTTTTGGTAGTCCAGCACGAGGTCACGAACAACCTTCTGAACTTTATAAAGTGAATTAGGAATGCAGTGGCCCTCTAGAAGCACATATGAGAATAGTTCAAGGATCAACTCACACGCTTTTCTGCTCAAACCAGTTAAACACTTTATTTGGTACAACCTAACAATGAAGGATAACTTGGTCACCTTCCCACAACCTGGATACAACTCCTTTCTGGAATCATTTAATAAGTCATAGAATGCCTTTGCACACACAGTTGGCTCCTGCTGGGTTATAGCATTTTTTGGATCATCAACATCTGCTGAAGTACCACCATGATCAATGCCTCTTAGTAGATTGGAAAACATATTTTCCATAGCAGCATCATCAGAAATTATCTCCTTATTATTTGCTGATTGCTCAACAATATTTTCCTCAACTCATTTTTTCCATGGTGTACCCAACAAGTATAATCCAATGACATCCCATAACGAAGCATGTGAAGATGAACTTCCTTGCGTGTCCCGTGGCAAATATTATGGCATCACGTGCAAGGACAAGGCATAGATCCTTCTTCATGAGTGCCCTGGAATGCAAAATTTAAAAATGACTTCATTCCATCCTGCCACTCCTTTGTACACCTGTCTTTTCCCATCCATGTCTTATCTTCTGACATCGCTTCCTACAATTCAATCATCCTATCCATAAGAGGATAGATCGACAATAACATTATGTGAGTAATTGTACCTAGCGTTGTTGCTCCTCCACGTGCGGCGGCCGGCGGATGCTCCTCCACGCGCGGTGGTCGGCGGATGCTCTTCCAAGAGAGTGGCGGCTGGCGAATGCTCCTCCAAGAGCGTGGCGGCCGGGGGATGCTCCTCCAAGAGCGAGGCGGCCGTCGGATGCTCCTCCAAGAGCGTGGCGGTCGGCGAATGCTATTCCAAGCGCGTTTGGTACAGCCGGGAGAGGGTCCGTTCTGGATCGAAGGGTACCGTAATAAAAGTTATTTTCATTTTTTATTTTCCTTCTTTATTCGGTGTGAAAAAATTGACCACCATGGGCAGGCAGCCAGGACAAAGCGTACGTGAAGCTATCAGAGTAGGCCCAACACAGCGCTGGGCCGCTTGTTATCTGTGGGTTGAAACTGCGCTGAGTCACTTTGTATTCGTGGGTCGAAACTGCCCCAAGACACTTGGTGTTCGTCCCTATGACACGTGAGACCATCTACGGGCACGCGTCTGGCTCTGGAATTTGTTATCTAAATAAGTTAATGTAGCAATGTGGGTGGTATTCCGATCAAAATAAAGTGTATGCATAAAATCTCTAAAGCTGCAGCAACACGGTGATATAAACAAGGATTAAATACTAGATATAAACATCGACGGAACCAAAAAGTATGTCCAACGTACCATTACAGGTAATAAACTAATCGACAGAACTAGCTATTACATAATCGCCAATAAACACAAAATAAACTAATCGGCACATCTAGTCCGCATCACTTCCTTTCAAGCATTTGTAATAATTTCTAGCCGTGTATAGGAGTAGTGGTAATGATGACACCTTGTATAGTGTCATAGGGCCAGTGGTATGTTGGAGTACTACCTATATTTTCTAACATTTTCCTCATCCTTTCTTTTCTTTTCTATTTGTTCATTGTCTCCACTTTTCTTTCCAGTCGTCGCTACCTGTTGCGTTTTCCTATTACTACGTACTAGTACTGTATACTACATTACAGACCGCTTTGCAGGCCCCACTACGGGCGATCTCTTCTAGCACCTCTAGTAGCCAAAGTACCGTACGATACACGAAGCTACATGAAGCTGCATAGATGGCTGCCTACAAAGCTACACGAAGCTTCGTTCGAACCTCTGACTGGCTACCTCGATGGTATACCTTTTATCCTCAAACCCTCAAGGGAACATCCTTCCTGTCAAACATGCTCGCCAGGGGCCGCCCCAATAGTTACTTTCTCATCAAGAAACTTGCATGCCGCTCATCACCGATGCTTTTCTGGTTTGTCTGGTGGTGAACCACCTGCGTCATCAGAAACGTAGATGGAGTTGCAGGAAAGGAGTTGGAGCATACATGCAAGACTCTTCCTAA
Organism: Tuctoria greenei; assembly: GCA_036927565.1. Taxonomy (NCBI): domain Eukaryota; kingdom Viridiplantae; phylum Streptophyta; class Magnoliopsida; order Poales; family Poaceae; genus Tuctoria; species Tuctoria greenei. The sequence goes on along the minus strand of JAYESD010000004.1, from coordinate 93,452,790 downwards.
CCACCACCAGGGACGCACGATGGGGGTTAAGGTACACTGACACACCCAGACCGTGTGCCGGTGAAGATTGAAGTCTACAGTCTCACGGTTCATGGATAGAAAAAAGGAAGAAGAAAAAGGATGGCGCGCATTTCAATCCATGAACCGTGAGACTGCTGAATTCTATCTTAGTTGGCCAGTTCCCGATTCTGCTGATCTCTCCAGCATGCATTCACACTAGCTACTCTCTAGTGGCTGGACCCAGGGTATGTCGTGGCCCACCTGGCATACCCAGTGGGTGCGCCCCTGAGAGAAGTTGTTGTTGTTGTACATGGTGTTTGGTTGATACAATGCAACTTGTGGTCAGAACAATAAGAATTAAAATATAGAAAGAGTATATCAGATTCACAAATCTTCACTACTTTCTTTACTCGGGGATCGGGCCCATCAAATTGAAAAACTCCTCCATTCATATCGTAACTGCATCAATTTTATTTCCACACCCGTTTCTAAAATCCAAACTAGAGGTGTAGACGAAGGTTTGCACAAGAGAGAAGTCGCATCGCACGGTCGCAGACCACAACCGTAGGGACAAGGAGACGACCCAATGGCGGGGTCTCAGTGTACAACGTGACATTCGAGGACGACGTGATCAGCACCACTGTGACGTCCTCCGGCGAGGCTGTGGAGGACTGGCTCGACGGGGTCCTCTCTGTCCACCATCGACGCCTTCACAAGCTCGTCGTCGGGCTCGACGTCGAGTGGTGCCCCAGCTACTCTGCCGACCAGAACCCCATCTCCATTTTGCAGCTCTGCATCGGCCAATGCTGCCTCATCTTCCAGGTCATCCACGCTGACTACTCCCCGGATGAGCTGGAAGATTTCCTCATTGATTTTGATTACTGCTTCGTCACCATGGTGGAAGGGGTTAAATGAAAAGATGTAATAACCGTAAGATGTGGATCCAACGGATAAAAATCATTGATTACACGATTGCACCAAAACATTAGTTGCATCTAGGGCTGTCAACAAGTCGAACTCGAGCGAGCTTGTCTTTCTAAGCTCGAGTTTGAACATCGAGATGATCTCAAATCTAGCCCATAATTCATGTATATACAATAGAATATACTAAATTAGGTTCACAACTAATGGAGTAGGAAGGCGCATGATGTTGCACATTATTTGTTGCTATCATATATAAAAATTGTGTCCCATAAACATTTTTAATAGAATTATATAGTTTAGTTAATGATACGTACATATCATAGATGACAACAATAAATGAGCTTACTCGAGCTTTTCGAGCTTGAGCTCATCAAGCTTGAATGCTCAAGCTTGGCTCGTTTAGAATTGGCACAATACTCAACTTCGTCCTCAAACTTTCAATCAAAACTCAGTTTGGTCCTTGAACACTTAAATGGGTCAATTTACTCAACCGTTTCTCTTTCATCCTTAGTCTGAGTTGGACATTCACATTTGCATGCCACATAAGCTACTACCTCCATCCCATGTCGACTCTATTTTTAGTTGTGGTCAAATCTATCTTTGACCAATGATTAAGGTAATTTTGATCAGTTGTAAAATATCGTCTTAAGGTAATGAACTTTATTTTGATGTTCATTGGTGCATAAAAATATTTCTAATGTTGTTGTTCTAACGACAAACTAGAGGGCAATTTATCTCTTTTATTTTTGAAAGTGCATCTAGGCAATCCCTTGTGGGTTTTAGACAATTGATGACAAACGAAGGAGATCCTAATGGACTTATTGAGATGAATGCAGGTAAACTCATATTAGATAGTTTGGTGCACTCAAAAAGTGAAAAAATAAGTGATGAAGAAAAAGAAAGGCCCCATTGATGAATGAAGCGCAAAGTAGACTTAGTTGTATAGGATGTGTGTGAGAGACACATCCCAAGAGCTCAAGTATTTGCGTAGGGGTAAGGGTCTTAAAATCAATCTTAAAATTCACTAAGCACCGAACTAGTCCGTTCATGGACCATACTAGTCCGTTCAACTCTATGTTGTCTCACTTCATAGTGCACCAGACTAGTCCGTTCATGGACCAGATTAGTCTAAGAAACTTTCCGGAACCTCACTCCATAGTGCACTGGACTATTCCATTTATGGACCGTACTAGTCCATTCAACCTTCTGTAAACTCAATACATTGTGAACCGAACAAGTCCGCTCAAGGACCGAACTAGTCTGTTGAACTCTCTGATGTTTCATAACACATCACAACGGACAAGTCCGTTTATGGACAGGACTAGTCTGAGAATGTTTCTGATGTTCCAATTCTCAGGGAACCGGACAAGTTCGGACTCCTACTGGGCTAGTCCGGTATGCCTCACACAATTTAGGGTTTCTAGTGTGCTGCACATTCCACACTGATTTTACATAGCACACCAGACAAGTTCAGTCCTTTGTACAGACTAGTCTAGTCGTCGGGATCCCTAACGGTAATATTTTTGGAAACACTATCAATAGGAGATCCACAACCCCATAATGACTACTTTCGAATCCTACTATCAAGCACTAAAATCCTAGCATCGCCATCTGTCCCAAGAGCACAAAAACACATCTCCCCACGAATCTAAAGTCCTCAAAAGTGAAAATCATTTGAGTATTCAGATTTGGGATTGGAAGATCGTTGTCTACGCGTCATTGAGCTCTTGGGGTTTGATCTGTTTACACTCGTGCAATTACTTGTAATCATTTCGTGTGTATTTGTCATCTTTTCACTGTAATGTGGGAGCCCTCAAAGTGTGAGGTTGCGCCACCAACTTGATGATTACCCATGATAGTGGAATCAAGTCGGCCTTCTATGGTGACTTGATGAGGAAAAGGGTTTGAAGAGACCCGACTCTGTGTGGGCTTCGTCAACGAGTACGTAGATCTCTTTGTTGAGATAGAACCTCGGTGAAAATCCGTGCCCCGTGTGCTTATTTACTTTTTCAAGTATCATTATTAGGGCACTAAGTTGATCAACCCTGCAATTCGAATTACAATTGTATTTCATGTGTAACCTTGCAACACTAATTGTTCAATCAAGTGATCTCAATAGTTGTTCAATTTCTGCTGCTATAACATCTAGAATTCCTGCATCAACGCTTGATTTTTCACAACACATCATCACACTAGACTAGTCCGCTACTACACTGGACAAGTCGGGTCTCTCTGGTATTTGACAATTTGATTAAGTGTGCAGGAAATTATCAAATCCTATTGACCCCTCCTCTAGGCCACATTCAATTGGTATTAGAGCAGGTTCTCCATCTACAAGACTTACTGCTTAGAGTGATCAATGGCCTGTGACAAGAACAATGAGATCCCGATGGTGCTCAACACCGAAGAAGAACAAGATACAAAAGCCTTCGATGCACTTAGGGAAAATCAACATGATGATGAAGAAGTGCATCAACTCAAGGCACTTCCGAGGAAGAAACGCGTAAGCCCAAAAGGAAAAGGATATGAGAAGACGACGGGAAGTGGTCATCATGACTACTCCCGATATCCTTACAATTACAATCATCTCAATTCCAATAATCATTATCTTTCCATTCCCATGGGAAAACCTCTGCAGTTCAACGGAAATGATTATACCATGTGAAAGTACAACATGAAAATGCATTTAATCTCCCTGAACCCCAGTCTTTGGCATATTGTGTGCACAGGTGTAGATATCCCGGATACAGACTATGAACTCACTCTGGAGCAAGAACAAGAAATTCACCATAATGCACAAGCTGCTGCAGTGATCATGTCATCTCTGAGCAAAGAAGAGTTGACTGAGATTGAGGGACTAGAAAGTTCCAAGGACATTTGGGATACACTCAAGACCGCACATGAAGGAAATCGGTCAGTTCAAGAAGCAAAAATTGAAATGCTTGAAGGAGAATTGGAGAGGTTTGCCATTGAAGAGGGTGAATCAACTCAAGACATGTACAACCAAATGAAGGCGCTTATCAACAAGATCCGCGCCTATGGAAGCAAAAAGTGGACTGACCATGAAGTGGTCAAAAGAATGATTAGAGCTTTTATGCCAAGAAATGTCACCTTATGCTCCATGATCCGAGAAAGCCTGGGATCTCACAAAATGACTTCGGATGAACTATTGGGGAAGATTATCAACCATGAGATGATAGAGAAGGAGGCCCAATACGTCAAAGACTTAGCTAAACTTACCTCCTCAAAGAAGAAGGAAGTTGCTCTCAAAGCAACTTGCAAGCCTAAAGGAAAGGAAGCTCGTGAAGCACAAGATGAAGAAGACACAAGTGATGTGAGCACTAATTTGAATGATGAAGAGATGGCACTCTTCATCAAGAAATTCAAGCGCATGATGAGAAGAAGGAAGGGCAGCAACTCGAGTGAAGGGAAGAGCAAAGAGAAAGGAAAATCCAAGGCTTGGCGTAACTGCTACAACTGTGGCGAGTACGGTCACTTCATGGTTGTTGACAGCTGTTATATATGATTTCTTGCACACATCACCTTTTTAGTTAACCTATTTCCACTTGTATCTGGATGGATTTTATGCATAATTGAAGTGAAACAAGGGGATGGATCATATAAAATATCATTTCAGCCAATCGAGCGACGACATGTGGCACCACATGGGTCAAATGGTCCACAAACAGAAGTATCTGAGGCCATCCATTGGTGTAGAACCAACAAATGTCAATGGGACCCACCTGGTAGAGACCTGGAGGAAGCACAGCCCCCACGGGGCTGAGACCAGGTCGGCCGACATCCCCTAGTCGGCCGACTAGGGAGTGGCTCCAAACCCGTTCAAATGCCACATGTTGGCTCCTCCTGGCTTGAAGAAGTCATGGGTGACTGATTTGCGCGCTTTTGGTGACGGGAACCGACCCTTATCCAAGCTATAAATAGGACCCCTCGCCCCTCAGTTCAACACACACCACTTGAGTATTCATCCATTGTATCCACTACTCTCCATAGGTTTAGAGGAGTATAGGCTGTAGAGAGGAGAGTCTCTAGTCCATAGTCCAAGTAGGAGAGGAATAGAAGGAGTCTCTTCCCAATTTCTAATTGGGAAAGATATGGTTCTCATATTCCTATTTGTATTTGTGACTTTATTGTTAATAAAGATGTTATCTTTTGTCTTCTATTGTTCATATACTTGGGTGAAGCATTTCTTGTTTGATTGTGTATTCCATGTATGTGGTAGGAGTAGTAGTTATGATTATGCTATACCATTATCATTATATCATCTAAACACTACAAACCCCCACTATAGTCTAATTAGATATGACATGATTATGTTAACATGAATCACTTATACTATGAATTAACATTGATTCAATGATGATTTAGTTCATTGCCTTAGGGTATCTTGTGCCTAGGCTCTTAAGGTAATTACTTAATATGCTAGCATGGTGCTAGGATAGAGAGTAGCGTCGAATGTCTCGTAGACCCATGGATTGAAGAGGTAGGCATTAGGTGGTGATAGTCCTATCTGTACATTGTAATCCTCCACGTTCGGCTATGCCACACGCTCTTAGCGGGAGTCATCCTAGTATTGCTAGGGGTAAATCCGTGCCCGATGTGTTAACCCACTCAATATGAGGATTCATAATTAACATGATCATTAGTAACTAACTTAGGCTATGTATATGTACATTAGAAGCATCATAGGAGCCTCTACCTAAACCTTAGCCTAGTCCCTCTTCACCTCATTTGTCCCCTTAGGATAGAATGCTCTTGTGTGTGACACACTACTCCAATAATCATTTATCCATCCTTGCTAGAACCTTACCAAGATCAACCTAGCCACTCGACTTGAAGATTGCTTTGCTTCTATCTAGCCTTGTGTGACACCCGTTTCTGATAATGAACCATGTGAACGCATATGTGAGCCCAGGACATTCAACACACATACACGAGTGTATTCACAAAAGGATATACAAAAAATTACCATAGAACAAGATTAATTAACAACTTTATTATAGAATTTTGAATAATCCTCAAATACAAGCTCTAATGAACATTAATGACAAGTTTAAACTAATGCAGCGGAAATCATCTAAATGAGCAAACAAGCAGCTAAGCAAATAGGGTAGCGCAGCTCCAATCAACACCACAAGCAAAGCTGACGGCAAACATGACCTAGAACTCCGCATTATCATCGTTATACTCCCAATTATGACTTGCAACTTTCGTGGGGGAATTGCAAGGGTGAGTACAGGTCGTACTCGGCAAGTGTGAAAAGTATGACATGTAGCTGATACAAATGACGAATATAGTAGATGCTAAGTGCTGAAAAGTACATCAAAACATTTGAAAAGCAATATATTATATGTATGTGAAGTAAACCCATCATAAACCATAAGTAATAACAAAGTACTAGTCCATATTCCATATCCATCACTATTATGCCAGATTTCTCATTACCATTAACCATATCCATTGCCATAAACCATAATACCATCCATAACCAGTACCAAACCATAACCATCCCAAGTCCCAAGTTTCCCTTTAATCATGTGAGGGTCCAGGTTGCTCATAACCAGGAGCACGGCTATCATGATAGTTTTTAGACACTCTGTACAGGCTGTACCACTTTATCCACGTGTTTGTAATTTCATCACCTTTTGATGACTAGAATCTCAATTATTCTATCTCACACTTCCGTTGGTGGGTGGCCAAGAGATCACAAAATAGCTTTTATAAAGGGACTTTTAGCATGTACGGACCCACTGAGGCTTCACCGGTGGCGATGTCTCCAACTAAGCACATCTTCAACCAAGGGCCCCCTCTTGTGCCATTCGGATCCCAGGGAGTCCCGCCAACCATATCCAAAACCAATCGGACTCCCCTTCCCCGGTGCGCCAAATGATCCGCTCAATACTAGCAATATACTAATTAATCAGCTACGTCGAACCCATACTTGGCCTCGTGGTGGCACTGTAAATCCTAGATGGTCGCTCTACGAACTGGTCCTTAGATCTAAAGCAAGCCAAATCACCATAAAATCAAACCCATCCACATACCATGCTTGCTTAAATCACCCATAACCATGTCATATTAACCAGTTCATATTAAACATAATCTTATTAATGCATAATTAAATAGTATAGTTGTACTCCCATCCCAATTAATTAAGCGAAGGAAAAGGTAAAAAGCCTTTCCTGACTCTATACCATGAATTCCAGCTTACAAGGGTGGTTAAACAAATCTAGTGAACTTCCTATCATAGGATTCCATTCAGATTGACACAAGCATGTAGTTTTGCAAATAAAACATTTATTGTTGAAACAGGATCAATATGTTCAAGGACACTTGCCTTGTTCTTGGGCTCGATTGGGATCAAAGACTTCAAAACTCCTGGTGTTGGAGACCCTCCGTAGCACCCTCTAGCACAAAACTGTCTAATCCGCGCAACGAACATACAAAACAATAATCACAATCAATAGATGCTCATATGTTACTCAATATGACATGACATGCATGATTAATGCAAATGCGAAGTAAAACTTGTTAATGAGTTGCTTTCAATGCTTACTAACTAATTCTAATATCTTCTGACAAGTTTATACAGCTTTGGAATTAATTCAAAACCATTTAGAATTAGTTCAGCAGAAAAACGATTGCAAAATCGGACTAGTCCGCCCTTCGTAGGAACAGCGAACTAGGGTTTTCTAGATCAACGTGAAATCGAAGGAATGAGGTTGAATTTACGTGAGAAATAGAGAGTAGAAGGTATACCAGGTGTTTACAACTCCAATGGATCAAGTGTTTTGGAGGCAACACTTGGATCTTGATGATCTAGGGTTGATGAGATGTTGATGGAGGATTCTTGATGAAGAATGAAACTTTTGATGGAGATATTGATTCTATTTAAGTTCCTTCTCTTCTTCTTCTTGCTGGGGATCTCCTTCTCCCTCCTTGGTGGTGGCTCTCCACAAACTAGGTTTGGTGGTCTTCAATTGAGGCAAAAGGATGCAAGGTGGAGGGGTGGGGTAGTTTATATAGAGGTGGAGGCTAGGGTTTCAATAAAAAATGAGTTTGGGGTGGGTGGAGGCCGGTGTGGGATCCCACATGGGCTCCAAAATGAATTAGACACGATGTCCTTAGGCCCACTTAAGGTAAAATCCAAAAACAAGTTGTGTAACAAAAGATCAACTCGGAATCACGATTTACCAGACAAGTCCAAAAAGGGCCGGACTAGTCCAAAGGTTGACAGAGGCAAAAAACGACAAGTTCGGACTATATCAGACAAGTCCGAACTTGGTCAGGTGAAAATTAGACAAGTCTGGCCAAAACCAGACAAGTCCAATTTTAGTCAGAGGAAAAACGTACAAGTCCGCTGGAATACTGGACAAGTCCAAACAAGTCCTGTGACTTAGCAAAATTTCCAAGGAATTTGGAATACCGAACTAGTCCGCAATAGACTGGAGAAGTCCAAAACTATCCAGAGGCGAAAACCGGAATAGTCCGCACAAAAACGGACATGTCCGAGCGAGGTTAGAAAGAAATCGGACTAGTCCGCACCAAAATCGGACTAGTCTGCACTTCCCAGAACTTTTGAGTGTGTTTTGCTTCTAAATTCATTTTAAACTTATTTCTTTTTATGTGGATTAATGTTAAACATGTATATGAACTTATGAAATACATGATGCATGAAAATGAGGCTGTTACAAACCTACCCCCCTTAATGTGAATCCCGCCCTCGAGATTTGACGTAGAAGGAAATAGATAGGGAAAATCCCTCTTGAGATCATCTTCCATCTCCCAAGTTGCCTCCGATTCTTGGTGATGCCTGCATTGAACTTTACACCATCTAATAATCTTGTTTCTTGTGACACTCTTCTTGGTTTCCAAGATCTTGACCGGTTGCTCGACATAAGTCAAATCCGCGTCTAGTTCAAATTCTTCCATTGGCACTTGTTCTTCCGGTACCCTTAAACACTTCTTGAGCTATGAAACATTAAACACGTCATGAACATCCGATAGATGTGCTGGCATCTCCAACTTATATGCCACTTCTCCTCTTTTGTCCAAAATCTTGAATGGCCCAATGTATCGAGGTGCTAGATTGCCTCTAATATTAAACCTCTTATGACCTCTCATTGGTGACACTTCGAGATATACGAAGTCTCCCACTTCGAAGGCTAGTTTTCTTCTCCTATTGTCCGCATAGCCTTTTTGCCTTGATTGAGCAGCCCTCAAGTTTTCACAAATAATCTGGACTTTTTTCTCCGCTTCTTGCAACATATTCGGTCCAAATACTTGATTTTCTCCTGTCTCATTCCAGAACAAAGGTGTCCTACACTTCCTCCCTTATAACGCTTCATAGGGTGACATTTTCAAGGTTGCTTGGTAACTATTGTTGTATGAAAATTTTGAATATGGCAAGCTCTTGTCCTAATTTTTCCCATACTTCAAAGCACAAGCTCTTAACATATCCTCTAAAATCTGATTGGTCCTCTCAGTTTGTCCATCCGATTGAGGGTGATATGCTGAACTGAAATTCAACCTTGTACCCAAAGCTTCATGCAATTTTTGCTAAAACCTGGAGGTAAATTGAGAACCTCTATCCGACACTATCCTCTTTGGAACTCCATGCAAACATACTATTCTTCCCATATACAGTTCCGCCAATTTCTCTCCATTAAAGGTGTTTTTGACGGGAATAAAGTGAGCTGCCTTAGTTAACCGATCCACAATTACCCATATGGAATCATAACCGGACTGAGTTGTAAAAGCCCTAAATTCAAGGTACAAAGTTCATATAGGAGATTTAAAATTTGAATGGGGAAAAGAAATCAAATGGCAATTGGGAAATTAAACCAATTCAAACTTCAATAGAAGGGAATTCATAAATTCAAATTTAGCTCATGTTCAAACTTTGCCAAAATAAAAATTTGAATTCACCATTAGCTTCCAAATATTCCAAATAGTACCCCTGCAAATTTTCATAATATTTGGAGCATTAATTCTATTTAATTCAATGGGTACATTGAATTCTAGTCAAGTTCAAATTTGAATTTGAATTTCACATGACACCTGTCCAAATTTGAAATCCAATTTCAGAATCTGAATCTCCATATTTAAATTGGCCTCTCCACAAAAATCTAGGATTTTTGGATCAAGTTTGGTAGGGGAATTGAAGTTCCAGTGAGGATAGGCTTAAGGGGGGCAGTGGGACCCACTGGTCAGTGTGACATCTACGGTAGTGCTATGCACGCCGTTTTCCGGTGCTGCCCCGCTGGACACCGCACTCCATGCACGGCTCCATCGAGCTGGTCGCCTGCCCGCTTCATGGTGTGCTCCCTACACCTCTTCCTCTCTATATCTACGCCCCTGCACCGAGTGGAAAAGCATCGGCGGCCTCCTCTATTCTTCCCTTCTGAGCGCACCACCTCGCCCCTCTGTCCACTGAATAGCTCAAGAATTCGACCGAGTCTCTCCATCCTCCCAACAGCAAAAGTAAAGAAAACTTCTCCCTCTATCATCTCCATCAAGTAGTTCCTTGATTCCTCGATTGGTTGCGGTGTATTTTGATGCGCCGCGGAAGTCCACCGTTGAAGCCGACGGTCGCCCCCTCTCTGTTCAACGATGCCAGGACAAAGAAGACCTTCTCAAAGCCGCACACAAACATAAAAGTGGTGCGTATTTGATCACCGGATATGCCTGCAAATTTTGGCAGCTTGTCATAGTGTATAGAGTTGGTATTTCCCATGTCTCCCATGGCAAAACCGAGCATCGGGTTTGGATCGTCCATTCAATTCTGTTTCTATGTGCATACTTTTTCTAATCCAGTGATGTAGTATGCTCACAATCGCCTAGCGCACCCCTCTGCCAAGAATCAGTGGAAACCATCGAGTAAAGACCGAGCTATTCAAGTTTTTCCCGCCGCCGTTGAAAAGCGCCGCGATTCACCATCGAAGGCAACTTTGCCGACTATTCCACATCGTTTACACCACCTAGTAACCTTCCTCATGATCCCAGGAATCTTCCCCACCTTTTTCCGAGGTGTTTGAGCCATTCCCGAGCAATTCCGGCCATCGCTGAAACCCTAGCTCCGCCGCCGTCATCGCGCCGCCATCTCCGGCCGTCATTGCCACGATTGGACCCCGCCATCATCTTGCGCGGTCGATTTTAGGGTTAGGCGGTCAAGACGGGGCCGAGAGGAGGTCGACGGAGAGGTACCGGCGCGCGCCGCCGCTGCTCCGACGAGGAGCGCCGCCTGCGGCGCGAGGAAGACGAAGGTCGGTGGGCCCCGCTTGTCAGCAACATATTTCCCCCGCGCAGATCGGGCGGCTACGCGAGTTAACCCCGTGGCCCTCGGTGCGGCCCATCTCTGATTGGCCCATTTTAAATGAGTGGGGCTGTACCGATTTATTTAAACTTTCCAATTGGAAAATAATTCCAGATTTCATCCCAACTTTGAAAATCAATTACTCCGGGTAGATTTACTCAAAACTTTCCAAATAAATTCTGGTAGACTCATATTTTCCCAAACTTTGCATTGGTGCAATTTGTTAGACATGAAACTCCCATAATTTTTATAATTAATTCCTTTGAGCTAACTGCTTGGGAAATTAATTACTCCTATTCTGCTAATTGGAAAATTCCCAATTTTATTCAGGAAACTCGCCAAAGTTCACTTGATCTCCAGTAAAATTTCAAGATCATTGGACTTCATTTACTATGTTGATCAGTGTTCCAAATCTCTATGTAGTAAAAAATTAAGAAAAGTACAGAACCATGTTTAGCTTTTTCCCCAAACATGTAAAATCAAATTTTCCCTGTAGGAAGCTCAGAAAAATGTGAAACAAATTTTCCCAGAACCAGTGAGACCCCCTCTATGATTATCATCTACCTTTAGCCATGACCAAGGTCCAGAATTACAACCAAAATTCAGAGAAGCCTTTTTCTTGTTGGAATTTTAGAGACAACAAGATTCCTTGAACATCTCCATTTTTTGGTCCAGATCTTCCACATAGATCCTAGTGTCCACTGTAAAAATATCAAAGCCAATAAAAATCGTTTACATACATGATAAGTATTTATAAGATCTTTTCGATAGTTTCTATATCACTTATGTACTTTGTATATTGCATATCATATAGTGACCGAGATCGAGGAGGACCCGGAGCCCTTGGAGACTCTGCTTCCAGAAGCTAACTTCCCCTCTGACTCGCAGCCAGGCAAGCCACGGTTTTCATTTAAGTGCTATTTCAAATTTTTATTTGTATCACCTATGTCTAGGATGAATTTAGGGCTAAGGTGCTTGTTACTCCATTTTCATGACCCACAAATCCCATGGAGTATTGGGTAGGTCTAGAGCTTGACGAGTAGACAATACCATGCTAATGTTTATAGGAATCCGGTAGAAATCTAAGTTGGAATCAACTCGAGAGATAGGATTTTATCACACGGGATGAATTGAAACAAAGAATGGTTTAGAAATGTTAACTTGAGACCGATCACCGAGTAGGATGCAGTGAGACGTGGTCTCACGTGCGTAGCCCTGCTTGTGTATATTGAGGACCGATCCATGTGCGGCCCTGCTGGACAAGTTTGAACAGTACCGGATGCATGCTGGGCATATGGAACCCAGAAAATCGATGTAACTTGATAACTTGGATGTCGAGGCATAGCCCATGGTCGATAGGGGTGAGCTGAGGGTAGTAAGGTGTAAATTCATCGGTGGGGACAGACGCGCTCCGTGTGGGAACCTTATGCCCGCGATGGTGGCACTGGTTCGGCATTTGAGTTCTCTTGTGAAAGGTGGCTGCGTATGACGTGGTGAAGAGCACGACACACTCCTTAGGAACGGGTGTACGTGACGTGTTATTCGGGTGTGTCCTGATTTCAATCACCATCCCTCGTGGTTATTTGAGTACCACTTGTTCACTGTGTTGTGACGTAGTAAATACTAAAGAAGTCAGGAGAATACGATGTATTGAAATATAATTGTTTTGCCACTATGTTTGCTATAGATTAGGCTCATTAAAGTTACTGTTCTGAAACAATTAAGCTGCTGCTATTAACTTTTAAAATGATTATCAATTTATATGCGAGTGATTTACTGCTATATCTATTCCTATGTTAAGTATCCATACATATAGAGTTCCATGTTTAGGTGAGACGGTTAAGTCTTGCTGAGCCTTTGTGCTCAAGGTTGCTATATTAAGTTGTTTGCAGGTGAGACATATGAGGAAGGGCCGGAGGATGAGGAGGTGCCCCCGTTGGGGTATACCGCCGAATGGGAGCCCTGCACGCCATAGTAATCTTGTGTGTGGCTAGTGTGTAGTGTCCCCGGGCTGGACGGTTGCACTTTTGCATAGCTAGACTGAGAGTATGGCTATGAATATTATCTTCCACTGTATATTAAGTATTGTAAAAGACTTTCGCTATTTATATAAATAAAACTTTGTATTTTGTCATATTATTTTTGTGTGTGTTGTTGGTTGCCGCATCGCACGGCACCACCCTCTGCGATTCCTGGAATGTGTGGACCCGGTCCTCACATGAGTTCATGGTAAACCAACTATGAAGTCCATTCCAATTTCTTCCACTTCCATTCTGGAATCTGCAATGGCTGCAACAATTTAGATGGTCTTTGATGTTCCGCCTTCACTCTTTGGCACACATCACACAATGCTACATATTCAGCTATGTCATTTTTCATGTTGGCCCACCAATAACATGTCTTCAAGTCCTTGTACATCTTTGTACAACCGAGGTGAATTGAGTATGGCGAGTCATGTGTCTCCTTTAGTATTGTCTCCCAGATATGCTTCATGTTAGGCACGACAAACCTTTTTCCAAGCCATAAGGTACCATGTCCATTCTCATCAAATCTGAATTCTCTCCCTTCTCGGGTCCTTTCCTTGATCTCTTGTATTTCCTCATCCTTTGTTTGACCTTCTCGAATTTCATGCTCCAAGGTTGAGTTTAACTCCATTATCCCCATCTCATTGAAAAATCCAAGATTCAACCATTCAAACTCCTTACATAACTCGGATGGCAATTCTCGAACCGTGAGCTCGTGACTTACTCCTTTTCTACTCAATGCATCAGCCACGACATTAGCCTTCCCCAAATGATAGTTGATCCCCACATCATAATCCTTGATGAGCTCCAACCATCTTCATTGCCTCAAATTCAAGTCCATTTGCATGAATATGTACTTGAGACTCTTGTGATCCGTATAAATTTCACACCTATGACCAAGAAAGTAATGTCTCCAAATCTTCAAGGTGTGCACTATGGCTGCGAGTTCGAGATTGTGTGTAGGATAATTCTGCTCATGTTTCTTCAATTGCCTTGATGCATAGGCTACTACTTGACCTTCTTGCATGAGCACACATCCAAGTCCTTGTCTCGATGCATTACAATAAATATCAAAACTTTTTCTCACAGCCGACAAAACTAATACAGGAGTAGTCGTTAACCTCTTCTTTCGCTTCTCAAAGCTGTCTTGACAAGAAGGAGTCCATTGGAAAGCTTTCCCCTTCATTAACAGTTTTGTCATTGGCTTGGCTATTTAGGAAAAGTCCTTGATGAACCCACAATAATATCCAGCCATTCCGAGAAAACTACGGATTTCCTTTACATTCTATGGGGGTTCCCATTTAACCACGTCTCTCACTTTTCATGAGTCAACCGATACTCCTCCTCCTGAGATGATATGACCCAAAAGAGACACCTCTTTCAACCAAAACTGGCACTTGCTGAACTCAGCATACAATTGATGCTCCCTCAATTTCTGCAATGTAAGCCTCAAGTGTTCCTCATGCTCCTCCTCGCTCCTCGAGTAGATCATAATGTCATCAATGAACACCACTACAAACTCGTCCAGGTACTCCATGAAGACATTATTCATGAGGTACATAAAATAGGCAGGTGTGTTGGTCAATCCAAAAGACATCACAGTATATTCATAGGATCCATACCGTGTCCAAAATGTTGTCTTGGGTATTTCTGATGGTCTAGTCTTCATTTGAAAGTAGCCAGACATCAAATCGATCTTGGAGAAAACACAGACACCCTTCATCTGGTCAAACAAATCCTCAATGAGGGGTAATGTATACTTGTTCTTGATTGTCACCTTGTTGAGAGCTCGGTAATCCACATACATCCTTTGGGATCCATCCTTCTTGTCCACGAAAAGTACAGGCGCTCCCCAAGGTGAAGAGCTTGAGCGAATAAAACCCTTCTCTAGTTGCTCTTGAATTTGCTTCTTGAGCTCCACTAACTCCTTAGGAGGCATCCTATATGGCCTCTTAGATATAGGTGCAGTTCCAGGTATTAATTCAATAACAAACTCAATGTCACGATCAGGTGGCACTGGCAACTCATCCGGGAACACATCCAAAAATTCATGCACCACTGGGATCTCCTCAATTGCGGCACCGTCCAAGTGATTCAGGTCCAATTGCTTCGGTGCATGTTGAGATGCTTCAAACTCTATGGTGATCCCTTCCTCATTGGTCAACTTCACCGTCTTCGTGGCACATTCAATAACTCCATTGTGCTTCCGCAACAGTCCATACCAAGTATAATGTCCAATCCTTGAGAATGCAAGACAATGAGGCTGACGAAGAAGTCTACCCCCCTTTATTCAAAGGCTTACTTTTGGACATACTATATTTGTCCTCATCTCTCCTACAGGAGACTTAACCAATAGAGTAAACTTCATATGAGAGATATGCAAACTATACTTGGCAATATATTTCGATGCAATGAATGAATGCGATGCTCCAGAATCAAATAACATAGTCGCTGGGTTGGAGTTTACGAGAAACATACCAATCACAACGTCATCCGCTTGTTGAGCATCCTCTTTAGAGATATGGTTCACATTGCCACGAGCAAAATTCTGCTATCCACGGTTGCCTTATGGTGCTCCTCCATTCGGTCTTGGGTTCTGTCTTTGAGCATTGTTTCCTTGACCAGGGCCTGACTTAGGACATTAATGTGCAAAGTGTCTTGCTTCTCCACAAGTATAGCACCTCCTAACTGCACCAGAATTTGGACGGACTTGGTTCTGAACATTTGCACTAGAACAAGGTGAAATAGGCATTGGAGGCCTAGGTGCTTGCACGACAGGGCATTGCTGCACAAACTGAGGTGGGCGCGGTGCATAACTAGGGCGCTGTACGGGAAAAGAAGAGCTATAATAAGGCGCATTGGATGGCGCAAAGCAAGGGCACACATTACTTCCTTGTTGTTATCCTTGATATGGCGCCTTCCTCTTGTCCACAAGCTCCATCTCACGGACCTTATTCTCCACAACAATTGCTTTGTCCACAAGCTTCTGGAAGTTGGCATAATCACAGTTCAGCAATTGTACTTGGATCTCATTGTTCAAGCCCCTCATGAACAAGTATTGCTTCCAACTATCCTGACTCACATCCTCAAGTGCATATCTTGAGAGTTGAGTGAATTTATTGAGGTATTCACCCACACTCGATCTACCTTGCCTCAGGTTCTCAAATTCTTGTCTGTTTAAGATCATAACACCTTCTGGCACATAATAAGAACGAAAGCTCTCCTTGAATTCAGCCCAAGTGATCCTCTCTTGATTTTCATGGGTGTTGCATAGCGAATCCCACCAATCGGCAGCTGCTCCAACAAGTTGATGACACGCAAATAACAGCTTCTCTTGGTCACTCAATTGGACTATTGCAAGTTTCTTCTCCACGGACTTGAGCCAATCACCGGCATCCATAGGGTCGGCAGCTTGAGCAAAGGTTGGTGGCCTAGTTCTCATGAACTCTCCCAATCGGTTATGAGGCGGCGGGGGTGGCGGTGGAGGCATGTGGGGCTGATTGTTGTTGTTGCCAGCCTATAGCTGTCCTATAGCCTGTATCATGGTCTGCATGAGCTAGTTTTGCATGGACAAAAGCTGCTCAAGGTTGATAGCTCCTTGGGCAGGTCCTTGTCCATTGTTGTTCTGAGGTGCTCCATTGTTCTCCACCTCATCATTGCCATCCCTCTGGTTGCGAGTCCTCACCATATGAAGAAAAGCAAGAGATAAGAATTTAGAAACCGTCCCCAACTATAAGCATCAAGGGATATGAAACTAAGCAACTACCTATACTATCCTACGTGGATATGGCAATGCTAATGCATCCCAAAATCCTCTACTAAGCACACAAGCAAACAATATATAGCAAACAACACGCCAAGTAAAAACACATTGCTTCCTCAGTGCTCCTATGTGCTCTAAAGTGTCCATTTTATCTATGTTGCATCCTACGGTCAACCTGTGGCTCTGATACCAATTTGTGACACCTGGTTTCGAAAATGAACCAAGTGAACACATATGTGTGCCCAGGACGTTCAACACACATACACGAGTGCATTCACAAAAGGATATACAGAAAATTACCACAGAACAAGATTAGTTAACCACTTTTATAGAATTCAAAATAATCCACAAATAAAAGCTCTAATGAACATTAATGACAAGTTTGAACTAATGCAGCGGAAATCATCTAAATAAGCAAACTAAGCAGCTAAGCAAATAGGGTAGCACAGCTCCAATCAACACCACAGGCAAAGCTAACGACAGACACGTCCTAGAACTCAGCATTATCATCGTTATACTCCCAATCCCGATCAGCAACTATTGGTGGGGGAATTGCAAGGGTCAGTACATGTCGTACTCAGCAAGTGTGGTAAGTATGACATGTAGCTGATACAGATGACGAATATAGTAAAGGCTAAGTGCTGAAAAGTACATCAAAACATTTGAAAACCAATATATTATATGTATGCGAAGTAAACCCTTCATAAACCATAAGTAATAACAAAGTACCAGTCCATATTCCATATCCATCACCATTATGCTAGATTTCTCATTACCATTAACCATATCCATTGCCATAAACCATAATACCATCCATAACCAGTACCAAACCATAACCATCCCAAATCCCAAGTTTCCCTCTAATCATGTGAGCGTCCAGGTTGCTCATAACCGAGAGCACGGATATCATGATAGTTTTTAGACACTCTACAGAGGTTGTACCGCTTTACCCACGTCTTTGTGATTTCATCATCTTTTGGTGACTAGAATCTCAATTATGTCATCTCACACTTCTGTTGGTGTGTGGCCAAGAGATCACAAAATAGCTTTTACAAAGGGACTACTAGCATATACGGACCCACTCAGGTTTCACGGGTGGCGATGTCTCCAATTGAGCACATCTTCAACCAACGGCCCCCTCTTGTGCCATTCAGATCCCAGGGTGTCCCACCAACCATATCCAAACCCAATACAACTCCTCTTCCGTGGTGCGCCAAATGATCCGCTCAAAACTAGCAATACCCTAATTAATCAGCTACGCCACACCCATACATGGCCTCGTGGTGGCACTGTAAATCCAAACTGGTCCTTAGATCTAAAGCAAGCCAAACCACCATAACATCCAAACCATCCACATACCAGGCTTTCTTAGACCACCCATTACCATGTCATATTAACCAATTGATATTAAACAATATCTCATTAATGCATAGTTAAATAGTATAGTTGTACTCACATCCATATTAATTAAGCGAAAAAGAGGTAAAAAGCCTTTCCCGACTCTCTACCATGAATTCCATGTGACGGGGGTGGTTAAACAAAGCTAGTAAACTTCCTATCATAGGATTCCCATTAGATTGACACAAGCATGCAGTTTTGCAAACAAGACATTTATTGTCGAAACAGGATCAATATGATCAAGGACACTTGGCCTTGTTCTTGGGCTTGATTGGGATCAAAGACTTCAAACTCTTGGTGTTGGGGACCCTCCACAGCGCCCTCTAGCGCAAAACCGTCTAATTCACGCAACGAACATACAAAACAAGAATCACAATCAATATATGCTCCTATGTTACTCAATATGTCATGGCATGCATGATTAATGCAAATGCGAGTGTAAAACTTGTCAATGAGTTGCTTTTAATGTTTACTAACTAATTCTAATACCTTTTCACGAGTTTATACAGGTTTGGAATTGATTCAAAACAATTTAGAATTATTTCAGCAGAAAACAGATTGCAAAATCGGACTAGCCCGCTGCACGGCCGGACTAGTCCGTCCTTCGCAGGAACAGCGAACTAGGCTTTTCTAGATCGACGTGAATTTGGAGGAATGGGGTTGAATTCACATGAGAAACAGAGAGTAGAAGGTATACCAGGTATTTAGAACTCCAATGGATCAAGGTTTTGGAGGCAACACTTGGATCTTGATGATCTAGGGTTGATGAGATCTCGATGGAGGATTGTTGATGAAGAACGAAACTTGATGGATATCTTGATTCTCTTTCGTTTCCTTCTCTTCTTCTTCTTGCTAGGGGTCTCCTTCTCCCTCCTTGGTGGCGGCTCTCCACGAACTAGGGTTTGGTGGTCTTCAATTGAGGCAAAAGGATGCAAGGTGGAGGGGTGGGGTTGTTTATATAGAGGTGGAGACTAGGGTTTCAATGAATTCGAGTTTGGGGTGGGTGGAGGCTATTGTGGGGTCCCACATGGGCTCCAAAGAGAGTTAGACACGACGTCCTTAGGCCCACTTAAGATAAAACCCAAAAACAAGTCATGAAACGAAAGACCAACTCAGAATTGCGATTTACTGGACAAGTCCAAGAAGGGCCGGACTAGTCCAAAGATTGACAGAGGTGAAAACAGACAAGTCCGAACTATATCGGACAAGTACGAACTTGGTCAGAGGAAAATCAGACAAGTCTGGCCAAAACCGGACAAGACCAATTTTAGTGAGAGGAAAAATGGACAAGTTCGCTAGAATACCGGACAAGTTCAGGGACTTAGCAAAATTTCCAAGGAACTTAGAATACCGGACTAGTCCGCAATGGACCAGACAAGTCTGAAACTGTCCAGAGGCGAAAACCAGAATAGTCCGCACAAAAACGGACAAGTCCGAGCGAGGTCAGAGAGAAATCGGACTAGTCTGCACCAGAATCGGACTAGTCTGCACTTCCCAAAACTTTTGAGGGCGGTTTTGCTTCTAAATTCATTTTAAACTTATTTCTTTTTATGTGTATTAATTTTAAACATGTATATGAACTTATGAAATGCATGATGCATGAAAATGAGGGTGTTACACCTTCCTCTGGGAGGATATAAATAACACCCTTTGGGAATACTCTTAGAGGGGAAATGCTACATCGATAGTTTCATTGCGCTTGCGGATTTACATGTATAATCTAAAATCTATTAGCAAGCATTTCTGGCACCACTGCTAGGGATGAATTGTTAGTAGTGTATAGGAACTGCCAACAAGCATTTATAGCGCCATTGCCGGGGAAGGCAGCCGAAGTATTGCATGATTGAGTGAATAGGATAGGACCCTGGTAGGTTTTAGTAGGATTTTACTTCTTTGTTTTCGTATTCTATGCGAAAACAGGGTAGTGTATGTACGGTTTCCGCTTGCCGAAAAACATTGTTGAAGATATCGAATCCCTCCTGGGAGATCGACCTTGTGTCGTTGCTCCTCAAAAGATTTGAGCGGCAAAGCAAGCCAGCGCAACTGCACCAACAACTGAAACGCTAATGGCTCAGAACACACTTCGTGAGTTTTTGGCTCCCTTTGCTAACAATGTGCCTATTGGTCCCACTGTTAACACAGGAGACGTAAACATCGAAATCAAGATTGGCCTTATCACTATGGTGCAAGTCAACCCATTTTGTGGGAATACTAACGAGGATGCAAGTGCTCACCTGCAATAGTTCCTTGAGATCTGCAACACTTTTAAGATCAAGGACGTATCTCCTGATGTTGTCTTTCTTAGGATGTTTCCGTTCTCTCTTCTTGGGAGAGCAAAACAGTGGTTCTACGAAAACTGATGTGCTGTAGACACTTGGGAGAAGTGTTCTATGGCATTCCTCACCAAGTTTTTCCCATTGGGCAAGACCAATGCCCTACGTGGAAGAATTTCCAGCTTGCAGCAAGATGCCGAGAAATCTATTCCTGGGGGAGTACATCCTCGCCTGTCCCCACCATGGGATGGATGATTGGCTAATTATCCAAAACTTCTACAATGGGCTGATCCCATCCGCCAGTGACCATGTTGAAGCTATTGCTGGAGGTACCTTCTTCTCATTGACGGTGCCCAAAGACAAAGACTAGATTGAGAATATGGTGTCAAACATGGGTTGGAGCGACGAACGTCTCCATACCCGCCAGCGAGGCATGCACACCTTGAAGGAGGTTGATATGATCGCTGCCAAATGGGACCTCCTTGTGAAGAAGATTGATGGACAAGGCAATGGTAAGGTATGTGGCAATGCCTATGCCTTAGACTGTCACATCACTTGTGAAGTCTGTAGCAACAAGGGCCATTTAAGCAATGACTGCCCAGAAACCTGTGAGGATGCCCTATATGTAGCCAATAATGGAAACACCAACGGCTATAGTTGAGGAGGTCAAGGGTGGGGCCAACCACGCCAATTCTTTCAAGGAGGGTACAACAACAATGGCAATAATGGAAATCAACTCAACTTGAGAGAATTTGCCATTGGCTAGCTCAAAATCAATGATGTTATATCCAAGATGTTGTTGGCTAATGAAAAGACCCTAGAGAGCACTAATGCCATGATTGAAGGACTATCCTCATACTTCAAGAATCAATTGAGTTTCAACAAGATGTTGGAAGCTCAGTTGGCTCAACTGGTTGCAGTTGTTCCTCCAATGGAAAAGGTGAGTGCGATGGCTACAAGAGATGGCAAGGTGGATGTCCCAGTTGGCATGAGTGAACCACTTAGTGAGAGAATGGCCAAGCACTTTGAGGACACCAACTTATTGCCATTGCCTCACGGGCAAAGGAAGCCAATAGTGGATGAGCAATTCAACCGCTTTGTTGAGATCATCCAGAAAATCCACATCAATGTGCCCTTGATTGACGTGGTGCTAGTACCCACTTATGCTCGCTATCTCAAGGACATATTGTGTAACAAGCGGCCATTGCCCACCATTGAGGTTGTCAAGCTTACGGACGACTACAGCGCAGCCATCCTCGATAGGCTTCCAGTAAAGAAGAAGGACCCTAGATGTCCTACAATATCATGCTCAATTGGGGCTCACCACTTTGACAGGGCCCTTTATGACATTGGAGCAAGTGTCAGTGTGATTCCCAAGGTGGTTTTCGACCAGTTGAACTTCACGGAACTTACTCCAACACCAATGCAGGTCCAACTGGCTAATTCTTCAGTCCGTTATCTGGCGGGTATCACTCAGGATGTTCCAGTGAAAATTCGGAATTGCTTCATACCCATGGATATTGTGGTGCTCGACATGGAGGTCGAGAAGGATACGCTGCTCATTCTTGGGCGACCATTCCTAAGTACCGTGACGGCTCGCATAGATGTGGGAGCTGGAGAAATCCACTTCCATATCAATGGAAAGAAGGAGAAGTTTAACTTTCACTCAAAGTTGGAGCAATGCTCCATGATCCGCATTGGGGCGAATGTTAAGCACATCCAAGAGGTCGAAATCACACCTCCAAAGGTGAACCCACTCATTGCATTCATGAGGAATTTGATCTATGTGGAAAACTCGTCTTATCGTCCACGCTGACAACCCGAGAAGACAGAGAAGTTTGGGCCTCCCCAGAGGCCCAATTCCACCAAGCCACCAAAGAAGGTATGGCGGAAGAAGACAGACAAGTCGTTTGAGGCCATCCCTCTAGGCCCGGATGTCAAGAAATGAAGAAAGAGGAACGTCCATCTCATCGGACGGTGGTGAGACCTAGCCAATAGGTTAAATTGATAGTTATCCTTTTCTTTGTTTTTCATTTTTCTTTATTTGGTTTTCCCCATTTAGTTTGATTTTCCCCACTGCGTATTTGATTTTAACCATCATTTTTATTTCTTTGTTTTCACAAAGAACAATGTTAGTTTTTGAAAAAAAAAAATTGTTTGTTCGGAAAACAATTTTCTAAGCTGCAAAAGTCATAATTCACCAACGAGCTAATCCCATAGCCGTTGGAGAGCCACCTGCCAAAAGGGAGAAGGGGGGCACTTGTCAGTTCAGACGACTCCCCTGTTAGGCCGACTAGGGGAAGGAGCCATTTTATCTCTCTCTCCTCTAACGGCTACATTTGGTACCCTAGTGACCGTTGGTGATGAGTAAGTTTAGGCCTGATCTTCTGAAAGGTAAGTCGATTAGAGTGGAGAACTCAATGTTGATGATCTGCAGCACTCAAACAGTTCGAATACCCCTGCAATCACTATACCACTGCTCCATTGGTTATCAACTGTGCGGCACATGCTTGACCTCCCCAAGAAGGCTAATCCCTGCAAGGGAACCGAGAACACAAGCAAGAACGTAGAAGACACAATCTTAAATTAAGAAGTTGGGGTCTCACAAACTGTAGAACGGTGAAATTATTGTTATAAGCAAAACCCACCAAATATGACCGGCAGCTGTAGTATTTAAAGGCTAGGGTTCAGCAAAAACACGATTAGACGCGTCCCTAATGGACTCTTACGGGATACAAGGCCCAAAGGCCCGATTCAGTGGCGCAACACCGGACAGAAATCTGGAACCGACTTGATTCGATGATTCCCAATGACTCCAGAGGAATTTTTAGGTGGGACCAGCACCATTGGAAATTTTATCTTCTCCGCGTTCCGTGCATATGTAGAGCGTCGAAAACGGAGTCCGTATGGATCCTGGGCCTCCATTTTAAGGTAGACTGCTCCTGGACTCCGAGTTGAACTCGAGTCTGAGTTGTAAACTGTTTCCATCAACTTGTGGACGTCCCAGCTGGTTCTCCATGCTCCCAAAACCTCTTTCCTTCACTTGTTGATCTTCTCCATTATTCCTAATAACAATTAAATCATCACATAGCAATCTATTCTCAAACTCACATGCAAAAGAAGTTAGGAGCGAATTCACCTGCTTTTTTATTAATCGTGCTCGTGCTCTTGTGATTGGCCCTTGCATTTCAATGTGTGTCTCCGTTGTTGTGATGTCCTCATCATCCCCCTCTTGAGTTGGAGTCGTCCTTGACTCAAGTTCATCTTCTTCTCCCAAGTATGATCGCAAATCTGAAATGTTAAATGTAGGACTAACCCCAAAATCGGGAGGCAATTCAAGCTTATATGCATTATCATTAATCTTTTCAACAATCTTAAAAGGACCCACAGCTTGTGGCATAATTTTATATTTTCTCAAGTCGGGGAATCGCTCTTTTCTCGAATGTAAGCACACCAAATCACCCGGTTCAAGTTTTACTTCTTTTCTACCTTTACTACCTGCAATCCTATACTTCTCATTCATCATTTCAATATTTTTTTTGTAGTTTCATGTATCTTAAGAATGAATTCAGATCGTTGTGTAGCATCCAAATTTATAGTTTCAGAAGGAGGCAAAGGTAGTAAATCAATAGGAGCACGGGGATTGAAACCATGCACTACCTGGAATGGACTTACCTTTGTCGTGGAGTGAACGGATCTGTTGTAAGCAAATTCTATATGTGGTAAAGACTCCTTCCACAACTTCAAATTTGTTTTCAAGACAGCCTGCAACATAGTAGATAAAGTACAATTAACTACCTCGGTTTGTCCATCCGTTTGTGGGTGACATGTAGTTGAATACAGCAACTTGGTTCCCAATTTATACCACAAAGTTCTCCAAAAATGACTTAAAAATTTTGCATCACGATCATAAACAATGGTATTTGGCACACCATGTAAACGAACAATTTCCGTCATAAATAAATCAGCAATGTGTGGGGCATTATCATTCTTATGACAAGGTATAAAGTGTGCCATTTTGGAGAGACGATCAACAACTACAAATCCCTCACCCTCTTAGTCCTAGGCAATCCCAAAACAAAGTCCATAGAAATATCCTCCCAAGGTACACTAGGAACAGGAAGAGGCATATAAAGACTATGAGGGTTAAGGCGAGACTTAGCTTTATTGCAAGTAGTGCATCATGACACGTAGCGCTCGACATCACGCCTCATCTTTGGCCAAAAGAAGTGTGTGGACAGCACGTCTTCAGTTTTCTTCACTCCAAAATGTGCCATCAAGCCTCCTCCATGTGCTTCCTGCAAAAGTAATAGACGAACGGAGCTAGCTGGAACACATAGCTTGTTAGCACGATAGAGGAGACCCTCTCGCAGCACATATTTATTCTATGTTCTTCCTTCTCTACAATTTTCAAAATCATCTTTTAAGTCCAAATCAGTAGGATATAATGCTTTTATTGTTTCCAAACCAATGATTTTATGATCAAGTTGGGACAGCATGGTATAACGCCTAGATAATGCATGGGCAGTGACATATTCCTTCCCTTTCTTATGGTTAATGATGTATGGAAACGACTCTATGAACTCAATCCATTTAGCATGTCGTTTATTCTGATTGGTTTGACACTTAAGATACTTCAATGATTCATGATCAAAATGTATGACAAACTCCTTAGACTAAATATAATGTTGCCAAGTTTGTAATATCGCACTAAGGCATACAATTCCTTATCATAAGTGGAATAATTCAGAGAAGGACCATGAAGTTTTTCACTAAAGAAAGCAACGGGTTTACCTCCTTGTATGAGAACGCCTCCAATACCAATGCCGCTTGCATCGCATTCTAGCTCAAAGGTCTTGTCAAAATCAGGAAGTTGTAGCAATGGTGCTTGTGTAAGCTTCGATTTGAGAGCATCAAAAACTTGTTGCTGCTGTTTGCCCCATCTAAATGGCACTCCCTTCTTCGTTAGCTCATGTAGAGGTGCTGCAATGGTGCTGAAATCCCGCACAAAATGCCGATAAAAACCTGCAGGACCAAGAAAACTACGAACCTGCGTGACGGTTGTTTGGGCTGGCCAGCTGGTAATTGCTTAAATTTTTGCCTCATACATCTAATTTCCCTGCGAGGAAACGACATAGCCAAGAAACGAGACTTAACTGGTGCAAAAGACGTACTTTTCGAGGTTACCAAACAAACGTGTATCTCTCAAAACAGTAAAAACAGCATGTAAATGATGAAGATGTTCATCATATGACTTGCTGTAAATGAGGATATCATCAAAGTAAACCACCACAAATTGTCTAATGAAAGCACATAAAACCTCGTTCATTAAACGAATAAAGGTGGTGGGTGCATTAGTTAAACCAAAAGGCATGACTAACCACTCATAAAGTCCAAACTTGGTTTTAAATGCAGTTTTCCATTCATCTCCTAGTGCCATTCTAATTTGGTGGTAACCACACTACACAAGTCAATTTTTGTGAAGATGATAGCACCACTCAATTCATCAAACATGTCATCTAAGCGACGAATAGGATAACAATACCGAATGGTGATGTTATTAATCGCTCGACAATCAACACACATGCGCCAACTAACATCTTTATTAGGAACCAAAAGAACAGGAAGGGAACAAGGGCTAAGGCTTTCACAAATGTACCCGCGGTCCAAAAGGTCTTGGACTTGATGTTGAATTTCCTTAGTTTCCTATGGATTCGCCCTGTATGCTGCACGATTTGGCAAAATTGCTCCTGGAATCAAATCGATCTTGTGTTCAATGTCTCTCATCGGTGGTAAACGAGTGGGTATCTCAGAGGGAAACACATCCTCAAACTCCTGCAAAAGGTTAGCAACAGCAGGGGGCAATGCAATAGCCAATTCATGAAGTGAAAACATGGCTTTTTTGCATACTAAAGCATAGCACATCCCCTTAGCATCGAATAAATCAGCAAGGTCAGATTTAGTTGCGAGCAACGATGGTGATTTTAACTTAATGACTTGCTGTTTTTCATATTCTAGTTTTGTTGCTTTGCCATCACGAATTTTACTCTTCTCAAAATGCACAATTTTAGCAGGAGTCATGGGGAGCAAAGTGGTATTATTTCCCTTATGCATGAGATTATATTTATTAGTTCTACCATGATTAATAGCACCTGTATCAAATTCCCAAGGACGACCCAATAAAGGAGAACAAGCATCCATAGGAACGACATCAAAATCAGAAAAATCATGGTAAGAACCAATTGAAAAATGTATTCTCGCTGTTTGTGTTTACCCGAACCTTACCTCTGTTGTTGAACCATTGAATGTGGTATGAATGAGGGTGTGCTCATGTTGTCAAACCAAGTTATTGCAGCTACCTCAATCAATTATAGTGTGTACATGGCAGTCCTTGACGAAAAGAAACATGTGGAAGAGGTTGTGTCATTGTAGCTTGTTGTCAGTCTCCACTTTAGAGCTCAAGGCACGCTACACAATGATGCTCCTATAGTTCTCCGTCACCACTGTACCAAGTATCTCTTCTTTGGTGTGTTCGTACTTTTGATCTGTAAAGTCAGTAGTAAGAGAATATTCATCTTCAACATCCGAGTACTATCATACCCGACATTGTCACGTGCTATATATGCTCGTTTTCTCGGGCAATCTCTCATCATATGACCAAGTCCCTGGCAGCGGTGACACTTAATATCGGAAGTACGACCCATAGAAGAAGTGGATGACGAAGGCTTGAATGATGTCGCCTTGCTGCCTTCCGGCACGCGAGAAGGTGGAGCAGCAGGTATAGTTCGTTGGCCGCCATTGGATGGTGTAGTCGCTGCATGGGGGGTCGAAGATGGTGTTGTTTTGGATGGTGTAGACGTCGAACGGGGCGTGAAGTTGCTCCTCGTGCGTTGTTGCTTTTGTTGTTGGCCCTGCAATTCTTTTTCTGCCAACATAGGAAGCTGAAACAATCTGTTAACAGTATCATATTTCTTGTAATCAACAATGTCCTGAATTTCACGCCTCAACCCCCCATAAAAACGAGCTATTTCTTCATCCATGTCCTCTACTACCCCACAACGCAACATACCCTTTTGTAACTCTTGATAATACTCCTCTACGGACATGTTACCTTGGTCTAAGCGCTGCAATTTTTTTGTGAAGGTCCCGCTGAAAATATGGAAGAACAAATCGAACACGCATAACTTCCTTTAATCATTCCCATGTTGGATGATTAGTTCTAGTTTTAACAAGTTCATTCCACCATATGATAGCAAAGTCCTTAAACTCACGTGTGGCTTGATGAACTCTATGTTGTTTAGGAACAAGATAGACATTAAATTTTTGCTCTACTGTCATCTCCCAATCAAGATAAGCCTCAGCATCATAAGCACCAGAAAAAGTGGGTATAGTAAATTTCACTTTAGCAAAAGGATAATCAGGAGGACAATTATAATTGTTATGATGATTATTGCCGTCCATACCTCGATGATAAAGTGGTAGTCTTGGCTGATTATTGTGATCTTCCATATCATCATAAGCATTGTCTTCATGTCTTCCAGTGAGAGGCAACCGAGCCTCAAAAGTATTCATCCGAAGAGCAAGGTCATCAAGTTGGCGTCAAGTTAGCCAATAACTCCTCCGTTGCTACGTTGTATTTGGCGAACATATCTATCATGGTCTTCATCATATCACGTAACTCAGCATGTTGAACAAATTTGTCATCATTGTCGTCTCCTGCCATTGTTAGTAGGAAACAAAAGACATCAAAAATAGGTTATCCCGATCAACTACAGTGACAATGTGAAAGGTGGAAGAAAAATAATCTCTCTCGCTCAAGCGTCTTACCACGCTCTTACAAGTGTTCTTACCGACACAGTAGGTGGTGTGGACAGTGAGATGAACCAATGAAGCGTGAGGTGATTGCAAAGGTACCTGTTATGCTCAAGAGAAAGGTGGAGCTTGGATGGCACAATATGGTGGCTAATAAGCGAAAAATTGTTAACAGGTAAACATAGTTGAATAAGTATTCAATGTATGAAGCTGTTGCTGGTCAACCAAGTGCTCTAAGGCCTAGCACAACACAAGGAAGTAGCAAGGCAAAAGGAAACAAAATGATATAACCAACAATCACACCACAAGTAGTATAGGGCAATTGCTTTAATATGCGTGCTCATCACTATTTCTTTTTTTTTGTAATATTTTTTTATATTTTTTCTTTACTCAGGAGCACGAATATAGGAAGCACACAAATCTGCAGCTCGATTGGATGTAATATGCGGCCTATAGAAAATCAAAAATATTCTTTAAAATTCATGCTGAAACTTCGGAGGCCGGATAGCCTATCTTCTGAGGGGAATTTGGGCAACATAATTTCGCCAAACGCAACTACGATTTTGAAAATCAGATGCGAAATTTCGCTTAGATGAATTTGAATTTTTTTTTTGCCCGATTTCGAGTTCGTATGCGAAAGATATAGCCATTTTAAGGTAGGTTGTCCGAGTTATGATTTTTGGATGTTGATTCCAACTCGGTTTGAGAACAGAACTCGCAATCGGATATGAAAACGATCCGAAATTTGCACAGCAACTAATGGGGTGGTGTGTGATGATTCAAGGATGAGTGTCACGAAGGTTTGTCACCTAATCTAGGGTTGGCGATGCGGGACTTCACGCTAGGCGGCTAGCTAGGGCAAACTGATGAACGTGGTGGATCGGTTTGTTATTTACGGATTGTGGAATAGGTGTCGAACAGAAAGAAAACAAGGATGAAACACGATACATAGGACCCAAAACACAAAGCTAAACCAGCAATAAGACTCGACCACGCGAATGCAAACTCAACAATGCAAACTGAAAAACAAAACTACAGGCACTATAGTTTAGGAAGCGGGAAAAACGATCTAATTTTTTTGTGACTTTTCTGTGGACTCTAGGTACGAAACAAAATTGATCTAATGGAAGGAAAACAACGATACCTCACAAGCAACCTGGAAATCTGATACCAATTGATGAGTAGGTTTAGGCCCGATCTTTCGAAAGGTAAGTCGATTGGAGTGGAGAACTTGACGTTGATGATCCGCGGCACTCGAGCAGTTCGAATACCCATGCAATCACTACAGTACTGCTCCATTGGTTATCAACCGTGTGGCACACGCTTGACCTCGACAAGAAGGCTAATCCCTACAAGTGAACTGAGAATACAAGCAAGAACGTAGAAGACACGATCTGAAATTGAGAAGTTGGGGTCTCACAAACCGTAAAACAGTGAAATTGTTATTCTAAGCAAAACCCACCGAATATCACCGGCGGCTGCAATATTTAAAGGCTAGAGTTTGGCCAAAACACGATTAGATGCGTCCCTAATGGACTTCTATGGGATACAAAACCCATAGGCCCGATTCGGTGGCGCAGCACTGGACAGAAATCTGGACCCGACTTCATTCGACGATTCCCAATCACTCCGGATGAACTTTTAGGTGGGACCAGAACCATTGGAAAGTTTATCTTCTCCTCTTTTCATTCACATGTAGAATGTCGAAAACGGAGTCTGTATCCCTCCTGGGCGTCCGTTTTAAAGTGGACTGCTCCTAGACTCTGAGTTGAACTCGAGTCCGAGTTGTAAACTGCTTCCATCAACTTATGGACATCCCAGCTGGTTCTCCATGCTCCCATGGCCTCTTTCATTCACTTGTTGATCTTCTCCATTATTTCTAATAACAAATAAATCATCACATAACAATCTATTCTCAAACTCACATGCAAAAGAAGTTAGGAGCGAATTCACCTGCTGATTTATTAATCGTGCTCGTGCTCTTGTGATTGGTCCTTGCATTTCAATGTGTGTCTCTGCTGTTGTGATGTCCTCATCAGTTGGGGAGTGCACATTATAAATGGTGGCCGTGAGGGGCACTTCTCCTAACACATCACCTCATTTCATACCACCCCAAAGTCAGTCTTGCTCACATTGCTTTTCTTGCTCTTCATTGAAGTGCTCTTGATCAATTCCCAACTCAAAAAGATTTGCTTTTGCTTGCATTTGCAATTTCCTCTCAAGTTCTTCAAGGGAAAATTCATCGGGAGTTTTGCTTTTGCTAACATAACCTCTTTCGAGTGTTTGCCTTGTTGTGTTCTTGTTTGTTGTGGCCATGAAATGGATGAAGAGGTTGTTTGAAAAGAGGAAGGAGGCTGCAAGCTCAAGCCATGGTGGAGATTCAAGTACATGCCCCTCTTCGGTTGCTACACCAAGTTAACGGAGGAGTGTAGGTGAAGACACTCCCATGAGTGAGAGAAGCAACCCTCATCAACTTCTTCATGACGACGGGCTCGACATACAAAGTGAAGTTGAAGATCAAACACGCAATGTAACACCTTAATTTTCATGTTTTGGCAAATTAAACACTTAAATGGGAATTAGAGTTAATAATAACAAGAAATTGTTTTATAAGGAAAAATATAAAATATATGCATCTCATCTTGCATATTGCATTCATCCTTAGAAATTAAAATTTATTTACTAAAACAAATACATTAAAAGTAATTAAATTGGCATAACAAATGTGGAAGAAAAGAAATAAAATAAAAGGAAAAGTTAATATGGAAGAATAAATAATAATTAATAAGAATACTAAAGTAAACTAAAACGGCTATGCATATGTGTTCACATGTAGGCATATACTAAGTGACTAGATCTATTAAAATCAAATTAGAAATTTTAAACAATAGAAAAGTAATTATAAAATAAAATTATAGAAGAAGATGAATAATAATAATAAAAGATGGAGAAGTATATATATATATATATATATATATATAATAGAAATAATAATAATTAAATAGAAAAATAAATAAAAAATATAAAAAATAAAAGAAGATATAAATATAACTTGATAAATAAATAATAAATAAAAATAAAGAATATATATAACAATTAGTAGAAAAATAAATAGTAATAAAAATAAAAAATGAGTATTAGTAAATATTAAAAAAATAAATAAATAAAGAAAAAAAAGTGAACCATGGCCAGAGCCACACAGCCGGATGCCAAAGGCCAAGAAGAAGAAAAAAAAAAGAAAACAAAAAAATGAAAGCACAAAAAAGTCAACCAGGCTGGCCGCACATGCCATAACCGTGTGCGCCTGGGACTCGTGGCTGGCTCGGTAAGTCCTACAAGAACCAGCTCCTCCCCGCCCGCTATAAAAAGGAACCGACCCCTGTTAGCAATGACGTAAATTTCTCCAGCCAACGCAAGTGCAGCCGGCGGCTTAGAGGAAAAAAAACTAACCGCCAGAGAGAGAAAAAAATGGAGGCCGCGGTAAGGAAAAAAAGAGGAGAACCAAGAGGAAGAGAAAGGAGCCGTTGTCCACCAAAGATTGTCGCGTCAACATCGTCTCTTCGCTAGAGGATCACTTTGCCATCTACTTCGTCTATGCTACGCGGCCGTTCCCCGACAGTCTAGACTAAATGCGCACACGGTAGGTATTACGAATTAGATCTAGACAACTATTTTAATTCTAATATTTGTACTGTGTAGGACGTATTTTATTTTGCGCAGTCATTAATCATCGCCAAATCATCTTAAAACAATTGAAAAATTACAAGTTAGATTAAATCATACAAGATCAATATGTTTTTTTAGATTTGACCAAATTTATATTTTTCAGTATTATTTAATCTGTTTTCCAAATTTAATAAATAAGATTATAGCCTAGTTAATTCATAAAGTATCAAATTAAATAAAAAAATCCAGAAAAAATAGAATAAATTCTAGTAAGTTATTAACTATATTTTCAGCATATTTAACATTCTGGAATAATTATTTTGCCTCTGAATTATTTGTGATTAATCCCAAACTTTTACAAATTTATAGTAAATCAATAAGGAAAATTATTTAAAACCCGAAGAAAATTCAGAATAAATTATAGGAAGTATTTTATGATATTTTTAACCTAATTTTTATCTTAGGATAAATATTTCAATTCTGAGTTAATAGTGATTAATCCAAAAAATTGCTTAAATAATCTGTAATAAATATGAAACCCATGTAATAATCTATTAATCATCATAACAAATTAATTGGGAAGGGAAATCAACCAAATGACTTAACTATGAATTAAAGCACTTATGGATGATGTAAATTGATGAATATGGTTAATTGGTGACATGGGACTTGGGAGATCTAAGCGAGCATGGTTTGTGGTTTGGGTTGGATGTTACGGTGGTTTGCTTGCCTTGGATCTAAGGACCGGTTCATGCGAGAATAAGCGAGGACTACTGTGCCAACAAAGGCCAAGTATGGGTGCGACTTAGCCAATTAATTAGGTGTATTGCCAGCATTGTTCAGATCATCTGGAGCAGCGGGGAATAGGAGTCGGTTGGATTTGCAATAGTGGTGGGAGTGCCCTGGGATCCGAACGACACAAGAGGGGGCCCTCTGTTTGATGTGCTCAGTTCGAGGCATCACCACTAGTGTAAACTTAGTGGGTCTGAATATGCTGATAGTTCCTTTGTAAACGCTATTTTGTGATCTCGTGGCCATACACCTATAATAGTGTTTTAGCATAATGGAGGTTTCCTTTAGTCGCCGACGGGTGACGAAATCACGAACTTAATGAAGAAGAAGCTTGTGAGACATCTGTTCCCCTACGTTTTTACAAAGATCATCCACCACAACAGATGATTGGAAGCTTGCACGAACGAGTCACACGGTCCAGGTTTTGCAATCCAAACTCTCATGCTCATTCTGCTTTTGTTGCTTCTTTTGAACCCAAAGATATATCGCACGCACTTACTAATGAATCTTAGATTATCGCCATGCAAGAAGAGTTAGAAAATTTTAAAAGAAATAATGTTTGGAAACTTGTACCTCCACCTCAAGGTCACACTATAATTGGAACTAAATGGGTATTTAAAAATAAACAAAGTGAGGATGGTGTTGTGGTTAGGAACAAGGCTAGGTTGGTTGCTCAAGATTTCACTCAAGTTGAAGGTCTAGATTTTGATAAAACTTTTGCTCCTGTCGCTAGGTTAGAAGCCATAAGAATTTTGTTAGCTTTTGCAGCATCTAAAGGTTTTAAGATATATCAAATGCATGTTAAAAGTGCTTTTCTTAATGGCTACATAGATGAGAAGGTTTATGTCAAACAACCACCGGGTTTTGAAAATCCATATTTTCCTAATCATGTTTACAAACTGTCCAAAGCCTTATATGGTATCAAACAAGCCCCTAGAGCATGGTATGATAGGTTAAAAACATTCTTACTTGAAAAGGGGTTTACCGTGGGCAAGGTTGATAAAACTCTTTTTGTGCTTAAACATGGCAATGACTCATTATTCGTTCAAGTGTATGTGGATGATATTATCTTTGGTTGTGCTTCTCATGATTTTGTGTCCAAGTTTTCAGCAATGATGAGTTCCGAATTTGAAATGAGTATGATGGGTGAACTCACTTACTTTTTGGGGCTGCAAATCATGCAAACCAAGGAGGGTACCTTTGTGCATCAAACAAAGTATACAAAGACCTCCTAAGGCGCTTCAACATGGACAAAAGCAAGCCTCTTCGGACACCAATGGGAACAGAAACAACACTTGAACTTGATGAAGATGGTGAACCCGTGGATCAAAAAGAATATAGAAGCATGATTGGATCACTTTTGTACCTCACGGCATCAAGACCGGACATACAATTCAGCGTATGTCGTTGTGCACGGTTTCAAGCTTCCCCACGTGTTTCACATCGCCAAGCCGTAAAAAGGATTCTCAGGTACTTACATGGAACCCAAGAATTTGGCATTTTTCTTCCTTCTTCCTCAACCGTTACTTTGAAAGCTTTTTCGGATGCTGATTTTGGGGGTTGTAGGATTGATAGGAAAAGTACTTCCGGTGCTTGTCATTTTCTTGGTGTTTCTCTTGTTGCTTGGTCCTCTAGAAAACAAAATTCAGTTGCACAATCCACAACCGAATCTGAATATGTAGCTGCTGCTAGTGCTTGCTCTCAAATTCTTTGGATTGTTCAAACACTTAAGGACTATGGGGTTGATCTAGATAGTGTTCCACTGTTTTGTGATAACACTAGTGCCATTTGCATTGCTAAAAACCCTGTGCAACATTCTAGAACTAAGCACATTGACATTAGGTATCACTTTCTCCGGGATAACGTTGAAAAAGGAAACATTGTGCTTCACCATGTATATACCGAACAACAATTGGCTGACATTTTTACAAAACCTTTGGATTTCACTCGTTTTTGTTACATTCGTAGTGAAATAGGGGTTATGCATCCTCATGGCTTAAATTGAGGGGGAGTTTTTGAAACTTGGGAAGTCTATGTGTGAATCTGAAATTAAAATAATATAAGCATAGTATTTCATACGTATATGACTTTGTGATTCCTTTTACATGCTGAAAGTTCTTATTACATTACTCGTGTTATACATTTTGTAGTTTTTGCCATGTCTAGTAATTGGAATAATTACTTACACTAAAACTGGTCATGGTCGAACTTTCTTGCTGTTTTGAACTTGTTACATGTTCACAAGTGCTTTTAATCATTAAGAATTCATCAAGTAATCAACTCAAATGTTGAGTTTTTATGAACAAATATAAATTGAGAAAAGATCAAGAGAATATGCATGCATCGCACTTCTTCTTTTGAGATGGCTTGTCATTGCACTTAGATATGAACTTGGAAGAAGTTGTGTATGACTAAAACCATGTCCTTAAGCTTCTGATTGTCAAATGACATAAGCTTGGCTTGGTTGGTTAGAATACGGCAGATGCGCATATAATCTCTTGCAAATATAATATGATCTAAATTTATGCTTTCAAAAATAATAAAATGCAGCAACTAGTGTCATTCTTTCAGGTTTTGAAATAGTTAAGTTTGTGAGATCATGCCTTGCTTAAATTGAAAATTACATTTGATCTCTAGCATGGCTTACACTACTTATGTATTTCATTGATGCGATAATGTAAGGTACTTGATAGTATGACTTGGATGAGCTTTGTTTATATGTATATGTTATAATATGCTCATAACAACTAAAGGGGGAGAGATAAATTATTTATATGCTCATGACTTGCTGAATACATTGTCAAAGGGGAAGAGAGATAAGGATGAAGAGAAAGAGAATATGTGCATAAGGAGAGATTATAAAGGGGGAGAAATAATATGGGATAATTTTTTGGATTTTCTTCTCATTTTACTTTTGATTTACAAAGTGGGATAAATTGTTTTTGAAAACTTTTATGTGAATAAGCCAATGTTTGGATTTTAAATGGTGTTGCCAATGCATTCATCAACGGGGAGATTGTAAGACCTATGTGTGCTGAATACATTGGCTTGTAGTGAATACACTTGGCTTTGATGATAAAAGTTTTGAATATCACCAAAACACCTTTTTATCAAGGTCCAACTCTAGCTCCGAGCTATAGCAAGGTCCGACCATAGGTCCGACTTGTTTTGGGTAGCTCCAGCTACGTTAGATGCTAGGTCCGACTTCTTGGTAAGGTCCGACTAGTTTTGGTTAGCTCCGGTGAGCTTTATCTTTAGCTCCAGCATGTCTTTGTTAGCTCCGGCATATATTTGATAGCTCCGGCATGCTTTTGCTAAGCTCCGACGTACTTTGTCTAGCTCCGGTTTTGGGTTGACTAGTTTTGACTAGTTTTTGGTAAGCTCCGGTGCTAGGATCTTCTAGTTTTGGTAAGCTCCGGAAGGTGCTTCATTGTACTAGTTTTGGTAAGCTCCAGCGCTAGGTTCTACTAGGTTTTGTTAGCTCCGGCTCAAGGTCCGGGTTGCTCTGGCAAGGTCCAGAACTTGACCGTAGTGCTTCTGCTTTTCATTTGCAATGTTTCGTACTTGCTTTACATTGTTGGAAAGATTGCTTAGTATTCATTTGCTAAGTTTTTAGTGTGTTTTGGTTGATATGGATGATATTGTGTAATGTGGTTTTGCAACATGCTTATGTGTGGTTCTCACGTAGGGTGTTGTGTTCGGAACTAACTTGAGTCAAGTCGAGGACTTGGGCTCGTATGGATTGGTTGTTTATTCATGTGCAGGTGTTGCTTGAGTTCAAGACATGGCTGGTAACGGGATCCATTGGACTAGTCTCAGGGAGGAGATGAGGTTCCAACAACCAAATCTAAGAGGAATTGTGGTTGAGCTGATCAGGAGGTTGCGCAGCATGATTGAATCAAGAACAATGCATATGAAGGAATCGTGGACGTCATTGGAAGATGTTTGCACGTGTGCAAGTAGTGCATGGACGTGGATACATGTTTCCGAGACGTGATGAAGAGATGTGGACGTAAAGAATTGGTGGGAAAGGACCAACCGACTAGGTAATGGACTTAGGCTACGGCTGAGTCGGGTTTGACTCAAATATGGAAAGATTCGAGTCGGTTATAATAGGATTTCGTGTGGGTCACGAATTTGAGTTGTTTAGGAACATGGGATACGTTCCTAAGGTGTTTGGAAGTCTTAAGATTGCTTCTATCTGCGTATAGAAGAATCCTAAGCAGTTATGGAAAGTTACGATTCATGAACAGAGTAGGATTAGGTTCCTGATCTGAGTTGAGTTGGCTTTCGAGCTGGTTATATAAGCAAGGGAGCCCAGAGCTCGTGGTGCACGACTTTGGGGCTGTTCCTCTTGTATTCTATTGAATAAAATTCGTAGTTTGAAGGAACTTTTGTGCCTTGTTCGTCAGACTTGTTCCAGACAAGTTTTACTCGTCTGAGTTTCTGGACAGCACTACCTTTCGTCGGTGGTTTTATCATAACTCGAGTTTTACAGATCCAATTGATGTGATTCTTTTTGTCTTGTCTTCACAACTTGATTTTCTATCATATGTCAAAATTTCACGGTCATTGTATTTGTGGTCTATGATCTACACGAGTTTCTTTGCAGCATTCCAGAACTGTTTTTTCTCGGGTAGGGCAGATTAACCATTGTTTGATCTTTCGATCATAACTTGAGTTTTTCTCGACGGATTTGAGTGATTCTTTTTGTGTTGTCTTCGTGACTTGATTCTATCTGATATCTATCACTTTTGTCATCGTGAAACACGTTTAGATTAGTCTCACACACGATTTCTTTAACAGGTCATTTTTCTGCCAAAAGAGTTTTGGGGTTTAATTGTTTCCGATGTGTAAGATTTTTAAATCTACCATTCACCCCCCTCTGGTAGCTTTTCACGTGCTCTTCAATCCTACAGAGAAAAAAAGGGAGGCCGTGGCAAGGAAAAAAAGAGGACAAATATGAGAAAAAGAAGGAAGGAGCCGCCGTCTGCCGAAGATCGTAGCCCCACCGTCGTCTCCTCGCCAGAGGATTGCTACATCGTCTACTTTGTCTACGCTATGCTGCCATTCCACGGCCGTCTAGACTTGATGCGCAAACAGTAGTAGGTATTACAATTTAGATCTAGACAACTATTTTAATTCTAATATTTGAATTGAAACACATGTAGGACGTATTTTATTTTGCGCAGTCATTAATCATCGCTAAATCATCTTAAAACACTTGGAAACTTACAAGTTAGATTAAATCATACAAGATCAATATATTATTTTAGATTTGACCAAATTTATATTTTCAGTATTATTTAATCTGTTTTCCAGATTTAATAAATAAGATTAAGGCCTAGTTAGTTCATAAAGTATCAAGTTAAATAAAAAATCAAGAAACATTTAGAATAAATTCTAGTAAGTTACTAACAATATTTTCAGCATATTTAACAAAAATAATTATTTTTCCTCTGAGCTTTTTGTGATTAATCCCAAACTTGCACAAATTAATAGTAAATCAATAAGGAAAATTATTTAAAAGCTTTAGAAAATTCAGAATAAATTATAGGAAGTATTTTATGATATTTTCAACCTAGTTCTTATCTTAGGACAATTATTTCAATTCTGAGTTAGTAGTGATTTATCCGAAAACTTGCTTAAATAATCTGTAATAAATATGAAACCCATGTAATGAGCTATTAATTATCATAACACATTATTCACGTGCATTCATGTCATTGCGTAATTATTAGTGTTGATTGCAATGCATTTATTGTGTATGTTTGTATGTGTATGTTCTTGACTGCGAGTAGGCGGATACACTCAAGTGGTTGTGATCGAGAAGCGAATATGCGAGGATCATCATATGCAAGCGTTTGATTTAATTGAGCATCGAATTGCGGGATATAAAGGCAAGTGTCCTTGATCATATTGATGCAGTTTTTAAATATTTTGTTTGCAAAACTGCATGCTTGTGTCAAATTGATGGGAAACCCACAATAGGTGTTTACTAGTCTTGTTTGACCATCCTTGTTTCTTGGAATATATTGGGAAGGATATTTTTACCTTTTTGCTTCGCTCTAATTGATTGGGATGGGAAAACAACCAAATGACTTAACTATGAATTAATGCACTTATGGATGATGTAAATTGATGAATATGGTTAATTGGTGAAATGAGACTTGAGAGATCTAAGCGAGCATGGTTTGTGGTTTGGGTTGGATGGCTACAAGAAAAAGCAAAAGAAAAAGAAAATGCATGCTTACATCATAAGTATGAGAAAAAAGTAGCCATGTTTCATCCCATCAAAATAAGAGAGTCTACTCAAAAAGGAGTCATCTCAAATATCCACATCCACATTATTCCATCACACGTGTATAAGTCTTGAATCAAAATTGTTTTGAATTGATTTCTCCTAAGACTTCCTCTTTGACTTAGCAATATTATGTGTTGCAAATATGCCTACAATATTCCGTACCAAGCTCCACATACAAGCCATATGTAGAGGTAGGATGAAATTAGGCACAACTCCTTGGTGAGGATATATTTCTACTAAACATAAATGAGAGATCGAGAGAATCAAATTGAGATAATTAAAATCTAAATTGAACTCTTCGAAATTTGAGTGGAACTTGATTTCTAGGGTATGTGTGCTCCATTTGCTATTCTATCTTTCAGCCACCCATGAATAGGAGAAGGCATAAGCCCCATAATGTCTTAGTATGGGTGAAGTATCATGCCAATTTTTGTAATACTAGGTAGAGTATTTTGTTGTGCACATAGTACCTTGAAAAATAGAACATTGTAGCGACTCCTGATCATCCACCTAAAGTCTTGACTTTGCTCGCGATGAGCAAAGGATAAGCTTGGGGGAGTTTGTTGAGGGTTGTTATATACCAATTTCAACCGTTAATATAACTCAATTATGTGAAGGATATATCATTTCCTGCACGAATCACCTTTCTATTTAACCTATTTCCACTTGTATTTGGAGAAAGTAGTGCATGCAGGGATTTTATGCAGAAATGAAGTGAAACAAGGGGATGGATCCTACAAAATATCATTCCAGCCAATCGAGCAACGACATGTTGCACCACATGGATCGAATGGCCCACAAATAGAAGTATACGAGGCCATCCAACGGTGTGGCACCAATGACAGTCAATGGGACCCGCCTGGCAGAGACCTGGAGGAAGCATAGCCCCTACGGGGCTAAGACCAGGTCGGTCGACCTCCCTAGTCGGCCGAATAGGGAGTGGCGCCAAAACCAGTCAAATTCTTTGGGTTGGCTCCTCCTGGCTTGAAAAGTCATGGGTGACTAATTCCCGCGCTTTTGATGGCGGGAACCGACCATTCTCCAAGCTATAAATAGGACACCTCCCCCTCACTTCCACAAACACCACTTGAGTACTCATCCATTGTATGCACTACTCTCCATAGGTTTAGAGGAGTATAGGCTGTAGACAGGAGAGTCTCTAGTCCATAATCCAAGTAGGAGAGGAGTAGAAGGAGTCTCTTTCTAATTCCTAATTGGAAATGTATGGTTCTCATATTCCTACTTGTATTTGTGACTTTATTCTTAATAAAGATGTTATCTTTAGTCTTCTATTGTTCATATACTTGGATGAAGCGTTTCTTATTTGATTGTGGATTCCATGTATGCTGTAGGAGTAGTAGTTATGATTATGCTATACCATTCTCATTATATCATCATAAACACTACAGACCCCCACTATAGTCTAATTAGCTATGACATGATTATGTTAATATGAATCAATTATGCTATGAATTAACATTGGTTCCTTGATGATTTAGTTCATTGCTTAGGATGGCTTGTGCCTAGGATCTTAAGGTAATTAATATGCTAGCATGGTGCTAGGATAGAGAGTAGCGTTGAATATCTCGTAGGCCCATGGATTGAAGATGTAGGCAGTAGGTGGTGACAACCCTATTTGTCCTTTGTAATCCTCCACGTTCGGCTATACCATAGGCTCTTGACAGGAGTCATTCTAGTATTGCTAGGGGTAAACCCGTACCCGATGTGTTAATCCACTCAGCATGAGAATTCATAATTAACATGATCATTAGTAACTAACTTAGACTATATATATGTACATTAGAAGCATCGTAGGAGTATCTACCTAATCCTTAGCCTAGTCCTTCTTTACCTCATATATCCCCTTAGGATAGAATACTCTTGTGTGTGTCACACTACTCCAACAATCATTTATCCATCCTTGCTAGACCTTACCTAGATCAACCTAGCCTCTCCACTCGATGATAGCTTTTCTTCCATCTAGCCTTCCTTTAGGAGAATATAAATGACACCCTTCGGAAATACTCTTAGAGGGGAAATGCTACATCGATAGTTTCCATGCGCTTGCGGATTTACATGTATAATCTAAAATCTGTTAGCAAGCATTTCTGGCACCACTGCTAGGGATGAATTGTTAGTAGTGCGTAGGAACTGTCAACAATGGTTGACTGCACTTATGAAGAAAATAAAAGGAAGAAGGAAGTGAATCCTCAAGAGAAGAAGACCTTAAAGAATAGGAGCAAGCTCACCAAGCGCACATTGGCAAGGAGTGGGACTCAAACGACGAGTCATCCTCCGATGAAGAAGAAGAGATGGCCACCAATGCCATCAAGAAGCCTACACAGAAGTATATGCTCTCCCCAGACAAGGGAGGATGGGAGACTCATAATCATACTTTCCTCATGGCTAAGGAGGGCAAAAAAAGGTTTGACTCACACCTCCCTCACTTAATTCCTCTATTGATTATTTTGATAGCTCTAGTGAAAATGAGGAAATGTTTTAAGTAAAACTGCATTAAAGAAAATGAAAATATTGTTAGATGAAATTTTTGAGAAGGAGGAATTTGTCAACCGATAAGAAGATATGCTCATATGCGAAAGGACGAGATATCAAGAGGTTGAGAAACTCCTTGAGCTTGATAAGGAGAAGAGCAAGTAACTTGAGCATGAGCTAGCCTTGAGTAAGGAAACTTACTCAAAACTAGAAGACTCACACATTGCAATCAAGGATGAACTTGCTAAGTTGTCAAAAGTTAAAAAAAATCCTTGAAGTGCAAGTAGATTCACTCAAGCAAAATGACTCCTCCTCCTCCAAGAGCTCACCTTCCAAAGATGTAAATCCAAAAACAACTGTAATTTGCACCTGCTCTAGTAAGAAAAATACTGTTAAACATGATGCTTCTACTTCACATGCTAAACATCCATCCCAAAGTGGCATCTTTGACAAGGAAAAGATTAAATATGTACGTAGTGCATATATGGTAACTAGACCTCCTAAAGTCAAAGATGGTCTTGGGTTTAACAAAAACAAACACATGTCCACTAATGTTCAAGCTATGAAGCAAATTCTTTTTGTTAAGGAAACATCAAATGAATCTGAATTGCAAATACTATTCTGTACTTTTGATGCTTCCTATGTACTCATGAAAAACAAATCTAGACATGTATTTGCTAAATATGCAGGGCCACACCACAAGAACTCAAAAACTTGTGTGTGGGTGCCAAAGATTCTTGTGACTAACCTGCGAGGACCCAAACAAGCTTGAGTATCTAAAATCGAGAAATAACTCTGTTTTGCAGGCCTACTCCTCCGGTGGATTGAAATGGGTGCTAGACATTGGATGCACTAATCACCTGACCAGAGAGAGGGGTATGTTCGTGGAGTATGAGCGTGACACAGATCCAAGTGAAGGAATATACATTGGAGACAACAACCAAGGAAAGGTCCTTGGTAGCGGTAAAATTGAAATTTCTTCTCAGCATACTCTCTCAAATGTTCTACATGTAGATTCTTTAGATTATAACCTTTTGTCCATATCTCAGTTGTGCGACAAAGGTTATAATTGTTTATTCACTAATGAGGGTGTGATTGTTTTTAGAAGAAGCGATGGCTCGAGTGCATTCAAGGGAATATTGAAGGGAAAGCTTTATCTTGTTGACTTCAACAAAGATAAAGTTGAACTCAACACTTGCTTGGTTGCTAAAAGTAACATGGGATAGCTATGGCATAGACAGCTAGCCCATGTTGGGATGAGAAATCTGTAGAAACTTCTAAAAGGTGGTCACATCCGAGGTTTAAAGGATATTGTTTTTGAGAAAGATAGGTCGTGCAGTGCTTGCCAGACGGGAAAACAAGTTGGAGGACCACACCCTGCCAAGAATGTGATGACTACCTCAAGACCGCTGGAACTTCTTCATATGGACCTCTTCGGTCCAATTGCTTATATAAGCATTAGTAGTAACAAATATGGACTAGTTATTGTTGATGATTTTTCTAGATTTAACTGGGTGTTTTTCTTGTATGATAAATCAGAAACTCAGGGAATCCTCAAAAATTTCTAAAAAGGGAACAAAATGAATTCTCCTCAACCGTGAAGAACATTAGAAGTGACAATGGAACGGAGTTCAAGAATACAAAAGTTGAGGAGTACCTAGACAAAGAAGGGATAAAATATGAAATTTCAACACCCTACTCCCCTGAAAAAATAGGGTGGCCGAAAGGAAAAATAGGACGCTCATCGAGATGGCGAGGACAATGCTAGATGAAAACAAGACTTCAGACCGGTTTTGGGCTGAAGCGGTGAACACCGCTTGTCATGCCACCAATCGGCTATATCTTCATTGACTATTGAACAAAATGCCATATGAGCTCGTCACTAGTAACAGACCAAATGTTTCATATTTCAAAGTATTTGGATGCAAATTTTTTATCTTGAACAAGAAATTAAGGACTTTGAAGTTCACTTCAAAATCTTATGAAGGGTTCTTGCTTGGTTATTATTCAAATGCCTATGCCTATCGTGTCTTCAACAAAGTCACCGGCGTTGTTCAAGTAGCACGTGATGTAGTGTTCGATAAATCTAATGGCTCCCAAGTGGAGCAAGTTAAAAAGTGTGTGCTAGATCGAGAAGAAGCCCCATGCAAAGTGTTGAGGAGGATGGCACTTGGTGAGTTTCGACCTCAAGAGCAACCACAAGACTCAAGTGCTCAAGATGAACCTCAATAGGAAAGCAATGATCTAGGGGGAGCTCATGCACAGGATCAAGGTCAGGAAGATCAACAAGATCAATACAATCAAGGAAGCAATGATCCAGTGGGAGACATTGACAATGAAGAAAATGAAGTGCAAGCAACTTCACAAGTTTCTCACCTAAGAGTACATCAGAGTATACAAAGAGATCAT
The DNA here is from genome assembly GCA_036927565.1 of Tuctoria greenei. Lineage (NCBI taxonomy): Eukaryota > Viridiplantae > Streptophyta > Magnoliopsida > Poales > Poaceae > Tuctoria > Tuctoria greenei. Next base: position 93,408,599 of record JAYESD010000004.1, on the reverse strand, counting down.
CTTATCAACAACATCATTGGAGACATTGCTAAGGGAGTAAACACTAGATCTCGCATAGCCAATTTTTGTGAATATTACTCTTTTGTCTCTTTTCTGGAACCATACAGGGTAGAAAAAAGCACTAAAGGATCCAGATTGGGTGATTGCAATGCAAGAAGAGCTGAACAACTTCAAGAGAAATGAAGTATGGGAGCTTGTAGAAAGACCAAGGGCGAACATCGTAGGAACCAAATGGGTCTTTCAAAACAAGCAAGAAGAACATGGAGTGGTAACAAGGAATAAGGCATGACTTGTGGCAAAAGGTTACTCACAAGTCGAAGGTTTGGACTTTGATGAAACTTCCGCTCCTGTAGCTAGACTTGAGTCCATCGTATTTTATTGGCATATGCTACTCACCATAATTTTAACCTGTATCAAATGGACGCCAAAAGTGCTTTCCTCAGTGGTCCCATTAAGGAGGAAGTGTACGTGGAGCAGCCACCAGGATTTGAAGATCAAGAGTACCCCAACCATGTGTAGAAATTGCGTAAGGCTCTCTATGGCCTCAAACAAGCTCCTCGAGCTTGGTATGAGTGTCTTAGAAATTTTCTAACTCAAATTGTTTTAAAATTGGAAAAGCTGATTATACTTTGTTCACAAAACACTTTGATGATCATCTATTTGTATGTCAAATCTATGTTGATGATATCATTTTTGGTTCTACTAACAGATTTTTTTGTTAAGAATTTAGCAAGATTATGATAGACAGATTCAAGATGTCGATGATGGACAGATTAGAGTCCTTCTTGGGATTCCAAGTGAAGCAATTAAGAGAAGGAACGTTCATAAGCCAACCAAGTACACGCAGGACATCCTCAAGAAGTTCAATATGGACAAAGCCAAGCCCATCAAGACACCTAAAGCAACTAATGGATATCTCGATCTCGACGAAGATGGTCCAAATGTGGATCAAAAGGTATATTTGTCTATGATTGGCTCATTACTTTATTTATGTGCATCTAGGCCAGATATCATGCTTAGTGTTTGTATGTGTGCAAAGTTTCAAGCTGCACCTAAAGAGTGTCATTTAATAGCTGTAAAAAGAATTTTAAGATACCTTGTGCACACCCCCAACTTGGGCCTTTGGTATCCCAAAGGATCCAAGTTTAACTTAATAGGTTATTCCGATGTCGACTATGCAGGATGCAAAATCAATAGAAAGAGCACATCAGGGACTTGCCAATTTCTTGGAAGATCCATAGTTTCATGGTCATCTAAAAAGCAAAACTCCATTGCTCTTTCCACAACCAAAGCAGAGTATGTTGCAGCCGGTAGTTGTTGCGCACAACTACTTTAGATGCAACAAACTCTAAGGGATTATAGTTACAATTTAAACCATATTCCACTCCTACGTGATAACAAGAGTGCTATAAAAATTGCACACAACCGAGTAGAGCACTCAAGAACTAAGCACATAAGTATTCATCATCATTTCTTAAGAGATCATTCATTAAAAGGTGATATAGTAATCTCCCATGTTAGGATTGAAAAACAACTTGCTGAAATTTTCACCAAGCCATTAGATGAAGAGGTTTTGTGAGCTAAGAAATGAACTAAATATACTTGACTCACGAAATGTGGCTTGAAACACTGCATACCTGGTTGTGATTTCAAAATTTACTCAATTTTACGAAAACTTACCCCTTATCTCAATTTTCTCACGAAACTATATAAATTAGTGAATCTTGGTAAATTATGGCCATTGTATGATTGTTGATTGCTTACTAGTCATGTTCACCAATATTATTTGTGAAATGATGTCCTTTAGATCACTATTAGTACAAACTTCCAAAAATCAATTTGTTCTATTCAGTTTCTGTCCAGTTGACTCGGACTAGTCCGACGTCAGCACTGGACTAGTCAGTTATCTCAGACTAGTCCGCCCCTGGTCCAGCCTACCGGACTTTTTCAGTCCCTACCGGACTAGTCCGTATTTATCGGGTTTAACCCTAGGCCGCCGCCAGGACCCCTTCTTCCACATCTCACAATCATTTTGCTCTCTCTCTCTCCTCATGTTTGAGATCCCAAGGCGATTTTTATATTTAGCCACCAAAGTTGAAGATTTTTCCAAGGGAAATCTTCTCCTTGGAACGTAGCTTGTCCACTCCAGACTAATCCGGACCCTACTCTGCTCCTTCAATTCCAATCTTCAAATTTTTCGGTAAAATATCACTCAACTCTAGTTCTCACCTTTTCTCCAATCTTGCTTATTTTTCTTGATTCCTAGGGCATACATTACCTCTCTAGATGTATTCCTACTGTATCCCTACTTGCTTTGCATCGATTCAAGCTAGATTTGTTGAAAATAAGAAATTAGGGTTCTTATGCCAAACCGAATTAGTCTAGGTATTCAAGTGCGGACAAGTCTAGTACCCCAAACAAGTCTGCACTCTGAAAATGAACAAGTCCAGTACCCTGACAATTTGAACCTCTAAACTCTTATTTGCACCAAGTCTACAATCAATTCTTATCAATCCTTGTATTCCTCTGTCAGGCACGATGTCGTCAGGTTCTGAGGATAGTTTGTTTGACTATGATGAAGAGCGTGATCGGGCAAGAGTGCAAAGAGCAAAATAACGAGTCATGAATAAAAGGCATGACCACAATGTTCACTCCTCTCATCACGATGATGTTCTTCCTAAGAAGAGAAGAGTGGTAGTGAAGAAGCCACCGAGAAAGGAAGGTGCTAGCAGTTCATCGACACCTAAGAGAAGTCTCAACAAGGGCAAAGGACTGGCTAGTGGTCCTATTGTCCCGTTGAAGATGAAGGCTCCTATTCACTACAACAGGCAGCCATCAAGTGATGATTTTACTAGGAATGGGAATGAACTGGGTCACAAATTCAGAAAGATGGAAGTCTATGAGCAACCCAAACAGTCAGTTGATCCAAGATTTTGGAGCAACTTCCATGATAACTATTATGAGCATGTGTATATGAAGATGAAGAACCCAATGATTGAAAGTCAGTGGGTCAATATCACCTACCTACATTCCTAGAATTCCAAGCTTATCAAGAGGTCCTGGAGGCATTAGACAGACATGGACTGAAGGATCTCATTTCCTTCTAGTGGGACTGGAACAATGAGGTCATAACTCAATTCTACTCAACTCTATACTTTGATCGTAATGATGGTGATAAAATGATACCGATGACGCATGGAGCAAAGTACAGTGTCACTTATGAGAAATTTGCCAGAATTCTTCATCTTGAAGATTCTTTGCAGAATGACATCATCATTCACAACTTGAAACCTCTGGAGAAAGATTAGCTTGACTTCCTATGCTACAAGAATGCCTTACAAGTCTCCAACTACCAAGTATCTGAAGCCATTCTTTGCAATCTTGAACAGAATTCTAAGGAAGACAACAGCTCCCAATGAAGGAGATGCAGGATCCATCCAAGCTACTCTAAGGACCTTGATGAAGGTGATAAGCAAGAGAACAACCTTCGATTTCTTTGAATACATCTACAATGACAATGTGAATATCTCCATTACTCCAAACAGGTCTTGTGGTTATGCACCCTATATCATTATATGATTGAGAAGGTGACATGACTTGAGTTTGTCAAGGATGTTCCTTACACTGGTCTCAAGCCCAGAAGCCTACAATCTACATTGTTCCCTCTACTCTTATCTCACCTGCAGAGGAACAAAGATCTAAGAGGGCTCATGAAGGCACAAGGACTCAAGCTGCTACTGCTCCTCCACTCTCTAGAGAGTCCTCAAGTGCTGTGCTAAAAATGCTTTAGTCAATCTTTGCATCCTGCCGCAAAGTGGAAATTAAGAAGCACAAGGAGAGTTTTGCCAGGAAGAAACATCAAAGATATGTGAAGGCCAACATCAAAGACATTTGTGATAAGCTAGAGATTGAGCCAGTGGGATCACCTCATATTTCAAAGGATTTTGAATAGGATATCACTGAGATGGCACCCCTCTAGGGGCGAGAACTGGCTTCATTTGGACTAGCTGGCGTCTCCGCTCCTCCTCCTCAGCAAGAACCTGAAGATGAAGAAGAGGATGAAGATAGGACTGAGATTGAGGGAGGCTGTAGCGATGAGTGATTACACTCAATTTTTCCATTTTTGGTGCCTTGATGCCAAAGGGGAGAGATTGAGACTAGTAACTTATTTTGTAGCCTTAAGGGCTTGTGATCGATGACATGTATCTCAATTTCAAATTATTATAATCTCTTCTGGATGTGCCTACTTTATTTAATGTGTGATGCACAATTTAATGTTAATGTGATGATTGCTGCTATAGTTGTCAAGTTTTTATCTTTTGCTCATCACATCATTTGATCACACACTCTGTAGCGAAAGTGCATCTAGGCATCCTCGTGGGTTTTGGATGATTGATGACGACAATTAAGAGGCTAATGAGCTAAAGTGATCTTAAGCACAGGTACAAGGATTGAAATGTGATGAAAACCCTCAAAAAGGAATAGGATAAAACGGGCATCAAATACTCAAGCGTAGAAGGTTTCTATGGTGTTGAGCTTATATGAGCCGTGTCATGCGAGAGGGTGGATGTATCATGTGCAATGAGAGCATTCTAGAGGGCTCCAAGTGGTGGTTTAGTGAAACACCTAAGTGAGAAACCAAAAATGAGAGAAACCCTAGGAGGCCAGACTAGTCTGGGCAAGGCAGACAAGTCCGTTTTGAGACGGACCAAACGTCTCTAGAGTGAATCTGAGTGAATTTGGAGCTAAGTACGAGAAATCCAGACTTGTCCGTTTTTGGACGAACCAAAGCTCTCTGGAAAAGTTTGGACTTGTCCGTTTGGGTACGGACTAGTCCGTTTGAGACTTAGTGAGATCATCCGAGAGAAACCCTAGTGGGCAGGACTAGTCCGCCCCCTGTGGCCAGACTAGTTCGTGCCAGTCCAGTTGAGTCTGTTTTGGGACAGACTAAACCTTTCAGTCCTACTTCGGACTAGTCCATTTTGGACCGGACTAGTCCATTCTCTAGTGACCGTTTGAATTTGGAAATTCGGCAGGTAGTGTGACGATCGTCGCTCAGTGTGGCAGTTGTCGAGAACTGACCAGAGGTCAGTGGTCCCATAAGGTCAGACTAGTCTGGGTCCAGAAGCCAGACTAGTCGGCCCTTCTGCTGAGGTCGGCAGAAGAGGCTTGGGATACCTATAATAAGGGGACCCCCGGGCTCATTTGAACAAGTCTTGAACCCTAGCACCGCCACAAGCATCCTAGAGCCTTCCAAAGCTTTCTACTCGTCCTACTAACCCCTTAAGAGCAAATCTTGAAGAGATTAGGGTTTGGGGAGGGGAGTAAAGGAAGATCATCGCGCTTTGGCTCTCAATTTGATCTCTTGCACATTGTGTTGTGTTTTGTGGCTTGTGTGAGTTGAGCTTCGTGTGCTCCTCATTGTATTCATTTGTGGGAGCCTCAACTTCTGAGCAGCCCCATCAAATTTGGTGATTACCCATAGATATAGTGGAATCCAAGCCAACCATCACGGTGGCTTGGTGAGAGAAGGGTCAAGTGAGACCCGGTCCTTGTGTGGACTTCTCAATGTGGATGTAGGCTTCTTTGTGGAGCTGAACCTCAGGATAAATCTTGTCTCACTTGTCTTTTACTTTTCGTGATCACTAATATTGCTATTAGGGTTCGTATTGCTCATATTGATCTTCACATTGATCATTGTTGAAACCTTGTGATCTAAGTGTCTTAACTTCACAACCTGAATTGCACTAGTTTACCACATATTGCTTATCTCTTTGGTGAACTTAAATTCTGCAAATAACTTGTAGAAACCAAGTTTTTAGGTTTTCACCGTGTGCTGGGCGGACTAGTCCGACCCTGTCCAGACAAGTTCGGCCTCAGGAATTTAATCTCGTTTGATTAAGTCATTTTAGGTATTATTGCCTATTCACCCCCCTCTAGGCGACTTTCAATTGGTATCAGAGCAAGCTTCTCCCAAAGAGTCTAACAACTCAGAGAAGAAATGGGCGGAAGGGGTGACAACGAAGTTCTGGTGGTCGTCGATGACACCAAGACAAAGAACGTCGATGTTCTTCAAGATGACCCAAATGACGACGAAGAAGTTGGGATGCTCAAGGCACGGCTTCGTGAGAAGCTCAACGTGAGCAAGAAGGAGATCAAGCCAATTTTCGCGACCAACGTCAACAATGGGAGTAGTTCACAAAACTACTCCCGGTATCCTTATAATTATGAGCAACTAACCGCGAGCAATCATGATTTATCAATTCCCATTGGCAAACCTCCTTAGTTTGATGGAAATGACTACTCCATGTGGAAGCATAATATGAAGATGCACTTCATTTCCTTAAACCCTAGCTTGTGGCAAATTGTTATGACATGTGTTCATCTTCCAAAGAATGAGGAAGACATCACTCCGAAACAAGACGTTCTCCTCCATCGCAATGCTCAAGCCATTGGAGTGATTACCTCCTCATTGACTTGAGAGGAGTTCAACCGCATCGAAGGGTTGGAGGTTGCCAAGGTGATATGGGATACCCTCAAGACGGCTCACGAAGGCAACCGCGTCATTAGGGAGGCAAAGATCGAGATGATCGAAGGAGAGCTTGGGAGATTCACTATCATGGAGGGTGAGTCTCCCCAAGATATGTTGACCGCCTCAAGACTTTCATCAACAAGAGTCGGTCATATGGAAGCACCTGGTGGACCGACCATGAGGTGGTAAAGAGGATGATTTGAGCATTAATGCATCGAAATGTCACTCTTTGCTCACTAATTCGTGAAAGTTCGGGCTTTCACAAGATGACTCCTAAAGAAGTAATAGGGAGGATCATCAACCATGAGATGATGGAGCAAGAAGCGATGTTCTACAATGATCTACAAACGATTTCCTCCTCCAATAAAAGGGATGTTGCATTCAAGGCAACGTCCTCAAGGTCACAAGAAAAGGAAGAGAGTGATGAAGAGAGTCCCGATAGCGATGAGGAAGAATCTCTCTTCATCAACAAGTTTAAGAGGATGTTTAGAAGAAGGAGGGGGAGCTAACAAAATGAAAGAAAGAGCAAATACAAGCCCAAGACATGATCAAAGAGGTCTTGCTACAATTGTGGGGAGTATGGCCACTTCATTGTGGATTGTCCACATGAAGAAAACAAGAAGAAGAAGGAGGGCAAGTCCAAAGACAAGAAGTAGTTCAAGAAGAAGAAGCAATCCGGACATGCCCACCTTGGAAAGGAGTGGGATTCAAATGAGGAATCCTCCTCCAATGAAGATGAGAAGATAGCAACCATTGCCATGAAGAAGACAACAACGGAGAACAATCTCTTCCCAAACTTGGAGACTTCAAAGGCAACTTTACTCATGACCAAGGAGGGAAGAAAGAATGTTAAATCTAAATCCTCTTCTTCAATTTCTTCTCATGATGATTTTGATAGTAGTAGTGAAAATGAACATATGCTTAAAGACATGAGTAAAAGCACTTTGAAAAAATTGAGATTGTTAACGGAAGAAATATTTGAGAAGGAAGAACTCATCAACCGTCAATAGGACCTGCTCATCCAACAAAAGAAGATATGTCAAGAGGTTGAGGAGCTCTTGGAGCTTGAAAGAGAAAGAAGCAAGACACTTGAGCGTGAACTCGCTTTGAGCAAGGAAACCTTGAGAACACTACAATTGTGCTCAAGGATGAACTGGTTAGTTTGACACAAGCTAACAAGATCCTTGAGATGCAAGTGAAGTCTCTCAAGGTCAATGCACCTTCTTTCTCTACAAGCTCACCTTCCACGAATATTAAATCCGAAGCATCTCAAATTTGTAAATGCTCAAACGTAATCATAAAGCTTAAAGATGAGCTTAAATTGGCACAAACCAATCAAGCACCAAAGGGTGGCATCTTTAACAAGGAGAAGGTGGCATATGCACGTAGTGCATATACCAACACAAGATATCCCCTTGTCAAGGATGGTCTTGGTTATTCTAGGGAGATGAGGCAAAACGCCAAAACTCCCAAGAATGGCAAAGACTTGATTGTTTTTGTCAAAGGAGGCTCATACAACAACAAAGGGAAGAACATTGCTACTTCACCCAAAATGCCTAAGAAACAATCTCATCCATTGTTCCATGACTTCGATGCATCATATGTTTTATTGAGGAACAAGTTTAGAAAGGCATATGCTAGGTATGTTGGGCCACACCGCAAGAGTCACAAACCTTGTGTGTGGGTGCCCAAGTGCCTCTTGACTAACATCAAAGGACCCAACACCGCTTGGGTACCTAAAGCCAAGGCTTAAATCTTTCTTGTAGGCATACTCCTCCAGTGGAACCAAATGGGTTCTCGATAGCGGGTGCACAAATCATATGACCGGGGAGAGGAAGATGTTTGTGGAGTATGAGTTAATGAATATCCAAGTGAAGGAATCTATTTTGGGGACAATAGTCAAGGAAAAATCCTTGGCACTGGTAAAATTGCTATATCCCCTAATCACGCTCTTTCAAATGTTTTACATGTTTATTCACTTTATTATAACCTCTTGTCCATATCACAACTATGTGACAAAGGTTATAATTGATTATTCACTAATGAGGGTGTGACCGTCACAAGGAGAAGCAATGGCTCAATTGCCTTTAAGGGTGTACTCAAGGGAAAGCTCTATTTTGTGGATTTCTCCACAGATAAAGCCCAACTTGATACATGCTTAATTGTAAAAACTAACATGGGATGGCTGTGGAATAGGAGGCTAGCCCATGTTGGGATGAGAAATTTGCAAAAACTCCTTAAGGGCGAGCACATCCGTGGTTTAGAGAATGTTGTGTTTGAAAAGGATAGGCCATGTAGCGCATGCCAAGCCAGAAAGCAAGTTGGAGCACCACATCCATCCAAGGACATTATGAAAACATCAAGACCATTGGAGCTTCTACACATGGATCTCTTTGGTCCAATCGCATACATTAGTATTGGTGGTAACGACTATGGTCTTGTTATTGTTGATGAATTTTCACATTTCACTTGGGTATTATTTTTGCATGACAAGAGTGAGACTCAAGGTGTTCTCAAGAGATACTTTAAGAGAGCTCAAAATGAGTTCTCCTTGAGTATCAAGACCATAAGGAGTGACAACGGCACCAAATTCAAGAATATTCAAGTTGAAGAATTTTTGGATGAAGAAGGCATCAAGCATGAGTTCTCGGCCCCTGACTCCCCTGAACAAAATGGGGTGGCCGAGTGGAAGAATAGAACTCTAATTTAGATGTCAAGCACCATGCTTGATGAGTACAAGACGTCGGATTTTGGGCGGAGGCGGTCAACACCGTTTGCCATGCCATAAACCGGTTGTATCTTCACCGCGTACTTAAGAAGACGTCGTATGAGCTCCTAACCGGTAACAATCCCAACATCTCTTACTTTCATGTTTTTGGGAGCACATGCTACATTCTTAACAAGAATCCTAGGACTTCGAAGTTTGCTTCTAAGTCCGATGAAGGTTTCTTACTCGATTATGACTCAAACACTTATGCCTATCGTGTCTTTAACAAATCCTCTGGAATTGTTGAAGTAGCACGTCACGTAGTGTTTGATGAGACTAATGGCTCCCAAGTGGAGCAAGTTGATCGTCATGTGCTAGATCAATAAGAAGCTCCACAAGTGGTGATAGGAAGGTTGGCACTTGGAGATATACGACCACAAGAACAACCTCAAGATGCAAGTGACCATCCTACACATCAAGCAAGCTCCTCCTCAAATGATCAAGATCAAGTTCCCCAAGATGTGCTTGAAAAGATGAAAATGGAGGCATCAATCAAGGGGGAGACAATGAGGACGAGGAAGACAAAGATGATGACTCAAGACCTCAAGCGCCTCACCCAGGAGTGCACCAAAGCGTCCAATGGGACCATCCCGTTGACAATATAGTTGTAGACATCTCCAAGGGGGTAACTACTCGATCTCGTGTTGCAAACTTTTGTGAACATTACTCTTTTGTCTCTTCCTTGGAGCCCCACAAGGTAGAAGAAGCACTACGAGATCTGAATTGGGTGATGGCCATGCAACAAGAGCTCAACAACTTCGAAAGAAATCAAGTATGGGAGCTTGAGAAAAGGCCTAATGCGAATGTTGTAGGCACCAAATGGGTGTTCCGCAACAAACAAGATGAACACGGGGTGGTTACATGGAACAAGGAACGACTTGTGGCTAAAGGGTATTCACAAGTCAAAGGTTTGGATTTCAAAGAAACCTTTGCCCCCGTAGCTATGATTGAATCAATTCGTATATTACTTCTTTTTGCTACTCACCATGATTTTAAGCTATATCAAATGGACGTCAAGAGCGCATTCCTCAATGGTCCAATCAAGGAAGAAGTGTATGTGGAGCAACCCCCCGGATTTGAAGATGAATAATTCCCATACCATGTGTAAAAATTGCGTAAGGCTCTCTATGGACTCAAACAAGCTCCCAGAGCTTGGTATGAGTGCCTTAGAGATTTTCTAACTCAAAATGGTTTCAAAATTGGGAAGGCGGACTATACTTTATTCACTAAGCACTTCAATGATGATTTGTTTGTTTGCCAAATATATGTCAATGACATTATATTTGGTTCTACTAACAAAGCTTTTTGTGATGAGTTTTCTAAGATAATGACAGAAAGATTTGAGATGTCCATGATGGGGGAGTTGAAGTTCTTTCTAGGTTTTCAAGTGAAGCAACTCAATGAAGTCAGGTTCATTAGTCAAACCAAGTACACACAAGACATACTCAATAAGTTTGACATGGACAAGGCCAAACCCATCAAGACTCCTATGGCAACCAATGGGTATCTCGATCACAATGAAGATGGTCCAAGTGTGGACCAAAAGGTATATCGTTCCATGATAGGCTCATTGCTTTACTTATGTGCATCTAGGCCCGATATCATGCTTAGTGTGTGTATGTGTGCTAGATTTCAAGCCGCTCCTAAGGTGTGTCATTTGATCGCCGTTAAGAGAATTCATAGATATTTGGTTCACACACCAAGCCTAGGACTTTGGTACCCCAAAGTCTCTAAGTTTAACCTCATTGGATATTCCGATGCGGACTATGCGGGATGCAAAGTTGAGAGGAAGAGTACATCGGGAACTTGCCAATTCCTTGGTAGATCTCTAGTGTCTTGGTCCTCAACGAAACAAAACTCCATTGCACTTTCCACAGCCGAAGTGGAGTATGTTTCCGTCGGAAGTTGTTTTGCACAACTTCTTTGGATGTGACAAACTCTTAGGGACTATGGCATAAACTTGCGTCATATCTCTCTCCTATGTAACAATGAGAGTGTCATAAAAATAGCCCACAAGCAAGTTGAACACTCATGGACCAATCACATCAATATTCGCCACCATTTCTTTAGAGATCACTCTATCAAAGGAGACATTGCAATTTCCCATGTGAGAACCAAAAAACAATTAGCCGATATCTTTACCAAGCCCCTAGATGAGAAAAGATTTTGTGAACTTAGCCTAGATTCTTGAAATGTGGCTTAAGTCTTGCACATCTGATTGTTATATTCAAAATTCGCACATGCTTGCGAAAACTCATCCTCCTCAATTTTTCTACAAATTATTTTGAAATTATTAAATCCTTGTGAATCATGGTCATAGTTTGATAGTTGATTGCTTACTGACCGTGTTTACAAAGATCTTTTCTGAAATCTAGTCCAAAAAGGATCAAATCTCCACTGAAAACTCAATATATAGGAGTTTTTAGCCTTAGGACCGGACTAGTCCGTCCCTGGATCGAACTAGTCCAGTGGCTCAGAACAGTCCGGACCGAGTTCGATAGCTGGATAAATCCGGGTCCCTGACCCGACTAGTCCGACCGTTGGGGACTTAACCTCCCCAGGGAGCCCTCGACCTCTCCACTTCCATTCAAACTCCCTCTCTCCTAAAACGGTCGAAAACCGCCCCTCTTCGGCGATTTTCGATTCCAACCACAAAATCTTGATTCCAATTGGTGGATTGAAGCCCTAAGGTGCTTAGGAACTGAAAGTGCATCTAGGACTCCCTTGTGGGTTTTGGATGATTTATGACAAGCAATTGGGATCCTAACCTCTTTGTTGAGATGAGCACACGCTTTCAATAGCAAAATAAGCAAAGTGCCAAAAAGAAGGAAGAATGAGGAGCAAAGTGGAAATGAGCTCACGGAAGATGAATGGTAGATCACTGTGTATGGAGTGTGTTAAGAAAACACATCCAAAGAGCTCAATAACAATTAAACACACACATTGCACAAAGTTACACAGGACCGGACTAGTCCGACTGACATTGGACTAGTCCGAGAACCTCTCTGCACAAAATCGGACAAGTCCGATATCCATCTCACTAGTCTGATATCTCTCTGACTAGAATCGGACTAGTCCTTCCCAGTGTGGACTAGTCATCAAAACACTTCACAAGTCACTCAAAATCGGACAAGTCCGACCGTAACCGGACTAGTGCGATACTCTCTCTGATCCAAATCGGACAAGTCCGATATTTGCACGGACTAGTCCGAAAAACCCTCTGAACTAAATATGACAAGTCCTCCAAGTGCGGACTTTTCACCCAATACACTTAGGGTTTCACTGTCTGGACAAGTCTGATGTTTATCGGACTAGTCCGGAGATTTCCATAAGCAAAATCGGACAAGTCCGTTCCTAGCCAGACTAGTTCAATATTTCGGGACACATAGGGTTTGCTACACACAGCACACCGGACTAGTCCGGTGACCACCACGGACTAGTCCGATCTTTCTGAACCCTAACAGTCACTTTTAGAAACCCATATAAATAGAGGTGTACGACCATATTTCATATACTCTCGAACCCTAGCGCCGTCACACTTCCCAAGAGCCTCAAAAACCACATCTCTCCACGAAATTAAGTGCACCAAAGATCAATCCTTTGAGGATTCACTCTAGTTCATTGGAGAGACACGTTCAACACCACATTGAGCTCTTGGTTTGATTCTCTAACACACTCCTGTGATTTCATTGTAATCTTTTGAGTGTGTTCATGGTCGTATTTCATTTTGTAATCCAAAGGAGCTCTCAACGTGTGAGAAGGCCCCTTTGAATTCGGTTATTCCCCCCTTTATGATAAGTGGAAGAGGATTGGCCTTCGTGGCGATCTGACGAGGGTAGGGTTGGAGAAGACCCGGTCCTTTTGTGGACTCTTTAACGTGGATGTAGGTTTCCCATGTGGGAACCGAACCACGGGATAAATCCTTGTGTCTTGTTTTTTGTGTTCATCGTTCTTATTCTTCACTATAATCTAGGGTTTCAATAATCAATGCTTACTTCACGTTGAATCATTAAACATAAGATTGAATTAAGATATAACCTGGTGCATAATCTTGAAAACCTTCATTTGATTGTATATTTCCGCTGCATACGTAGAAGAATCAATCTAATTGACCGAACTTAATCAACCTAGTCCGTAAACACCGGACTAGTCCGCACATTACCGGACTAGTCCGATATCTCTGGTTTTGAACTGGTTGTTAAGTGTTGTAGGTTCCGAAAATTATCAAAAAGGGCTATTCACCCCCCTCTAGGCCAAATTCAATTGGTATCAGAGCTTGGTTCTTCAAGAAAGAGACTAATCGCTCGAAGAAGATCATGTCGGACATGAAGGACACCCACAAGAGCAACAACCAAGAAAAAGTTGATGATGAAAAGAACCTCAAGGTGGAGAAGCTCCTCGAAGCCATTCAAGACTTTGAGGACGACGATGAGGAGACACTCGAACTAAAAGCGCTCCTAAGAAAGAAGACACTTTCCAAAGGGAAAGTGAAGACTGAAGAAAAGAAGAAGGGGAGTAGTCACACCGACTACTCCCGATATCCTTTTAACTATGATCGTCTCAATTCCAATAATAATCATTATTTATCTATCCCACTTGGAAAAGCCCCACACTTTTATGGAAGTGATTACTCAATGTGGAGGCAAAAAATGAAAATGCATCTAATTTCCCTCAATCCAAGTTTATGGCATATTGTGTGCACAGGGATAGATATCCCGGACAACGACGAAGAGCTCACCCCCAGCCAAGAGCAGACAATTCACCAAAATGCTCAAACTGCGGCCGTAATTACCTCTTCACTCGGTCGGGATGAGTTCACCAAGGTGGATGGACTTGAAATTGCTAAGGTGATATGGGACACACTACAAACTGCACATGAAGGTGACCAACATGTGCGTGAAGCAAAAATCGAAATGATTGAAGGCGAGTTAGGAAGATTTGCAATTGAAGAAGACGAGTCACCCCAAGACATGTACAATCGATTAAAGACACTCGTCAACAAGGTCAGATCATACGGAAGTAAGAAGTGGAATGACCACGAGATGGTAAAGCTCATCCTTAGAGCTTTTATGCCTCGCAACATCACACTATGCTCCATGATCAGAGAAAGCCCCGGATACAAAAGGATTACTCCGGATGAACTGCTTGGAAAGATCATCAACTTCGAGATGATGGAAAAACAAGCAAAACATGTCAAGGAGATCGCCGACCTCACCTCGGAAAAGAAGAAAGGGGTTGCTTTGAAGGCCACCCTCAAGCCCCTATCCAAAGAAGCTAGAGAAGCACAACTAGAGGAAGATAGTGACGACGAGAGTAGTGAATTAGATGAAGAAGACATGATATTGTTCATGAATAAATTCAAAAGAATAATGAAAAAGAGACAAGGTACAAAGGAAGGTGAAGAAAAATACAAGGAAAGAACGAAGCCAAAGTTGAGGCAGGCATGCTATAATTGTGGTGAGTACAACCACTGTATAGTTGATTGCCCATATGAGGAGAACATGAAGAAGACCAAAGAAGCCAAGCCTCAACAGAAATTATTCAAGAAGAAGAAACAAACCGAACAAGCGCACATTGGGAAAGATGGGACTCAAATGATGATTCCTCGTCGTCCGAAGAAGAAGAGATGGCTAGCATAGCCATAGAGAAGACATCCAAGAAGTCAACCCTTTTCCCTACACTTGGCGCATGGAAGGGAGATGGCACTTTCCTTATGGCAAAGGAAGGTAAACGCAAGGTAACCGTTAACCCCCCCCCCCCTCCGTGCATTCCTATTCTAGCGATGATGAAATCAATAGTGATAATGAGGACATGCTTATTGGACTAGATAGGAAAACAGCCACAAAAATGAAATTTTTGCTTGATCAACTTGTTGAGAAGGAGAGGTTAATACATCGTCAAGTGGACATGATAATCTCCCAAAAGGAGGAATATGTCAAACTTGACAAGCTTCTAGAACTTGAAAAGGAACGAAGCAAATCACTAGAGCTTGAGTTAGCTTCGAGCAAGAAAACTTTCCTGGTGTTAACCGACTCAAATGCCACAATCAAGGACCAACTTGCTGACTTGATCAAGGTTAACAAGATCCTTGAAGTGCAAGTTGAGTCACTCAAGCTAAGTGAACCTTCTTCCTCTTCAAGCTCACCTTCTCAATCCACTAAAACTGATTTTGCTCATGCTTGCACATGTAAGAAAGGTGACATCAGTTTGAAAGATAAGCCAACCTATACAAAGGATAAACATCCTGCCCAAAGTGGCATATTTGACAAGGAGAAGATCAAATATGCACGTAGTGCATACTTGGTCAAAAGACCTCTAAATGTCAAATATGGCATTGGTTATTCTTATGGTGAAAAGCAACATGCTAGAAGCCATAAGAGTAAGAAGGAGACGATTACCTTTCTAAAAGGAAGGCCCTCTCAAATTGGAAAGTCACAGATTAAGACAGTAACTACACATGAACACTGGACTAGTCCGGTCATTGTCCGGACAAGTCCGGTCCTCCGGACAAGTCCGACCCCCCAGACTAGTCCTGTACATAAACAAAAATAGTTATTGTTTAAAACTTTTGATGCCTCCTATGTGCTAATGAGAAATAATTTTGGCAAGGTTTATGCTCATTATGTTGGGCCACGCCATGGGAACACCAAGTCTCATGTGTGGGTGCCCAAATGTATTGTAACTAACCTTCATGGACCCAAGCAAGCTTGGGTACCTAAAACCAAAGCATGATTTGTTTTTGCAGGCCTATTCCTCCGGTGGATCTAAATGGGTGCTAGACAGTGGCTGCACCAACCATATGACCGGGGAAAGAAGAATGTTCATGGAATATGAAGAGAATGAGGACCCAAACGAGGGCATCTACATTAGAGATAATAGTCAAGGAAGGGTGCTCGGTACCGGTAAAATTGCAATATCCTCTAAACACACACTTTCTCATATTTTACATGTTGAATCCTTAGATTATAACCTGTTGTCCATATCTCAATTATGTGACAAAGGTTATAATTGCTTGTTCACTAACGAGGGTGTGACCGTTTCTAGGAGGAGTGATGGTTCCGTTGCATTCAAGGGTATGTTAAAGGAAAAGCTTTATCTTGTTGACTTCAACAAGGATAAAGCTGAACTTGACACATGCTTGATTGCAAAGACCAACATGGGTTGGCTGTGGCATAGACGGCTAGTGCATGTTGGTATGAGGGACCTTCAAAAGCTCCTCGAAGGCGATCACATCCGAGGTTTAAAGGATGTTGTATTTGAGAAATACAGGCCTTGTAGCGCGTGCCAAGCCGGGAAGCAAGTTGGAGCACCTCACCCTGCCAAAAACGTCATGACTACAACGAGACCACTCGAGCTACTACATATGGACTTATTTGGTCCAATTGGCTACATAAGCATCAGAGGTGACAAATATGGTTTAGTTGTCGTTGATGATTTTTCTCGCTTCACTTGGGTTTTATTTTTGCATGATAAGTTACAAACACAAGGAATACTCAAGAAGTTCTTCAAGCGAGCTCAAAACGAATTCTCATTGACAATCAAGAATATTCTAAGCGACAACAGCACGGAGTTCAAGAACACACAAGTGGAGGAGTACCTTGATGAAGAAGGCATAAAGCACGAATTTTCAGCGCCGTACTCCCCACAACAAAACGGAGTTGCCAAAAGAAAGAACCGAACACTCATAGAGATGGCAAGAACAATGCTTGATGAGTACAAGACCTCAGATCGATTTTGGGCAGAAGCAATTAACACCACTTGCCACGCCGTAAATCAACTTTATCTTCATCGACTACTCAAGAAAACATCATATGAGCTACTCATCGGTAACAAACCAAATATTTCATATTTTCGAGTTTTCAGTTCTCCATGTTATATCTTGAACAAGGAGCCTAGGACTTCAAAGTTCGCTTTGAAGTCCGATGAAGGTTTCTTGCTTGGTTATGATTCGAACACTTACGCCTATCGTGTTTTCAACAAGACCTTCGGACTTGTTGAAGTAGCACGTGACATAGTGTTCGATGAGACTAATGGCTCCCAAAAGGAGCAAGTTGATCCATGTGAACTTGGTAAAGAAGAAGCTCCTTGTCAAGCATTGAAAAGAATGGCTCTAGGTGAAGTTCGACCACAAGAGCCACGTCCACACGTACATGAGGAAGATGAACCACAAGAGGAGACCAACAAGCAAGGGGGAGCTTCAACACAAGATCAACCACAAAAATATGAAGATAATCAACAAGTCAACGAAGGCAATCACTTAGGGGGAGAAGCAGATGATCATGAAGATACAACTCCTTAAGTGCCACACCCAAGAGTACACCAATGCATCCAAAGGGATCACCCAATCGACAACATCATCAGTGACAACCAAAAGGGAGTAACCACTAGATCTCGCATAGCTAACTTTTGTGAGCACTATTCGTTTGTATCCTTTTTGGAACCACGCAGGGTTGAGGATGCATTGAAAGATCCGAACTGGGTGGTGGCAATGCAAGAAGAATTGAACAACTTCAAGCGGAACAAAGTGTGGGAACTTGTGGCAAGACCCAATGCAAACATCAACGGCACCAAGTGGGTCTTCAGCAACAAACAAGATGAACATGGGGTGGTGACAAGGAACAAGGCACGACTTGTGGCCAAAGGGTATTCACAAGTTGAATGTTTGGATTTCGATGAGACCTTTGCTCCAGTAGCTAGGCTTGAATATATTAGAATATTACTTGCATATGCTACTCACAATGATTTCAAGCTGTATAAAATGTATGTGAAAAGCGCCTTCCTCAACGGTTCAATCAAGGAAGAGGTGTACGTGGAGCAACCTCCCGGGTTTGAAGACGAAGAGTTCCCCGACCACGTATTTAAATTGCGTAAGGATCTCTACGGCCTCAAACAAGCTCCTAGAGCTTGATATGAGTGTCCTAGAGATTTCTTAATTGAAAATGGCTTTAAGATTGGCAAAGTAGATTATACACTATTTACAAAGAATTTTGACAATGATCTTTTTATTTGTCAAATTTATGTTGACGATATAATCTTTGGGTCAACTAATCAATCCTTTTGTGAGGAATTTAGTAAAATCATGATAGACAGGTTTGAAATGTCAATTATGGGAGAATTAAAGTACTTCTTGGGATTCCAAGTGCGGCAACAAAAGGAAGGGACGTTCATAAGCCAAACCAAGTACACGCAGTACATACTTAAGAAGTTTGTCATGGACAAGGCGAAGCCCATAAAAACCCCCATGGCAACGAATGGCCACTTGGATCTCAATGAAGATGGACCTAGCGTCGACCAAAAGGTATATCGCTCCATGATTGGATCTCTACTCTATTTATGTGCATCTAGGCCAGATATTATGTTGAGTGTATGTTTGTGTGCAAGATTTCAAGCCAATCCTAAGGAACGTCACCTGACTGCCATAAAAAGGATCTTGAGATATTTGGTTCATACACCCAACCTTGGTCTTTGGTACCCAAAAGGCTCAAAATTCAATCTCATTGGTTACTCCGATGCAGATTATGTCGGGTGCAAAGTAGATAGAAAAAACACCTTCGGTACATGCCAATTCCTAGGAAGATCCTTAGTTTCTTGGTCCTCCAAGAAACAGAATTCCATTGCCTTATCCACAGCCGAAGCGGAGTATGTTGCAGCCGGGAGTTGCTGTGCACAACTCCTTTGGATGCGACAAACTCTAAGGGACTATAGTTACAATATGAACCATATTCCACTCCTTTGTGACAATGAAAGTGCCATCAAAATATCCCACAACCCAGTTGAGCTCTCCAGAACTAAACACATAGATATAAGACATCACTTTTTAAGAGATCATGCCATGAAAGGAGACATAGCCATTTCACATGTCAACACTCAAAAACAATTGGCCGACATAGTCACCAAGCCACTTGATGAAAAGCGGTTTTTGTGAACTCCGAAATGAACTAAATATCCTTGATGCTCGGAGTGTGGCTTGAAATGTTGCATACCTGCATGAATTCTTCAAATATGTTGATTGGATTGTGAAAATCATCTCTCTCAAATTTTTACGAAAAACTATGTCAATTACTAAATCTTGATGAATTATGATCATTGCTTGATTGTTGTATGCTTACGGGTCATATTCATCAAGATTATTTGATTTGATTTGCCTCTCTATTCTCTAAATATTTACCTTCAAATATATATGAATGGGCTAAGCAATTATCACCAGGTGACCACGGAATAGTCCGTGGTTACCCGGACTAGTCCGCCCGTGCAGACTGGTCCGCGGACTGCCAGTTACGCCGGACTAGTCTGGCATACAAGGGACTAGTCTGATATTGTCCTATGGAAAAGTTCGGACTAGTCCAGTCATCTCCGGACTTGTCCGATTTTTCGTGTCCATAACCCTAGCCACCGACAAACCCTAATTCATTCACCTCCACTCTTGCCTCACGCGTTCTCTCTCTTCCACTCGAGCTCCCAAGGCGATTTTGCGTCCCGTCCACCAAAAATCTCCGCATTTGGGTGGAGATCAAGCATCCTTGCTCGAAGATTGAAGTTCACGGACAAGTCCGGACTTCAACACCTTTCTCTTTGAGCATCAATCGAATTCTTCTGTAATTTTCACTCAAACCCGAGAAATTCCAAATTTCTTCGTTGTTGATCGAATAGCCTAGCATTCCTCGCTATATACATGCTCTCTTGATGTATTACGTTTATGCTAAGGTTGTTGTGCATTAGGAATCACCATTTGTCTAGTTTCCTAGGTTTTTGAGTTTGAATACCGGACTAGTCTGATCCATGCACGGACAAGTCCGATATCCCCAGACTAGTCCGTGCCTGTACACCGAACAAGTCTGATTTATCTGAATTCAAAACCTAACCTCTCAGTTCCTCAATGCAATTCCTTGCTATCCTTCCATACCTATGCCTTGTATCATTCAATCATTCCACTCATTCTCAGGTCATGTCGAGCTCGGGCAATGATGTCTCCGACTTTGAGGCCGAGATGGACCACGAGGTGGCACCTCGGACCTCGATGGGTCTTGGCAAGAAGCAACAAGAAAGACCCTCCGAGCCATCTCCATCCCCTCCTCAAGCTCAGAGGAAGGTGTTGGCAAAGACGCCAGTCTCCAAGGCAGCTGCATAATCAAGTGGCCCTCGCCAAGCAAAGGGCAAGGGCAAAGGGATTGCTACGGGTCCAGTTGGCCCGTTGAAACTGCATGCTCCGAGGGAAGGGTTCCATGACCCCATTGAAGAAAAGTTCAACAGGAAGGGCAGTGATTCGGCGGCAAAATTCAGAAGCATCGATTGGTACGGCCGCCCGAAGCAAGATGTTGATGGAAGATTCTGGTGCAACTTTCATGCTGATTTCTACAAATCATTGTATCTCCCAATGAAGACACCAGTTGTGCGCAGTCAGTGGATTGACTGGGCACATTTTGAGAAGAAAGTCTGCTCACCATTCATTGAGGTAGTGGAAGCCATTGAGAGGCATTGCCTGAAGGATATTTTCGCCTTCAGGAATAACTGGAATGATGAAGTGATTGCGCAGTTCTTTGCAACCTGTCACTTCTCTAGTGAAGATGAGGAGAGTGTCACTTGGATGACTCATGGATCCAAGTACAGTGTCACTCAAGAAGATTTTGCTAGCCTGCTTCACCTTGACACCTCAAGATCTGACTGCTTGATCATACACAACATAGGTGTCATGGAGAAGGATAGGATGAAGTTCCTATATGAGCCAAACTCAAAGTTCAACCCTCCCTCCACCAAAAACATGAAGCCATTCTTTGTGGTGCTGAACAGGGTTTTGAGGAAGACGATTGCTCCCAAGGATGGAGATGCTTGGAGTGTGCAAGGATACCTTCAGACTCTGATGAGGGTCATAGGCAAGGACCGCCAGTTTGATGTGGCGGACTACATTTGGAATGACATGGTGAACATATCTTTCACTCCCAACAAGTCATGTGGATATGATCCTTACCTAATGTTTGTGATTGAGAAAGTCACCGGGATCGAGTTTGTAAAAAATGTGGAGCATCTCCCCTTGAGGCCTCAGATGCCTCAAAAGACGAGTGTGCAGGCTGCTCCCTCGCTGGCCTCCAGTCCCTAGGCACCAGCAAGAACAAGAGAAGATGCCAGGGCTGCCCCTGCTACTAGGGTAGCCCCTCAAAAAGGTTCAGCGAGTGGAATCCTCAATGTAGGACCTATGTGTGCTGAATACATTGGCTTGTATTGAATACACTTGCTTTAAAGATAAAAGTTTTGAATATCACCAAAACAACTTTTTATTATGGTCCTGCTAGTTTTGTAAGCTCTGGCGGGAGCTTAGTTATACTAGTTTTGGTAAGTTTCGGCGCTAGGTTCTACTAGCTTTTGTTAGCTCCAGCTCAAGGTCCGGGTTGCTCTGGCAAGGTCCGAAACTTGACTGCAGTGCTTCTGCTTTTCATTCGCAATGTTTTGTAGTTGCTTTACATTGTTGGAAAGATTTCTTAGTATTCATTTGCTAAGTTTTTGGTGCGTTTTTGGTTGATGTGGATGATATCGTGTTACAGTGGTTTTGCAACATGCTTATGTGAGGTTCTCACGTAAGGTGTTGTGTTCGGAACTAACTTGAGTCAAGTCAAGGACTTGGGCTCGTATGGATTGGTTGTTTATTCATGTGCAGGTGTTGCTTGAGTTCAATACATGGATGGTGATGGGATCTATTGGACTAGTCTCAGGGAGGAGATGAGGTTCCAACAACCAAATTCAGGAGGAATTGTGGTTGAGCTGATCAAGAGGTTGCGCAACATGATTGAATCAAGAACAATGCATGTGAAGGTATCGTGGACGTCATTGGAAGATGTTTGCATGTGTGCAAGGAGTGCATGGACGTGGCTGCATGGTTCTGAGACGTGATGAATAGATGTGGACGTAAAGAGTTGGTCGGAAAGGTCCAAACGACTAGGTTATGGACTTAGGCTACGGCTGAGTCGGGTTTGACTCGAATATGGAAAGATTTGAGTTGGTTACGATAGGATTTCGTGTGGGTCACAAATTTGAGTTTTCTAGGAATGTGGGATACGTTCCTAAGGTGTTTGGAAGTCTTAAGATTGCTTCTATCTGCGTATAGAAGAATCCTAAGCAGTTATGGAAAGTTACGATTCGTGAACAGAGTAGGATTAGGTTCCTGATTTGAGTTGAGTTGGCTTTCGAGCTGGTTATATAAGCAAGGGAGCCCAGAGCTCGTGGTTCATGACCTTGGGGCTGTTCCTCTTTTGTTCTATTGAATAAAATTCGTAGTTTGAAGGAACGTTTGTGCCTTGTTCGTCCAACTTGTTCCAGACAAGTTTTACTCATGGAGTTTTGGGACAGCACTAACTTTCGTCGGTAGTTTTATCATAACTCGAGTTTTACAGATCCAATTGACGTGATTTATTTTGGGTTGTCTTCAAAATTTGGTTATCTATCATCTGTTAAAATTTTACAGTCATTGGATTTGTCGTTTCTGATCTATACGAGTTTCTTTGCAGCGTTCCAGAACTGTTTTTCTCGGGTAGGACAGATTGACCTTTGTTCGATCTTTCGATCATAACTTGAGTTTTTCTCGACGGATTTGAGTGATTCTTGTTGTGTTGTCTTCGCGACTTGATTCTCTCTGATATATATCACTTTTTTCACGGTGAAACATGTTTATATTCGTCTCACACACGATATCTTTAACAGATCGTTTTTCTGCCTAAGGGGTTGGGGTTTAATTGTTTCCGCTGCGTAAGATATTTAAATCTACCATTCACCCCCCCTCTGGTAGCCTTTCATGTGCTCTTCGATCCTACAATTGGTATCAGAGCCATGGTGCTCTAATCATTGTGATTTTCACGTGTTTTTGACTAATCATCATGGAGAAATACTCCGCCAAACCTTGTGTGTTTGCTACTATTGATTTTCAGATTTGGAAGGCACGCATGGAGACTTTCATCCAGGCGCAAGGCTTCGCAATGTGGGAGAAGGTGTATAAGTCTTACGAAGTGCCACCAAATGATCATGTTACGGCTACAAACCTACGGGACGTTGACAACAACAACAAAGCTCGAAACATTATCATCCAAGGACTCACTCAGAGCGACTTCGACTGCGTTGCACATCTCCAATCAGCATACGATGTATGGAGAGCACTTTGTGACTACCATGAAGGATCCAACACGATCAAAGAGGTAAGGCAAGACATGTTCAAGAAAGAATACATGCGCTTCGAGATGCAACCCGGTGAGTCTATTGATGACCTTTTTGCTCGCTTTAATAAGATTCTCAGCAACTTGCGTAGTGTCAATGTTAATTTTTCAGATGCTGAAAATGCTAGGCAATTGCTAAGTGCATTAGATATGTCAATTTGGGAGATGAAAGTCACATCTATTCGTGAATCTACTGTCATGAGTTCACTTACTTTAGATGTGCTATATTCCAAGTTAGAAACTCATGAAATTGACATAATCTCATGTAAGAACCCCAACAAGTCTATTGCTTTTGTTTCTCAACGTGACATGCCTAGTTCCGGTCAAACATCATCATGCAATACTCTTGCTTTGTTGTCCTCACTAACCCTGGAGCAGATTGAGGAATTTCTAGAGGAGGAGCTAGCACTTCTCTCTACTATGTTCTCAAAAGCATTGCAAAATGTGAGAACTAGAAGGAGAGGAAGCTCCGGACCTAAACGATGCTTCGAATGTGGTAAGACAGGACACTTTCGTACAGAATGCCCTAACCTTTTAGGTTCTACTTCCCGAGAAGAAAAACAAACAAGGAAGAAGCACTCCTCAACAAATGATAAGAAGAAGAAGGGCTCTACAGGTCACCAACTGGTGAACAGTTTTATATCCGCACTCCAGGAACTTGGCTCAAGCCACGTGGACATTGGAAGTGACGAAGATGAAGATGATTTGACCAACTTATGCTTCATGGCGGGCAAAACATAATCAAGATCAAGTCAGGAGGATGCAGAACACAACAGTGACAATGATGAGGTATGTTCTACCTGTAATGAAACGTGTGATGCAATTTCTTGTGCAACTATTATTGTTAAGAAAAAGGACAAAAAGCTTAGGGATAATACTGCTAAATTGAATCACTAGAATCTAACCATTTGAAAACCTTGATTCATAGTGATGATTCTTGTCCCTCGTGTGATTTAATCTATGAACAATTGTCCACATTAAGAACTGCACATTCCTCTACTCTAGATAGACTTGAACTTGAAATTGAAAAGAACAAAAAGCTTGCTGCACTTGACATTGGAAACTTAAAAGATGCTTCTTGTTCTACAATTGATTTGCACTGTTCTAGTTGTGATGATCTTGAAAAAAAACCTAAAAGATGCTATAAATGAAATTTCAATATTGAATAATGCTTTACGTTGTCATGAAGTTAAATATTGTTCCAATTGCAAATTAAAAGGAAAAACTTCATGTGAAAATTGCCTTGATCTGTCCAATAAACTTGATAATATGCATAAGACATTAGATCAGTTTTGTAATGGGAATAAGAACCTAAACTTGCTGCTGAATTCATCCAAGTCTTGCAATGATAAAACTGGTTTAGGTTTTGATTCTCATGCTCATGCTAAGGCACATCCACCTAAAATTGTAAAGTCACTAGGAAGTGGTTTGATTCAAACAGTTCCTAAACAAAAAGAAGTGATTTTCAAATCTGCAGGAGTATTGTCTCATTCGGTTTCAAATAAAAATGTTGCTTGCTCATCTAGACATGAACACAAAGTTAAATTTCATTGTACCTACTGTGGTAGAGATGGTCATGTCATAGAGTTTTGTTATAGACTAGCTAAACAACAGAAAAGGGAAAGAATGGTTGCTAAATCTCATAACTTTCATGCAAAATTTGCTGCACATATTGAATCGAATGTACAACCTGCTGTTTTGAGTCAAAAACATTCAAAGTTTACCTCCGGACCTTCTGTTTTTGCCTCCGGAGCTACTGATTTTTGTGCTACACAAGTAACACCTTGTAGGTCAGTAGTTAAGAATAAAAAATCTCAAACTTTGACTCATAAACCTGCTGTTTTGTCTCAGCTTTCACATGTTTTTCCTGCTGCACGTCGCGTGACCCAGTACTGGATTCCTAAATGCCTTTTGACTGACCCCAGTATTGAGTCATTGACGTATTGTGCTTCTATGTAGGTTACACGTTTGAGGAAGGAGAACATTTGGATTGTGGATTCAGGTTGCTCACGCCACATGAACGGTAACAAAGATTGGTTCTCCTCCCTCTTTTTTGTGTCACGTGTAGAGAATGTTACTTTTGCCAAAAATTCTTCAACTCCTATAATTGCTAAGTGTTCGGTTAGAGTAAATAATCACTACACTTTGAAGGATGTGGCACTTGTCCAAAATTTGAAATACAACTTGCTTTCTGTTTCACAATTGCTAGATGAAAATCTGGAAATCATTTTCAATAAAAACTGCTGCAAAGTTGTAAGTTCAAATAGTGAGCTTATTTTTAACATGTCTCGGTTTGGAAGAGTTTTTAAAGCTGATTTTGATATGTATTCCTCTAAGCATAGGTGTCTAGTTGCTAATGATTCAAAGGACCTATATTTTTGGCATCGTAGACTTGGTCACATAGGCTTTGATCACCTAACGCGTGTTAGTGCTCTTGATCGCATACGTGGGCTGCCTAAGCTTAAAGGGGACAAAGAAATTGTGTGCTCTTCTTGTAGACATGCTAAGATGGTTGCAGGTTCACATACTCCTCTCACAATGATCATGACAATTGAACCATGTCAACTTTTGCATCTTGACACCGTAGGACCTTCACGTCTTCAATCCTTCGGAGGTAAATGGTATGTTCTTGTTATTGTTGATGATTATTCTAGATACTCTTGGGTTTACTTTATGGTGTCTAAGAATGAATCTTTTAGTCACTTTAGAAATTTATTTCTTAGATTATCAATTGATCACCCAGGATCTTTAAAAGCAATTAGAAGTGATAACGAAACGGAATTTAAAAATCAATCTTTTGATCACTTTTGTGCTGAAAATGGAATAGATCATCTATTTTCTTCACCATATGCACCTCAACAAAACGGTGTTGTAGAAAGAAAGAACAGAACCTTAGTTGAGATGGCTAGGACTATGCTTGATGAATATCAAACTCCAAAGAAATTTTGGGCTGATGCGATTGCAACCGCTTGTTATGTCTCAAATCGTGTTTTCTTGCGCGCTACGCTAGGCAAAACACCGTATGAGCTCCGGTTTGGACATAGGCCTAGTGTTACACACTTTCGGGTCTTTGGTTGCAAATGCTTTGTTAAGAAACATGGTAATCTTGATAAATTTGAACTTAGATCCATTGATGGCATGTTTCTTGGTTATCCATCTCATTCTAGAGGCTATCGTGTGCTTTTACTTGACACTAACAAAATTGTGGAGACTTGTGAAGTATCTTTTGATGAATCTAGCCCAGGTACTAGCTCAAACATTGCAGGTCCGGATCCATATCCGCAAGGGGAGAGCATTTTCGTTGATGATGAGGAAGAATTGGAGCTGCTGCCCGAAAATTCAGCAGCTAAAGACTTTGGTTCAGCTCCGGATGTTAATTCTCAACCAGCACCGACAACCATCAATGCTGATTTAAATCATCCTCAAGTCACAAGCTCATCGATTTGTGATGAACATGAAGAAAAAGAAGCTTGTGAGACTTCTATTCCCCTATGGTTTTACAAAGATCATCCCCTGCAACAGATTATTGGAAGCTTGCACGAATGAGTTACAAGGTCCATGTTTTGAGAATATGTGCATAAGGAGAGATAATAAAGGGGGTGAGATAATATGGGATAATTTTTGGATTTTCTTCTCATTTTACATTTGATTTACAAAGGGGGAGAAATTGCCTTCAAAACTTTTATGTGAATAAGCCAATGTTCGGATTTTAAATGGTGTTGCCAATGCATTCATCAAGGGGGAGATTGTAAGACCTATGTGTGCTGAATACATTGGCTTGTAGTGAATACACTTGCTTTAACGATAAAAGTTTTGAATATCACCAAAAACCTTTTTATTAAGGTCCTGCTAGTTTTGTAAGCTCCAGTGGGAGCTTAGTTATACTAGTTTTGGTAAGTTCCGGTGCTAGGTTCTACTAGCTTTCGTTAGCTCCGGCTCAAGGTCCGAGTTGCTCTGGCAAGGTCCGGAACTTGACTGCAGTGCTTCTGCTTTTCATTCACAATGTTTCGTACTTGCTTTACATTGTTGGAAAGATTGCTTAGTATTCATTTGCTAAGTTTTTGGTGCATTTTTGGTTGATATGGATGATATCGTGTTACCGTGGTTTTGCAACATGCTTATATGAGGTTCTCACGTAAGGTGTTGTGTTCAGAACTAACTTGAGTCAAGTCGAGGACTTGGGCTCGTATGGATTGGTTGTTTATTCATGTGCAGGTGTTGCTTGAGTTCAATACATGGCTTGTGATGGGATCCATTGGACTAGTCTCAGGGAGGAGATGAGGTTCCAACAACCAAATTCAGGAAGAATTGTGGTTGAGCTGATCAGGAGGTTGCACGGCATGATTGAATCAAGAACAATGCATGTGAAGGTATCGTGGACGTCATTGGAAGATGTTTGCACGTGTGCAAGGAGTGCATGGAAGTGCCTGCATGGTTCTGAGACGTGATGAAGAGATTTGGATGTAAAGAGTTGGTCGGAAAGGTCCAACCGACTAGGTTATGGACTTAGGCTACGGCTGAGTCGGGTTTGACTCGAATATGGAAAGATTTGAGTTGGTTATGATAGGATTTTGTGTGGGTCGCGAATTTGAGTTGTTTAGGAATGTGGTATACGTTCCCAAGGTGTTTGGAAGTCTTAAGATTGCTTCTATCTGCGTATAGAAGAATCCTAAGCAGTTATGGAAAGTTACGATTCGTTAACAGAGTATGATTAGGTTCCTGATCTGAGTTGAGTTGCCTTTCGAGCTAGTTATATAAGCAAGGGAGCCCAGAGCTCGTGGTGCACGACCTTGGGGCTGTTCCTCTTGTGTTATATTGAATAAAATTCATAGTTTGAAGGAACTTTTGTGCCTTGTTCGTCCGACTTGTTCCAGACAAGTTTTACTCATCGAGTTTCTGGACAGCACTACCTTTCGTCGGTTGTTTTATCATAAATCGAGTTTTACAGATCCAATTGATGTGATTCTTTTTGAGTTGTCTTCAAAATTAGATTATCTATCATATGTTAAAATTTCACGGTCATTGGATTTGTGGTTTCTGATCTACACGAGTTTCTTTGCAGCGTACCAGAACTGTTTTTCTTGGGTAGGACAGATTGACCTTTGTTCGATCTTTCGATCATAACTTGAGTTTCTCTCGACGGATTTGAGTGATTCTTGTTGTGTTGTCTTCGTGACTTTATTATCTATGATATCTATCACTTTTGTCATCGTGAAAAACATTTTGATTAGTCTCACACACGATTTCTTTAACAGATCATTTTTTTGCCGAAGGGGTTGGGGTTTAATTGTTTCCGCTGCGTAAGATTTTTAAATCTACCATTCACCCCCCCCCCCCCTCTGGTAGCTTTTCACGTGCTCTTCGATACTACACTCAAGTATCTAACTGCAATCTTTGCCTCCTGCAAAAAGGCCAAAGTGAAGGCCCATAAGCTCAACAAGAAAAGAAAGGAGGACATGAATTATATCAAGGCAAATGTGAAGCAAATTTGCCAGAAACAGGAGATTGAACCAATTGGGTCTCCAGTTATATCTGAAGACTCAGATTCTGACTTCACCAAGCTCGGGCCCTTGAGCCCCTCCGAGCTTGCCTACTTTGGCATTGGGGGCTCGAGTAGCTCTGCACCTCCTCCTCCTCATCATCATCATCATCAAGCTGAAGATAAAGATGACGAAGACGACGATGAGACGACCGACAGCTAAGAGTGAAGACCTTAGGACCCTCCTCTCCCTCTTTTTGGTGTCTTGATGTCAAAGGGGGTGAGATTAAGGGGGAGTCTTAGTCTTAGCTGTAGGTTGCGAGTAGAGAGCTCTATGCTATTTTTTGCCTATGGTGTGGTTTGTAATGCTTTAACAATGTTCTTAAGATAATTATGGTTCTATGATGCAATGATTTGATCCTTTGAGAAGTATTTGTTGAAAACTGTGATTCTGCTCTAGAATGACATATATGCTTGCTATTGGTTGATTAATGTCAATTATGTCATTCTCCATGTTTCAGTGCACATAGTTATGCATCCCACCATAAAGAATGCACATATGGATTATGTTTTCACTGCTTGATGTATTTTGGACTCATATGTGCATGCATGAAAATCTCAATTTTTATCATATTTTGTGAAATCTCAATTGGTTGTCATCAATCACCAAAAAGGGGGAGATTGAAAGTGCATCTAGGACTTCCTTGTGGGTTTTGGATGATTTATGACAAGCAATTGGGATCCTAACCTCTTTATTGAGATGAGCACAGGCTTTCAATAGCAAAATAAGCAAAGTGCCAAAAAGAAGGAAGAATGAGGAGCAAAGTGGAAATGAGCTCAAGGAAGAAGAATAGTAGATCATTGTGTATGGAGTGTGTTAAGAAAACACATCCCAAGAGCTCAATCACAATTAAACACACACATTGCACAAAGTTACACAGGACCGGACTAGTCCGACTGACACCGGACTAGTCCGAGAACCTCTCTACACAAAATCGGACAAGTCTGATATCCACCGGACTAGTCTATCTCTCTGACTAGAATCGGACTAGTCCTCCCCAGTGTAGACTAGTCATCAAAACACTTCACAAGTCACTCAAAGTCGGACAAGTCCGACCGCAACCGGACTAGTGTGATACTCTCTCTGATCCAAATTGGACAAGTCCGATATTTGCACGGACTAGTCCGAAAAACCCTCTGAACTAAATCGGACAAGTCCTCCAAGTGCGGACTTGTCACCCAATACACTTTGGGTTTCACTGTCCGGACAAGTCCGATGTCTATCGGACTAGTCCGAAGATTTCCAGAAGCGAAATCGTACAAGTCTGTTCCTAGTCAGACTAGTCCGATATTTCAGGACACTTAGGGTTTGCTACACACAGCACACCGGACTAGTCCGATGACCACCACGGACTAGTTCGATCTTTCTGAACCCTAACAGTCACTTTTAGAAACCCATATAAATAGAGGAGTACGACCATATTTCATATACTCTCGAACCCTAGCACCATCACACTTCCCAAGAGTCTCAAAAACCACATCTCTCCACAAAATTAAGTGCAACAAAGATCAATCCTTTGAGGATTCACTCTAGTTCATTAGAGAGACACGTTCAACACCACATTGAGCTCTTGGTTTGATTCTCTAACACACTCCTGTGATTTCATTGTAATCTTTTGAGTGTGTTCTTGGTGGTATTTAGTTTTGTAATCCAAGGGAGCTCTCAAAGTGTGAGAAGGCCCCTTTGAATTTGGTTATTCAGCCCTTTGTGATCAGTGGAAGAGGATTGGCCTTCGTGGCAATCCGACGAGGGTAGGTTTGGAGAAGACCCGGTCCTTTTGTGGACTTCTCAACGTGGATGTAGGTTGCCTCTGTGGGAACCGAACCACGGGATAAATCCTTGTGTATTGTTTTTTTGTGTTCATCATTCTTATTCTTCACTATAATCTAGGGTTTCAATAATCATTACTTACTTCACGTTAAATCATTAGACATAAGATTGAATTGTGATATAACCTGGTGCATAATCTTCAAAACCTTCATTTGATTGTATATTTCCGCTGCATACATAGAAGAATCAATCTAATTGACCGAACTTAATCAACCTACCGTAAAGACCGGACTAGTCCGCACTTTACCGGACTAGTCCGATATCTCTGGTTTTGAACTGGTTGTTAAGTGTTGCAGGTTCCGAAAATTATCAAAAAGGCCTATTCACCCCCCTCTAGGCCAAATTCAGGAACCTTTCCCCAAGCATCGAAGGCCGATTGCTCACCCACATTTTGTCAAATCAAAGATTTGAAGAGGTATTCTTGACCTAACCCAAAATCTCCAAAATTTAATTCTTTTAGGTCTATTGATAGAAACCTCTTCACAAATGTTGTTGTGCACATCATTGTGATCATGTACCTCCATTTTTGTGGTAGGATCCGTAGTTTTCACAAAATTTCTCTAGATTAGGGTTCTTGCTGTGTGAACCGGACTAGTCGTGTTTCAGGGTGGACAAGTCCAGTTGGGTACGCACTAGTCCGGACCCTGGGCAGACAAGTTCGGATTACACAGCCAAAACCTTAACCTTGATCGATTCTGTGAATTCTACCACTTTATCTTAGACTCCTTGGACTCATACATATTCTCTTGCTTCTTTTATTAGCAACCATGTAGGATAACAAGTATGTTCCACCTTCCGACTCTGAGACCAAAGCGGAGAAGCAAGCACTTTATCCCCGAAGGCAACGAGAGGATCAAGAAATGGCTGCTGCATACTTTGCATCACAGAGAGCAAAGAAGACACAACGAGAAGAGCATAATTCTGCAGCTGCTGAGGCAGCTCCGAAAAGGAAGCGGCTTGTGACTTTGGGTGAACAAGCTAGAACCCATGGGGTGAGGACCTCCAAGGATAAAGGCAAGGCCCCAGCCGATGCTGCACCCAGGAAGAGGATGATAGTGGCCAAGAAGGCTGCTAGCAAGGTCAAGAAGGGTGCCTCTCAACCCATAGGCCCCTTGAGGGTATCTTCTCCTGCATGGAACCCAAACCGTGCAGCTGCCTTTGACTCTAACATCTTCCAGGGCAAGGGGGCTGAGAAGGCACACAAGCTCAGAGAGATACATGTCTATCACCGAGACAGGAGCACAGTGGATCCCCGTTTTTAGTGTGATTTCCACTGCGACTACTACCGGACGGTCTACATGACCAAGCAGACCCCTGTCATAGATGCTCAGTGGATAGACTGGGATTACATGGCTCAAAAGGATCATCAAGCCTTCAATGCTGTGATTGAGGCCGTCGAGCGGCATGGTTTGAAGAAGTTCATGGCTTTCCAGAATGACTAGAATGTGGAAGTCATCACTCAGTTCTATTCCACTATCTACTTCCACACCAATGGGTACAGGAGGATTACCTGGATGACCCATGGAGAGCAATGCTCCACCACCTACTGGGAATTTGCTCAGCTGCTTGACCTAGAGGATCAACTAGACAATGAAGTCATTATCTCCAATTTGAGGCCAGTTGATCGCGATACCCTAGAGTACATGTGTCCTAGTTATGTACCATTTGAGGTGGGGCACATAAGGAACATCAAGCCCTTCTACAGTGTCCTCAACAGGGTACTCAGGAAGACCATTACCCCCAAGGATGGAGATGCAGGGATAATTCAAGGGAATTTGAGGCATTTGATGGTCCTCATTGGTGGAGATGTCCGCTTCAATGTGGTGGATTATATATTGGATGACATATTCAACATCTCGCATACTCCTAACCGATCATGTGGATACACTCCATACATTATGTACATGATCGAGAAGATCTCCAGACTCTCTTTCAAGAAAGACATAATTCACCGAAGGCTTTGACCTCAACTCCCTCCTCTAGAGCCGGCTGCTTATAGGAGGAAGAATGCGGATCCTCCCGCTTCTTCCTCTCGCTTTGTGCTGTCTCCTCCACCACCTCCTCCTTCAACACAACGCGGGAGTGGATTCTTCAAGTGCTTCAAAGATCTTTTCTCCTCTTGCTAGAAGACAGAAATTCGGCAACGTCGCATGGAGCGTCACAACGAGAAGTATCTCAAGGCGATGTGCGACAAGCTGGACATTCCTATGTCTCCTGCCGAGGAGAGTGATGGTGAGCTCACTTCTTTCCCGGAGTTCACTGCCAAGGAGCTCGCTCAGTTTGGTGAAGATGGGACTTCCACTGCGGCCCCGACTGATGATGATGCCATTGTTGACTCGGAGACCACGGAGAGCAATAGCGGGCGCCAAGGCGGCGATGACAATGATGACTCCGATGATGAGTAGACCTAAGGGCTTTTCCTCTCTTCTTTTCCTTTTTGGTGTCTTGATGCCAAAGGGGGAGAGATTAGTGGATGGGGCACTTAGATAGGGGGAGAGTTTGTGTGTTTGAGTGGGAGAGTTTGAGAGTCTCTATCTAGTTATTAGT